>CM077147.1:181611495-182211495 GCA_039583875.1 Platanthera guangdongensis
CGTGTCATCGGCACTTCATTGAAATCCACCAGCCCCAGGGAATTTTAAATAGTTATCCACCGAATAAATTTGATTTAAATGTGCTACCTCACCACCCGAGGAGGTCATGCAGACCAAAAAGGCAGAAGTCGATTTCTATTCAGCTAACAGATAGGTGATGTGCACACAACAATTTTATCTGCGTAAGAAGGCTTTAGGCTCTGTTGGCATGGTGTTGGCGGTCATAAACACATGGATTACATTGTCATTCGCTAAGGATCACCTAACAAACAACATCCATTTGAACATAAAAGTGGATGAAATTTCTAGGTGGGCGTTAACAAAATGACAATTTAACCCCGATGTTCATGACCGCCACCACAAAGGGCCTTAGTCAAATTCTACTCAACAAATAAGTTTTACTAATAGAATTATACTCTGAATGATGCACTGCGTTAGAAACATTAGTCAGCTGCAATTAGACTAATGTTCACAAATTATTATTAAGGCTTGCGTTTGGCGCGGCTTAACCAAACAAAATATCATTGTCAAAAAATATATGTTTGGTATTACAAATGTTACTACCATTATCAAAAAAATAGTTTGGGGCATAAGATTTTGGTATGACAATGACATTTTTGTCCAACCTCATCGGAGCAAATAAACCGCGATAAGTCACGCCAAACTCAGCCAAAGAGATATCAGGGCTATCAAGGATACGACAGTCGAATGAGCTTCAACTATCAAGAAAGGAAGAAGAAAAATAGTTGTTTGGCTTTCTTTTGAAAACCATTAGCGGACGGGGAAAAGTTTGAGGAGATTTTCGACATAAATGTAATGTAATGTATTATCCGAGAATAAGAAAGCTTCTAAACTTCTTTTCTATCTATATATGAGTCGAAGGTTGAATCTCTTTTAAAGGATTTCTAAAGAACGCGGGGAGACCAAATCTTCTATTATTCTTGAACTCTTATTCTGAAGCTCGCCTTTTCGCTCTCCTAACCTAAATCACTTGTTGAAGAAGCCTCTTGTGCTTCCTCCTCTTTGAGGAACAACAAGGATTAAAAAAGATTGAACCCACAAAGCTGAACAAATAAGTGATCACAGCGAGTTTGAAAGAACATTTCAATCACCATTAGTAAAGAGTTCCGAGATCTCTTTAAGAAAGATTCACTGATTCTAAGAGTCTGCTATAAAAGACTTAGTGATATTAAGAGCCTCCTAATCAAAAGGCTTGGTCTCAATGTAGGCAGTGGGTTCCTACAACGATAGATGTTTAGTGCCCAAATCTGAAGGGCCTCTATGGTTGGCTGCACCGCCAACTATAGCAACTACAACCTCGATGATAGAAGCTTTCAGATTGCTCTAGAAACTGCTACGAAATGATAGTCGTCGTCGTCTCAGGCGGTAACAGTATCATCAAAAACAGTAGCTACTATTCTAGATCAGCAATCAGGAATAGCGACAATCGCTAGCAATAGTATTCAAATCCGCGCTTTCGAGTCTTCGGTAGACAAAATATACACCAGCATCTGCTGTAGTCGTCAGCAACCATTAGTCATGTGAGTTTAATTCTTACCATTAAATTGCACAAAAAGCTTATTGAGTCCTCGTGATAAAATTAGGTGCTTGTTAACCACAACCAGTTGTTTTGTTAGTCGCACCCCAAAATCTATCAATTTTTTTCGCCTTTTTGAAATACGTCTTGTACACGAAAGTTGTAGATATCGACGAGATCTACAACTCTGTGTTGATCACTTTTCCTAAAAATGCATGTACAAGGCGTACTTTGAAAATATGCCAAAGTTATGCGCTTTTTCGAAATACGTCTTGTACATGCAATTTCAGGAAAAGTTTCATCACGAAAGTTGTAGGTCTCGTCGATAACTACAACTTTCTTGTTGAACATTTTTCCTGAAATTGCATGTACAAAGTGTATTTTGAAAAGACGCGAAAAATTGGGAAATTTTGGGGATGCGACTAGCCAATTACGGGTTGCGGTTAACAATCACCTAAAATTATCTCTTCGTTAATACTAGGCAAGCAAACGACAAAAGATCAAATAAAAGGGCAGCTCGGTGCACAAAGACAGGCATCCCACACAGCGAGGGTTCGAAGAAGGGGCTCATCATAAGCGTGAAAATGTCGGCAAACTTGACCAGCATTTTTGCAACTCAAACCGTGATCTCAAGGTGGCAAACCCTCAACATGTGCGCCAAGGCAAAGATCAAATAATAATCAGTTTTATTATTTGACTTCAAAATATAAGAACAATTACATATGGCAATGGGTATAAAGATTTAGATGCTGTCAAAATCCAACGGCATCTGCTGCGAAATGTCCTTCCTCGCCGCTGCTAGACGAGACTTCTCCATCATTGTCGCCATCATCACTATCAGGCATCACCCCAAAATCCCTTGGGCCCCTCCGAAGTCCACGTCATCAATGTTAAATTCTGCCTCTTGTCGCTGATGTGCTGATATTCTCATCGTCGCCGCTGTTGCCGATGTCATCGGACTCGCTTCCTCTTCCACTGTCGGATTCAGTTCCCAAGATCGAGTCCACGTCAGCTCCGTCGTCATCGTCTTCGTCATCCTCATCCTCATCAGTCTCACAGCCATCATCAGGATCTGAGTCATCATCGGTGGGCCGACGCCTTCCAATCTCGTAAAGCTTAGCCGAGGAAAACATTTCATCATTGTCGTCCATTGCGATCACGCAAACGTAAGAGTCGGTCGAATCAGCGGCAAAATCAAGGACGCAGCGGTCCACGGGAACTGTGGCAATATCGGAATAGTTTGTAGCGTCTATAGTACGGAATGCTGGGAAAAGCGGATGCCGAACACGCCGGGTGTGGACGGCGGAGGTTATGTCTTCGAGATTACGCCGGAGAATGGCGTAGATGATGTTGCCGCCGGGGCTGAATGTGATCGCAGTCTGGTCTAGAGATGGCACGCTTCTTAATAGCCTGAACTTGCGGAGATCCCAAACCTCTGAGTTTAGAATCACCTGCATGGATTCATCAATACATTTTAGAAGCCATGTTTAGAATAAAAACTGGTTATATTTCCAAACAGCAGAAAAAAAAACGACTTACAGATTTACACAATTTGTGTGCCAAACAGATTCACAGCTACAGTATGACCAAAAGCACAGAACTTGTAAATTGGTTCACAGGACAGAAACAAACCATGGCCTCGTTTGGCGCGGTGGCCGGGCGGAGCGTATTTAGCTGCGGGGAGGATCCCCGCCGCATGGCCGCGGCCCCGCCAAACGCGCAAAACCCGCGGCCAGGTGTTGTCCGTGCGGCCGGCATGGATCCGTCCAGCCAAACGGGGCCTATAACTTTATCAAATTGACTTATTTTTCTTGTTTGGGGATAAAAAAACTACTTAGGACCCAAATAATTAAGTCCATAAATCAAAATGAGTATGATGGGGGTGTGAACAGAAGTCAGATTAAATTAATTATTTCACAAAGTTCAACTATTATTTATTTATTACTAATAATAGAAAAACAATGTTGGAACAAGTTAAAAATTTTAGGGTTCATTTAGAGAGAGGGAGAGAGAACTACCATTTTGAATACCATAACAAAAGCCAAAGTTATACACATGTTTTACCTAGTATACAACAGCACCGACACTCAGCCTTTATCTCACTATAGTGGGGTAGGCTATATGGATCCTTTGTCTCCATTGTGTCATATCTTTAGTCATTATCTCACTAAGGCATAAGTACATCATGCCTTTCCATATAGTTTCAATCCAAGACTTTATTGGTCTACCCCTCCCCTGTTTAACATGCCCAGTGACTAAACTCTCACAACGTCTAACAGGTGCATCTAATGGTCTCCTTTGTACGTGCCCAAACCATCGTAGTCGAGCTTCTCGCATCTTCTCTGCAATTGCTGTCACACATGTCTTATCCCTGATACATACATTCCTAATTTTATTCAGTCTCATGTGTCCATACATCCACCTAAGAATTCTCATCTCCGCAACTATTTTTTGCACATGTACACAATTCACTGCCCTTGCACATGTACACAATTCACTGCCCTTGCACATGTACACAATTCACTGCCCAACAGTCAGAACTATAGAGAATCACTGGTCTAAAATAAATAAAGTTCTTTGGCACATTCTAGTATAAAGCTACATTTTTAAAGCAAAAATAAATCATGTAAATAGTATACAATAGACATGCATAATTCAAAGTGGCTCACAATCCCCTATCAGTGCTTATCCCCAGGCTTCCATAGTTACCCTTATTTAGTAACAAGGGGTGAGTGAAACTAGCCAACCCTTATCCATATTATACTAGTTTAAAATGAATAATGAAATAATTTCATATGTGAAATAGAAAAAAAGTAGCATAAAAATAATGTAAAGAACCACAAGTAATATTTTTACACTATTAAATAATATAATAGGTGTTATTTACCTTGAATGAATAAGAAATGATGGCAATACAGTTGAATGTAAGTAGTAATGTTATAGTAATAAGTAGTCGATAACCAGTTAACCACTGGCTATATCTAGTCTAGAATAAATAGAGTAGAATAGACGTGTAATGAAAGCAGCATAAACTTACATATAAAGAATTAGAACTAAATTAATAGGTTGTCCAATACATATATGTCAGACTATCTGAATACCTTTTTCTCAGCCCATCATAAACTCAGATTAAATTTAAGTTTCATATTTATTACTTGTGTTAGAAAAGCCCATTTAGTCTAGGCCCATTATGTATTTTTATTGTTTTTCTCTCTCCTCTTTAGTCCCACATCATATATAGGATCTTCCTCTCTCTTTCTCTCATCTATATATTTGTACTCATTATTTGTAATTTATACAAGTGAACATATATACAAGGTTGGCTTTTTCCTACTCTACATGGTATCAGAGCCACCGATTCTCCTTGAGCGGGTTCCCTCTTGTTAAACCGCACAACCCGCGTGGTTCTCTTCCCTGTCTGCGGCCTGTTGCGGCCTGCTCTTCTGTCCACTGCCCGCTCGGTCTCCTGCGGCCTGCCTCCCTGTCCGCTCCACTTCTCTTCTCCTGCTTCCTCTTCTTCTCCGTGGTTCCACCCCTCCCCTCAGGCATCTTATAGTCTTCCCCCTCTCTCTCTCTCGTCGGGTCCACCTCTCCCTGTCTCTCCTCCAGACCGCACTCTCTTACTCGTGGCCTGCTCCAGCTTGTTGCGGCCTGCTTCTCTCGCGGCCTGTTCCAACTCGCTGCGGCCTGTTTCTCTCGCGGCCTGTTCCAGCTCGCTGCGGCCTGCTTCTCTTGCGGCATGTTCCATCTCGCTGCGGCCTGCTTCTCTCGCGGCCTGCTCCAGCTCGATGCGGCCTGCCCCTCTCGCGGCCTGCTCCAGCTCGTTGCGGCCTGCTCCAGCTCGTTGCGGCCTGTTTCTACTTGCCCCCCTTTTTTTCTACCTCGTTTTACTCGCGGACTCTTCTTGTCTGCTGAGTTCTGCTTTCCGCTGCCTTGTCGCTGGAGTCCTACTCGCAACCTTTTACTCGCTGCGGTCTGTTCCTGGTTGCTGCGCTCTGTTCTCTCTTTCCGCTTGAGTCTTCTTTACTCGCGGTCTCTTCTCTCTACCCGTTGCTGGCCTCCTGTTTCTCTGACCGTTGCTGTGCTCAGCCAGACCGTGCGGACTGTTGTCTTCCCGCATTTAGGTCGCGGTCTTCCCCTCTTTCCTATCCGTGCGGCTTGTCTTTGTCCGCTGCGGCCTTCTCTCTCTCCCGGCCTCCGCCTTTGGCTGCGGCCTCCTCTTGTCGCTAGTGTATTCCCATCGTGACTGGGCGGTCTCAGCTCTAGTCGTGCGGTCTCCTTCGTTGACCGGTCTGTTCTCCTAGCCGCTACTCTTCTTCATGGCCTCTTCTGCTGATTCTGTCGGAACGGCGGTTCCTCCTGCTGACCGCCCGGCCTCTCTCCCGGAAGTGCGAGATGAGCTTTGTATTACTATTATCTCTCTGACCGGCAAGAAGAATTTTGTGGAATGGGCGCACTCTGTTCGTCGTGTCCTGCAATCCAAGGGGTTTCTTCATCACTTGACCCAGGACGTTACCGGTACTCCTACTGATGATTGGTTACGCAATGATGGTTGTGTGCAGACATAGATCCTTAATTCTCTTGATGACGAGTCTTATCGCCTAGCCATGTACCATGAGACGGCCAAGGGCATGTGAGACGAGCTCCATACCCATTACTCTGGCAAGGATAGTCTCCACCTTCTGTATGACATTATCACTGCTCTCCAGGCCCTTGATAGCGGTGGCGCGACCGATCTGATCTCCTTTGTTGCTCAGGCTCGGTCTCTGGTCGAGGCTTGGATCCAACATCAGCCTCCTACTCTGGATCTTGCTGCCCAACGTGCCCAAAAGGAAGCTGTGGGTATAGCCATGATGATGGCTCGGGTACCCCATCACCTTCACAGTGTACGGGCTCACATCCTCTCCTCTACTGTTACCCTGTCCTTCTCAGATGTGTGCTCGATGCTTCTCAAAGTGTCCCCGCCTCCGGATGTGTCTGGGCCTCCTTCTCCGGCCCTTGTTCAGCAGGCCCCTGCTCCTTTATTGTCTCTTCCATCTTCAGCTCGTGGAGGACGCTCTGATTCTCGAGGACGTGGTCGGGGTGGACGGCCTCGGCCTAAGTGCTCGTTCTGCGGCAAAGACGGGCATCTTGAAGACATGTGCTATCGCAAACATGGTCGCCCTCCTCGTCCGCAGGCCACTGTTGCTGTCACCGACCTCTCTCCCACTCGTACTGACCTCGACGAGGTTCGTCTTCAGCTTCAGCATCTTCATGGACTGCTCAGCCGCCCGCCTGCCTCGGTTGCCTCCATCTCCAATGAAGGTATCGCATGCCTCTCCTCTGGTACGCGATGGATCCTCGATTCTAGTGTCACTCATCAAATCACCTCTGTTCGGCCGCCTCAGTACTTGTCTTCACCTCACCCGAAGTACATTACTGTGGCCAATGGGGCATCTGTCCATGTCTCTGGATGTGCTGATATTCCTCTCGCCTCTTCTCTCCTCCTACGCTTGGCTCTTCACGTTCCGGGCTCTCCTTTCAATTTACTTTCTGTTGGGCGGCTTACTACTGATTCTAATTACTCAGTGACATTTACTTTCTCTTCTTTTCTGATACAGAATCAGCAGACGCGGACTATCATTGGTAGGGGGCGGCTGCAGAACGTGCTCTACCTTCTTGATGACTCTCCTACTCTCCTCGCATCTATCTCCTTTTCGGAGTGGCATCGACGTCTTGGTCATGCTCCTCTTCCCGTCCTCCAGAAGGCTCTCCTGGATGTATCTCTTCCTGCGTTTCAGTGTGAAACATGTTTTTTGGCAAACAACCACGTTCATCTTTTCTTTCCCATTGTACTCGGAGCTCCGCTCCTTTTGTTTTGGTACACTCCGATATATGGGGTCCGTACAAAATTACTAGTATTTCTGTTTACCGTTACTTTCTTACTTTTATTGAAGATTACTCTCGCATGACATAGTTGTATCTCCTACGCGATCGTTCTGAGCTTCCCCGCGTCTTCAGGGCCATCATTCCTGAGACTTGCACTCAATTCTTTGCGCCCATTCGTACTATTCGTACTGACAATGCGCGCGAGTACACTAGTAATGACTTTGCGACCCTCTGCTCTGAGTTCGACATTCTTCACCAAACATCGTGTGCATATACTTCACAACAGAATGGTGTCGCCGAGCGCAAGAATCGTCACCTTCTTGATGTAGCTCGCTCCCTTATGCTTCAAATGCAGGTTCCCAAACCGTACTGGAACTTTGCGCTCTCCACAGCCTGTTATCTTATCAACCATCTACCATCTTCCATCCTCAAGCATGCTACTCCTTTCAGCCTCCCATTTCCCTCCACTCCGCCTTTTCCTGTTACTCCCCGGATTTTTGGGTGTACTTGCTACGTTTACCACATCGGTCCCTCTACAGACAAGTTGGATCCCCGTGCAGCCAAACATATCTTTATAGGCTACTCGCGCACTCAAAAGGGTTATGTATGTTATTCGCCTACTACCCGCAAGTTGACTGTCTCTGCGGACGTCACTTTCTGAGAAGATCATCCCTTCTTTTCTGCTCTGGATATCGCTCCTGGTCCAGAGCCCGTCGTTCGTCCTGTCATCCCTGCTCCCCGTTCCTCATCATCTCCTCCTCCTGCACCGCCTCCGGTCCGTCCACATCCACCTGTTATCCGGGTCTATTCTCGTCGCTCTCCTCATCTCGTTGCCCCCCTGCAGTCGGCTTCGACCTTTGATGCTCCGCTACCTGCTGCTCCGGCTCCCGCATCCACCGCTCATCCGATGACCAATTACGTCTCTCTACATCGCCTTTCACCGTCACTTCTTCACTTTGTCACATCATTATCCTCTGTTTCTGTCCCTAACTCTGTGCAGGAGGCACTTCAACATCCAGGCTGGCGGGCTGCCATGGACGAAGAAATGACGGCCCTTTGGGCCAACCAGACCTGGGTCCTTGTCCCTTTACCTCCCGGTCAGCACCCTGTTGGGTGTAAATGAGTTTTCGTCATCAAACATGCTCCGGATGGCACTATTGCCCGACTGAAGGCCCGACTTGTGGCCCGTGGCTTCACTCAGCAGGAGGGCCTTGATTATGAGGAAACCTTCTCTCCGATGGTTAAGTTCAACACCGTTCGGGTTCTTCTCTCCGTGGATGTGCACCGCCACTGTCCCCTTCATCAGCTCGATATCAAGAATGCTTTTTTGAATAGAGATCTTCAGGAAACCGTCTACATGCGTCAACCGCCCGGGTTTGAGACCACGGGGGAGTCTCGTGTGTATCTTCTCAAGAAATCCATCTATGGTCTCAAACAGTCCCCTCGGGCGTGGTTTGACAAGTTCAACAAGGTGGTTCGGGACATGGGTTTCACTCGGAGTTCTGCAGACTTCTCCCTATTCACCCGACACCGGGCCACTGGAACAGTCTTTCTGTTGGTTTATGTTGATGACATCCTACTTACTGGTGATGACTCGAAGGGGATTCTAGAGATCAAACAACATCTGAGCACCGTGTTTCAGACCAAAGACCTGGGGCATCTTCGCTACTTTCTCAGTCTTGAGATCGCACGACGGCCGGACGGGCTTGTCCTCTCCCAACGGAAGTACTGTTTCGAATTTCTCAAAGACGTTGGCCAGTCTGGTTGCAAGCCAGCTAATACCCCGATGGAGGCAAATCACAAACTATGTGCTCATGTCTCTGATGATGATTTGCTTCTCCAGAACCTGAAATACTATCGACGCCTTGTGGGAAAGTTGATCTATCTAACGGTCACGAGGCCTGATATATCGTTTGCAGTTGGGGTTGTCAGTCGGTTCATGCATGCCCCCCGGGTTTCTCATCTCCAGGCGATTGAACGGATTCTCCGATACCTTAAGACAACTCCGGGTCAAGGGCTTGTTTACAAAACCTCCGACTCGGCTCCAGCATTGGTCGCTTATTCTGATGCCGATGATGCCGGTTCCCTGGACGATCGAAGGTCAACCAGTGGGTTTTGTACTTATTTTGGTGGTCATCTCATTACATGGAAAAGTAAGAAACAAGCCGTGGTCGCTCGATCCTCCGCGGAAGCTGAATACCGACCGATGACATCGGTTGTCTCAGAACTCACATGGCTTGAAAGTCTCCTTACTGACCTGGGAGTAAAACTTCCTTCATCTATTATTTTATTTTGTGATAGTCAAACCGTCATACACATAACAAAGAATCTGGTGTTTCACGAGCGCACAAAACATATCGAGGTCGACTGTCACTTTATTCGAGAGAAAGTTTAATTGAAAAAACTTGAATTAAAGCATGTTCCGGGCACTGATCAAGTTGCTGACATTCTCACAAAGGATTTATCAAGTACCTTGTTTTACCAGTGTTTGTCCAAGCTGGGTGCATATGACCTATACGCTCCAGCTTGCGGGGAGTGTTAGAAAAGCCCATTTAGTCTATGCCCATTATGTATTTTTATTGTTTTTCTCTCTCCTCTTTAATCTCACATCATGTATAGGACCTTCCTGTCTCTTTCTCTCATCAATATATTTGTACTCATTCTTTGTATTTTATACAAGTGAACATATATACAAAGTTGGTTTTTTCCTTTTCTACAACGTGTAAGAACTTATACTATATTGGTTAGCTAAACTGAACTGATTAGACATTTTCATGCTGATGAAAGTAAACTGTTACCAATGAAAGCGGTTCTTTAATGTGAATGACGCTTCATCATTATACCCTATGGACGTGGTATGTACGCATTAGGAAAACAATATTTGTAGCATATTGTAGAAAAACACAGATGTGAGAAAATAGCTAACACTCCCCCGCAGGCCGCAAGCTGGAGCATACAGATCGAAGGCACTAAGTTTAGACAAGAACGGATAATATAGTGGACGTGGTAAGACCTTAGTAAGAATGTCAATAATTTGTCCAGCAGGAGGAACATGTTTTAACTCCAATTTCTTCAGTTAACCTTCTCCCAAATGAAGTGACAATTGACTTCGATGTGTTTGGTATGTTCATGCAATACGAGATTCTTGACAATATGTATAGCAGCTTGATTGACGCAAAAGAGTGGCCGATGAGGAGAGTTTAACACCCATGCCACTTAGGAGGCTTTCCAACTATGTAAGCTCAGACATTATAGATGTCATTAACCAATACTCAGCTTCGGCAGATGAGCGTGCAATCACAGACTGCTTCTTGCCGCACCAGGTAATAAGGTGTCCACCAAAGTATGTACAATATTCACTTGTAGAATGACGTTCAACCAGAGAGTCAACATAGTCAACATCAATGTAGGCAATAAGAGATAAGGAAGAAGAAGACTAGTATGCAAACCCTTGTCCGGGAGTCGTCTACAGATATCGAAAGATGTGCTCAACTTCTTGGAGGTGACAAATCCGTGGAGCATGCATAAATCGACTAACAACAACAACAAAGGATATATCAGGTATTGTAACTGTAAGATAAATCAATTTCCCTATAAGAAGATGATAATACTTTGAGTTTGGAAGAAGCAGATCATAGTTAGAGGCATGAGCGCAGAGCCCCAACTGGTCAAGGCAAGTGACGACCTCCAATTTGCATTCTCGGGAGAGAGGGAGGAGTTTGAAGGAGTAGAACTCATTGTTACTATAGGTGAAACGACCTAGCAATGTTCCTTCATCGTGGTGAATACACCCAGCAGTTATAATGTCGTCTTTGGTAGGCCTCTCCTAATACATATAGAGTTGTGGTTTCAACTCGTCATCAAGCTTTGAAGTTCTGTAACACCCGTAATTTGATGCTAACCCTTGTCCTCGAGCAAATGTGATCGAGCTAGCGTCATGTCGAGGTATGTAATATTGCGGCATAGTTTGTAAAATAAATAAAAACACAGCCTCCACAATTTCTTTCCTTAATCGGCACTTTAATCTCGCGCGCCCGTTTAACTTCCCTCCCTAGCGGTTTCCATAACACCACCTCTTGTGTGCCGCTTAGTTATATTTTAGGCCCTGTAACCCTAATTCTAATAGAACCGCTGCACCCCCTCATTCCCCACAACCTCTCGCGCTCCTTTTATTCTCGTTAGCACGCGACCGGAAGAAATCGTTGCTTCCCCCATTCTTCCTCCATTTGGGAGTTCGTAGATTTGCAGTCCAGGTAGGATTGAGTCCTCCTCCTTCATCGATAAAGGGTGCGGGCTCTCTTTCCTGCCTCTAAAGAGTTCGACGATCCATCCTCCCGCATCAGTAGTTGGCGTCCGCGACAGAAGATCTCTTTTCGTGCGGTGGGTGCTGGCCTCGGTTCTCTCTCCAGAAACCCTAGGCGATGATTCCCTGCGATTCGAGGAGGCTTGTCGACTCTTTTCGGTGTTCGTTCGACAAAAAGTTTCCTCTCCAAGTGTGGTTTGAGGCAGGTATTAGCCAAAGATCTAGGTGTTTTTAATTTCCCTTGTCTAAATTGCTAGGATTCATGATCTCCTCTTTTCATAAGTCGAGAGTGGGTATTTTTTTTCCCTACTGCGGGGGATCGTTCCTCCAGCCCTAATCTGTACTTTGTAGCCGTTTGAGTAAGTTTTTTCGAAGCTTAGGTAGTGCAATCGAACCCCGCCTCTTTTTCGGGATCTAGAAAGTATTTTTGGCACTTTTCCTAGCAGATTTCAGTCATCTTATATTTCCTTCACTTTCGATTTTAGGAATCAAAACGCTCAATCGCTTCCATTTAGAAATTGGATGACTTGTGGTGTGGGGTTCCGCTGTTTTGGAACAAGGTAAAAACCCTTTCTAAGTATTTCTTCAATTCAGTTCTTATCAATTTTAGGACAACGGTTATAGTTAGTATGGTCTAAAAATTGAATAAGGTGTATGATGAATTTCAGAGTACGAGCGATTGCTGCTGCTCAACGCTAGTCGGAAGGGAAATTTTAGGAGTGTCAACACAACCTAGACAAATATGCCACCGCGTTTGATGTACGAGCGTCGCAATACCGTTGTAAAAAACTCTTATTCTTTCTGGCTAGACATACCAGATAGTTTTGCATAAAAATGTTCTTTATAATTCAGAAAATTATTATAGTTATAAGGAACTGCTATTACCATTAGAAACTTATAACCCAACTAGGGGTGCAAGTTGAGTTGAGCCGGCTCGAAAAAAGCTCGACTCGAGCTCGCGCATGTCGAGCTCGAGCTTGAGCTCGTCGAGCTCGAGCTTGAGCTCGTCGAGCTCGAGCTTGAGCTCGTCGAGCTCAAGCTTGAATTCGAGCCGAGCTCGAGCCTAAGTAACCCTGTTCACGAGCTCGCGAGCCGGCTCACGAGCTTTTTTTTAATTAAATAATATATATATTATTAGTAGTAAATATTTTAATATATTATTATATTATAATATTATAATATTAACTTTAGTAAGTTCGAGCCAAGCTCGAGCTCAAGCTCGTCGACCTCGAGCTCGGCGAGCTCGAGCTCGAGCCTTTTAAAATAGGCTCGTCGAGCTCGAGCTCAAGCCAGCTCTTTTTGATGAGCTCGAGCTCTTTTTGATGAGCTCGACTGGAGCTCGACTAGTTTGCAGTCCTAAACCCAACAAACATCCAATTAATATATGCAGATCATAAACAATTTCCAAATTTCCCAAACAGTTAGGCCTCCAGGAATTGTGAAGAATTATGAAACATAGACACTCGTATATATTTACGAAACAGGAGATATTAATCTTACGAATATGAAATCGAGTCGATTAACTAATACGATGCACTGCACAAAATACGCAGATGAATACATAAGCAAAATAGCACTAGATAGAGTATGATTAGTAGGAACGATTGAGACCTCCTCTCATGCTAGATAGAGACGCATTATCTTACTCATATGACATAGTGTGCCGCATGAGCCTGAATTTTAGGGACACGACACCCCCTTTTTGAAAATTAGTAGATTCGAGTTCGTGTCCGTAAGACACTATAACATCTGAGTTCGTTAGTAGGGACTCATATCATTAGATTAGAATTACGCAATAGAAGCTACTTTGCCTAGAATTTAAAGAATGACAAACATAAGCCACCTAGAACTCAAGTATAGACCGAAGCTTAGAAATCCTTTTAGTCAACAAATTTTTGGAACATGAGTAAATATGTTTAACAAGTTTAAACTAGAACAGACATTTATGTTGTCATTATTATTTTAGAAAAGCATGCATAATATACATGCATATAGCTTTTCTATAGTATAAAAACTTGTTTTAAAAGCATGCATTCAAATTCTTTAAACATATTTTAGTGTCATTATGAGCAATAATTTTTTTTACTCTCCAGTTGGGCTGACTTGTTTTCGGGCATATTTTTACAGGGGACACAGGTGGGAAGTTTCGCCTAGGATGAACATGTTTGCGGAGTCCTCTTATAGTTTGTTTTCACTTGATTGTTTTTCCTTTCAGTATTGTACTATTTTTTCTTTCATGGACACTGTATAACCTTAATGTTTAACTTTTTCCATATACCAGACATTACATAGTATTTCAGATGTATGGTTCATTTTATAAATCTAGTTGGCTCTGTGAATTCGGAAATGATGAGATACATTTTTACCTTTAGCTGCTTTTTTACTTTTGTTGTAAGTTTCCTTTTAATACTTTATTATTTATGTCTGCTATATACCGGTTTTATGACCGTTGCTTAGTTTACTTCTTATCGCAGGGCCCGTCTGGACTGCTGATTTGTTGCTAAACTAGGTTGAGGTATTACAAGTTCAACGTGAGAACTCAGTTCCACGCTCGTAGTGACCTTCAGGTCGCTCAAAAATGCTATATTAGCATCTTTCTTTTGACTTACTTTATAAAGCTTGAAAATGAAATAAAATAAAATAAAAAAATATTATATTATTTCATTTTCATATTTACATATTCAATTAGACTTCTACTGTATTTAAATTTAAATGCATTTTTATCACTTTTATAGAAAAAAGTTAAAAAAAAGTTCTTGTTCCAACGAAACACACGTAGAGATATTGCTAACACATAGAGTTAATGGTATTTCATAACTAATTGATTGAGCTAAACTCGTAGATCACCTGAAAAGGAATACTTATTATTGATCCATATCCTGAAAAGGAATACTTATTATTTACATGTACAATGGGTAAAATGCTTGAAATGGCAATCCATAAAAAAACACCTATACTGAGATCAGCTAAAACAAGGTGATATCCAAAAGAAATTACTAAATAACTTGAGCACCATTGTCGAAGAGATGGAGAAAGCTTTTAGTTGGTGGATGGCTCAAGCCAGAATATAGGATGGCAGCTCGAGTGTTGTGGACTTGTGCCCGAAGATAATCAATAAAGGCATGTGAAAGAAGGGCTAGGTCTTCGGGAAGAGGGACCTTAGTCCAGCAGATAGGGAGAGATCACCAATAGATACTTCAAGAAGAATGTGATACTAGATAGATCCCCTGAAGATGTCAATGGCATCCACCATGAGTTGGGAGAGAGGTTTAATATGAGTGGTTCTCTTGACGACCGGACCTCAAAGAAAATATTAAGGTTTATAGAATTGGCACACAACAAGCGTGCAAAGAAAGAAGAGATAAAGATGAAGAACTCAAAGGAAGGGAGTCTGAGGAAGAAAGTTCTCTTGACGGACGGATCTGAAGGAGAATATCAAGAGCAGAGCACACATGGACCATTCTCAGAGGTCCGTAAAGGAAAGGACCACAAACTTTCCCTCCAAGCAAGGAATAGCCCCGGCGGCGAGATCGGTGTTCTTTGACTAACGAGACATATTTTATTATATGTGCATGTGTATTTGTAAGCGATAATGACAAATTATTTGATGTGCAAGGAGGGGCGACACATCACTCTACAATGATGCAAACATCACAGCACAATGAATACTCAATCAGAAGACCTTTGACGGTATAGCTCTTGGTGACCTCTGGAGACCCCTTAGAAATTACTCAAAGCTTCAATCACATCTACATCAACACCTACACATCTACATCAACACCCACACATCTACATCAACACCTACACATCTACATCAACACCTACACATCTTGGTGACCTTTGACGGCATTAGCTACTATATATACATTCTCCTTGCGACATTAACCGCGTGTCTCTTCATCTCCTTGCTAAGCGTAGCCTAAATCCATCTAACTTACGACCAGACTGGACTACTCTCTAGTAAGCAATGTTCGCTCGCATATCCCCAAGGTAGGAACATGGTTCGGGTACGGTAACACCTATCCGTTTCAACTCCAAAAGGACGGCGCGCACCACAACATCTTTTATGTGGCGTTAATTGAATGTCTCACCACCACCTTAGCAAACCCGACCCAAGCCCACCTACCTATGACTAGACTGAGACTCCCCTCTCATAAGCAATTGTTGTCTATACATAATGTGTGAACGTGATTTTGGTATGTAATGCCCCGCAATATTATCACTCTTGGGAACCGTGCCTCTCAGAAATTTGAGAAAAGTTTGATCTTCAAACTAAGATTTCAAACAAAACTCTTGCGCATCTCTCTGATGCAGTGATAGATCGACTCGGGGTGGACGCTCTAAATGCAATCTTATGTAATGGAAAATGATGACGATACAAAAAATGGTTGGCAAAAAAATACAACAGTAATTAATTTTATATAAAAATTGATAGAAGCACAAACAATTACAAATTTTAATTAAAGAGACACAAGCGTATCCGCAAAGCAAACGAGGCGCAAATAATTTTAAGTACGCGCGAAATGAACCCTGCAAATCGAATGATAGTAAATACCAATGTTTTGAAAACTGGATCAGACATTGAACCGGCGGAGGGAAATGTTCAAGGTTGAACCGGTCCAACCGGTTTAACCGGAGTCGAACCATTATATATACATATATATATATATATATAAGAAAAAAATTAACTAACACTATATTACAAATTTGCATATAAATTGTTAGTTTTTTATGACTATATTGTGATACAAATAAAAATGATGTATTCATCATCACTATGTTAGTATACTTTTAAGGCTCTGTTTGGCGTAATGTTTTTCCTCTATTGAGTTTGGACAAAAACACCACCGTAATAAAATGAATGTTTGACATGACAATAGTTAAGACCACAATCAAAATCAACAAAATAAAATTAGTTTTGACTTTTGAACATAAAAGTTGATTAAGTTTCTTAGATAAGATCGGGTGATAAAGAACGACATTTCATAACCACCACGATTATGACCGTCATCGTCGTGCCGAAGGGAGCCTAATATATCATAAACTTTAATTTTTAAAAGATAATTTAATAAGTTATTATAATAATATATCTAAGAAATATTAAATTTATATTTATATAGTTATGTTTATTTCATAAATACATTAATATTTATATTCATAAAATATAATACAAGGTAAAACAACAAGTTAGAGAATGACCCTAAATGGTCCAGTGGTCAACTTCTCCTTGAATTAGAGAATGACCTGGGTTCGAAACCCCACGGTTATGAATTTCCCTAATTTAAATTTTTGGGCTTTGGCCCGCCCGGTTACGCGAAACACGCCCGGTTCCCCGGCCCGCCGGTCCGCACGCCCGATTCTGCGGTTCCCAAGCGGTCCGCGGATGGAGGCGGTTTCTTACATGGACCAGACCGGCTGTGTGTCCGGTCCGCAGTTCAACCAGTCGGACCGGCCGGTCCGGTCCGATTTTCAAAAGCTTGGTAAATACTAATAGCAAATAACAATAGACATCCACTACAGGTATAGTACCAAATACAATACAGTAGAAAATGACAACTCAAAATAACAACTTATGCATGCAGGCGGTGTAAAATAACGACTGATGCGGGTATCCAAGGTTGTTACAGAGTCGGATGGCGTCGAACGAAGGGCCTAGACATCGAAGAATTGCGGCAAGGGTTGTTGGAGGGGAAGTGGTTTCTGGGGAGGGGGGGTGCTGAATAGGGCTGGTTAGGGGTGGGGGAAACGTGGAGATAGGCTGCAGCAACAGGGGAGGAGCTGGATGGGGAACAGGAGGGGCAATTTGTGGACGGGGTCAACGGGGACTGAGGAATATGGTGGCTATCGGGCGGAAAGTGGGGAGGTGAAGTACGACTGTGGTACACGAGCTTCAAATGGGGTTGGAGGAGAGGAGGCGGGGCGGTTGCAGTGATCGGAGGTGGGTTGGGAACTCCAAAAACAACGCAGTCGGCTGGAAAGGAAGAGACGGGGCGGAAAGGCGGCCTCAACGTCGTACTAGGGGGGTGGGTGGGTGGGGGGAGCTCCCGGAATCGCTCCAAGGCACGACCGACGGTTTGCGCAAAATGCAAACTAACCTTCGATACCCCCATGAACCGTTGTCTGCACTATATAGCACCCTAAAACCAACTTAAGCACCTGAATCGGACGTCTCATAATGTTCGGGACGATCACTCCCCCTGTCTTGAAAGCACTCATCTCCGGTGAGTGAAGATGGCCGTACTCATTGTGTAGCCGCAGGACGAGTCTCTCGAACTCCTCTGAAGAAATTCATGTAGCATCTTGTAGAGGCCGACCACTCCAATAGACAAGATAAACGCACAATATCGCGCCCGCCCGTGGTGCAGAAGTCGTGATTGATGATCTAAAGTATGTTGATCTGAAGTATGTCGTCTATATAAGTAAATGACTCTGGTTGTAAAGTATCTTCGTCTGACTGCGGGATCGGTGGAACCATCGATGGTGCAATGTGATCCTCATTGAGCGACTCCTCGGGTGGCAACAGGGAGGGACTGGTAGGGGCAATAGGAGGTGAAGGCTCATGTAGGGGTGTGGAGAAGGGGTCCACATACACGTGCTCCTCGTAGTAAGGAGTCAAATCATCTACATTGAATACTCGATTGATGACCATACCATGAGGGATGTAAATTTCATGTGTTCGTACCAATCCGTCACACGACTGTATAGGGGTGAGCGCTTAATTTCTTTGTTAGTCCTTGCAAGGCCCTCTCAAGTTGAAGTTGAATCAACACTTATTCTCCCGCTTCAAAGATTTGTTCCCTTCTGTGGTGGTCTGCTCGATCTTTTAAATTATCATTACTATATACAAGTTTCTTATGGATCGACTCATGAAGTGCATGCACATGCTGGATAAAAGACTCTGTGATGCAGGACGGCGTGTACGGTTTGCGCGTTTGTCGGATTTTTCTAGGAAACTCTAAAAGCATGCAATGAAATATGAATTTTGTAAAAATAATTTGAGCGGAAGTTGCGCAGACATTTTGAAATTAAGCAATGTTTGTTTTTGTAAAACACAAAAAAACTATTTTGTTAAAAAAATGAATTTATTAAAATAATGGTTCAATTCTGAATGCGGGGAAGGAAATTTGCAACTTTTGTTCTGTTCTCATTGTTGTAGCAAAACGGAAATCGAGAACTCCAAATACGTTTCCATTTGGAGTTTTCGACGTACCGTTCACTGACAAAATTCAGACAAAATCCCAACAATGAATCTATTATCTTACGAGAAAATATAGAGACACGCACAAAGGCGGAGAAAGAAACAAGTTACCCACGGAAAGAGATGTCTTCTGTATTCGAAGTCGATGACGATCAGGCGAGGAACTACTCGTCACCTTCGATCTCCCGCTCTGAGGTTGGCCGCTATCGCACACGGGCACCACAGGGTAAGTTCACACACTCACACTTAGTGGACCCATGAAATATCAAAGCACAAAATAATTTCACTCCTCTCTTCACAAAAGCACACAACCATAACACCACTTTCCCTTTCCAAGAAATGGTTCACCGTAAATAATTAATCAAACTTAAACTTTTGACAGCAACTGGAATCAATCACTAATTAACAGCAATTGTGACTGTTCACAAACAATGTTTGGACCATCCCCTCACAACATTGTTTTTTTATCACAATCGGACAAAGAACAGTAACATTAGATTACTGTTCATCATCTCCTTTGTTTTCACCACTCTCTAACAACAAAACTCGCCAATCTCACTCAGAAAGTACAGCAAAGTTACAACGCTCAAATGGGAATTTAAACAGCAGCCATCTCGATCATTTAAACAATGGAAAATCAAGGTACAATCAACAATATTGTTCTCCAAAAACTCACAGCACTCACAAATTCATCTACAGGACTTCAAACATGGAAACAAAGAGCAATACTCAAATCTTCTTCATCAACCACAAACAAATACATACATATCCTTACTTATAGGGTTTCAAAAACAAAAAAAACAAATAACCCGAAGGATCGGCCATGGCTGGAACTGTCGGAGAAGGATCGTGGACGGGGGAATAGACGGAAGAAGGAATCGTGGGATTCGCCAGTTGAGGGAGGCGTGGCCGGGACGTGGGCAAAACGTGTGTGGGCACTTCCGCCATTTTTAGGCTTCCTGCGGCTCTGGATCGGGGGAAAAGGAAGAACTAGCGGTTTTTTTTCTCCGGTTACAGGGGAGCGGCTGGACCGGGAAGGAGTGACCGGGTCTTCTTGGATTTGATTAACATATTATATATATATATATATATATATATATCAGTTTTTATATATATATATATATATTTCACAAAATTACAAATACATAAATTGCAAAATGACACAATGAAGCAATCAGGGCCGATAGAGGTCCGGACAGGTGCGGCGTCGGGCACTTTTGTGACGACTTGATCTGGGCTGGTCTCCACCACTCTGCCAACTCACTGGGACAGAACTCGAGATAAATGTTCATCAAGTCAATAGGTATCCAAGAAATTATGGAAGTTCAAATCTCTTTCTCTCTTAGTTCTTTACTGCCTCTCCCCTTCTAGGATTAGAGTTGAGCAGCTCTCCCCCTTCTTCCTTCTCACATTCTCCATAAATTGAGCCCAGATGCCTCGTATCACTGTCGCAACCACCACGTCCGATGAGATATATTGGAACTACGATTTGACCCGTAAGACAATACATGCTTCCAAGTAAGAGATTTATAAGACCGCAATTTCAAAAAAGTAATTTTATGTGCGCTAAGGCGCTGTTTGGGACACTCTTGGTGTTCACACTCCTTTCTGGCGGGAATGGAGCCTCTTTTGAAAGGGAGAATGGAGATCCAAGGTCTAGAATAAAATGGAGCAAATATTTGGTGAAAAAGAAAATATGATCGGAACTAGAGAAAAAAGAGTGATGTTACGTGCAAACCAATTTTTGTTACGTGAAAACCATGGTTATGTGCAAAACAAAAAAATTAGGTGCAAACCAACTTATTTCGTGCAAACCGGCTTAAAGAAACTGGAATCTGTTTGGGCCGTTTGAAATCCATGCGTGAAAAAATGTTGGGGATGAGACGAATCCACAAAAGCTCTCACTCCACCATCAAGGACGGCGAGATACAACAGATCGAAGGTGGCGTTCATCGCAGACTGAGCTTCGATCCACAATCGGCAAAAACTAGAATTGGTAATATAATGAAATTTCTCTCTTAATTTCCTTTGGCTGGGGCAATTTCGTAATTAAAGGATAACCTAATTTGCCTATGAATTGGTAATATAATGAAATTTTTCTCTTACGGTCAAAAGGATCTCTCAATCGTAGGCAAGTGCCACTCCTAAGAAGAATCAATCCCAATCCTTCTAGTTGAACTGCTTCCGTGAGACGCTTATTGTCTTTGATCAAGGGTTTCTTTCATGGATAACAGCTGGACGAATGTTCTTCCAACTCAATCACCTCACCAGCATGAGATCGACACCTTCAACGATTCATGTGTCCAGCTAACATCGATCATTGCAGGACAATGACCCATCTCTGTCAATTTTGGTGAGTTTTCGATGTCTCCTCTTACATTCCAGCACCCAGTGAATGTTGAATGGATGAAATCAAATCTTCTTTGTAGCGTTCGTTCCTGCAGCTCTCTTATCCACTCAATCTAGGCATACTGAATTGAATAGGGTAAGTTAAAGTTCTCATATACTTTATCTCAGTTATTTTCATTTTCCCCTTCACTTATAATTTTATGGTTAAAATTCTAGATGAACCTTGGATGTGGGAGGAATATTGTGGGTTGATTAGTGAAGGGTGGTTATGGGGATTTCATAGTCGTCGTGTCTTGTCTATGAGCGTTGGAATGTCCAGGCAAGAATTTTTTTCCTTTTAGTTAGGCATATGACAAATTTTCTTAAGCATTGGTTCTAAACTTTCGTAACTTTGTGTTTGAATAATATGAAAACTATGAGTGTGTGACGCACGCAGGGCGACAATTCCGCGCATCATCTTATTTTGTATTTTTGATCAACATGTATATTTAATTTGTAAGCACATTATGATAATATGTATGTGAATCCCCTCTCCCTATATAAGGAGAAGTCTTGAGAGTTTTAGTTATCTTTTTGGTTAGAGTTTTGATCTTTCCTTATGAAAGGGACTTCAAGGAGGAACCAGTCTTCTGGAGTTAGGCACGAGTATTCCTCATGAGTGTATCCAATTTCTCGAGTTTTATTACAAGTTAATTTCGGTCTTCGTAACATTGGTCCGACCTGCCGTGCTACCCACCCCTGCAATCAGTCGCCGGCTAACACCTGCTCTTAAGGCTGGCTCCCGCATGCACTGTCTGCCTTTGCTCGCGCTAACTCCTACAATAGATCAATCGGGTGAGCACGCGACGTGCTCGCCTTCGCTAGCGCTCGCAGGTGCTCCTCTGCATTTTTTGCGCACATCAATCCGCCTCCAGCTCTGGCACAACAGAAAATTTGTCAAGACCGACACGAGTTCCTTTCCCTCACAACAAGGTGACGATTTTGCACTCCAAGCCGCTCACCGCCAGATCAGCGTCGACGATTCCAACACTCCAGGCTGCTCGATCAGCCTCTCGACCCACTCTCCATCGGCTTATTCCGCTTCTTCCGCTCCCAACCCAGCTCGGCGACGATTCGGCACAGCCATCCTCCAGCTCCTACACACGTCGCATCACCAGCTCCAACACACGTCGCATCACCAGCTCCTGTGCCCATCACAACTCCATCTCCTGCACACACTCTTCTGGTAGTTAGCTTCTCCCACTGTTGCGCCCTTCTTCTCTCACCTTCTCTTTAGACATCTCCTACTTCCTTTGGTGTTCCTCCCACTTGTAGCGCCTCACCGCCCCCATCTTCTCCTCCATTGCTCGTGCCCTCCCCTTCTTATGCCATAGGCCTGTCACTCCCTTGAATCCCGTGTGAAGGTCCTCGAACACGCCCTCACCACCATCAACTTTCACGTCGAGTCCTGAGCTGAGCAATTCGCTTCGATTATGGACCTGCTAGTCTACTACACAACATGCAACCCAGACAACATTCAGGTCTAACGCCACCTCTACTTTGGGATCCAACAGCACATTGTCCCCTGAAGAATCCTCTTTAGCGGGATTGCCTCCTCTGCATTTCCCCTGCATCGACATTCCCACATTCAACGAGACTGACCCTCCGGGTTCGATTGCCCGCGTCGAGCAGTATTTTGATATTCACAAAACTTATCAGGCGCAAAAGGTCTCTACAATTCTTATTGGCATGGATATGTTGGCTCTCTCAATGCTCTCTCAGCCTCACCTGGACAGCTCTCATCAAGGCACTCATTCAATGGTGTGATCAATGCCTGCTTCGGTAACGTGATCGAACGTCTGTGTGGGGTTTGTCAAACTGGATCCATTGACTCAAATATGGATGAATTTATCGAGTCGGTCACTCACATTTCGGGTCTTCCACATGACTACTACTTGGGCTACTTCATGCACGACTTAAAACCTCCGCGCACACCACCACACCCTATATTTGTATACTATCAACCAAGCCATGGACCCCTCCCCTACTCGTCGAGGTATAATTCCTTGCAACATCTGGGGAGCCTCATTCTACATTGTCTCCTTCCAAACCCACTACCAACCATATTTTCCCCTGCTAAACCTCCAACATCACCACCTCGTCTACCTCGCCCACTCATTATACCTCCACGCAACAACCAACCTATCCCTACTCACAGCCTTTCCAACCAAGAGTATCATGACTTGCGGAGTAAGGGTATATGCTTCTATTGCAAGCAACCCTACTCTCCTACTCATGATTGTCCCGTTAAAGAACATCGAGCCCTCATCAGTGATGTTTTCAAGGAGATCGGCATAGCTGACTTTGACGCTCTTGCGATCACAAATGCAACGCCGTACGGAGCACCAGGCACATCTTCGGCAGCCAACCTGCGGGCGCATCACTACTAGACGGCGGGTAGCACTTCAACCTTGGTGTTAAGGTCGATTTTCAGGCAGGATATATTGTTACGCATGCATGGCAACGATTCCGCACAACATCTTATTTTGTATTTTTGATCAGCATGTATCTTTAATTTGTAAGGGCATTATGGTAATATGTATATGAGCCCCCTCTCTATATAAGGAGAAGATTTGGGATGTTTAGTTATCTTTTTTGCTTAGGGTTAGAGATCTCTCCTTGCGAGAGGAGGAACCATCCACCTCGAGTTAGGCACGAGTACCAGAGTGTATTATATTAAATGCATAGCGTAAATATTATATCATGCAAATATGAAACATACATCCTAGACGTAGTAACACATTAATAAGATCTAGAATGTAAGAATGAATTACATAATTATTTCATAGACTGGTACGGTTGTGGGTAAGACTTTTACTCGGACATGTCAACCACTAGGTATATAGTTCGTTAGGGGGCATGGAAGGTGTTTTCTCTCATGATTGTTAGACACACATCATCTTACTCATGGGGCATAATAGACCATATAAGCCTCAAATAAGTGTTGATGACCCATTCTTTCACGAATAGATATAGCTAGTTGAGAGTCTGTATTTCCTCAATGGGATGCACTAGAGCACACTTAATTGCCATTAGAGACTCAAATCACAGGTTGTGCATAATAATTTATGAAACCTAAAGCTAAGTATAAATTTGAATTATCTCAATCTCAAATAAAACTCAGAACCCAAAAATCTTCATACATAATAAAAATTAGACTCCGAACATGATTAAATACATAAAGTATGATTTATATTCTTATGTTCATGTTTCATTTCAAGCTTAATCATGTATAAATAACCTGGTTTAGAAATCGTGACATCTTAGTTCTCAATTATTGCATTCATAGACCTCCATGCATGTTTAAAAACGTTATTTTAGTGTCACTGTGGGAAGGGTTATTCTTACACGCTAGTGGGCTGATCCCATCTTTGAATTTTTCTTTATAGGGAACAGAGGTTGGGAGATGCACATAGGTTGATCTACCGAGGATATTTATACAACCTTAGTCTGTATCTTGTCTCTTATATTAGAGCGGTGTATCTGGTTTGGGTTTGATCTATTAGTACATATAGACTAAAGTATGTATCAGAAATTTTCATTTTTATTTAGTTCGTTTGATGATTCAAAAATTGAGTTATTCCTTTTAACCCTAGCTCCAATCCTTCATTTCCATTGTGCACTTAAGTTACATTTGCCATCTTTTTATTACTGTAGAATTTTTTTATGATATTATCTAGTTTCCTTCATATCACAAGTGTCGGTCGAGTTTTTAAAATGTTGTTGAATTAGATAGTGGTGTTACAACTTAAACATTACTATAGCTTCCATCCTCTTTTCTAGAGCATGCTCTAAAATAGAAGTAACTGATTACATCTTTATGTACTTCATTCCCACAAAAGTTTCAAATGGCCATGCAAGGACATACACAATTTTCACTCTTAAGGCTGGGTTGGTAAACATTGAGGTCAAAGAAAGAGTCATAAGCGAAGGATCTTTTTCCATATCATTTGGTAAAGTTATTTTATACTCCCTACCAAAAGACCACTTTTTCTTTGAAATTTTCATCATTTTGGCAAGCTAATAGCAGAAAATTGTATTATTTCTTTCTGTTGGAATAACTAGGTGAAACGTCCACCTATGCATGGTGGCTTTCGCTACATAGGAAAAATGGAATATACAACTAATGTCAACCTTAGTGTAGGAAAATGAAGAACATGTTTTTATAACAACCTAATCTGTGAAAAATGTTAATGTTTGCACTGCTTAGATGGATTAATGTGATTAACTGTGGCACTACCGACAATAAATATGGAAGAATGCAATAATAAGATACCGAGTGAGATTCTAGTGCATTAACAAAATTATATCCCAAACATAAATTTAGTATAGAACTTAGATTGCTTTCAAAAAATATGCACAATAATAAAGTTCAGGATCTCAGACAACAAAAAAAGTGGATCGAAGATGTAAGCCCAACCTCATTTCCAGATGGATGAAAACCACCTCCACCATAGTCAGTAAATTGATCAAACCGGTGCAAAGGAGCAGCGGTACGCCTATCCCACAAAACACCATTCCATAGCAACGTTGTGTCAAGTGGGCTGAAATGTACAAGAGACTGGGCGTTGCCACGAAAGGCGGCAGGAGGATTGATTGAACCATCAGAAAGCCTTAGATCCACACTACAGGTTTGAATATCATATATAAGGACCTCACGACTTGATGAATCAGTGGAAAGGGCTGCAAATGTAGTAATTGAGTGGCTAAAACGAGCTGCCTTGCATTCATCAAATGAATGGACGGGCCCATTTGACAATGAAGAGGCATGCCACAACTTAACATCAGATGTACCTGATGATAGTATAAGCTGGGCATCGCCTAAAACAGCTGACTGAATTATGGGAACTTGAGTCAGATGGCTACCATTATTCTCCAATACATTGCCATTGTTAGCATCAAAAATTTTCAGTTCACCTGAATGGCTTCCCGTGATAATGCGCTCAGAATTACCCAAGAAAGTAACGCAAGTTAATAAGGACGCGTCACCTCGACAAGTCCGACATGGCCTAAACCTACTATATACAAATTGACGATCTCGGAGATGGATACCACGATGCTGCTTGCCAAACTCACGATTACTAGCCCGTGCAACGACATTTGCTGGTGCATTGAGGCTGCGGCTGGGTCTGGACACACATGTGGGTGCAGGAGAGAAAGTGGTGGTAAAGTTGTTATTGGAGCTGGGCACTGCCGATGCTGGTGCTTCAAGTATTGAACAACCAAAGAATCAAGGGTCATACGGTCCATATTTCCAGGTAACTGTTCACCTTGAAGCCCAAGCTGTGGAAGGGGAGTACCAGGTGCACCAGTTATACTCAGAGAATGAATCTCTTCAGAACTATCCATTGGAATAGGGCTTGTGACAGTACGTCCAGATGTGCACTTCGGAGTCAAATTGCTCGTAGAAGATTGACTAATTCCATCAATTGTCATGTAACCTCTACGCCCAGTACTAGGAGTTTGAAAAGGTGGAGGCAGAGATGAACTGTCAAACTTTGCAAGGCGTTTTGCTTCTGGTGTTGCACAGCCTGGATCCTTGAGTTCAGTTAACTTTCTTTTCATTGGCAAGATATTTGAAGGTTTTATAGCAGTAGTTACATCTGCATTAGACCTGGTTCCAGAATGTGATATCTCCACCACACTGTTGGATGCTGATGGACTCCTCATGGAACCAGATACACCATTTGTGGATGGTGAATTCAATAAAATCTGAGTCTTTCCTGGTAACAAGTTCAACGAAAAAACCGTGGCTTATTCCGTGAAGAACCCAGACTACATCAGTTTTTTGGCTAGCACCCTCAACCCTCACTGCAGACGTATTAACATCTAAAAGAAATCCACATGGGGTGCGACCAGACGGCCAATGAACTTGAAGTACAGATGTCTCTTTGGTTGAAGTTTGATGAAGGAGAGGTGTTCCTAACAAAGATGGCAGTGGTGGCAAAGAAGCCTCCTTTTTCCAATGCAGCAGCTGTAGCTGTCAAACCAGAGAATTGGAGATGTTCATGTATAAGGAGCAGTAGTTCCCTGCAAACAACTAAATGAGTTAAAAAAGCAGGTAGGTTGATGCCCACAATAGTATGCTTGCAGGTCAAGGAGAAGAATAGGATACCTTGAGTGATAAGTAATAGGGGTGGCAGCAGCAATTGCAGCTCTTTCAATGCGCCTCAATGTGGGAGCAGCAGCGTCAGAAGCTGCTAAAGTACTTGCACGTCCAGAGTTTGTCACAATCTACAAAGATATACAATTCCACATTTTAAATAGGGTTAATTATACTGACCTAACCTCTGAGTTTGTGTAATTACAGATACCTCTTTCCCCTTTAAAAATACCAAAATCTCTCTGAATTTACAATGCAAACTTTTATTACAATAAATTGCAACTTGTAACATTGGTATGACTGCACTCATGATGTATGTTAAATGAGAGGGAAGTATCCTGTAAATGTGGCAAACTTGGAGGGGAAATTTTCGTGATTTCGAGGGGTGGGGGGGGGGGGGGGGGGTGGGGGTAGAGGTATCAGTAATAAACAAATTCACAGGAGTAGTCAGTGTGATCAACCCTTTTAATTAACAACAAATAAAAAAACTTATGAAAAAAAAACAAAAACACAAGAAAAAAGTACTTATATTTTCAAAAAAAAAAAGATGAACAGGCTGATGGTACTTACTGCAATTAATTCAATGGCCACCTGTGAAAGCTCAGCTTGCCACCTGTTAGGATCATTTCCATAAGCCTGGCTGCCTAAATCTCGAATTAGCTCTGACAATTTCTTTCCAACCTACCAAAAGGGGGAGGATTATATTAAAAGTGAAAGATAATCACCTTCAAAAGTTCAACAGCTACCATGTCTCATAACAACTAGAGAGAAAAAAAAAAATTTTGGATCAGGATTATAAGGTTAAACAATGTAATGCTGCCAAAAAAACAATGATAATAAGATCCTTAACCATACAATCGCAAACCTATCATAAGTCATCATATATAATGCAATGTATAAAGACTCCATATTGGAAATTGTAGAAGAACATGGAAGTAGAGGGAAAAAATAAATATTTTATTAATTCCTCAAAAAAGCATTGATGGTTGGAAGTATTTGTACATTTATATAGGAAGAAGAAGTAGAGTATAAACTCCATTCTAAGATGCAGGACTAACATCTAAGGATGCAATGGGCTCATAACTGTGCCAATGTATGAGTCTTTGTACAAATTATCTTACCACTCCCCCGAAAGCTGGAGCATATAAATCGTAGGAACCAGGCTTGGACAAGAACTAATAATATAGTGGACGCGATAAGGCCTTGATAAGAATGTCAGCAATTTGCCCAGCAGCAGGAACATGTCTTAATTCTAATTTCTTTATTTGAACGTTTTCCAAAATAAAGTGACAATCAGCTTCAATGTGTTTGGTATGTTTATGGAACACAAGATTTTGGCAATATGGATAGCAGCTTGACTATCGCAAAATAGAGTGGCCGAAGAGAAAATTTTGATGCCTGAGTCTCTTAGAAGGCTTTCAAACAACGTAAGTTCAGAAACGACGGAGGCCATTGAATGATACTCGACATTTGCAGATGAGTGTTCAAGCATGGATTGCTTCTTGCTTCGCCAGGTGACAAGGTTGTACAATCCTGTATTCGTCGAGAATGGGTCCTACCGCAATCAGGTCAACAGAAGTCAAGGTCAACAAGTCAAGACAGAAGTCAGAGTCAGCGCGCAAGACTGCAGAAGGTCTGGGCGAGTATGGCGAGCTCCCCTCGCATACTCGTCAGGTAAGGAGACTAGTTGAGATACTCGCCCAGCTCGTGCGAGTTCTCCTGGGAAGTCGCCTAGTCGCTAGGGGGTGGGGATATAAATATGCCCCCCTCCTTGGATTTTCCTATAAATAGGGCCCCAGGGGTACGAGGTGGAGACACTTGAATCCTAAACAGGATACTCGCGAGCTCTTCTTTCCGGGTGTCAGCTGAGCCTTTGGATTCCTTTTCCTTAGAGACAAGGTCACGAACTTGCAACTTAGTTATCAGCTAGTCTCCCTCGTACCTAGTTTGACCATTTTTGGTTGAGAAGGGGTTGCTCCTTTCGAGCATCCGGGTACGTGGTGGGACCTTTTTGCCGCAATGTCTAGGGTCCTGTTTGCCTTCGCTCTTCATCGTAGTCACTCTAGCCGTCTAGTCTTACCCCTGAACCGGTAATCTTAGGTGGTCTTGATCTGAATTCTGAGGTCGGGATTTTTCTTGGCTTCAACACTTGGTCGGTGAGCGTGGATCGCAGCCAAGGAGAAAAGTTTGGTGGTTTAGTGAGATGGTGAGTGGTGGCGAGCATGGAGAGTTGGTCGGCAACTCGGCGGGAGCTGGTAACTCCGCGCGAGGTGGCGAGTTTGTGATCGTTGCAGCGTTCGAAGAGTTCGCCAAGAGAATCAAAAGGACTGTCCTCGCCGAATTTTCTCATCCCCCGATGTCACCGCGACTTCTCCCCGTCGCCTGACACCGCCGGACGAGGAAGCGCCGACGAGGCGAGCTGGGAAGGAACCCGCGTGGGCAGGTAGAAGAGCGACCGACGCAGTCGCGACATTATCCGGCAAGCAGCCAGGGAGTCAGATTCCAAGATTCAGAACCAGCGGCGAGATACTCGCCCACAGAGCGAGTATGATGATGATTCGAGTGAGGATGAAACTCGTCGCCGTCATGAAGGGAAGAGCCCCTTCTATGACGAGATCCTCGCGGCCCCAGTTCCCGAAGGCTTCAGAGAACCTGTCCTCTCCTACTACTCTGGCAAAGATGACCCGGTCAGGCATCTTCAGTGGTTTGAAGATGTAGTTTCCATCCGCAACATGTCTGACTCCTTCAAGTGCCGGTTCTTCTCCATCACCTTCAAGGGTAATGCGAGAGACTGGTTCCACCAGCTGCCAGCAGGATCCATCTACTGTTTCTCCGATCTGCGTCGGGGCCTCATAGCGAGTTCGCAACATCCAAGAAAAGGAAGAAAGAAGCATCCGCCCTTTCAAAATCAACCAAGGGCAGCATGAAACTCTCAGTCATAACATAGATTGTTTTCAGGAGGAGATCTTGGAGGTGGAGGAGGTGGATAGCTTCACCCTGATGGTGGCCCTCAAGTTCGTCCTGAAGAAAGGCCTCTTCAACATGGAGATAGGCTCCAAACCCCTGAGGTCCTTTGAGGACATGGTGGAGAGGGAAAATACGTTCATCTAGGGGGAGGAAAGGAACAAGGATTTTTTGGCACGGATGGACGGAGATGAGCCGTTAGAAAGGAAGAGAGGGAGACTTTGGGAGTCGGGGAAAGGAAGGCTGTCGGAGAGGCGGGAAGAGAGGAGAAGAGAGGAGCCGAGGAGGAGAGAGGAAGAAAAGAAGAGAGAAGAGCCCAGAAGGGTGGAAGAAAGAAGACAGGAGAGGCCTCAAAGGCAAGAAGAGAGGAGGCATGCAGAGGCTCCGACAAGGAGAGGAGAAGAGAGGCGATTCCAGTACCCCAAAAATCGCCCCCAGTGGAGGCCACCAGTTCGCCCGCGTTTTCAACGAGAGGAGAGGAGGAACGACAACCGTCGGGAGGAAGGCCGAGGAGCAAGGAGGGAGGCGATGGCCATCGCCCGTTAGGGGAACAAGCGTCGCCGGAGGGAGCAACGGGCGATGTGTCAGGAGGCGGAGATTCCCCTTTACTGTGACATCCATCGAGTAGAGGGACATGAGACCGTTAGCTTGCCCGGAGTTCTGGGAAGCGAGGAGGTTGGAAGCAAGAGTTGCGGAGAGGGAACAACCGAGGCAAGAAGCCCCGGTAGGGCAAGTGGCATTCCAAGCTCCGCTGAGGAGAAGTAATGAGGACCGGGTCGACCTGGGAGGTCGTGGAGAGGTGATCCACGACCCAGGAGGTGGGCAGGTTGGAATGATCAACGAAGGAGTCGGGCTCGGAGCTTCCCGCAAGGGAAGTCTCCATCAGATTTACAAGAGGAGCGTCGCCTCGACCTCACAGAGCCCACCGCTGCTGGACGAGATTACTTTCTCAGAGGAGGACATGCTGGGAAATGAAAACCCCTTCCAGATGCCCTGGTTATTCAAGTTGTCATCGAAAACTTCACCGTCGACCGAATCCTCGCGGACAACGGGAACTCGGTGAACGTCATTTTCAAAAGGACTTTCGTCGGGCTGCAAGTGGAGGCGTTTCGGGTTCAGGCTGCGGACAGACCCCTCTTTTGGCTTCTCAGGAGAGAAGAAGGGGGTGGAGGGGAGCGTGTACCTTCTGGTCACTCTGGGCGGAATCTCAATCCGATGTCGTTTTATCATCGTCGATGCGCCGAGCGGATACAACGCCATCTTTGGGCATCCCCTCATCAACTATTTCAAAGTCGTTCCATCGTCTTATCATCAATGTCTGAAATAATGTCGGGGAGATGTCCAAGTCAGGATCAGGGGAGATCTCAGGGCCTCTAGGGAATACTACCTGAATGACATCAGAACCAGCAGCTGGATGGGGGACGCGGAGAGGTTGGAAGAGCTGCTGGAAAGGGAGAAAGGACTGCGTGCTGCTGAGGAGGTAGAAGAGGTGGAAGTGATCTGCCGAAGAGGAGAGCCTAGTCTGCTGAAGGTTGGAGGATCCCTGCCGCTGGAGGGGAAGATAGAGATGGTCACTTGCCTAAAGGAAAACGTCGACATTTTGCTTGGAGCGCTGCCGAGATGTCAGGGATTGACGCCGGTGTTGCCTACCATCGCCTCAACCTAGATCCCGCAGTGGCTCCCGTTCGTCAGAAGCAAAGGAAGAGCGTTGTTGTGCTGGCTGGACCGATCAAAGAGGAAGTAGAAAAGTTTTTGGAGGCGGGTTTTGTTTCGGAGATCCAGTATCCAGGCTGGGTCTCCAATGTTGTAATGGTGAAGAAGCCCGGAGGGGGCTGGCGTCTATGTATTGACATTTCCATGTTAAATAAAACTTGCCCGAAGGACTGCTAACCCTTGTCTCAAATCGACGCGCTGGTTGATTCCGCCGTCGGGTTTCCTGTGATGAGTTTTCTTGATGCTTTTTCAGGGTATCACCAGATCCGGATGCATCCCCCCGACTGCCGCGACGTCTCATTCATCACCAGCGATGGCTGCTACAGCTACAAGATGATGCCCTTCGGGCTCAAGAATGCGGGCACAACATACCAAAGAATGATGGATCAAGTCTTCAAAGAGCAGAAGGGGCGGAACCTGAAAGTATATGTGGACGATCTCCCTGTCAAAAACAAGAGCGTCGGGGAGCACATTAAAGATCTGGTGGAGACCTTCGCCACCATGAGGAAGTACAAGATGCGACTCAACCGGCAAGTGCGTCTTCGGTGTAGGAAGAGGAAAGTTTCTAGGTCACCTCCTCACTCCAAGGGGGGTGGAGCTTAACCCGGACAAAGTCAAGGACATTCTGGAGATGGCATCCCCGAAAGATCCAAGGAAGTCCAAAGGTTGACGGGAAAGCGGGCAGGCCTTACCATTTTCTCTCCAAGGCAGGAGAGAAGTATTCTTCATTTCCAGAGCTCTTCGGGGGAATCAGAAGTTCGAATGGACCGCGGAGTGCGAGGAGGCTTTTGGAAAATTCAAGAAGCATCTAACTCAAGCTCCTCTCCTCCAAGGCCCGCAGGGAAGCGAAGAGCTCCTCCTCTATCTGGGAATTGGAGCGGAAACAGTTAGTTCGGTGTTGGTCAAAGAAGAAGGCAAGAAGTAGCTCCTCATCTACTATGTGAGTAGAGTGCTGCGACAGGCGGAAACGAGATATCTTATCTTGGAGAAGTTGGTGTTTGCTCTGGTGGTTTCGGCTCGAGGCTCCGTCCTTATTTTCAGGCTCACTCCATCAGGGTCGTCTCCGATCACCCTCTGCGTAGTATCCTGGATGGAGTGGAGCATTCAGGCAGGTTGGCAAAGTGAGCGGTGGAGCATAGCGAGTTCGACATTTCCTACTCGCCGAGGATAGCGATCAAGGCACAGGCAGTAGCAGATTTCCTAGCTGACTACTCAGGCGAGGTGGGAGGAGACAAAGGCTCTTCTAGCCCAGTCTCTTGGAAGATGTTCGTGGACGGAGCTTCAGGAAGGTACTCCGTGGGAACCGGAGTCGTGCTAGTAAGCCCTCAGGGAACCAGGATCGAGCAAGCAGTCGAGATCCTCTTCCCCGTCACGAATAATCAGGCGGAGTATGAAGCCATGGTCGCTGGCTTGCGTCTGACAAGGAATTAGCAATCCGGGATCTCAAGGCCTTCACCGATTCAATGGTTGTCGCGTCGCAGATCAGAGGAGAGTTTGAAGTAAATGATCTAATCCTGCAGAAGTACTTGGTCAAGGTAAAAGATCTGATCGGGGGATTCCAGTCCTTCTTCGTCGAGCATGTACCCCGGAAGGAAAATTCCGAAGCAGACTATCTCGTCAGGTACGGTCCCCGGGCGGGGGGGGGGGGGGGGGGGTGACCGTGATCGAGTTGTTCCGACTGTCCATCGAGGAAGGGGAGATGATGGATATTGAGGAAAGAATCTCGTGGAAGGACCCGTTCGTTACGTTCTTAACGATGGGTCAGATGCCTGCCAGCAAAGGAGATCGGAGAAAGTTCCGTTACAAAGCTGCTTATTACTTACTGCAAGAGGGAGAGCTTTATCGCAAAACCATCTCGGGTCCGTTAGGCAGATGTTTGTCAGAGGTCGAAATTCCTCGCGTTCTCGAAGAGATCCACTCAGAAGAGTGCGACAGCCACTCGGGAACTCGTACTCTGGAACAGAGAATTCAAAGACACAGATACTTATGGCCCACCATTCGAAAGGATGCGGAAGCCTTCTCCAAGAAGTGTCATCAATGTCAGCTATTCGCGCCCCTTCAACTACAAACAGCTCAGCACCTTCGCTCGATCACTGCTCCATGGACCCTTCGCTATCTGGGGGATGGACTTGATCGGCCCTTTTCCTCAGGCTAGTGGACAAAGGAATTTCGTTCTCGTAATGATCGATTATTTCTCCAAATGGATCGAGCCAAAAGCTCTAGCCAAGACGACTTCTCAACTGTAAAGAACTTTATATAGGGAGAGATTGCATGCAGGTTCGGGATTCCTCTCGCCATCGTCACCGACAATGGTCCACAGTTCGTCAGCTTGCAGTTAGAGGACTTCTGCAAGCAGCTAGGGGCGGATCTTCGATTCGCCTCTGTGCATCATCCTCGCAGCAATGGACAGGTAGAAGCTGCCAACAAGTTAATCGTCAACTTACTGAAGAAGGTCATCAACTTGAAGGTCAATTGGGCAGAGCAACTCCCCTCAGGCCTATGGGCTCTGAGAACAACTCCGAACTCGGCCACAGGGGAAACACCTTTCAAGTTGTCTCACGGGTCTGAGGCACTCATCCCAGTGGAGTTTGAGGTACAAGGTCCAAGGGTGGTTGCGGCAGGAGATAGCAACGAAGAATGACGTCTGCAGAATGAAGACGCTCAAAGACTCTCGCTGGACTATATCGAGGAGCTTCGTGACTTGGCCTCCATTCGCCAAGAAGAAATCAAGAGACGCATGACAAAACACTTCGACAAAAACGTCCACCTCAAACATTTCCTCGCAGGGGACCTAGTCATGAAGAAGGTAGATGCCGTAGGAAGGGGAGCAACGGTTGGCAAGCTACATCCGAACTGGGAAGACCCCTTCATCATCCAGGAAGCCCTAGCCACTGGAGGTTACTATCTGCAGGACCAAGTAGGAGAGCAGCTGGGAGGTACCTGGAGCGGGGATGACCTGAAAAGGTTCTATCCCCAACAGTAACATGTGTATTCTTTGTAGCCATGTTGATATTAATATGATCATTTGCAACAAATTTATTCCTTCATGTGTTAATTCTTCTCAAGACATCTGAAGGCTTTGGGATCCAGCCCCGCAATCGACTCCGGAAACCAGCGGTCGACCTGTTCCTCGTAAATAACCAGTGCGGATGATGGGACGATGCCTTGGGACTTGAGCACTCTTGTAAGACCGAGTCTCTGCATTGACGGCCGAGATCAGCTCCCCTTTACATGTCGGTCTAGATTCCCCCGATTGCATCTCTCTTCCGACTGGAGGAACTATCAGGAACAGATCTGGACGCTAACCTTCCAGACTCGTTGAAGGGCCGATCTCATCCAGCAGTCATCAACGAAAGCATCTCAACTATTGCTCAAGCAGGATAACCTACCGAGGGAGGGGCGATGCAAGCCCGGGGAAGATGTTGGTCTCGAGTGCGTCCTGAAGGACCCTCGGAGGAACATTACCCTTCGCTCACACACTGACACTCGTAGCCGGGTGGCATGGCCGAAAACGATCTCCACCATTGGATCGAGAAACGAGCCTTCGACCCGTTCCTCCTAAATAGCCCAGTGTGGATGATGGGACGATGCCTCAGGACTTAAGCACTCTTGTAAGACCGAGCCTCTGCATTGACGGTCAATATCAGCTCCCCCCTTGCATGTCGGCCTAGGTCCCCCCGATTACATCTCTCCTCCGTCTGGAGGAATTATTAGGAACAGGTCTGGACGTCAACTTCCCAATTTGACGGGTTCAAGATCGTCTCTTTTAAAAGATATCTTTCGTATTACTAAAAACATCGGTGCAACTAACCCATCTGTCGCCGCTCAAGTAACAGGATGAAACGACTCCAACAATAATTAAAGTCCTCGAGTGGCAGTGTCATCATAAGTCTGAATTCCTGCACGAGCTCCTCTCCTGCACATCGGCCAACGACCTGCTCGAATGAGACCAAGTTCCTCGTTGGAGTGATGTCGTAGTCCGTGAACTCTGTACGAGCTCCTCTCCTGCAGACCGACTACTTGCCTCTCCGAGTCGACTCACACCACTCTAGTTGAGCAAGGCTCCTGAGAAGCTATCGACTCCAACAATAATTAAAGTCCTCGAGTGGCAGTGTCATCATAAGTCTGAGTTCCTGCACGAGCTCCTCTCCTGCACATCGGCCAACGACCTCGTCGAGTGAGACCAAGTTCCTCGTTGGAGTGATGTCGTAGTCCGTGAACTCTGTACGAGCTCCTCTCCTGCAGACCGACTACTTGCCTCACCAAGTCGACTCACACCACTCTAGTTGAGCAAAGCTCCTGAGAACTGTCGACTCCAACAATAATTAAAGTCCACGAGTGGCAGTGTCATCATAAGTCTGATTTCCTGCACGAGCTCCTCTCCATGCACATCGGCCAACGACCTCCTCGAGTGAGACCAAGTTCCTCGTTGGAGTGATGTCGTAGTCCGTGAACTCTGTACGAGCTCCTCTCCTGCAGACCGACTACTTGTCTCCCTGAGTCGACTCACACCACTCTAGTTGAGCAAGGCTCCTGAGAGCTGCCGACTCCAACAATAAAAAGTCCTCGAGTGACAGTGTCATCATAAGTCTGAGTTCCTGCACGAGCTCCTCTCCTGCACATCGACCAACGACCTCCTCGAGTGAGACCAAGTTCCTCGTTGGAGTGATGTCGTAGTCCGTGAACTCTGTACGAGCTGCTCTCCTGCAGAACGACTACTTGCCTCCCCGAGTTGACTCACAACACTCTAGTTGAGCAAGGCTCCTGAGAGCTGTCGACTCCAACAATGATTAAAGTCCTCGAGTGGCAGTGTCATCATAAGTCCGAGTTCCTGCACGAGCTCCTCTCCTGCACATCGGCCAACGACCTTCTCGAGCGAGAACAAGTTCCTCGTTGGAGTGATGTCGTAGTCTGTGAACTCTGTACGAGCTCCTCTTTTGCAGACCGACTACTTGCCTCCGCGAGTCGACTCACAGCACTCTAGTTGAGCAAGGCTCCTGAGAGCTGTCGACTCCAACAATGATTAAAGTGCTCGAGTGCAGTGTCATCATAAGTCCGAGTTCCTGCATGAGCTCCTCTCCTGCACATCGGCCAACGACCTCCTCGGATGAAATCAAGTTCCTCGTTGGAGTGATGTTGTAGCCTGTGCCAACTCTGTACGAACCTCGCCTACAGACCGACTACTTGCCTACTCGAGTCGACTCATGTCACTCCAGTTGAGTTTGAATCCTACGAGCGTCGACTACAACCTCCGACTCGGTTGAGCTGGCCTCCTACGAGGTACGCGACTACGTAGGTGCGAGTATGTTATGACGAGTATGCGAGTAAACACAGATGCGAGCATCAGAGTGTGAACTGTTGGAGCGACTATACACATGCGAGCAATGAATACGCGACTACGAGCGATATCAACGTGTGAGTAAGCATACAACGCGCACAACCTCTCTGAGCCTATGAGCCTAGCGAGCGTCATCAACCAGCGAGCATGCGAATAAAGAAGAAAACGGGCAATAACTTAAAACTTGTATATATATATCAAAAATTTTACAAGTTGCAAAAATGTGTTGACAATCTTTTACATGCGAGCACGAAGAAAATCGGCGAGCAACTAGGACTCATCGTCGCCAGTATCTGGCCGATATTCATCATCTCCAATGTCGGCGTCCTCCTCTTCCTCGCCGACTTCATCGCTCCCCTCCCCATCACTGCTTTCGCCGCTGCTGCTGCTACTGCCACTGTCGCTGCTGCTAGAGTCAGATGTCGAGCAAGGGACGCGATCGGGCGAGTTAGATTTCTCGGCGAGTAGCTCAGGAATGAGCTCGTCGACGGTAAGCTGCTTATCCCCCACGACGAGCTGGCCGTTGATCCTCAGCCGAGCAAGCATGATGTTACCCGCCGCACGCGCTATCCCGCGGCGCACTGACGACATCTCTTCCCAAAGAAGGCGGGACCTCTTAATCGTCCAATGCGGGTCATCCTCCGGCCGTGGCACATCGAGGCGAGGAACTGAAGAGCTCGCATGTCCCTCGACGGCGACCAAGCAAGTTTCCATCTCGGCGGCGCGAACCTGGGCAGCCTCCAGCTCAGCCAGGGTGTTGGCGAGTTTGTGCTCGCATTCAGAAAGCTTCTTTGCGGCCTCAATCTCGGCAGCCTGCAATAAACAGCAATCAGTCAGCGGAATAAATCCAAGTCCAGATCATCCATGTCGCACACGGGGAAGGCGACTTACCTCATAATCCCTCCAGCGAACTGATGGCATGCGAGATCTATGGCCTTCTTGGTGATGATCTTCAAAGCATCATGCGTCTCCAGCAGCTTCCTGGCCGAGTAGTGTCCTAGCTCGACAATCCACACGAGCGAGCATGAGGTTTACTGGGCAAGTCCTTTCGGGCTGAGCTCCAGCAAGGACTCAGCGTCAGCTCGCCCATATAAAGCATGGAGGACGGCGAAGGCCTCCCCCATGTCCTCCCAATCCGCCGACCAGGAGGGGAGGTTGGTAACTCAGTGTCACCACGTGCTCATCCTCAGACCAGGTCACCAGCGGGCGACCATAGGCACCCACCGCTTCTCGCCCGAGGTTGAAGTTTGGATGGAAGTGAGGCGCCCGAGCGTCAAGCGGCGACTCTCGATCGCCGGACTGAGGAGACGATATCTTGGCCCTCTTGCTCGCAGGGCCGGCGACTTGACTTTCGCCTTCCCTTTGGGGAGCTTCTTTTTCTCGCCAACATCAGGCGGAGGGTTGAACTCTGGGAAAGATGAGGCGACTTCCTTCGCCGGAGGAAGCGACTTCTCCGAAAACTCGCAAGCCACTGCACGTATCGAACAATACATTAGTACCGAATTCCAATGAATAGGAGCGAGCATGCGAGCAGGTTCAATTCTCGCTCAAGATTACCCTCGCAGGGATGGATCTCGAGGAGCGTATTAACGTTGAGCCGCCAGTGGATGACGTCAAAACGGCGACCTCGGAAGGATTCGAACAATTCGAACACCTTCCAAGATCGGCGGGAGGAAGGCGACGTCGACAGGTTGATGCGGCCTCCCCTGAACGCACTCAAAATCGCCTTTGACGACGACCAGTTGTTCGCTCCACCTGTGAACTTTGTTCGCCGTCCCCACCAAGGTGCAGACATGGTGAATGCTAAAGTAGACAACCCCCTCGGCGGTCGCGGCAAAGGCGAACACTTTCCGGAAGACAGAAAAGGTCGAAGACTATCCTTTCTTTTCGCAAGTAGCAAAGGAATCCCATGATGATCGCTACGCCATTAGGATTGATTTGCGCGGGGACAATCCAAAATACCTCAGGATCTCGCGATATTCTGGCCAAAAAGAAAGTCGCAAGCCGGCGTCGAAATGTCGGAGCAACAAGATCATAGCACCCTCGATGTAGGTGTAAAGTCGTTCGCTACGAGTAGCAAGTCTCGCCGAATAACCATCCGGAAGAAGTCGCTCCTGGAACGTTTCCAGATCTCGCTCTGTCGTGATAGATTTCTTGAAAGCCGCATCGGCAAAATTCACGGCGTGGGCCTGTCGGCGAGCGCTAGCGTCGTCCTCAACATCTTCTGCAAGTTATATTGACGAGGAGAGAAAAAAGGCGAGAAGAGAAGGAAGGCAGAGACACACGAGCAAGAGTAGATACTCGCGAGTTTGATTTAGAAAATCGCAGCAGCGTACTTATGACCTACCTACCTCCTCTATTTATAGGCGGAGGCAAAGGGGGGGGTATATCCGTTTCGGCGAGTATCGTACTAAGTCGCGACCTAAATGATTAGACGGATCCCCAGCATCAGCCCTATCCTGCACAACGCAGAAAGAAATGTCACAACTTCGTCAGAACCTGCAAAACGAACTCGACACATCGCAGAAGGGAAGCGAGTAAATAACAAACATCGAAACAGAAAGACAGAAATCAAGAGCGAGATACAAACTCGCTTATTACAAATAAAAGATTGTTCGTTACAATAATCGTCTGAGGCGAGTTCAAACAAAGAAAGGAAAAATTCTAAATTCTTAGGCGGCCGCTCTGGAGTATGTGGATGTCGTCCAGCCCATCCCATCTCACGTGCTCACCGATAATGTTCGATGTCAATCGACATCGCGTCATCGTCAAGCCAGCAGCTGCTCCTCCATCCTCGTCAGCCTTTCCTACGGAACCCATACTCGCCCGCATGTCGGCAGCTCGTTCGAGAACGAGCTGGAGGCGATGGTTGTTTATCGTCAGTTGACGATCGTTCTCCTTGACCATGTGGAAGCGGGCCTCGTAGCTCTCCAGAGTGGTCCGAAGCTCTTCTATCCTCGCCACCCGCACCTCCAGGGCTGAGATCCGACGATGAGGCTCGCAGATCGCAAGCTGGTCGAACTTGCTCTCCAGCTCCAAGTAAGCATGAGCAGCAGCATGACGATACTCGCTTCCAGATAACCTGATGGCGTCGATGAAGGCCGCCCTTGGAGTCGTCGGGCGATCTGCAAAAACAGATAGAAGAAGGTCGTCAGGTCAGAAAATGACGACTAACCCAACAAACAAAACAGCGGTAACGCGAGTTACCATGACGAGGAGATCGAGATCGACGAGGAGAATGACCGCGACCCTGAGGTATCTCGCTGGCCTGAAGATGAACCGCCCGCGCGTACGGCAGGTTTCCCATGGCCGCGACCTCCATAATCAGGGTCTCCGACTCTCAACGGAGAAATAGCTCGGTCGTGGCTTGTCCTGTTTCCAGAGCCAAAGTCTTTGACAGGAGGCGGCGGAGGCTGCTACGAACTCGCCGGCTGATGCGAAGTCTTCAGCGGAGGAGGCGATGAAGGTCGCTACATATCCGCTAGTTGCTAAGCAGTCAGAGGAGGCGGCGGCGGCAAAAGATCACTCGCCGCCTGTAGAGGAGCGACATTCAGAAGAGGCGGCGGCGGCAAAATGCTACTCGTCGCTGGCAAGCACAGAATCAAGCGAGGGAATGGAGGAGACTCTGCTAGTCCCAAGATTAGAGTCCATCCTCGCCGAAGGATCCTTGCTGCCGAAGGATCCTTCTTCGTCGGAGATTCCTTGCTCGCCGGAGGATTTTTCTTCGCCGTAGAAGTCGGAGCTTCTGTTGCTTTCTTAGAGCTGAGATTAATCCGAACCGTGTGCGCGGTCCGGAGCGGCTTCCCAGCTGTAAGGGCGAGCAGTGGTGCCAGAGTGCAGGGGGGCAACATTCAGAGCCGCGTCAGCGACATCCGATGGAGAGTCTGCGAGCAAAGGAAGTGGGTCAGCGAGAAAATAAGCGGCGGCCGACTGCTTTAGAAAAAATGGTTTGGTGAAATAGCGACATGGCAAGGAGACAACGTCAATCCGCGGCGGTGCCGGCGAGTTGGTGACTTCTTGAGAGTTTTCAGCGGGCTGAGAAGGCTAGAGTCGGGAGCGGATACGTTAGGGATGTCGTCGAACCCAAGATCACTAAGGAGCTTCTGGGTGCTAGCGGAACGTGCGGGATTGCTGGTCGAGGCGGCGACTTGCTCAGGAGGCGGAAGCGGGTTCGGTAATCTTGGAGGCAGGTGTCTTCTTCGGCCTCTTTGTTTTCTTCTTCTTACGGGGGGTAACTCGGCAACGACATCCTCTTCCCGCGGCCTTTTGGGCTTGGCGGTACCGAGATAGCCAGACAGCGCGACAAGGCTCTCCTGAAGAAGTTTCTCATTGGCGTTCGACATTGCGTGCAAGCTCAGAAGACCTGCGTCAAAAACCAACGCCCCCCCCCCTATTTATAGAGTTCAGCATGAAGTCAATCAGGAGCGAGCAACTCAGATACTCGGCATAGCATCTCGCCAAATAAGTGTTGGATGATTCTTTCTGAGCTCTTATGTCGTTCGAAAAGAGCGGGGATTGTGTACAACCCGTATTCGTCGAGGATGGGTCCTACCGCAACCAGGTCAGCAAAAGTCAAGGTCAATAAGTCAAGACAGAAGTCAGAGTCAGCGCGCAAGACTGCAGAAGGCCTGGGCGAGTATGGCGAGCTCCCCTCGCATACTCGCCGGGTAGGCAACTAGTCGAGATACTCGCCCAGCTCGTGCGAGTTCTCCTGGGAAATCTCCTAGTCGCCAGGGGGTGAGGTATAAATATGACCCCCCTTCCTTGAATTTTCCTATAAATAGGGCCCCAGGGGTACGAGGTGGAGACACTTGAATCCTCTGCAGGATACTCGCGAGCTCTTCTTTCCGAGTGCCAGCTGAGCCTTTGGATTCCTTTTCTTAGAGACCAGGTCGCGGCCTTGCGACTTAGTCATCAGTTAGTCTCCCTCGTGCCTAGTTCGGCCATTTTTGGTTGAGAAGGGGCTGCTCCTTTCGGGCATCCGGGTACGTGGTGGGACCTTCCTGCCGCAACGTCTGGGTCTTGTTTGCCTTCGTTCTTCATCCTAGTCACTCTAGCCGTCTAGTCTTACCCCTGAACTGGTAACCTTAGGTGCCCTTGATCTGAATTCTGAGGTCGGGATTTTTCTTGGCTTCAACAAAGGTGTCCATCAAAGTATGTGCAATATCCACTTGTGCAATGACAATCATCCAAAGAGCTAGCAAAATCAATGAGAGATAAGAAAGAGAATGGTGTGTATACAATCCATTGTCTAGGAGCAGTCTTCAGATATCAGAGGATGTACTCAACTGCTTGGAGGTGAGAGATCCGTGGAGCAAGCATAAATCGACTGATAACCCCAACAGTAAATGATATATCAGGTATTGTAACTGTAAGATAAATCAGCTTCCCACAAGATGACGATAGTATTCTGAGTTTGGAAGAGTTGATTAGAGTCGGAGGTATGAGTGCAGAGCTTATGATTGACATTCATAGGTGTTTCAGCGGGCTTGCATCCATAGTAGCCCAGCAAGAAGATCAAGACAGTGCTTCCATTGAGATAGGATAAAACCATCAGGACGTCTGGCTACCTCGATACCAAGAAAGTATCGTAGATTCCCCAAATCTTTGGTATGGAATGCAGAGGCCAGGTGCTTATTGATCATGTGTATGCCTTTGAGATCATCACATGTAATCAAAATATTATCAACATAAACCAAAAGTATCATTGTGTATGTCAGGTGATAACGAGTAAACAGAGAGAATTCAGTTGAGATTCGAGTAAACCCAACATCACGAACAACCCGACAGAATTTATCAAACCAATTTCGAGGAGACTATTTGAGACCATAGAGAAATTTCTTGAGTGACATACAAGAGACTCTCCCATTGTCTCAAAACAGGAGGCTGATTCATGTAGACAGTCTCAACGAGATCACCATTTAGAAAGACATTTTGACGTCCAATTGATGCAACTGTCACTGTCGATGAACAACAAGGTAGATCAAGACAAGAACAACATTCAATTTTGTGATGGGTAAGGTCTCGTCGTAGTCGAGGTAGTGTTATTGAGTAAAACCACGAGCCATAAGATGAGCTTTTAGATGTTCAACAATCTCATCTGGACCATGCCTTATGGTGAAGATCCAATTAAAACCCACACGTCTGACTAGGAGGAAAAGTACAAGATCCCAAGTTTTACTGGCTCCGAGAGCAACCAGTTCCTCATTCATAGTCGCCCACTCGCCCTCCTGCCACCCCGAATCTGAAGAGCCTCCTACAGAGAAGGATAAAATAGATGACAAAGAAGTGGCAAATTTTTAAAGCACCAGAGATAGTCGATACAATGAAACATAATTAGACAGGGGTGAGTGGTAGAAGTCAATGTTGGATCAGAAGTTCGCAGAGCATCATCAGTGGAAGGTAACTATCGCAAAGCATCTGAACGAGGAGGACGACGAGTGTACGCACGAAGAGGAGGCGGGTTGGAGGGTATGATTGTTGATCGGGGAAGGAGAGGAGTATAGGTGATAGGAACGACAGGGCACGGTAGTGTAGGAGGTGTTGGAAAGGTCGTATGTAAGGAGTGAAGAGGTTGATCCTCGAGGAAGGTCACATTCATACATATAACTAACTGGCGATCGACGGGAGAATAGCAAGCATAACCTTTCTGAGTTTGGGAATATCCAATGAACATATATTTGATAGCTCAGGGAGCAAGCATGTCTATAGAAGAGTCAAGGCAGTGAACATAGCAGGTGCAGCCAATGACGTGAGGCATCACGAGAAGGGCGAAGGAAGTCGAAAAGTTGAGAATATACGAGGGTATGTGATTGATGAGATAGCAGGCGGTAGAAAACGTGAAATGTCAATAAAACTTGGGAACCTGCATTTGAAACATAAGTGAGCGAGTAACCTCAAGAAGACGACGGTTCTTGTGCTCAGTTACGCCACTTTGTTGACGTGTATAATCACAGGACGGTTGATGGATGATACCGAACTCAGTACAAAATTTTGAAATGCATAATTTATACATTGGCGTGCATTATCGATTCAAAGAGCTTTAATAGAGCTGGAGAACTGTAAACGATCTCAACAATAAAGGCACGAAACACACGAGTTAGTTCAAAGCCATCGCGAAGTAAATACGATCAGGTCATGTGAGAGTAATCATCAACAAATGTAAGATAATAGTGATAACCAGAAACACTAACTGTTTTATAAGGTCCCCAAAAATCAGAATGAATTAAAACAAAAGGAGCACTGCTCAGATCACAATGAGGGTGAAAATAAGAACGATGTTGTTTGCCGGAGATACAAGACTTGGAGGTGAAATCGGTGAGGGATGGATCAGGAAGAGCTTTCTTGAGAATCGTGCTAGGAGCAAGCCCGAGACACCGGTGTTAATCAATAGAAGTAACAGAAGAGAACTGTGGTGGAAACATTCAGAGTGTAAAACCAATTAGACAGTCATACTTTACAAATGATATTTTGTGTTTGTCGATCCTGCACAACAAAGGAAAAGAAATAAAAGGCTACAGAGTAATTCAGGTGTTGAGTAAGACGACTAATAGAAAGAATAATAAAATGAGAGCTCGGGACATGGAGAACTGGGCAAAGAAAGAGATGAAGTTAGGGGAACATCACCAGAGCCACAAATTAGGCTAGTATTGTCATTGGCCATTGTGACGAGCTTAGGATACGCAGAGTTCAAGTATCGAAGAGGCTTCTACGGAGTAATATGATCTGCGACTCTGGAGTCCACAATCCAAGTTGTATTATGGGAAAAACAAGAGATACCTTCATTGGTGATAGACGTAATAGAGCCAGAAGAATGACTGATCAACCCCTGAAGATGCTAGAGCTAGGTACGCAAGGTATCAATGTCTGTGCGGGTGGTGGAAGGAGTATCGGCCGCAATGGAAGCATGTTGTGGAGGCACACCAAGATAACAATATCAAGTGGCCTCAATAAAACCATCCCAGGCACAATAAGCACAGATGGGACGATTCTGACAATTGGGACCCCTGCCCCCAGAGTTGGTGCGAGTCCCACGAGCCAGTAAAGGAGTGGGGTGAGCAGCAGAAGAATGTTTTATAAGAGCCTAAGAGACAATCCCGAGATCATTGGGGGCCGGTGTCACCTTTAAAAGCATGAAGCATACCTTCAAGAAGAGGGAATGGTGGAGGAAGGATATTGGCACGAACGTTGTAGAAATGTGGAGGGACACGGTCCATCATCATGGCGATGCCAACAACTTTTTGAGCACGTTGGGCGGTGAAATCCAACATGGGAGGCTGATGTTGAATATAGGTCTCGACGAGAGCTTTGGACCTCGCAACAAAGGAGGTAAAGTTGTCATCCACCCCGGTTCAAGAGACTGGAAGGTCGTGAAGATGTCGAACAAGTATTGCAGACTATCATTGCCAGAATACGAGTGAAGTTCATGCCATATAGCTTTAGTCATCTCATGATACATGACCATACGATATGGTTCATTGTTCATAAAATTCAAAATCCATGATTGAACATGCCCATCATCGCGAAGCCATTCCTCGATGGGCTCAGTAGGTTATGTCTTAAAAGGATGGTGAAGGAGCCCTTCGGTCTGGAGAACACGGCTTACCGAGTGTACCCACTCGACAAAAGTCTTCATGCCCTAAGAGAGGTAGTGATATTACAAAGCTCATTTTAAACTTTAGGGAGAGTAGTCGCGACACGAGCTGGAAGAGACAGGGCATCAATCAAATCCATGACCTACAAAGAGAGGAGAAACCGCGTGGCCAGGAGGAAGAAAGCAGAATGTGAGGCGAGCACTAGCAAGAGGTCGCATATTTGAGAGGCTACAATAATAGAGGGTCACAGGAAAGGCAACTGAGTGTTGCGGGCAGACTTGGCACTGTCAGGAGAAGTTTTGTGGGTAGAGGAGTGTAGCAGGCAGAGGGGGCGCATCAAGAAGTGATGCGAAGCAGAGACGAGGACGCGCTTTGGGCTCATTCGGGGCTGATTTGGCAACTTTCCATATATGGCGTGCCCGGATCGACGATCGGACTCCGTGATTGCGTTCGGAGCGTCGCCGTGAGTCAAAATCTTATATTACTTTATTTTTTTGGACTTTTATTTCATGTATTTTGAGGCATCTCCCGCCGGCCAATCACAGTCGTCAAATGGGATGCCCTAGTGCTTCTTTTATTATAAATAATAGTAGGGGCTGAATTGACTCATTGCAGAATTTGGAGAAGTATTCCCGGATTCCAGCGATCCTTTGCCGACGCCGATCTCTATCCTGGTGCCGACGCCGTGGAACCGTAGGTGACAAATATTTATTTTGGCAATTTTATAATGGTTTTCCTCCTCGGAGGGCCAAAGCAAAGCGCGCGGAGGTTCCTCCTGCTAGGGCACCAAACCAAACTTCGCAGCATAATATAATAAATCCCTGAAGGTACTAAAACGAAATAGAGGGCTACAACTGAAGATTTGGAGGGCTGGATATGTAGGTGTGAGTGCAACGGTGGCGGTGGTTGTCCTTGGTAACGGTGAAAACGCAATAAAAATCCGGCCCAAATAAGTAATTCGGGCCGGGGAGGGGTAGATCTAAGGCCGGACAAAAATGGAAAGTATGAGATGTGAAAATAATGGATGCAATTCTGCGATGTCGATATTTTAACGAATAAGCAATTTAAGCAATGAAAATTCAGCAACGGTGACACGCAGTCAAACATAACAGTAAACATTAACGGCAAACAGTGATTGTGAAGAGTGTTCGGTGGTAGATTTGGGGTTGTAAAAGGGTTTCGAAGAGGGAAGAAAATATTTAGTGCCTTGGGAGGAAGTTTGGCAGTCGTCATAGGGTTTCGGCACCGGGCAGGGATAATGAATACTTTTTCTCCAAATTCTGCAATGAGTTTCCTCCGCTCGGATTGGCCGCGGGGGCCAAAATAAATGAAATAAAAGCAAAAAAATAAAGTAATATAAATTTTGCGCGCGGCGAATCGCGGAGTTCCGATCCTGCTTATGTGGAAAGTTGCCAAATCAGCCCCGAACGGGCCCAAATGCGTATCGTCTCTGCTTCACATCAATCTCCCCAACTTGAAAGAATTCATCTCCGATGAATTGAGATCGAAATTCTCTAGCTGATCGCCAGATACAACTCGAAAAGGTGCACCAAGTCGTCCAAGTGTCATCGCGGAAGGGTGTCCTTGCCAATCAATTCCCCTGACTGAAAAGTTGTATCTCCGGTAATGGAAACGGTCATGCTGAATTCAAAGTCCAGTGCGATCGATCAAGCTCTATGCAAGTATCCAAGCGTCAACTGCATCGGGGCAGTCCCGTCAATGTACCAAGTACACATCGCGGCCCACTGAAGTAGGAACAAACTGGTGGAATCTGAACTCTGTGATGCTCTCACGCTCATCTCTCGAAGGGTGGTACCCGGTGCGATCAGCGGGCCGGTGGTGAAACCAAAGAAGACGAATCCCCAGGTGGGTGGGTGGTAGAACGAGGTGGACTGTGGTGGCCATCAGACGTGGGTGAGGTAAGAGGGTGGTAAGGCAACAAAAGTGGGGGTCGAGGTGGCTGGGCATCTCCACTGCTCGGGTCCATAGACTCATGAGACTCATAGTACGACGTCAGATCCTCGACATTAAACACCGGGTGAATTCTCATACTAGCAGGGATATCGAGCCAGTAGGTATTTGTCCCAATACGACTAATAATAGAGTATAAACTCATTCGCCTGGCGCTTAACTTCTTGGCAGGTCCCAAAGGGAGCCTCTCTAGGCGGATTCGTACAATTACTTTTTCGCCTTCAGTAAATATTTGTTCTCGCCTTCGCTTATCTGCATGGGCTTTATAATTTTCATTGCTTGTTATTATTCGTCGGTGAACCGACTCATGCAACTCATGCAAATGTCGTGTAAAAGACTCAGCAGACTCATGCAGGTAATGCAAATGATGCAAAGACAACACGACAGACAAGGTATACTCCTTATAGGAAAATCTAATAATGTCTGAGATGTCTCTAAAATGTGGTGGTCTATCAGGGTTCTCTCTCGGTGGAGTGTAGAAAAACTCATCCCGTGTGTGACGAGCGCTCAGATGATCGTAAGAGACAACTATAATCAAATGCGAGCTCGTAAGGAGCCAAATGTCTCTCAGGGAACGTGACACATCAGGGGGCTCACCAGGAGGTGTGTACGAGAAGTCATCGCGAATAAGCCGACCACCTGAATAAAGATTGTGCACACTGACAAGAATACATGACTCTTGAGTATGGTGAGTGTCCCCGACAAGGAATAACTCATTGGGTGAGTCAGCGGGTTGCATGCCCCAAAACTAATCGAGAGTGCAATGTGTCATAAGGACCCTTAAAAATGTGTAGCTCAAGCGTACCCAAGGAAGATCCTACATAGTTATGTTCCACGCAAGATCAACTCTCTGGGGCAAGACTATAATATAGCGAAAGAGACGTCAATAACTCAAAGCTCACCCAAATTGCATTCACCAAGATGTGGCGGCTCATCAGGATGCTCAACGGGGGGTCATCGTAAAACTCATCACTAGGATCATGATCCTCTATCTGAGTACCATCGTAAGGGGTCGTGTCCCTGTGAATGGGTAACATAGTCACTGCAAGATCAACACCAAGCTCTGGGCTCTCGGTCGTGATATGTCACTCAGGGCAATGACAACAGGAGAGCAACATAGACCTACACTCAAGAATGAGTTCTATGGAGTGTAGTGTCAAGAATTGGGTCTACGATGAGGGTGTTAACTAACCCGATGCATGAGAGAAGAAGTGGTGTGGGTGAGGGGCACAATATTGCAGACTCAATAGGTCGCTCAGGACTCACTCTCAACACTGATCCATAATACCTTAGATTGTCCGACCAACTTCATCTTCGCAAAGCGGACACAACGCTCGTCACTCATGTCATACCACTCAAATTAGTGGTTCATGTCCAAGAGCCAATCGCTGAAGGCTTTCAGATCTAGGCTACAGGTGCACAAAACCTAGAATGCTAGTTGTTTGAGAGCAAGGGTAACACACTAATCCAACTCTACATGCAATGCGATGTCGATATTTTAATGAATAAGTTTAAGCAATGAAAATTCAGCAATCACGCAAGATATTAAAAATAGAAAAACAAATATTTATTTTGGCAATTTTATAATGGCTTTCCTCCTGCTCAGAGGGCCAAAGCAAAGCGCGCCGCGAATAGTTCCTCCTGCAAATTATTAGGACACCAAAACAACCTTCTACTAGCAAGAATCGCAGCACAATATAATAAATTACCAAGTTAAAATACTGAATCTGTAACGACCTAGAATAAAACTCCGTATAAATATTTTGAGTATATCTCTGATGATGAAAAGACACATAATTTTATGATTTCTTTCTTTTCATGTTGGTTTGATTTTTCTGGGTTGCCTTTTAATTTCTTTGAGTTTGCTGCCTTTTATATGGGCTGAATTTTCTGTGGGTTGTTATATATGCTTATGGGCTTTGTAATAGGCTGAAATTATTGCTGCAAGTTGGTGGGCTGGCTTTACTATTTATTGTTTTGCGGGCTGTTATGGAAGTGCTGGCTGTTTGGTTGTTAGTGGCTGGCTATTTAAAGGTGTTGTGCTGGCTAGGTTAAGTGCTGGCTGGGTGGCATGTTCGATTTGGTTACTAACACCTGGAGCGGTGCTTTGGCCCGGTGTTACCGCTAGCCGCTGATTTCACTGTATAAAACGAGCATGTCCGCTATTCTTCTCCCGCACTGCAAAGCTTTCCTCGTCGCCTTCCTGCTTCTGCGATTTCCTGCGATTTCTTCTTTCCATGCTTCTGGGTCAGCAGTAAAAGTCTTCTTCTACTTCATCCCCTTCTCTTTGTGCTGAGCTACCCATGACGTCGTTGTTCGTGCTCCTGTGCCGACGTTGCTTTGCCGCTGATTTGTCTGGACCGACGGTTCTGCTGAGCCGACTAGGGTTGCTGCTGTGCTGCTGCTAGTGTTCTTCGTCTGTTGTACTTCTTCTTTCTCTGGCCGACTACTTCCTAGTTCTCTGCTTCAATTTTCTTCTTCTTCGACTGTTGTACCCGAGTCCTGCCCTAAATTTCCTCCGCTTCTCCTAATTTCTGCCATTCTTCGGCTGCTGTCTCTACTGCTGATTTAGGGATTCTGCTTCTCCTGAGCTGCTCCTGTGTAGCTGCTGCCGAGCTGTTGCCTCCCTGCTACTGTTTCCAAGCCACTGCGTTTTCCTCCTTTTGGCTGGTTTGGCTTAATTCCTCTACTTGGTTACCTGCTTTACGTTTTGAACGTGGGGATACCAAATAACTAATTTTAATTGCTGATTTTTGGGAGTTTTAGGTGGATAGCCAAGTTTACTTTTGTACCTTGCTGGACAATTACGTTTAAGAGGACAGGAAGTCCATTTGGGGGCCTGGTTTTTAGCCTATTTTGAGGGCATTTTTCTAGCTGTCCGGCAAAAGTATAAAATCAGATTTGGTCTTTAGCAATTTAATTGGAATTTTCGGTTTGCTGTTTTAGCTTTTTGATATAAAACGAGACACAACCTCAAATTAAGATGCATGTTATTTCAGTGGATTTCCAAAGCTAAGAACTTCAAGGATGGCGTCCTCGTGATAACCTGTAGACATTCATGCGGAAGAAAGATATGAATAAAGGCAAGGAAATGGTGAGTATTTTATTTCTTGAAATTATGGGTATCCAATTATTTTGCAAGTATTTAAATTTATTGTCTCTTCTAACGAAATTGCTTGTGCAATATGAGTTTAACTCATTAATATATCGCTATGAAATAAAATGTGGGCGAGGGAAAAACATAAAAGCGATATATATATATTTCTTGATGGGATCAGTTTTATTCAAAAGCTCTTGTTTATACAACAAGATAAAACTCATTTAAAACTCTGCATAGGGAAATGTGATGGTTTTGAATCCTGATGATGTAGAGGCATCTACTGATGGATTCACCAGTAGGGGTGAGCCTACAATTGCGCTCTTCAGGAGCGGGGCTCAATTCAAGTTTGCATCACCGGAGCATTTCCCATTTTATGTAACAAAAATTAAGGGGTAATTATTAAGAAAAAAATCAAGTGATTGATTTTGTTGTATTGTATGCATATTGGATATTATTTCCCTTTGTTTGCATGTATAACCATTTCACGAAATACTGTTCTCACATAGTCATATTCTTATGACTAACCCTCACTGGATCCAAATTTTTTTAGGCAATAGATGAGACTCCAAGTGCACGACGAAGGTTCGCACCTGAAGAATTAGACCAGGTATGGATAAATGTCTACAAAGCAATCAAAGAGTGTTCTGAAAGTCATAAGCTACTTTGTACATAAAATTATTGTAAATTTCTTAGCAGATATGGAATAAACAGTTGTAAAATTATGCTGTAAATAAACAATGGAATAAAAAGTTCTGTGCTATTTTGTTTTTGTACTGTGTATTTTCTTTCTACCATCCACTATTGAAAAATCAGTGTTGATCATTTTGGGAAAGCCCGAAAAAAGGGTCTTCACAATTGGTATCAGAGGGGGGTTTATTTTCAATATGTGTGGTCGTAGGCAGTACAAAAAGATAACACAAAATTTAATATATAACATTCGTTTATAGGAACCTGTTCAAGTGTATTCTAGCCGCCGCAGTCAACACCGTCGGGAGAATCAAGAAGATCATGACCATCAAGCAGCCACCAGGTCCGAGGGAAGTGACAACGGGCATCAACACCATCGGCGTCCTTCGGATTTCGTTCTATCCATAGTAGAAGCTATTAAGTTAGTTTTCCCGACGTTAGCTGCTTTAGGATCCACACTTCCCCAAGAGAAGCCTGTCTACTTTGGAAACCGAAGATTGGATACTCCGTATCGAAACCATCTTTCAAGTCATGTACTGTCCAGAGGATCGAAAGGTTGAGTTCGCATCATTACGACAAAGTTCGCCAGACATAGAGTTGTAACGTGGGCAAACTTTCTCCAATGAATTCACCAACTGGTTCGTGCCCCAATCCGAGAAACGAGTCCTACATGACAAATTCTTGCGACTCGTACAGGGATCAGGAATTGAAACGGTTCTCCAGTACGAGACAGAATTTTCCAATTTGGCATATTATGTCGATTCCCTCGTGACGACTGAGGAAGATCGTTGTCGACGGTTTCAACAAGTACTGCAGGACAACATCCGCAATCTACTCGTACCCCTCGATATTTTGGACTATGGAAAGTTGGTCAAACGAGTTCGATTAGTGGAGATCGATCAAGGCAAAACACAGAAACATCGAGATAATGAGAAGAGGAAAGTCACGGAAACCCCAACTCAAGGTGACATAGGGCAAGGAGGTCAAATCAATCCATACCGGTCATCAACTAGTAACACGCTTCAAGCAACCACAACAAAATGTGGTAAGATGTGGCAGATATTGTAACACCCCTTCCCAGTATTTCAGAAATCAGCCGTCCGGCCGGGTCAGCGATATAAAGAAAACTAGGAAACAGTATTAAAACTAGTAGCAGCAGGTAATAACAGTCTATACTAAGCAATTTAAGACTTACAGCGGAAGTAAAAAAAAATTAAACTAAGGGTAAACACATACCTGAAATCTGGATTCACAGAGCCACTAAAAAGGAATGATTTAACGCATCGTAACAACAATTTGACACAAGTTATATAAAATATTAACCGGGTACATTGTCCACATCTACAAGTACATGCTGAAACAGAGTAAACTGAATGGGAAAAGTACTACAAACTGACATCACCATAACGCTCATCCTAGACGTAGTTTTCCACCTAGATCACCTGAAAAAACATTGCCCACGAAGGGTCAGAGTAAAGAAAAATAATTCCCCTTAGTGACACTAAAACAGATTTACATATGAATGCATGCATGTCTTTAAAACTAGTCTCGTGCACTGAAAACATTTTATGCTATATGTTATGCATGCTTTTCCTATACTTCCTGGTGAACACACTATATTTTTATATTCATGACTTTCCGTTCATTTACCTAAGTACTGACGTTCACTAACTGGTGTACTGTCTCACGTCAAGTCTGTACTTGAGTTCTAGGTGGTTTCTAGCCTACACATTTACTGGAGAAAGCTCTAGGCAGAGTATCTCCTAACGCGCAACTGAAACTGACGACCCGAGACCATCTGACGAACTCAATTGTTCTTGTGCCACGCGGACACGGTCTCGAATCTACTAACTGTCTCAAAGGGATCAAAGACGGTTCATAGGATCATATGCCCTATGAGGAAGGTATGACGAGCACGAAAAGACTGGTTTACTCCAATTGACGCTACTCTGCATGGCATATCTTTTCTGGTGTACTACTGTGCGACCTTGGACTTTCTCGTGACGACCTGAGGAAGATCGCACCCTTGTCGACATCTTCAAACTTCGTAACGTGTAAAGGTACTTAAATAACTGTTCTGACTTTACTAACGTGGTTAGAAGATGCATCATATGCGTTTCCACAATTTTTCTCTGCCACACTTTTCTCATGATTATGATGTTTGTACGAAACCCTCTCGTATAAAATACAATTCTGGTCTAACTAAAAGAAATGGATTTCCTTAAGTTGCGGTCGTATACTCGGCGCGACGACATTTTCTCTTCTAAAAGTTCTGTTGGGGACCTTCAAAAAGCTTCCGACCCCGCCAAAGTCCTGCAATTTACAGTATCCCTAATTTCAGAATTTTCCCCTCTAGATATTCCCATAAAAAATTTCTATACAACTATCAAAGCATTAAACTTCAAAACCTTTAAATGAAATGATTGACAAAGTCCAAACCAAAAACATCCAAAACGAGATCCACAAAGGAAATGGATAAGAAAAAATAAACTCAGGAAACGAAGATTTCAACTTCACGGTTAGGGGAAGGCACTTCCCCCAAGGAAGGAAAAGGAAACGGTGCTCGTAGAGGAAGGAGGAGTGATCGGAGAGGAGTTCCGGAGGTCGGCCGGCGGAGCCTCGCGAGGCGTCGGCTTTGTCGGTGACGTTGCGTGCGAGAGACGGAGCGGAAGGAGGAAATCGGGTTGCGGTTTTTTTTCTTCTCCCGTGAGGAATAGAGTCGTGCGGGATTTTATTACTTGGCCTGCAGTTTTACTTGTTAACCGCATGAGAGGGGGGGAAAATGTTATTGGCACCCCAATTTCTAATTCCTTAGAAATTTTCCCATTTACATCACGCACTCCACTATTATAAAATGCGTCACGTACTATTATTATCGCACTTAATGAACTATCTGTCGCTATCATAAAGTAAAGTAACTTCATACTTTGACGACGCGCAGTCTCGATCAAAATCCGTCGCGACTTGACCCTGCAAATAAATAATTTTTCGCGTCAAATTTCGGATGTTACAGATATCACCGAGGCGAATGTTTGATTGGCGCTTGTTATTACTGTCGTGAGCCGGGTCACACAAAGAAGAATTGTCCAAAGTTCCAGAATAAAGCAATTAATTCACAACCTCTACTGCAGCAGCAATTATATTCAAATGCTTGTTGAATCATTCACATCAGCACCATCACCAGCGTCTGCACCTGCAGCTGCACCAGTACCCGCATATGCACCTGTTCCTGCACCTGCTCCAACGCCACCTCAAGAAGGCTCAGCCGATCGATTAGTTTTTCCCCCGTCCTTATACCTATGGGAAATAGCAGTTGTATTCTCAAGATGAATAAAAGTGACATGTCTATTTCAGTTTTCGGGGACGAAAAGCTCCTAAAGAAGGGGAGGATTTGTAACGACCTAAAATAAAACTCCGTATAAATATTTTGAGTATATCTCCGATGATGAAAAGACACATATTTTATGATTTCATTCTTTTCATGTTAGTTTGATTTTTTCTGGGTTGTCTATTAATTTCTTTGAGTTTGTTGTCTTTTATATGGACTGAATTTCTGTGGGTTGTTATATATGCTTATGGGCTTTGTAACTGGGCTGAAATTATTGTTGCAATTGGTGGGCTGGCTTTACTATTTTCGTTTTGCGGGCTGTTATGGAAGTGCTGGCTGTTTGGTTGTTGGCTGGCTATTTAAAGGTGTTGGTGCTAGGTTATGCTGGCTAGGTTAAGTGCTGGTTGTGTGGCATGTTGGATTTAGTTACTAACACCTGGAGCGGTGCTTTGCCCCGATGTTGCCGCTAGCCGTTGATTTCACTGTATAAAATGAGCTCGTCCGCTATTCTTCTCCCGCACTGCAAAGCTTTCCTGTCGCCTTCCTGCTTCTGCGATTTCCGGCGATTTCTTCTTTCCTGCTCTGGGTCGGCAGTAAAAGTCTTATTCTTCTACTTCATCCCCTTCTCTGTGCCGAGCTACCCGTGTCGTCGTCGTGCTCCCGTGTCGACATTGCTTTGTCGCCGATCTGTCTGGAACGACGGTTCTGCTGAGCCGACTAGGGCTGTTGTCGTGCTGCTGCTAGTGTTCTTCGTCTGCTGTACTTCTTCTTGCTCTGGCCGACTACTTCTAGTTCTCTGCTTCTCTTTTCTTCTTCTTCTACTGTTGTACCCGAGCCTGCCCTAAATTTCTCTGCTTCTCCTAATTTCTATCATTATTCAGCTGTTGTCTCTGCTGCTGATTTAGGGATTCTAATTCTCCTAAGCTGCTAATGTGTAGCTGCTGTCGAGCTGCTGCCTCCCTGCTACTGTTTTCAAGCCACTGCGTTTTCCTCCTTTATTGGCTGGTTTGGCTTAATTCCTCTACTTGGTTACTTGCTTTACGTTTTGAACTGTGGGGATACCAAATTACTAATTTTAATTGCTGATTTTTGGGAGTTTTTGGTGGATAGCCAAGTTTACTTTTGTACCTTGCTGGACAATTACGTTTAAGAGGACAGGAAGTCCATTTGGGGGCTGGTTTTTTAGCCCAGTTTGAGGCATTTTTCTAGTTGTCCGGCAAAGTATAAAATCAGATTTGGCCTTTAGCAATTTAATTGGAATTTTCGGTTAACCGTTTTAGCTTTTCGATATAAAACGAGACACAACCCAAATTAAGTGGTTTCCAAAGCTTATAACTTCGAGGATGGCGTCCCGTGATAACCGTGACATTCATGCGGAAAAATATATGAATAAAGGCAAGGAAAGGGTGAGTATTTTATTTCTTGAAATTATGGGTATCCAATTATTTTGCAGTATTTAATTTATTATCTCTAACGAAATTGCTTGTGCATATGAGTTTAACTCATTAAGATATCGCTATGAAATAAAATGTGGGCGAGAAAAAACATAAAAGCAATATATATATATATTTCTGATGGGATCAGTTTTATTCAAAACTCCTGTTTATACGACAACATAAAACTCATTTAAAACTCTACATAGGAAAATGTGATGGTTTAGAATCCGATGATGTAGAGTCATCTACTGATGGATTCACCAGTAGGGGTGAGCCTACAATTACGCTCTTCGGGGGTGGGGCTCAATTCAAGTTTGCATCACTGGAGCATTTCTCATTTTATGTAACAAAAATTAAGGGGTAATTATTAAAAATAAAGTGATTGATTTTGTTGTACAGTATTCATATTGGTATTATTTCTCATTGTTTGCATGTATAACCATTTCACGAAATATTGTTCTCACATAGTCATATTCTTATGACTAATCCTCAGTGGATCCAATTTTTTTATGCAACAGATGAGACTCCAAGTGCACGGCGAAGGTTCGCACCTGAAGAATTAGACCAGGTATGGATAAATGTCTACAAAGCAATCAAAGAGGGTTCTGAAAGTCATAAGCTACTCTGTAAAGAAAATTATTGTAAATTCTTAGCAGACATAGAATAAACAGTTGTAAGATTGTTGTAAATAAACAATGAAATAAAAAGTTGTGTTATTTTATTTTTGTACTGTGTATTTTCTTTCTACCATCCACTATTGAAAATCAGTGCTGATCATTTTAGGAAGCCCGGAAAAAGGGACTTCACAGAATCAAATAGTACAATACTATAAACGCTCACGAAGTAGAGGGCTGAACCAAGGCAATGAAGATTTGGAGGGCTGGATGTATAGATCGGCAATGGGAGATGGAATCGGTGGCGAGGCGACGGTGGCGGTGGTTGTCCTTGGCGGAAACGGTGAAAACGGACAATAAAACGGTGGATCCGGCCACGAATAAGTAGATCCGGGCCGGGGAGGGGTAGATCCGCCAGTTAAGGCCGGATCCGGGCAAAAATGGAAAGTATGAGATGTGGAGATAACGGATCGGGAGCGAAATTCTCAGATCTGAATGGATCTAGAGAATTAGAGTTGTTTGGAAGTGGTTCCACGAAGGGGAAGAAGTGGAGGGTAGGCGTGAACAGTGGTTCGGTGGGCAGCAATTGGGTGAATAGTATCGGGTGAACAGTATCAGGTGAACAGTATCGGGTGAAAAGTATCAGCGAACAGTTACGGTGAACAGTGACATCGACCAGTGCACCGAACAGTAACAGTAAATATTAACGACAAACACTGATTGTGAGTGCAAGGGTAAAGGTGTGGCAAGAGGATCCTCTGCGGGCAAAGGTGTGTTGTGGACAAACTTGGCGTTCAGAGGAGACACGACCAAAATATGCTCGGCGGGAAGAGGAGGCACGACGGACTTTCCAGGAGAAGATTATGCGCAGATGCAGTGGTCACTGAAGGAGATTGGCAAGCTCAGAAGACGCGGGCCTTGCTGACGCAGTTACAAAAGATAACGAGAGGCTTGATGATCAGAGAGGTAAGTCAACACGAGGCTCAACGAGAGAGGCAAGAAGCAGACTCGACGCAGCGAGTTCATGAAGAACGGGAGCTGAGACGAACTGGCATGAACTCTGGCGAACAGGAGGGCGGCGGCGGTGGGTCCCAGCAAGCAGCATGAAAGCCTATAAAGGCAGCAGAGGGGGGAATGAGAGAGCCACTCAAAGAGCTCAGAGTAGAGCAGCGTTTAGAATGATCGAATCTGCGGGAGGAGCGAGAAAGGAGGGTGGGGGCCCAAGTTGTGAGCGATAGAGAGATAAAAAATTGCTTTGGGATTCGCATTGCTCTTATCCCATGTAGAAGAACACGGAAGTAGAGAGTGAAAAATCAATATTTTATTAATTCCTCATAAAAGCTTCCATGGTTATAAGTCTGTGTACATTTTCTAAACTCCATTTTAAGACGTGGAACAACACCTAAGGATGTAATAGGTGCTTAACTGGGCCAATGTATAGTTCTTTGTACAAATTATCTTAATAGAAATAAACAGCTAAACCCACCTGTAACTTTGTTAGTATGTGGGCAATTGTTTCATCTCTGGCTAGGCCAAGTAAGACACGACATGCAAGAGCCCTGATACTATCAAGAGCTTGGAGAGGAGTGGGCATACGGGGATGAAGAAGATGAAGAAGAACTTTTATTCCGTTGTTAGCTCGCACAGCTTCCCTTGCCTGGTGATATCCTTGTTCCAATTGGGCGGCAAGGCCAGCACAACCGGCTCCAGGCCCTAAACATATCCTGCGGTCTCCAACAACTCCAGAAGTCATGGAAGTCACAGTCGTCTGTGAACTGCAAGAAGTTGTCCCAGCATTTCTTCCTGACTCCCGAGACTCATTCAGGTCTGAAAATAAAATATTACGCTCTGACATGTTCTGCTCCAAATGCCTTTCTCTATTTTCTAGAGCAAATCCATTCAACAAGTTGGTGGAAGCAGACTGTTGAGTAGGTAAGGAGACAGAGGCCTTGTTGCTTATAGAAGGCGGAGGACATACCAGATTAACTAGCACGTTCAATGCAGAGTGGATGACCTGTTTCCCACACCAGAGGTAAATAATTGAAATATTAGTAGTTCATTTTGATAAAACACTAGGGATCAACCTGACATAAAATGTCCAATTACCATAGAATTGCAATACCTCACGCTCCACATATCCAGAACCATTTGCTGCATCAAGGATAACTGCCATTCCCAACCGGTTATTGCTCAGAGTAGCATTAAGAGTCAACTTCCGGCCATAAGGTACAAATGTAGCAATATGAAGAACACCAAGTGCATATTGAGCTAAATCATGAAGATATCGTTCAACAGATGGCGCCTAAAACACAAACAAGTACTGATGTCAATGTAGAATAAATAAAAATTGTTGACCATGATACAAACCGAGTGCACCAACCTGGCAGAGCTCCAGCATGACTATATGGCCATTGGAAGCTAAAAACTTCTCTATTGCAGGCCACCGAGCTCTAACAAATGCTGATCCAAGCTTCCTGTCCCTCTGTATTTGTTGGAATATCACATCCATTGCATCATTGCTGATGTCAAGTGGCCGATAGGATGCTCTTGCACTGGAAGTACCTCTTGCAATATTTCTAGTGTTTTTATTTGGTCGAAGAGAATCAACAAGTAAAAGAAGGTGAGCTCTGAAATACTGACGTAGTGCAACACAACTGTGATAAGCAATTGCCTTCTCTTGTGAAGACAAAACTTCAGCAGATGTTCGGTCATTCTGAAAATTTGGACGAGGCATACCAAGCATCCCGGAGTTTCCACCAGATCTAATTGAAGCAGCGCCCTGCAGAAGATTAAGCATTTTTTGCATACCATCTTGTGCATCAAAAGTGTCCAAGATTGCTCTGAAAACAAATGCATCCGTGAGAAAAATGGCTGCATTTTTCCTGGCTAGTTCTTGGGAGCATTCAAGAAGTTTAAGTGCCAACTCAACCACTTGATACACGTTATCGGAGGATAGTGCACATACACGCTCCATGACTCCCTATATAGATATAAAAAATATATTACCAAAGAAACAACAACGATCTATGATGTATGCAGAATATGTATGAAATTTAGAGAGAAGATAACTTTTAACTTCTTAATAAGACTGCAAATACCTGAAGAGAACCAATTGTAAACAAGCAAGATGAAAGCCCGACGTATGTACTAGAAGCTCTGCAAACTGCTAAAAGCTTCTGCATGCCACCTCGATCAATGAATAACGAAGAAAATTTTTTATGAGCAGCCAAGGAAGAAACGAGTTTGAGAACCTCAGGAAGTAAAACCAACTTGTCCGCTGCTTCTCCACCATTGGAATAGCGTTGTAGAAATGCAAGACAAACATCGACCCCTTTTTCATGCAGAATCGGTCCTAAAGCTTCCACATATTCACCCAATCTTTGAAGACATAGAATAGAGTACTTCTCTCTCAGTTGTGTAAGAGATTTGCCCTCTATAATGAAAAATTCTTCAGGGTCCTCCATTGGTTCAGATTTTGCAACCTTTGACTCCAGCAGGCCATCAAAAATATCAAGAGAACTCTTGTCCAAAGGTCTAAAATGACTAACAAAAGAAATATATTATTTCTCAAATACAATTAGAAAATCTCAAATATTACATTACATTCTAATGGGTATCACAGATCGAGAGTGAGCTTACCGGAGCCCGCGCGAGTCTAAATACACAGAAAGCGGAGGAGATAGGATCATCAAATAGACGATTTGAGCTAATAGACATGTACAAAGAGATGGCCACATATTTTTATGGACTTTTATTTATTTATTGTATTTTGTGAAATTAGTGTCTTTATATTTTGGATCATCTTAGCCGTTTTTAATGCATTCTAAGACTATAAATATGGGTCTAGGGGTAAATTTAAAGATTAGTGGAGAATTTGGACATAATTTTTGGGCTCCAATACACCCATAAGTCTGATTCTGTGGACCCTTCATGCTAAAGCCAAGTTAACTATCTTCCTCCGCCATTCCACTAACCATAACTACCTCCCTACTCCATAAAACTACCATAACTTCCCCCACCACTTAATAATTATCAAATAACCACCGAAAACTACACAATCCTCCCATTAATTTTTGTAAAAAAACTGAACCTCACTCCCCTAATAATTGACCAGCTGAAGGATATTCCTGCCCACTCACTCAAAACCACCCACCACTACACCCCTTTCCCCATTACTACAGCAACTCCTGAGCGAACACCTTCCTGGAGCGCCTAAACTACTCGCCTCCAATTCCAATACCAGCAAAACAAGAATGCTGCAATTATTTCCTGTACCTTTCAGCACACCAAAATCCCATAAGGCAGCCCCTCTATTCCCCTATCCTGGTCTAGAACTTCATTCCAAATCCTGGAATTCACCCCCAACCGGTGGTCATTCCCCTCCGGCCCACCCAACTCTTTCCAATGGCTTCCATACATCCTCCAACAGCCGCCCGATTCTGAATTCGGCGCAGGAATTGCATGAATTCTGTTGCCCAGGCCCCGAATCAGTAAATAGTTACCCTTCTGGACTCCTATTGATTCTGTAACTTCTAATCTAAAGTCAATTTGCTTATTATTGCTTATTTGATGAACAAACATTGAATTTTGGGTACTAATTCAAATCTATATGCCTATGATTTGTTTTATTTGTTAGGTTTATTCTTGTGAGAATAAAATAATTATTATTTCAAAATCATTAAAGAATTACATATGCACTCCCCACTTTAATAGAGTAGAGGAGAAGAAAAGTATAATTGAAGATGCGAGACTAAATACACTAAGTAAATGTACAATGGGCCCCCATTTAGGCTTTTGACAAATGGACATCAATAGGCTTCAATAGTCCCACTCAAGTTGGAGCATAACAAAATAGGAATTTGGGAAAATATTCTTGAATTTTTATTTTTCAAAAAACTTGAATTCATACATGTATTTGTACACTTGTATAGGAAGTGCAGAATGAGAGAAAGTTTCATCCTAAGATGTGAGACTAAATCTTAAGGAGGAAATGGGCTAAAGCGGGCCTTTATTTTTTTACATATTTTCTTCAACATTTTTCAACACTCCCCCACAAGTTGGAGCATACAAATCGTAGGCAACAAGCCTAGTTAAGAATTGATAATATAATGGTGGTAGTAATGTCTTTGTCAGAATATTAGCAACTTGCCCGGCAACAGGAACATGTTTCAATTCTAGTTTCTTCACTTGAACCTTCTCCCGAATGAAGTGACATTCAACTTCAATATGTTTGGTACGTTCATGAAAAACAGGATTCTTGACAATATGTATAGCAACTTAATTGTCACAATAGAGAATGGTCGATGAGGAAGTTTAACATCAAGGTCACTTAGAAGACCTTCCAACCAGGTGAGCTCAGATACAACAAAGGTCATTGACTGATACTCAGCTTCGACAGATGAGCGAGGAACTACTGACTGTTTCTTGCTTCGTCAATTGATAAAGTGTCCGCCAAAATAAGTACAGTATTCCCTTGTGGAACGACGGTCATCCAGTGAACCAGTATAATCAACGTCAGAATATGCAATAAGAGATAAGGGGGACGAAGAAGGCTTGTATACAAGCCCTTGTCGATGAGCAGTCTTTAAGTATCGAAGGATACACTCAACTTCCTAGAGATGAGATATTCGTGATTCATGCATGAATCGACTGACAACTCCAACGACAAATGATATATCAGGTCTCGTGACAAATATATATTAGTTTTCCCACAAGACGACGATAATACTCTGGGTTTGGAAGGAGTAGATCAGAGTCTGAAGCATGAACGCAGAGCCTGTGATTGATATTTATAGGAGTGTCAGCAGGCTTGCATCCAGAGTAGCCAGCATCACGCAACAAGTCAAAGCAGTACTTTCGTTGAGATAGAACAAGTCCATCAGGACGTCGAGCCACCTCAAGGCCAAGGAAATGTCGTAGATTTCTCAGGTCCTTAGTTTGAAACGCATAAGCTAAATGTTGTTTGATCATGTATATTCCTGCGAGATTATCTCCCGTAATCAAAATATCATCAACATATAACAAGAGAATCACTATTCTTGTTGGACGATGACGAGGAAATAATGAGAAGTAGCTCAACTTAAAGTGAACCCAACAACACGAACAGTCTGACAAAACTAGTCAAACCATGCCCAAGGAGACTGTTTGAGACCATAAAGAGATTTCTTCAGACGACATACAAGAGACTCCCTCGTGGTCTCAAACCTAGGAGGTTGCTGCATATAGACAGTCTCCTGCAAATCGTCATTAAGAAAGACATTCTTGACATTCAATTAATGCAAATGTCAGTGTCGATGAACAACGGGGAAGATCAAAACACGAACAATGTTGAATTTGGCGATCGGAGAGAAAGTCACATCATAATTCAGACCTTGTTTTTGAGTAAAGCCACGAGCCACAAGGCGAGCCTTTAGATGTTGAATTGTCTCATTCGGATCATGTTTGATGGCAAATACCCACTTACAACCAACACATGTCTAGCCGGGAGGAAGAGAAACAAGATCCCAAGTTGGTTCGCGCAAAGAACAGACATTTCCTCGTCCATGGCCGACCGCTACCCCGGATGTTGGAGAGCTTCCTGCACAAAAAGAGGGGTGGAGATAGAGGATAAGGAAGCTGCGAATTGCTAGAGTTCCAGAGAGAGGCGGTGTAAGGAGACATAATTCTCCATCAGGTGAGAAGTGGAGACGGTTGCCACAAAATATCATTAGTGGAGGGCACCACTCAGAGAGCGGCAGATGAAGGAGTAAAACGAGTATACACATGACGCATAGGTGGTTTTGGTGACGGATTTGGGAACGGAGTGGGAAGGAGAGGTGGTAGGTTAGAAGTAACCGGAACATTAAACTGCAGAAGTAGAGGCAGTAGTGGATGGTCACTGGGCTGAGAGTGATAAGTCTAATTTTGGAGAAAGGTGACATCAGTGGATGTAATAACCTTGTGATCCTTGGGAGAGTAATAGACATAGCCTTTTTGAGTGCGAGAGTACCCAACGAACATATATTTTGTTTCACATGAAATAAACTTGTCAGTGGACGGACAAAGATTATGAGCATAGCAAACACAACCAAATACACAAGGTGTGAATGAAAAGGGGGTCTTGGAGGGAAAAAGAAGGCGGAAGGAAGCCGAAAAATTGAGAATAGAGGAGGGCATGCGATTAATAAGGTGGCAAGTCATAGAGACCGCAAAATGCCAATAAAAAGTGAGAACATTCATTTGAAACATAAGAGAGTGGGCGACCTCCAGGAGGTGACGATTCTTGCGTTCTACAATACGATTTGTTGGGGAGTATAGACGCAAGAGATTTGATGGATGATCTCAAACTCTGCACACAAGTTTGTAAACGTATGACTTGTATATTCACGAGCATTGTCGGTTCGGAGAGTTTTAATGGTAGTAGAAAACTGGTTGCGATTCTCAATAATAAAGACACGAAACACACGAGTTAATTCAGAGCGATCATGAAGTAAATATAATTATGTCATACGAGAGTATTCATCAATAAAGATAATGAAGTAACGATAACCAAAAAAACTTGCAGTTTTATAAGGTCCCCAAATATCGGAATGAACTAAAACAAAGTGATCATCGCTCTGAGTATAATGAGGTGAAAAAGTAGAACGATGTTGTTTGTCATAGATAAATGATTTGCATGTAAATTCATTGAGGGACAAATCTGGGAGCGCTTTTTTAGGATTGGAAGGGAAGCATGCCCAAGACGTTGATGTCACTCGACAGAGTTAGTAGACGAGAGAAGCATATGGGGAGTCCAGGGTGTAGAGCTCATTCGCCAGTTGCCCTTTACCAATTATATTATGCGTCTTTCGATCTTGCACAACAACAAAGGTAGAAGAGAAAGTAACACGACAGTCAAGGTCTCGAGTGAGACAACTAATAGAAATGAGATTGAAAAGAGAGCCCAGAACATGAACCGAGCGAAGAGGGATGGAGGGAGTAATGGTGATATCGGCAGATCCAAACAATCGGGTGGTGTCCCCATTGGCAACAGTGATGAACTTGAGATGCTCAGAGTCCAAGTATTGAGAATGTTTCGTCGGGCAAATATGGTGTGTGGCACCGGAATCCAAAATCCAAGATGAACTATGGATGAGACAGGAGATACCATCATCTGAGATAGACACAACAGAGCCGGAGGAACGACTGATCATTCCTTGAAGTTGATGGAGTTGAGTGCGCAACGCATCAATGTCAGTTTGATTGTTGTTTGGAGTATGTACTGTAATAAATGCATGCAGGGCAGGTGGCAGACCGTGCAGACGTTAACAGGTGGCTTCGAGATGACCATCCCAACCACAATAGGTACAAAAAAATGTAGAGCGGTTGTGACGACCTCTACCTCGAGAAGAGGTGCTACCTACACGAAAGGATGAAGGAGAAAAAGGAGAGGAAGGTGACTGCTGGAGTAGGGTTAGAAGAGACACGGCATCTTTTTGAGCCATTGGAGATCCAACCAAAGAAGCAGTGGGCAGCCTTTAGCGGTTAGATAGAGAGCGGTCATGTGACAAGCTGGAGAAGATCCGGCAGACGGGCTGCAGCGGCAAGCAGGAGATACTTCTGCGATAAGAACTGATGGAACACAACGATCAGAAAGAAACCCCAGCGGCCAGACAGCTGCGGCAGGAGAGTAAACAAGCGGCAACTTTAAAAACCGTGTGATCTGGCAGCTAGAAGCAGCGAACGACGACCCTGGGTGAGCAAGAAGCAAAAAGTTGTACGGGAAGCGGAGGAAAGGCACACTGACGCCGAGCAAACGGCTAGATAGGCGGGTAAGTGGCGAGCAACGACCAGCAAGTAAGCAGTGAGCTACAAAACAGGGAGAAGGAATCCGTCGGGCAAACGGGCTTGACCGCCGAAAGGAGCACTGCTAATCGTCGGGCTGAGCCCTGACCACATATGGGGTTTGATGAGCCCACTTGCGCCTGGCCTGGGCCTAACCGGGCCCAGACCTAATCAGGCTTAGACCCGGGCCGGGCAACCGGGCCCGGGCCAAATTTGCACCTTTACTATCTATTGAAGAGAAATATCGACCAGAACTTGGTGGCGAGGTGGACAAGGATGTAGAAGGCCTAGATGTAGTAATACTGACATGAGCCTGAGGACAGAGGTGAGGATACATCATAAAACATTTCTCTACAAGACTGTCCACAATGCGAGCAAAGAGGGTGAGGTCCCCCGCAACTTGAAGTGTGGCTCACGTGGCCACGATGAGCTCCACAATCGGCCACATGAGCAAAATTGTCAGAGGGTGAAGGGCAGAAGATCGGAGGTTGTTGCAGAAGGATGGTAACAATAGAGATACAAGTGGAAGTGGCATCTAAGTTGGCAATGTCATGTTCTCCCAAGATTTGTTGGTGCATCATCTTGTAAGAATTGGAAGAGGAAGAAAACAGCAGACCACACGGAGTTTATGAAAATGTTTCTATTGAGTGGCAATGTTAACAGAGAAGGGCCGATGTTGGAGAGTTTTTGTATCGAGAGGTTGAACTATCTGATACGCTGCATCGGGAGAGTGTTGGTTGAGAGAAGAGAACAGAATATAGGGTGTAGATGCAGGAGTTTTTCAACCTTGGAGTAAAGGGCAGCAAGATGATTTCACGCGGCCATCATAGGGTAAGGCTGATGGTGTTTGCGTTGAGATTGCAAAACGAAGGTGAAAGAGACACTTCAGTCATGATAATTTGTCCAATCAGTATGGAAGATGTCCCCATATTTCCAGAGGCCCTGGAAAGAAGGTTGGGGGTAGAAGTAAGAGAGGAAGGTGGTGTCTCCATAAAGTAAGGAAAGTAGAGCAGGAGTTAGAAAGGAACATGTCGGAAGTCGCGTACGATCCCCCCCACCCCTTCCCATGATAGTCTCTATAAAAGAGGGGGGTCAACCAAAGTCGGAAAGCAAAACGTTGGAGAGCTTGTGCTCGGCAGCGGGGAGGGCTCATAGGAATTAAAGATATGTGAGGAGCACGGATAGCGCGTATGAATTGCGTGAGCTCGAAAGGAATAGACGAGTTGTGTGAGCGGTGCGCGCTGCGAGCTTGTAGACACGCGACCTTGCAAACCCCTCAACAGACATTGAGCGAGCTGTGTGAGCTCAAAGACGAGCAAAGGGATGGGTGTAGCTCGTAGAACTCGCAGGAATGACGATGTGGGCTCGACAACGCGGGCTTGATGTTTGGGCTCAGCAACACGGGCTCGACAATCTGGGCTCAGCAGAGTGGGACTACAATCTGGGCTTAGGAGCATGGGCTCACAGGGCCGACGATCTTGGCTCGACAGCAGGAGCTCGTGGGAAGGCGTGCGAGCTTATAAGGAGCTCGGGGAACCCTCCCGACTATGCTCTATAAAAACGGAGGGGGCAACTTTAAAAACACAGTGATATCGGCGAGCAATGTGAGATGTAGAGGTCGGCAAAGACCGCGAAGGAACTCTCCACTTGGCGAGATCAATAGGAAGAACTAGCAGAATGGCAAATGCATCCAAAATTTCTTGTGTAAGGCCAAGAGAGTTACATGGAACCGAACTGGTTTGGATGAGGTAGAATTTAATATTTTATTAATAATATAAAACTATTACTTTAATAATATTATATTAATATTATGAAAACAATTACGCGATAGACAAAAATGACAGAGAACAAGCATAGACAACTTTAATTTGACTAGCAAGTGATTGTTTATTTCAAAGTCTGCGGACCCTTGGTGATGAATGTGTGAATTTCTTTATAAAATTCAAAATTTATTGTAATTAATCGTTGGACAATTGCATGTGCATCACATCATTCTAGATTGCTACGACTCTCTGTAAACACCCACTCATTAAGTCCTTAAAGCGCGATTATACTCACTACATTCATTCTGCATCACAGTCACACATTTAAGATTTCAAGTATCAACTTATGTAAGTTACTCGATTCATATCGACATGAATTATTTTATACCTTTTGAGGTGCTGAATTATGTAAGATGAAAAATAAAACTCGACAAAAATTGTCAACAGTATAAACTAAACCTATCTTAAAAGGAAATAAATTATAATCTACTTGATTATTAAGGTATACTGAACTAATATACTGTTCGTCTAGGAGGTGTATCTCCATTAAAATTTGGAAAATACTTGATAAATGAAGATTACAAAAAATGAAAAAAGAGAAGGGAGTTTAAGGAACCTTGAGGCTTTCGTAGCTATAGCAGCATCTACCACAGTAGACGCAACTTTAGAAGCAGCTAAAACAGCAGTATCCTCTTCACTGGTGCTTTTCCATACCTAAAAATAGAGAGATGGAAGTATAAATGGCTAATAAACTAGTATTGAAATGGGAGAATAAATAGCCAATATATTAGCATTAAATAAATAATAAAGCCTCTAAAAACCAATCGACCTCTAAGGCAGCAGATCTCACAAGTTCAGCAGCTGCATCACCAGCTGCTTTAATAGCCTCTGCAGGGGCATTAGCAGCTCTGGCTTCAGCTTCAGCAGCTCTAGTTGCTTTTTTAATACTATCTGATATATCCCTTGATCCCACAAGACATTCTGTAAATCTATCATCAGCATCCTTTTCAATGCTCAGGAGAAGGGAAGCAGCCCTTACTAAGTTCTTTTCGGAATCAAAATTTATTTGACCCTCTTCAGATTTGTGTGGACTCTTATCTGCCGAACTTCTGGACATTCCATTTAATCGCAGTCTGGAAGATGGAGACAACAAAACCTTTTCATTTTCCAAGGTACCTTCAGATATCCTTCCCTTCGCTCTTGATCTAGGACAACCTCTACTTGTCCTTCGACGTGCTGAATCATCCCTCACATTTTCAGCAGCATCATCATCATACACTGGTCTAGCAACCTGTCTCTCACCAAACTTCAATTTTTCATCAAGTAAATCCCTGTTCTTACATTCATCCTCGACAGCATTATCAGCTTCTCCATAAACAACATTTGTCGAAGAAGCCACGAGTTCAATTTTCAACAACTTGTCACCATCATGACAACACTCTTCCTCATGTGCTTGTCTCATACTAGTATTCTTCTCCCGATCACTCTCCATACTCTGATCCCCTGATAAACACTCATCTGCAATCTTTAGTCCATCCAAAGCCTGCCAAGGTCTTACCTTATTTTCTTCTCTACCTCTTGTACACGTAGAAACAGAAGAATGCTTGACTTCTGATTGAGAAATGGCATCTTTCTGGTTATAATTGGCCTCTCCAAGGATTCTCATGCGCAGGTAACGCATAAGCTTGGCTGACAAACCTGACGCCAAAATATCTTCCACAACCTTGGTTCCCCTGTTGATACAATCACTGAACTCAGTTAACTTCGCCTACAAGAGTTTGAAAGTATAAGATTGAAAATAGATATAGGGAAAAATGCCGAAACTGCACACCCTGCAAGTGACATAGCAAGAAGTCCAGTGGCATAGGTTTTAAGCAATTCGAAATCAGTGGGTTTACTCCTTCCCAATTCACGCTTCCAATTGCATACATCAGCAGAACCATTAAGAATATCCTCCACTACCCAACTTTTAAGATTATCAACAACAGTATCGTCAAAAACATGAGGATACTGGAGAAAAATTGCAAAAAGTCAATTATTACTAATAGTTAATATATCAAATATGTAAATGCAGGACAACATCAAAATTAGTGAGATAGATCAACATGAAGAGATACCAAACAACTTACCATCCCATTTGAAGGACAGCTCAGGAGAAGCCTACAAGCAGCTGCACGTATGCTTATGTTATATCTACTTTCTGATAACAATCTGGATGATATTAACTCATAAAATTCATCATTTTCCTAATCAAAGAAAATATAGTAAATTATGGGGGTAGGTAATTCCAAGTACGGAATTATAAATAGCACATAAGAAATCACCTCCATTAAAGATAGTAACTATAGTGGCAACACATACCCTTACAAGGTTGATCAATTTTCCAATAGGGTGAGAAGAACGTGCATTGTTAGAAGAACCAGATTCTTGCATGCATCTATTAGCAAATAAAAAGACCAAAAAAGTTCAATCTTTTAATCATAACATAAAGAACATCTCAATTAACACTGAACAAGTATTGCACAAAAACAATAAGATAAAATTGCATGCTATAGTACTTATGTTGCTATAACGACCATTAAACAAGCAACAACAGCAATTTAACAAGTATAAATAATAAAGGCATGTATTAGGAAGCACCACTCTATTACTTTGCTGAGCAACATTATGTACATGCCATTAAATAGACATTGGTCCACAACTACTATGAAGTATTAGCCAAAACAATCAAATAGCACATCACATGAATGAAGATGATTAGTTTTAAAAGAGTTGCTATTTTTTCTCAGAAGAAAGTGATTTTATGGCATTCTCCCACGGGTGGAAGAAATTTTTGAAAATCCACCAGATGAGTGTAGAAAAAAAATAAGGTATGGGATAAGACCACAAGACAATTGCTATAGACTTAAAAACTGAATTATGAAAAAAAATGAAGGCAGACAGGACTTGATAACCTTATGAGCAAAATGAGCCAAAGACAGAAGCAAGAACTAAGAAGAGACCAATATAGGAAAATTTGACCCAACTAAAACAAGTGTCTCGGGTGATCACGATCTACATTTTTTTAAATCAGTTTGCGTAAAGAAATTTGAATCTTAGCGAGACATTTTACCCTTATCTTAGATAAGCTCACCGGACATATCCAGCAAGCAATACCTTGATGTTTATTGTTTGTGGATGATATCGTTTTGGTCAATGAGATGCACGAGGGTGTAAACACAAAACTTGAATCTTGGCAAGACACTTTAGAAAAGAAGGGTTTTAGGTTGGCAGGGAAAAGACGGAGTATATGAATCTTAAATTTAGCAGTGCAAGAAGGACGGATGACTTTGTTATTAAGTTGGGTGATCAAGATATTTCTCGTAGTGAGTGTTTTAAATATCTTGGATCAATAGTTCAAAAAGACGAAGGTATTGATAAAGGTGTGACACATAGAATCCAAGCGGGTTGGTTGAAGTGGAGAGGCGCGTCGGGGATCTTATGTGATCATAACAAACCATTAAAACTTAAGGGCAAGTTTTACCGTACTCCAATTAGACCAGCGATGCTCTTTGGTTCTGAGTGTTGTGCAGTGAATTGTGTACATGAGCAAAAATGGGAGTTGTGGAGATGAGAATGCTTAGGTGGATGTGTGGACACATGAGACTGGATAAAATTAGGAATGAATGTATCAGGGATAATATAGGAGTAACACTATAACAGTAAGCTAAGCGGCTAAGCGGCAAGGTCACGCCAACAACCGCTCCAGATGCCTTTGCCCGAATCCAAAATCATACCCAGTCAACACCTACACAGCCAGCACATAAATCCTCCAGCACAGCACAAATACAGTCAGCCAGCAAACCAAGCAGCCAGCATTTTCATTTAACCCGATCAGCCCACTATGCCAGCCAGCCCAAATGAAATTTATCAGCCCAACAAAATAGCTAGCCCACTTCCAAAGGTAGCAAGCCCACAACTCATTTGTTCAGCCACAACATCAAGCCCCCTTGAGATTACCATTGGTACCCAAAACATTAATAAAAGAAAACAAAATAAAGTTGAAAACAAATTCGTCATAAAAAAATAATTTAAAACATTTTCAAGTGCCTTTTTCATCATCGGGGATATAAATCATGAAAATTTTACACGGATTTTCATTTCAGGTTGTTACAAACACCAATTGTAGAGAAGATGCGAGAAGCTCAACTAAGATGGTTTGGACACATACAAAGGAGACCATTAGAGGCACCTGTTAGGCATTGTGAGAGTCTAATCACTAGGCATGTTAAACGAGGGAGGGGTAGACCAATAAAGACTTGCAATGAAACTATAAGGAAAGAGATAATGTGCTTAGGCATTAGTAGATTATGACAAAAGATAGGGCACAATGGCAACAAGACAAATAGAACCCAAGTATATCAATGAAAATATCAAACCCTAGATGTGAAGAGTATTTTTAGATTAATATGGTTTGTTCTAAAGAAATTTTGAATAACAAACACCAAAAACGGTTAAGATAATTTGTATATTTATAGAGTAGGATGAATAGTGTTACCTCTATATTACGTGTCCTACAACTTTCAGCTAAGCAACCTTTGGTCTAATCCTTTTCCTTCTACATTTTCACAATAATCAAATCTTCCTAAAATAATTACCTTCTATTGTGCACCTATAGAGGCAATCAAGCAAGAAATATTCAAGATTAAAATAAAATATTGCAACATGGAACTTTATTTAAAACTGATATTATGTAGTCAAAACCAGTCGAGCCGAAAAGATAATTTTGCTGGTTTGGAGACGACCAAAGGGGTCATGAAAAACGGAAACCAGACTGATATAGAATTCAATATGCACCTATATGTAAAAACAAAAAAAAGAATACTAACATGGTATTACTGTTTATGACTTACCTGAAACAATCTGTTAGTTACTAGTTATGATAGACAAATTGGCTTATTATAATTCGTATTTTTTTATATCATTACAGCAGATTAAAAAGGTACCACTTTATAAAAAACGGTTGTATTTATTAGGAACCAGAAAGACAGACTAACAGGTAGAAATTTCTGATTATTTCTTTGTTATATATGTTTATGATATTGGTTGATACTTGATTATATATCATTAGGGAATTATGGCGGACAATCGGGCCGAAAACACCGGCCGGCCCCCCTTTTTTCTGAGACAGGCGAACACAAGGGGGGACGGGGCTGATCGCCCAGGCGAGCCCGGCGCGCAAGTTCGGCCAACCTATGCTAAGCTCGGCGTTCGTCAAGGTATTACACATAGTCCCGACCTTGGCGGGCTCGCAGCTCGCGAGCAGGGCAGTTCGTGCCCGGGCTCGCCGCCTCGAGTAGAGATTTGACCCAAATATAATTTATCATTCTCATTTCTGCTCCAATGAAATTTATTGTAGTAACTTCTCTATTGAGCTCGGCCTTTTAAAAAGGGGAGCGCTCTATCTTCCGGGTGTGTGGTGGGTCCTCAGCCCTTGGGTCAGTTCTTCTTTGCTTCTATTTTGCTTGCAGGAGAAAAAAACATAGGTCCACAAGAGACCAGTTTTCGGTTTAAGGACAAAATTTCACTTTAAGTTTTGGTGATTGTTGAAAGAACATAGTGGTTGTATCCAATAGAAATTCTCTATTTATAATAGAGGCACAATCTGCAAGTTTAAGAATTAATGAATGAGATGAGGGTCCGTGAGAAGTATAATAGAGGCAGATCTATTAATATTAGTTTCATAATCAGAAATTTCCTGTGTTAACACACCTCAAATATATCAGTTAATTCAGGTTTGCTATATAATCTCGAGGAAGATAAAGCTGTAAAGGTTTTGCTACATGATCAATTACTTGCTCCGAACTAGTAACATGAGTGATAACCTTTTTGTAAAGAACAACATCTCAAATTAAGGGGCACTCGACTTCAATGTTTTTTGTTCTTTCATGGAACGCTGAATAGTTGACAATGTTGATCGCAATCACTGTTGTGGATATCCTCCGACATGACCGATATATCGGCCGACATAAAGGTTTCATAGACAAAACGACAAGTTTCTGATTTTTTTTTTTTGCAAAATATCTTTTTGGATATATCCTCCGATATTTCTGCTACCAACCGATATATTCGCCGATATATCGGCCGATATATCCCGACATTTTATCGACTGATTTTTTTCAATTTATTTTCATTAGTGTCTATGATCTAATAGACAATAGACCAAACTTATTTTATTGTTTAGGTTGTTTTTCCCTTCCTCTGGTTTTCTTTCTTGCTCAAGTCCGTCATCGACTTTAATTATGTACGATCTTTGAATTATGGACTAAATGTTCCTTATCTTTCATTATCATCGACAACTTTTCAATATTTTGTTTGCTCATGTTTTATTTCACGTGTTATACCATTATTATTAGTGCAACACAAAATGTTTATATTAGTTTCATAAATTTAAGAGTTCAATAAATATCAAATAATTAATATATTAATATATATAAATTAAAAAAGGATTAAATTTAAAAATGATGACTCATATAAATAATTAACTATTAAAACTTGATATATGAAATATCCCCGATATATCCCGCGACATATTAAAACCGACATAATTTGCAAGTGACCACAATAATTTGCTTCTTACATTTCCAAGTGACTACATTGCCCTCAACAAAGATTCAATACCAAATAGTCGACTTCCTATCAACAATTCAACAATATAATAAACACCAGAGAAGAAGTTCACATTTAAGAGCCTTGTCTTAGTGTACAATATTCCATTTATGGTCGAAATTCAGACTTAAGAATGTGCAAAATAGCTTTACAAAGTTCCATATTGGAGATTGTATATGTGGGCTCACTATTCCTATCGTGAGAGAAATGTTGGGCTAGCGAAAATCAGATATATTATTTTCCAATAGCATTCAACATCAAGATGAATCATTAAAGAATTCATCACAACCATATGTCATTTGTGTGCCCATGAGAGTATGTGTGCTTGCAAGGGTGAGAGTTCTTTGAAATCAATAGCATGATTCCACTAAGAGTGAGAAACCTCCTTTTTGGTGTAGGCAAATTCAACTCCAAGAAAATATCTTGGGCGTCACAAAATATTTAGTAATAAAGCACTTGTATAAATACTTTGTACAATTGTACCCTATATATGTCATGTTGGTCACTCTTAGTAAGGTATACAGCAAGTATAAATGGGCCTGATGGAATATGTCAAATGAAGATGAAGTGATATATGATACTCAGCATAGACCAATCCTAGAAAAGACATGCATATTTGTCAAACCAAGCTTAGGGCATTGTTTAAACCCATAGGGAGCCTTCGTGGTAGAAATATGCAGTTCCCCCTCTGAGCAACATATTATGGTGGTTTCTCCCTATAAATTATCTCATCAACATCGCATAGAGGAAGATATTACTAACATCAATTTGTAGCATTGTCTATTTACAAAATCTAAATGGATTTAAATCTGGCAATTGAGATTTGTCGAAGTATCAATCTCATATATCCCAGTGAAGCCAATCAATCTATCAAACCATATGAATGATACTTCATAGTAAATACCCATAAGCAGGCGATAAATTTAACTTAAATAAGAGAACAACCAAATTCTATGTATGACAATCAACAAGAGCATGCATCTCCACATTCATGGCCTATTTCCAGAGAGGATGTTGAAGCACTTCTTCATCTGTCATGAGAATAGAGACAAATAAGAGGGATAAGGAAAAACTACATAAGTTAGGGGATAAGTGATTAAAGAACAAGAGTGATGGAATAAGTAATATGTTGGCGCTTACGATTCCGTAGTGCATAAGGTGTAAATCTAAGGGTTCGCAAGCAGAAGGATACTAAGAAGATTTTGATAATACAAACAGATATATATCTACAAGAAGACAAATTCGTATATGGTAAGCTTGAAGTTTGGAAGAGTTAATTAGGAAACTACTTTGGATCCAACCCCTTATAATTAAGGTCAAATCTCACGATAACATATTAGACAGGTTGTAAAAAGATCCTTGATTTCCTTTTAAATTTTATGTCAATAATTAATAGAAGATAGTACTGTGGGCTATTTTGTTCAAAAAGAAGCAATGGTTATTGATTTTCTTGATATTTATTTTAGTAAATCGGCAGATATTGGTTGTGTGGCCTGAGATCTTGCGCCTTTTTTTCCTTTGTTTGCAGGATAGAACTGGGTTTTAGAAGTTCAACGGTGGCTAGGTAACAGGTTGGCAGCAGCAATTTGATGAATTATGGATGTTGTCGAGGTTGAACAAGATCTTTTCAGCTGTTGGGTTGCTAGTAGAGCTTGGTTGTTTAAGTGTATTGAACCTTCTTTGGAGTATTATGCAAGTTCCTTAGGGCTGGTTCAAAAGTTCACCACATGAAATTTCTCTAACTGTCGCACAGTGTGCCTCCAAGGCTCATCGCCACCTAGCGGGTATTATTTGGCCCGACTTGCAGTTGACGGACGAAGTTTCTGTGCCTGGTTCCACCACATCTAGTTGATGCATCCTCATAGGTTCTCTGGTCACCTGTTATGAAGACAGAAAATTGCAAGGGCGAGGAGATGAGGACACAACGCATAAGTCAACGTCGGGGCCAAGGCGAAGTGAACATAGATCCCAACTCGACGACAGATGTTCGCTAGTAGTGCGCACAGGTGTAGGGCAGCCGTCAGCCTTATCTTTTATAAATTATAATTGCACGTGTATTTCGGACCGTAGGTTATTTACCGGTTGCCCTTGCGTAGTTTGGAATGAGACGTTATAAGTTTATTTGTATCTCTCATTTGAACTAGCTTTAAAATATAATGAAAATGAAACCCCATGGGTTTTTCGCTTCTCCTCATTTCCCCTTTACCTTCTACTCTTCTCTCCTTTTCCCCCTTCTCTATCTTGGAACTCCCGACTACGTAACATTTGGTCCGACCTGCCTCTATTCCAACCATGATTTCTGTCTCAAGAAATTGTCCCAACGGATGTCTGCTCCCAGCTCTTGTGCGCCCTACCAGTTGATCTGCCCGCATCGTGCTTCCATCCGCGCCTCCCGCGACCGCATTTCCCTTTACCGCATTGAATGTGTCACAAGTCTCCACTACCAACATGAACTACCTCGCACCTTCCGCTGCCAGCGTCGACTATCTCCTATGATTGTGTTGCGCCTCCCGCGACTACGACGCACCTTCCGCCGCGCATACTGTTGCTTGTGTCGCACCTCCCGCCACGCATATTGTCGCGTGTGAGTTGTGTCGCACCTTCTGTGACGTCGCGTAAATTTATTACAGGTACATTTTATTGATATGTTATAATTCAAGTCAATTAGGCTACGAGGAGAAGTGGTGTGTAGGTAAAAACCCGGTTGGAGGTGCAATGGTGACCGGTTGGGTTGAGTTGGACCGGCAATAGGCGGTCTCAACCATGTGTGTCATGTTATTAACGAGCGGCATCGGGTAAAAAGGGGAATAAAGAATCCCGTAAATCTTCATTTCCTCCAGTCGCGCCCGACGAAAGCCGCAGGAAGCCGTCCGACGGAAGCAGGTGTCGATCGACGCCAAGGCTCGTTGAAGGCTCAAATCTCCTCCGTTTCTTCTGATTTCTCCTCCTAACGAGAGGTAATCTCTTCCTCTCCAGTCCTTTTGTTCTTTTTATAGAAATTTTCATGGATTGAAATGGGTAGAAATCTAGGGTTTGAGCTTTTGAGATTTCTTTCATCTATTTCCATCTGAAAAGTTTCTGTGATGGGTTGTACGCCCTAATCTGTGATGTCTATGTAATTTTGGCGGAACCCTAAGGGAGGTCATATCGATTTCAGATATTGGCTTGCCTTTTGGGGTTGGGGAAAAAGAAAAACGAAACCCTACGTAACTATCTTATGTAGGAAGCGTTACACATTAGGGCAGAATTAAGGTAAGGCATACTATGTTATTCATGTAGCCTATTTCAAAAGGAGTGGTATCCATTGACTCCACATCCCTAATTGGAGGAAAGGGATTGCTCCAATTCACGCATGGAAGGTTAGGGATTGTTATCCTACCCTATATGAGCAAAAAGGAAAGTTATTTAAAGGAATTTGAAGTCTTTAGATATTAGGATTCATATGCCTCGGAATGTAAGGCATCAAATTGACAATTATGTGATGTTTTATATTATAGGAAATGGCGTCACAAGGCAGTGGAAGACGCAATGAAGAAGGAATGAGAGATAAAGGCAAGGAGAAAGTACGAGAAACTGATCAACGCAAGGATAAGGGCAAGGAGAAAGTAGGAGTGAGTTCTTTTTCCTTATACAATGCAATTTCTTATGTTTTCTTTGTTCTTATATTATGCTTAAATGCTTAAATAATAAAGAAGATATGATGCTTAAATGCTTAAATCATAAATAAGTTAAGATGATAATAACCATGCAAGAGCAAATATACGATTAAGCTGCAAGAGAAATATAACAAGACAAGATGACGGGCTATGGAAAGTGTTAACCCAATTGAAAGATGGGGAGAATAATCTTCCTTATCGTACGAGTTAAGGGCACGATTGGTAATATGTACGTGCGAGACAAGGACACGTGAAAATATTATCTTAGTGTGAGAAAAGGACACTTAATTTACATTTCTGATAGCTCACTTTCAAAAGTGAATTAAAAGGCAAACAAAGAGACATTATGTCCAAGTAAGATACATAGGACTGAAAATAAAATGAAAGAAATATGTCAAAATATTAAGAACTAATCATAATAAGTAAAAGCAAGGGAAATCAAGAATTCACATAGTCAATTGACTAATATAGAATAAAACTAAACTGGTCAAGGAAGAGGCGATCTCAGTCACCAGTAGTCAATGTCGACCATACACTCCTCGGCAGGAAAAGAAGTATCGTCTTTAGGTGGAGGTTTACTCAGCAGTCCTTGGCGTACTAGAGGAACGCAGAGAGAGGTGCAGTGACCCAGAGTAACCCCATGAGAAGTTCCAGTTTTACTTCATGTAGTGTTAGTATGATATTTGTTATCAGGATATAGATATATATCTGTACATGGTAGCTATGTGATATGAGTCAGTTGTATGTGTAGTATGGTAAGCCCTTTTTTGTATGTTAGGGCTACCTTTTTGGACTCATGTATATATAATCTTAAGGAAATGAAATGGTTTATTTTGTCCAGCTATTTTATTTCTATTACTCTTTCATACTGTTGTACTCTGACTGTTCGTACTTTGTTCTTATGAAATGCTAAGTTATATTGTAGCGGTAGTCATAAGTGGGCCGTTACAATAAATTGATATCAGAGGCAGGTTTCGAACAATGAGGTGATATGAGTACGTAAAGAAATATCAGAGGACAAATACTACCATAGTATGTCTGATACCTTATAATGTTTTTCAATTCCCGAAATTACCTTCTCTTTTTCAGGAACTTCCCCGAACATATTTGAGTAGAAGAGAAAGGGAAGAATTAGAACAAGAACGAACTGCGATGACAGAAGAGAGTTATAGCTCCGGAAGGTCTAATCCTCTTTTAGCAGAAGTTATGTAAGCCTTGGCAGAGGCCATCCGAATGGGACATACTGCACCACGACCAGCTCAAGATGCGGAGGATCGACATCTAAAGCAATTTTTGGATATGAGGCCGCCAACCTTTCAAGGTGGTGTTACACCAATGAAAACTGAAGATTGGATTAAAAAGATTGAAATTATCTTTCAAGCAATGCGATGTCCGGAGGATCAACGGATTGAACTAGTTACCTTCCTATTTGAAGGCGAGGCTAGTAGATGGTGGGATAGCTTGAAACAAGGAATATTCTACGGACGATTGCCAACTGAGATTCATTGGGATGAATTTTTGAATGAATTCATCAATTGATTTGTGCCTCCATCCGAGAAACGGATCTTGCAAGGTAGTTCTTTCGTCTAATGCAAGGAAATCGATCAGTCGTACAATACGAAATTAAGTTTACCCAGCTAGCATACTATGCGAGTAACATGGTTCCTAATGAGCGAGAACGTTGTTTCCGCTTTCAGTTAGGTCTACGAGAAGATGTTTGGGTACATCTAATTTCTCAGCGCATTATGCATTATAATGAGTTGGTGGAGACAGCAAAATTAATTGAAAGGGATGTAGAAAGTTCGCAGAGAATGATTGAAGTACAACCAAAGAGGTTGCCGGAAGAACAGAGCAAGACTTTTTCAAGTAAAAGTGGAGGCTCAAAGTGGAAAAAGTTTAAAAAGGGTCATCTGGTGCCTACCCCTGCAGCCAGTGGTACTATCAGCTATCCCATTTGTGGGAAATGTGACAAAGCTCACCCAAGAGAATGTTTAAAAGGGACAGTGATATGTTTTAAATGCCACCGCCTCGGGCATTTGAAGCATGAATGCCCCTTGTGGAAAACAGAAGCTGGAAGGGATGCCAGAGGAGGTCCAGGACAAAGCTCACCTTTGCATTCTCTTGATAAAGGAAAGGGCCTTGAATCAGTGGCGTCAGGATCTGTCATTCAACCCAGGGAAGAAAGGCAAGTACAACGAAGGGTTTTTAACCTTAACCAACAAGAAGCGAAAGCAATGAAGCATACATAAAAGTCCTATAATGACATAAAAGTCGCAATGCCGAACAATACAGAAATGAATACAAAGCTTCGATGTACAGTACGTCTAACAATTGATAATCAGTCAGTCGAAGCAGATGTTGTCGTTCTACCCCTATCTGAATTCGATATCATCTTAGGGATGGATTGATTAACCAAACATGAAGCGATCATCAATTGTAAGAAGAAGGAAATTGCATTCACATTAAATAATCAGACACGATGTAATTTTACTGGGATGAGTGAAATTTCAAAGATCATGATATCCTCTTTGAAAGCAATGAAGAAATTAAGGAATGGTTGTGAAGCAATTTTAGTAATGCTAAAGGGGAGTGATACAGTGAAAGGTGAACCAACGGCAGTTCCTGTGGTGTGTGATTTCCTTGATGTCTTTCCGGATGAGTTACCAGGATTACCTCCGTTTAGAGAAGTTGAGTTTGTCATTAAATTGGTGGAAGGAGCAGCACCTGTAGCAAAAACAACATACTGAATAGCTCCCAAGAAAATGGCTGAATTGAAAAGTTAGTTACAGGAATTATTAGATAAAAATTTCACACGTCCAAGCACATCACAGTGGGGAGCCTCAGTGCTATTTGTGAAAAAGAAAAATGGTTCGCTACGATTGTGTATCGATTACCGCAAACATAATGTGTTGACAATCTGGAATCAATATCCGCTACCCGCATTAATGATTTATTCGATCAATTAGTCAATGTGAAAGTATTTTCAAAAATTGACTTGAGATCGGGTTATCATCAAATGAGAATTAAGGAAGAGGATATTTACAAAACGGCCTTTAGCACGAGATACGGATACTTTGAGCTCGTAGTTATGCCGTTTGGATTAACAAATGCGTCAGTCGTATTTATGGATTTAATGAATCGGGTCTTCAATGGAAGATTGTGTATTCCTAACGTCAATTCAATTCGACCTGAATTACTTTATGAAGCGCATTATATAACTTATTCAATACATCCTGGAAGAACAAGGATGTATTAAGACCTCAAACAGGAATTCTGGTGGCCAGAAATGAAGACTTATATCATCAAATATATTGTCAAATGTCAGACTTGTCAACTGGTAAAGGCAGAACATCAAAAACCTGTCGGATACTTGCAATCCTTACCAATTCCGGAGTGGAAATGAGAAGATATCACGATGGGCTTCGTGATGGGATTGCCAAGGAGCAAAGCAGGAAATAATGGTATATGGGTGATTGTAGATCGACTCACAAAAGTTGCACATTTTGTCCCTATGAAGAATGACAGTCCAGTTCAAAAATTAGTCGACCAGTACATTGATAATATTGTGAAATATTATGGAATTCCCCGATCTATTGTTTCTGACAGAGATAGACGTTTTACATCTGATAGTTGGAAGTTAGTACAGAAAAGATTGGGAACAAGGTTATTGTATAGCACTGCATTTCACCCACAAACTGATGGTCAGTCCGAGTGAACCATTCAGATGTTAGAAGATCTCTTAAGGATGGTCGTACTAGATCTGCGAGGATCATAGGAAAAATACCTATCATTGGTAGAATTTTCTTATAATAATAGCTATCAGTCAAGTATTCAGATGACACCATTTGAAGCGTTGTATGGGAGGAGCTGTCGCACCCCATTAAGTTCGGCGGAGGATGGTGAACAAAGGTTATTTAAAAAGGAACGAGTAGATAAGCTAAATGATAAACTTGCAATTGTGCGAGAAATATTGAAAATAGTGCAAAACAGGCAACAAAAATATTATAACGCCAGACATCGAAGAGTTGAATTTAATGTGGGTGATATGGTATGCCTGAAAATAAGGCCGTTCAAAGGAGTTTCGCGAATTCGTCGACTTGTGAAACTTAGTCCACGATATGTAGGACCTTTCCCAATCACTGAAAGGATTGGAGAAGTCGCATATCGCTTGGCATTATCTGATGTTGTTCAGAATATCCACGATGTATTTCACGTATCTTCCCTGAGGAAGTTTATAGCAGATCAGGAAATGATAGTCCCTTCTGATCAGATTCAAATTGAAGCTCACTTATCAAGTCCAACAGAGTCATACAAAATAGTGGATTGGCAGAACAAACAACTCCGAAACAAAGCAGTTCGATTTGTTAAAGTTTGGTGGAAAGGACACAGGGAACATGAAGCTACTTGGGAAAAAGAAGAGATAATGCGTGACCTTTTCCCTTTCTATTTGATGAAGATACAAAATGAAGATTTTCGCGGACGAAAATCCAATAAGGAGGGGAGAATTGTGACGTCGCGTAAATTTATTATAGGTACATTTTATTGATATGTTATAATTCAAGTCAATTGGGCTACGAGGAGAAGTGGCGTGTAGGTAAAAACCTGGTTGGAGGTGCAATGGTGACCGGTTGGGTTGAGTTGGACCGGCAATAGGCGGTCTCAACCATGCGTGTCATGTTATTAACGAGCGACATCGGGTAAAAAGGGGAATAAAGAATCCCGTAATCTTCATTTCCTCCAGTCGCGCCCGACGAAAGCCGCAGGAAGCCGTCCGACGGAAGCAGAAGGCTCATTGAAGGCTCAAATCTCCTCCGTTTCTTCTGATTCCTCCTCCTAACGAGAGGTAATCTCTTCCTCTCCAGTACTTTTGTTCTTTTTATGGAAATTTTCACTGATTAAAATGGGTAGAAATCTAGGGTTTGAGCTTTTGAGATTTCTTTCATCTATTTCCATCTGAAACGTTTCTGTGATGGGTTGTATGCCCTAATCCGTGATATCTATGTAATTTTGGTGGAACCCTAAGGGAGGTCATATCGATTTCAGATATTGGCTTGCCTTTTTGAGTTGGGGAAAAAGAAAAACGAAACCCTACGTAACTATCTTCTGTAGGAAGCGTTACACATTAGGGCAGAATTAAGGCAAGGCATACTATGTTATTCATGTAGCCTATTTCAAAAGGAGTGGTATCCATTGACTCCACATCCCTAATTGGAGGAAAGGGATTGCTCCAATTCACACATGGAAGGTTAGGGATTGTTATCCTACCCTATATGAGCAAAAAGGAAAGTTATTTAAAGGAATTTGAAGTCTTTAGATATTAGGACAGTAAACCCATAGACGATTGAAGCTTCATTAGACCTAATTAGGTCAAGAGGATCCATATGCCTAGGAATGTAAGGCATCAAATTGACAATTATGTGATGTTCTATATTATAGGAAATGGCGTCACAAGGCAGTGGAAGACGCAATGAAGAAGGAATGAGAGATAAAGGCAAGGAGAAAGTACGAGAAACTGATCAACGCAAGGATAAGGACAAGGAGAAAGTAGGAGTGAGTTCTTTTTCCTTATACAATGTAATTTCTTATGTTTTCTTTGTTCTTATATTATGCTTAAATGCTTAAATAATAAATAAGATATGATGCTTAAATGTTTAAATCATAAATAAGATAAGATGATAATAATCATGCAAGAGCAAATATACGATTAAGCTGCAAGAGAAATATAACAAGACAAGATGACGGGCTATGAAAAGTGTTAACCCAATTGGAAGATAGGAAGAATAATCTTCCTTATCGTGCGAGTTAAGGGCACGATTGGTAATATGTACGTGCGAGACAAGTGCACGTGAAAATATTATCTTAGTGTGAGAAAAGGACACTTAATTTACATTTTCGATAGCTCACTTTCAAAAGTGAATTAAAAGGCAAAAAAAGAGACATTATGTAACACCCCTTCCCAGTATTACAGAAATCAGCCGTCCGGTCGGGTCAGCGATATAAAGAAAACTAGAAAGCAGTATTAAAACTAGTAGCAGCAGGTAATAAAAGTCCAAACTAAACAGATTTAATACTTACAGTGGAAGTAAAAATTAAACTAAGATTAACCACATACCTGATGTCTGGATTCACAGAGCCACTAAACAAGAATGAGATTACAATAACTGAAAATCTGAACTATCAAGATAAGTCTGATACAAGATATATAAAATATTAATGAGTTACACTGTCCACAACTACAAGTACATGCTGAAATGGAGTAAACTGAAATGGTAAAAGTACTACACTCGGACACCACCATGACGCTCATCCTAGACGTAGTTTCTCACCTGGGTCACCTGAAAAACATTGCCCACGAAGGGTCAGAGTAAAGAAAAACAATTCCCCTTAGTGACACTAAAATAGATTTACATATGAATGCATGCATGTCTTTAAAACTAGTCTCGTGCACTGAAAACATTTCATGATATATGATATGCATGATTTTCCTACACTTACTGGTGAACACTATAATTCTATACTCATGACTTTCCGTTCATTTACCCAAGTCCTGACGTTCACTAACTAGTGTACTGTCTCACGTCAAGTCTGTACTTGAGTTCTAAGTGGCTTCTAGCCTACACGTTTACTGGGAAGGCTCTAGGCAGAGTAGCTCCTAACGCGCAAAATCTGAAACTGACGACCCGAGACCATCTGACGAACTCAATTGTTCTAGTGCCACGCGGACACGGTCTCGAATCTACTAACTGTCTCAAAGGGGAGTCAACTCACAAGATTGTAACTCATAGGATACCATATGCCCTATGAGGATGGTAGTGCGCCTCTACCAAGCACGAAAAGACTGGTGTGCTACTGACATTTTTGGTCTGACGCTACTCTGCATGGGATATCTTTTCTGGTGTACTACTGAGCGACCCTTGACTTTCTCGTGGTCGACTTGAAGGGACCTTCGCACCCTTGGTTGGACAATCTCCAAACTTACGTGTACATGTGAAGTTTCGTACTTAACTAACTGTCCACGACTTTACTAACGTGGTGATGCAACAAGACGTTATCATACGCGTTTCCACAAATATTTTCCTACTGTCACAACTTCTCTATGCATGCTTATGATGTTTGTACGAAACCTACTCATGCGTATAAAATATAATTATTTGATATGTCTAACTAAAAGGAATTAGGATTTCCTTACAGTGGTATTGCGACGCTCGTATACTCGACGCGGCGACATATTCTCTTCCAAAAGCAAACCCTACTGCTGGGGACCTTTAGAATGTTACCCCGACCCCACCAAAGTCCTGCAAATTCAAGGCAGTCTTAATTATCGCACTTTCCCCTTAGGGTTAATCTTTTGAAAAAAATTCTAAAATGCTAGAGTCGTCCAAAACTAACGGCTAACATAGTATATTACCTTCACGTGGGAGGGATTGAAGTTTCCAAAGCGCTCAGCTCCAATTTCGCGGTGGAAACCGTGCTCCAAAACCTAATTAGGGCACAAAGAAGAAAATCTAGGTTATACTAACTCCGAAATCGAAGGATTTCCGTGAGGAAATGGAGAAAAGGAAGAAATAAACTCACCGAAACCGAAAAATTCCAAGTTCCACCGATTAGGGTTGAATCCGGCACTTCCACGGCCAAGGAAGGAAAAGGAATGTCCACCGATGCCTGCAGAGGAGGGAGAAGAAATCGGAGAGGGTTTCCGGAGAGGGATCGGACGTCGGAGGAGCTCGCGGGTTGCGTCGGCTCGTCGTCGTCGGTCTTGCGGAAACGGGAAAGAGAAGCGCTCGGGTTCTGCTGCGGTTTGCGGAATAGGCGTTGCTGCGTGCGAGTTTAAGTCCTCCCGTGAGAAGAGATGCGGGATTTATTTAAGCCTTGCGGTTTTGATAACCGCATGAGAAGAGGGGGGATTTCTATTGGCACCCCAAGGCTATAAATTTTTGGTTATACACAACCCACTCCACACCAAACAAACACCCTTGCACTAAGCGATTTCTCGTCGCGCTTCGTTACTACAATTAAAATGTGTCTCGCTAATATGACTAACTTAAATCACCAGCTAAAGAACGCGAGCTGTAGCAATAGAAGCATTGTACCTTAACGTTGCGGTGCCTCGATCAAGATTCGTCGCGACTTTCCCCTACAATTTTAAATAAATTTTCGTGTCAATTAACGGATGTTACACATTATGTCCAAGTAAGATACATAGGTCTGAAAATAAAATGAAAAAAATATGTCAAAATATTAAGAACTAATCATAATAAGGAAAAGCAAGGGAAATCAAGAATTCACATAGTCAATTGACTAATATAGAATAAAACTAAACAGGTCAAGAAAGAGGCGGTCCCAGTCACCAATAGTCAACGTCGACCATGCACTCCTTGGCAGGAGAAGGAGTATCGTCTTTGGGTGGAGGTTTACTCAGCAGTCCTTGGCATACTAGAGGAGCACAGAGAGAGGTGCAGTGACTCAGAGTGTCCCCATGAGCAGTTCCAGTTTTACTTCGTGTAGTGTCAGTATGATATTAGTTATCAGGATATAGATATATATTTGTACATAGTAGTTGTCTGATATGAATCAGTTGTATATGTGTAGTATGGTAAGCCCCTTTTTGTATGTTAGGGCTACCTTTTTGGACTCATGTATATATATGTATCAGAAACTATTAAGGAAATGAAATAAGTTATTTTGTCCTGCTATTTTATTTCTAGTATGCTTTCATACCGTTGTACTCTGACTGTTCGTACTTTGCACTTATGAAATGCTAAGTTATATTGTAGCGGTAGTCATAAGGGGGTTGTTACACCTACCGCCATGCATATTGTCGCTTGTGAGTCGCGTCGCGCCTCCGTTGCGCATAATGTCACTTACATCGCTCATGCAATGCCTTCAAGTCTTCCCGAGACTCTTCAGACTGCACCGTGTCTCATTTGGGGTTTCCACCGCTCTACACCAGTTGTTAGTTGTGTATCCGCCACTGCTGATCGCGATTTCTCAGATGCGCAACGCGAGGATTTGTTACCGCACCCGACAACACCTCCCTCTCTCCTCCAGCTGCACATCGTCCTTCCTCAAGCGTGCATCCCCCCCCCCCCACAGTTCCAATCTATAGCACACTCCAACACACACGCGCCTTAGCCTCCTATGGATCCAGTCATCTCCTGCCACCTTGATGCTCATGAGCCGATCATTGCTTCGCTCATGGCCCTATTGTTGCGGATGGATGATAAGTTTGATGCCCTCCTGATCGAACAGATCGAATGTTTCATCGTCCTACAAAACAGAGTCCCCATCGCTTCTTAGGGCACACCTGGACCCTTCCCGAGACACTATCCCACCGTCGGCGGGATTCCCGCCTCCACTATGTTTGTTCGACGTCCATTCCTTCCACAACACCAACCTCATGGAGTTGTGTCGCACCTTCCGCCACGCATATTGTCGCTTGTGAGTCGCGTTGCGCCTCCGTTGCGTATAATGTCGCTTACATCGCTCATGCAATGCCATTCAGGTCTTCCCGAGACTCTTCAGACTGCACCGTGTCTCATCTGGGGTTTTCACCGCTCTACACCAGTTGTTGGTCGTGTATACGCCACTGCTGATCGTGATTCCTTATATGCGCGACGCGAGGATTTGTTACCGCACCCGACAGCACCTCCCTCTCTCCTCCAGCTGCACACTGTCTTTCCTCAAGCGTGCATCCCCCCCCCCACACAGTTCCAATCTATAGCGCACTCCAACACACACACGCCTCAGCCTCCTATGGATCCAGTCATCTCCTGCCACCTTGATGCTCATGAGTCGATCATTGCTTCGCTTAAGGCCATAATGTTGCGGATGGATGATAAGTTTGATGCCCTCCTGATCGAACAAATCGAATGTTTCATCGTCCTACAAAACAGAGTCCCCGTCGCTTCTTAGGGCACACATGGACCCTTCCCGAGACACTATCCCACCGTCGGCGGGCTTCCCGCCTCCACTATGTTTGTTCGACGTCCCTTCCTTCAACAACACCAACCTCATGGGATGGATTTCCAGTGTGGAACAATTTTTCGACATTCATCTGATCCTGGAGCCATAAAAGGTTGTTAAGGCTCTCATCACCATGGAGGAATCAGTCTTCCATTAAGTCCACTGGCTACGACAGAACAACCCTTCACTCTCTTAGGTAGAACTTCAACAGGATATCATTCTCCACTATGATGTTCGCTATTCAGGGACAGCAGTTGAACGATTGTGTAATGCCCACCAATCAGGCTTTCTTGACGACTACGTCAATGAGTTCATTGCCTTAGAGACACATGTTTCGGGCTAACCTCCAGACCATTACTTGAGCTTTTTCATGCAGGGGAACCTCCCTCACATCAGATCCTGCCTTTGCACCCACCGCCCCCAGACGATTACTGATGTCATGGACCTAGCCTGCTTAGTGGAAGCGGACTTCAAGGTCACCTCGATCGATATTGGCCAGCAACCAAGGAGTTCTAAGCCACCATTGATTGCCAACCCTCCCCCACCCTTTCGGCCACCACCCCAGGGACATACCTGACAAGTGATTTTTATATAGTGTTTTTGGCATGCATTTAGCTTGGATTTGCATTGATTAGCTTCTCATTTGATAGGTTTCATCTTCATATTCTCTCATTTAAACAATAGCACATATAGGAGCATATGTACGTTGTTTGGGTGCACTTCATGCAATTCATGCAAGGGGATATTTTCTCTCCCCTCATCTTAGTTTTCCTGATTTTGTGTTATTAAGTTTATATTAGCTATTTTGTTATGATCATGTGTAGTTGATTGGGAATAGAGATACACCCTTGAAACACTTGTGAACATGCACGACCGTGGGCTGTCATTGCCACACAAACGTGCGCGTTCACATCTAAATTCCTGAAAATTCAAAGTTTCAAGACTGCTTGTGCGATTTAGACATGCATGATTGTCCACGTTCTAAACACACGATCGATGTGAATTTAAGGTTTTTGCACGACCGTACGCGATTACTCGTGCACGACCGTGCATGTTCGTTCCCCACGACTTCCCAGGATTTCTTGGTTTTAAATTTTACTCGTGCGCCATCCTGCATGCATGACCGTGTGTGAGTTGCAGCGTGTGACCGTCATTTACACGATTGTGCATGTTTCTTCACGCACAACTGTGTGAATTCTATGAGCCATCTTTGTTGCTTTTGGATTTTGCTTGTGCGCTATCCTTCTCACACGACCGTGCGCTATCCTTCTCGCACGACCGTGCGCGGCTTATCGCGCACAGTCGTCGCTTGGCCATTAAGGAGGACAGTTTTTGCGCCAAGAATTTCATTCCTTCACGCACGATCGTGCGTACAACTCGTGCACAACTCACGTACGACTCCAGTGACCACTCATCTCCCATCGTCCAACAGAATCGACGCACCCTTCATCGTTCCTCTGCCTTTCGAATACCGACAGACACAGTGTCATCCCCGGCCTATTGATTCCCCTTCCCAATAGCAGGAATCAAACATTATAGACCAAACAATGCCTCTGGAGATCCTTTTGAAGGCTGACGATTTTTCCTCAATTTGTTCCAAACAACAACAGTCTTTCTTACGCCAATTTTTGTTGGATCCTTCGTGATCTATTTTGAATCCAATGTCATGAGTCTTTTCACTCAATGTTTTAGAGTTTATTACTAATCTAGCCTTCATTCCGCAGTCATTCTCGATGGGGACTGGACTTGACGTTGTGCTTATGAGCTTATGGTATATCTCTGATTTCTCAAATGCTTGAATCATGTTTGTGTATTTCATATGCTTAATTTTATGTGGTCTTTGAATTTCACAACATGTCATAGTTATCACATTCATGTTTGTCGCTAGTTTACACATTCTTGTTATCACTATAATTTTTTGCTATTATTCGACCTATTATGCCTTTGGAAGAACTATTTGTATGTGTGTTTCGTGCTAGCCTTAGGTTAATTATCGCATGATATTATTTGGGAAACTCTTGCTTCCACCGCATAATTTAAGGAACTCAAGTCAACACTCAAGCCTTTATCCCACCATAGTGGGGTCGGCTATATGGAACTATTGTGGTCATTGAGCCCTATCTTTAATCATAATCTCACTAATGCCTAAGTACATTAATCTCACTACCCTAAACCCTAAGGATCTCAAGTTCATTAATATAAAATCAATTTCAAGATTTTGAATTACGTCATATCTTCAGAAAATGGTGATCATGTTCTCCTTTGGGGGTAAATGGGAATTTCAAGATATAAATGTTGCGTAGTAACTCTAGAAACTCACTAAGGTAAGCATGTAGGAATGTTTTGTGTTTAAGGTTCTTAAGGACGCTCACTAGATCTTCATACAAGGCTTGTCCAAGAAGGTTGTTGATTGCATGTCCATATTCTTTCCAATGCATCCAAGTGCGGGTCAAACGAGATGTAAGAGAAATTTGGTGCAAATGGAGTGTCTTGCCTTCTAGATGAAGTGACGCATAGTTACCTTCATCTGCTCTGGCGTCTCATTCACATCAAAGAATTGTTCACATTTATATACGCAATCTTTCAACACCAGCGAATTTGGTAATTCAATCCACGGACATCTGGTGGTGGTTGATAGCTTTAGTTTGCAATGGATTTGAAAGACTAGTTGGACTTGAAAGGCTCGTTGGACCTCGAAGTTTTTCCCCCATTACTTCATGTGATTGCTCTAATTGTTGGACTCGAAAGGCTCGTTGGACCATGTGTGCTCTACCATCGAGCTCATTAAAGATGATCACAGAATCATCTGCACTGATATCACTGATATCAGTGAGAATTGTCAAGAGCAGTGAGATCAACTTTTTGGCAATGCCATGAGAATTGTCAAGAGCATCACCTACCGCGCCCAATCACCAACTTGAAATATCTAATCGGATATCAGGCACTTATAGAGTTCTTACAATTCATGACAGGTATTAAAGACTAACCTATCCACTAATATTAAGTGTGTGTGTAACAGTTATAGCTGCCCAGCTTGTCTTCCAGCTTGTTACTGCCTAACTAACAGCATAAATCACATTCAATACCACAAAATGGTAGCTACAGAACCGCCTTCTAAACAAAACCCTACGATCCCTGCTAAATCCAGCCTCCATTGCAACTGCTCACCATCCCAAGGAGATGAGAGAGAGAGAGAGAGAGAAGAATGCAAGAAGGAAAAAATAAACATATAAAAGCAAGTGGGCGCGTGCGTGTATATATATATATATACCTGGACTCCTGCTCCTCGAGGACGGAGGCCAGTGCGTGGAGATGTCTAGGATTCGGATTCGTCTCAGCGGCAATGATCTTCGAAATCAGTCTTTCCGCTCTCCATAGCAGAAATTCTTCATGCGATTTCTCAGACTCGGCATCCTCCGATGCCGTGGCTTCTGACACTGCAGGGGCGCCGGCAACCGGCGCTGCAGCAGCGTCAACGGACACAGCGCTCACCTCCATCGCCGGCGGAGATCGAGGGTTCCTTCTAGGGTTTGTAATGCCCTAGAATCAGGCGTGAGGGAGGGTGGGCGGTTAGCCCAGGGGACTAAAGAGAACAAGCAGGAACTGCAGCGCAGAGAGAAATTGTTTCGGGAGTTCAGATTATCAAAGCGAGCAGAGAGCTAAGAAGAGCACAATGCCGAAGAAAGTTTATTGGCAGCCCGTGTGATAGTTTAATTATTTTTTTTTGTTAGTCATACAAACATATTTAATTAAGCAAAAAAAAGTAAAAAATAAAGTTCATATTTTTAACAACGGTTTTTCATTCATCTACTAAAGCCTAAGGGTGTGTTTGGCTCGACTTATCACAATTTATTTGTTTCGGTGAGGTTGAACAAAAATATCACTGTCATGTCAAAATTTTATGTCTCAAATTAGTTTCTTTTTTGTAACATTTATCATATCAAACATACATTACATGACAATGACGTTTTTGTCCTACCTCACCGAAGCAAATAAGTTGTGATAAGCTGTGTCAAAAGCAGCCTAAGGGTCTGTTTGGCTCGGCTGTAGCGATGAGAGAATCAGTGGTGGGAAGCAGTGTTGAGAAAATCTGCTGTTTTGCAGAATGGTGGGAAAATCTGTGAAACTGTTTGGAAGTACAGATTTCTCAGTGTTGTTCAGAAATAGAAAACTGTTTCAACTGTTTGGAAGAAACAGTGATGGGAAAAGTTGTTTGGAATTTTTTTTCATAAAGTTGAAAAGAAATTTAAAATGATAATATTGATAATCAAAATACATTTGTCCTCAAATATGACCAAAATACATTTGCACATCACAACCTTCTATGAGTTTTGAATTTGATCTGCTATAAAATCTCGTAACGCTGCCATAGCAGTTGACCCAGACCCTTCGGTGTTAATAGGATCTATGTTAGGATCAGCATTACTTAGGTTTTCCCCTGTTCTATGCTCGTAAGCTTCTGGATATACCAAATTTTCATATTCATCGCATGGACCAAACTCTAGATCAACCTGTGAAGGATGTCGTCGTATGTAGTTGTGTAGAGTCATTGTTGCCACCACAATTACACATTGCTTTGAGAATTTGTACGGTGGCATCCCTCGTAGGATACTCCATCTTTTTTTCCACACTCCAAATGTTCTTTCAATTACACTTCGAAGCGAAAAATGAGTTTTATTGAACATTTCACGCCGTCCTTCGATTGGTATTTCACCTCTTGCAAAATCTGGCAAGTGATATCTCGTTTCGGGATATGGCTTCAGTAATCCATTTTGTAATGGATAACCCGCATCTACTAGATAATATTTTTCTGCATTAAACAAATAGATTGCAATTCGTATATATTTTTTACATAACAGTTTGCAAATTAGAAATTTCATGAAGTCTCACCTTGAGGTGGATATGGGAAGTTACATCGTAGATCCCTATATGCGCGTTGAAATATGCGACTATCATGAGCAGAGTCTTCCCATCCAGGTACCACAGAGGTGAAACACATGTTGAAATCACAGATAGTCATTACATTCTGAGTTGGAGTACCATGTTGTCCAATATATGGCACTTGTTGGTGCACAGGAATACATGCATCGACATGTGTACCATCGATCGCTCCAATACAGTCGCGAAAAAATGGCATATAACGTTCATCATGCAAAATATGAGATGGAATCGCTCTAAATAATCTGTCTTCCGGAGCAATAACTTTCAAAGATAAACTAGTAATTACTTTAAGACCCATAGAGAAAAACCTACTAATTGTTTCAGTTGAGTGCTGAAACCTCTCTGTTGTCACTCGAATCGGCTCATTGTGTGCTAAAATATATAAAGTAACTGCCAACACCTCCCGTGATGGTGTTCGTTGTGAGCCTTTAAATCCATGTGATCGCTCCAATACTTCTAGCAAGTCAAAAAAGATCTCTTTGGACATACGAAACATGTTATGAAAGCGCACTGGATGATCAGAAATTAGCTCACATAACCATTTATGGCCTGTTTGTTTTGATGTCATGCACGGTATCTTGTCGCCACATAATGGAACATATTCGTGAATCAAACAAATGGATGAAGCAAGTATATTGGCATGACATACATAATGTTTATGTCTATCCAATTGATGAGTCAGCATCAAATCATATTCTTCATCTTCAGATAACTTTGGCTCAGTTGGCTCAGACATTTTCACCAAACTGGGTATAGAAAATTTCTAAGATAAGCAAAATCAATAAACAACATATATGTAGTTCTAATAAAACAAGATCCAAAATCATGACAACCTGAATTCAATACAACGAACACATAGGTCTAAAATAAGATGAAAACATCCAAAATAAAGTGCCTCATAACATAGGTCTAAAATAAGATGCAAAGCAGTGTTCCAAATTATAATGCATCACAACATAGTTCTAAAATACAGGCCAAAAAAGTTCTAAACCCGAGTACTCTCAATGCTTTGAGTGTGTCGATTCTTCAACCAAGTTACCCTTTTATGTGCTGCTAGTTTTAAAAACATGGCTCGGTTCACGGTAGACAAGAAATACACGGTGGCAAAGTCGTACAATTCTGGATCACCCGAAATCTCCACATGCCTTTCTAGCTCTTCAACTACCTCGTCGAGGAGGAAAACACTAGGAGGAAGGATTGGTGCAGACATTCTACTACCAACTGAACGTGATGATTCAACTAGATCATCCATGCGTGATAGTATTTCCTGTTTCAAGCCAGTATCTTTTTTTTTTCGTTTACCTAATGTTTTAGGTATGTTATCCTTTATGACACTGGGAGCAATGTCATCAATGGTAGGCACAAAGGATCTACTATTTTCAACAACATTATCTTTATTCCCGACCACTACTTCCTCATCCAAAAAAATTGAAGGCATTGACCCAGTTGCAGGAATCCAAACATTATCCCCTGAAGCAACAACCTGGCTGAACATTCTATCGAGCTTCTCCTCTAACTCAGGAGCAATTCCTGAATATCGAAATTTTTTCGCCATAGGAATCATCTACATAAGAACAATATTATATGTTATATAAACAATCATTAAAATTGGACAAAACAAGCCGAGAGATAAAATGTAACCTGTATTCGTTCTTGCCACCATTCATCAGAAGCATCTATTGTTTTTTTAATCGGATCCCAACCCAAGTCAGTCTCTCCTTTTTTCAGTTCCCTCCATAATTTCCACTCTCGTTTTAATTGATCCCATTTGTTTTTCAACTGAGCACGATCATACAATAGGCCGGTACGTTCTTTGAATTTAGTTACCAAATTCTTCCACCCATCTTTGCTGAAGTGGGTTGTCGGTCTATTACCTAACTCAATTTCATGAATACACACGTCACAATACAAAAGGACATGAGAGGATTCCCAGTTGGCGGAAATTCCTCTTTCCTTAGGTTTACCCATAATCTATACACATACAAAAAAAACAGATGATATACATTAGTGGACAAACAGCAGTGAATCTACCATCATGGATCAAAAAACCATACACATATTACAAAATACTAGCTTTAAAATATCTCAACATATTACAAAATACCATAAGGTCCTACTTGTTCTTCAGTTTTAAGTGTGTACTCAGTACTAGCCCTATTTAATCAGACACATTAATTTAAAATCAAACGCATCACAAAGATGTAAATGTCACGATTCGATCCAACCTCTATTCATCATGCAAAATGGAGGGGTCATGGAATCTATGGCCAAAGCAAAAGTTGTAGATGAGGGATATATACCATATGCAATAGTAATCCCGTGAAATAAGTTCATAGCAACATATATCACTTTGAAGATCTCTTCAGTACAACTAAAAACTTTCATTTTAATTACATGTGTTCATTAGCTCTAAACCCTAAGAGCAAAATGGACCAATAAAAATCAATCTAAAATGTCATGGAAGGATGATCTACAGCAAACTATGGAGGATCTTCAGAAAAGAACAAAAAATGGGAAGGGGAGGATCTTCCGAAATGAACATAAAGGGAAAAGGAAATGAAATAGCATGGATCTACAATAAACAGCAAGAGCATATTCCGAAATGAACAAAACTGGGAAAGGGAAGGAAATACCACGGAGAACGAGAAGCTACCCGGTTGGTAGAGCCGTCGACGACCACCGTACACAAGCCGAGAGATTTGTAATCACGGCCTTCCCGAGTGCGCCGGGCTCCGTCGAGGTGGGCGCACGACACAGCACCGGACTTCGTCGGTGATATCGGAGAAGGCCGTCGGGGATGTTATCGTGCGCGGGAGGAAGAAATCGCGAAGCGCTATCAGGAAAGCGATTTGTAATCGCGCGTGGGAGAGCACGACGGGAATAGAACTAAAATCGCGCTTAAAAACAAAATCTATTTAGCCACCGCCGCTTTGAAAAACTTGTTTGGCGCGGCTTTTCAGAAATCTCCAGTAGAAAGCACCAAAAACGCCGAGCCAAACACACCCTAAATCAACCAAAACTCTAGTCAAAACTTAGGTGGCGTTTGGTTCGGTTGTTCGGCTACGGTGCGGCTGGGAAGCACCGAAGTTTTGATAAAAAACGGTGTTTGGTTCAAATTATTTTGAAACGTGGTTTATTAGCAGCCGCACTTTTCTTCTATAACTCATCCACAACAAATTTCTCTGTTCTTTTTCTCTCGCGCGACTTTTCTTCTCCCGCGCGATGTTCTCCTCCTCCAATGTCAAGCTCCTCCCTCCTCCCGCGCGTTGTTCTCCTCCTCCAGTGTCGAATATGGAGGATAGCCTCCGCTCCTCGTCGGAGAAGATTGTCGACGCCGTCGAGTGCGAGGGAGGTGACGCCCTTCGCAGAGTTCCTTACACTTGCCGCGAGGCCATCCACCTCCTTGACGATGCCCAAGCACTCTGATCTGTTGTCTCCTCCATCCTCCTCAAGCTTAAGAAGGTTTTGCTCCATCTATTTTCCCCGCTAATCGATTGTGTGATGATTGCATGATCCGAAGTTTGCACTAAAGACGACGAGCTGGGTTCATTTTCTTCATTGAAGTATATTTCATGCATCACTCTGCGATTTGAAGTGCATTTTTAGGGTTCTTTTGGCTGATTGAAGTTATAAAACACAATTTCGTAAATTGGTTTCTACCTACAAACAATCAAACGAACCCATACGAAAATGATTCGTTCTCATGGTCTAATTGGGCTTTCAAAACTTATTTTCATTTTTTTATCGATTCCAGTGAAGCATTTGGCTTGATAGGTATGTTGTTTTTTTTGCATTCGAGTAGGGATTATCTTGAAATTATCAGTACGAGTGATCTCACAATTTTTTAGGAGACCTATTGGATACGCTTGGTTATATTAACACTAAACTTACAAGTGACTGCTTGGTTTGCTAATGTGTGTTTTGTTTTCAAACTATTTTTCCAAAATTTTGTTTTGAAAACTCCATTTCACCCAAACAGTTTTTAACAAAACTCCATTTTTCGGAATTAGCACTTTTTCTATCAGCAGCTTACCATCAACAGCTTACCATAAGCAACAGCTCAACCAAACAGAGCCTTATTGTTCGAGATCAACGTTAACACAAATACGTGCAAACATGATATGATGCCCGGACACAGCTACTCGTGAAGGAATCAAGTCACAGTGTCGTACCAATTTTTATTGCAATTGGCTTGATGTCATATATTTATGAGCCCAAATTATTAGCTTAGTGAGAGATCTAAACTTTCTCCATTTATGAAAATGCATGTCAAGATCACTAATACATTTATGGCTCAAACATTTCTGACCCCCCTGCAAACCTAATCAAGCTTCAATGAAATCAAAACAAAAATAATGAGTGGGGTTAGGGAGAGTTAAAACAGCGAAGTGTAATGAATTGAAATGAGGGGGCGGGTTTAATTTAAAAAATTAATTAAAAACGGGTGATATGTCCATTGGGGGGGGGGGGGTATGTCGGTTAAAACCGAAATATCGGTCTGTTATTTTCAAAACACCACGACCAAATTTTAAAACGTTTTTGTGGTGTTTTACCTCTCAGATCTTCATGTCGGCTCACATGTCGAACATGTCGGTCGATATCCACAACACTGTAATTTCGAGAATTTCTAGATTTTTCGTTATAGTCTTCATAGAAGACATTTTGGTGTGTTTTAAGAGTGCAGAAGATCACGCCGCTCATCTCAGGACCGTTTTGGGTACGCTCAAGAAGAATCAGCTATATGACAAATTTTCTAAGTGCGAGTTCTGTATTTCAGAGGTTGCATTCTTGGGACACGTTATCAGTCAGAGAGGTCTTGTCACTGACCCAACAAAATAGAAGCAATAAAGGATTGGCTGAGATCGAAGATAGCTACCGAGGTCTGCAGTTTTCTAGCTTTAGCAAGGTACACAGAAGGTTCATTAAGGAATTCTCGAAGATTGCATTATCGTTGATTTCGCTCATTAAGAAAGGTAAAGTCTTTAGTTAGACAGTTGAGTGTGAGCCGACATTTGAAGAGTTTAAAAACAGACTGATGACCACCCCAATTTTGACTTTACCATCTGGGTCAGATGGATTTCAAATTTATAGTGATGTCTCGGGTCAAGGTTTAGGGTTGTGTGCTTATGCAACATAGAAATATCATAGCCTTCGCCTCCAGACAGATAAAGGTTCATGAGAAGAACTATCATATATATGACTTGGAGTTAGCATTTGTCATCTATGCATTGAAAATTAAAGGACACTACCTCTACGGAGTTAGTTGCGAGATCTTCACTGATCACAAAAATCTCAAACATATCTTTGATCAGCAAGAACTTAATATGAGGCAGTGTAGATAGTTAGAGTTTTTGTCATACGATGATGTGGATATCCAGTACCACTTAGGGAAAGTAAACATAGTAGTTGATGCACTTAGCAAAAGAGGTTCGAGTTACTTCCTCCTTACTCAGCAAGAGTAGCTGGTGTGAGATCTAGAGAGACTAGAGATCAGTGTTGGGCAACGCTCTAGTTTTGGATCTACAAGTTTAGCTTGGATGGAAATCACCTATGATATTAAAGATAGGATCATGACAGCTTTACCCTTAGATTCGAAGATGACAGAGGTTTGAGATTTGGCGCAGGCATGCCAGAAGAAGAAGTTCACCATTCAGGAGGATTTATTATTGCACGATAGTAGGGTGTGCATTCCAAATGTCAGTCACCTCCGAGAGAACATTCTGTTTGAGGCTCATGACACTAGATACTTGATACATTTGGGTAGCACGAAGATGTATGCAGATATTAAGAAGTTAGTTTAGTGGTCATGATTGAAGAGTGATGTTATAGAGTATGTTGGAAATTAAAAAACTTGCAAATTAGTTAAAGTTGGGTCTCAAAGACCAGAAGGCAAGTTACAACCACTTCACATCCTATAGTGGAACTTTGAGAATATATCGATGGATTTTGTCTATGGACTTCTCAGACCGTAGAGTGGGAATGATTTCTTATGAGTTATAGTTGACCGTCTCTCTATCGGTGCCTATTTCATTCCTAATAAGAGAACGGATCAGGATCCAAGATTGGTGCAACTGTATGTAGATGGGATTGTCTGACAGCATGATGTTCCCAAGACTATAACTTTAGACAAAGATGATAGGTTTACTTCTAAGGAGTGGAGATACGTTTAGGAGCAGTTGAGCACTAAAGCTACATTTCAGTACCGTTTTTTATCCCCAGACAAATGGGCAGACGGAGCGCATGAATAGAACTTTGGAAGATATTTTTTGGATGTGTATTTTAGATTTTGGAAGCAAGGGGGAGAAGTGTGTCAATATGGTTCAGATCTCCTGCAATAACAACTTCCAGGCAAGAATTAGGATGACCCCTTTTGAGGCACTGCATAGCAGATACTGTCGGACATCGTTGTGTTGGAATGAAAGTAAAGAAAGATCTTCTATCAAAAAAGCTTGGATTGACAAGACAACATATCAAATCAAGTTCATCCAAGAGTGTATGAAAATAGCTCAGGATTATCGAACCAAATACTATGACCAGAGGCACAAGTCAGTGGAATTAAGCGATGGAGATTATGTTTATCTGAAGGTCAAACCAGTTGGAGGAGTCTCTCGAATCAAGCGAATGAAGAAATTACATACTAAGTTAGTTGGTCCATTCGAGGTACTAGAGCGCATCAGTGAAATTACTTATAGATTTGTCTTACCAGACAAATGAGGGGTATACATGATGTATTCCATGTTTCCTATCTAAGGAGAGCAGTCAGAGATCCTAGTTAGAAAATCAGTATCAATGAATCAAATCTTAGCATTGATATAAAACTAGTCAAAATAGTGGACTCGAGAACTCAGAAGCTAAGAAACAGAGAGGTCCATCTTGTAAAAGTCCTTTAGATGAACTGTGGCCGACGAGAGTATATTCTGGGACGAGAGGTGAACTCCGGAGCACCAGATTTTGCATTCCTTTTTTATTCAGGTATGTTTGTAATTTTTGAGGGCAAAAATTTTATTATGAGGGAAGAATTGTAACATCTGTAATTTTATTATGAAATGTAATTGCGATTTCATGGTCTGACCTAAAGCGAACATGATCAAGTCAGCGTCATGTCAAAGTATGTAATTTTGTGATTAGTGGTTCTGCGTGAATTAGTTACTTCAATGGAATTAAAATATTGGTGTTTCGCGACGCGATTTAGAGATGTGCAGAAACATTAATCTCGTAACCACAGTGTTTTAAAGAAGGGCATGACAACTTGGTACTAAGTAGTTCCCCCCCCCATTAAGCCGTACGACAACGAATCAGTGTAAAAAAATGCAGCTGCCGCAATTTCTTCATGTAATCGACACTTTTATATCACGTGTCTATTTATTTTCCCTCCCCAATGTTTCTCGCAACAGCAAATTGTTCGCCTCGCTGGATTAAAAGCTCGCACCCCCATGAATCGCATATAACCTTAATCCCTCTCAATCGAGTGGCAGAACCCCCGCACGTTTTTTCCTCTCGCAGATGCCTCACACCTCCAATGATTCTTCCGCTCCCCTATTTCCCCGCAAGCATCGACTCTCCCTCTTATGCTTCAGGGGGCGACAAAGCAGTGATAATAACAATTTTCCTCCCTCGAAGCTTCGACAACAAGCAACGAAACTCTCCTCCTTTGCCCTGGACGTGGTTCTGAGCGCATTGTTCCTCTATTGAGCCCCTTTATCAGACATTTCCTGCTAGGTAAGCTCGGGTCTTTCATTTCAGGTTGATTTTCATTAATTCAACCATTTATTAGAAATTATTGAGTCACTCAGTTAACACTTGTCCCTTTTATGTTTGAATCCATGAATAGAGGGTGTTGTTTCGTGATTAAAAGGGGTCGCACCTTGAGAGTTTCTTTCCCCCTTTTATTAAGTATACATCAGTGCAAAGCATTCAAGTATTTTTTTTCAGTTTTGATTTTTGACATTCTTCATGAAAATTTGGAAATTGTGGATCTTCTATGTGATCGATGGAAATAACAATTTCAAATTTAGGTGTAGCCATCTCCGTTTCAGAAATCATTTTCCCATACTACTAGAGAAGTGGTGAATACCTTCCTTTTATTTTAAAAACAATATATCATAAATTACGGAAAGATATTTATAAATACGTTAATTGCCCTTTTTAGCCTCTTTGAGGAAATAAACCCTTATTACTCAGAGATCAAATTAGGGCTAGGAGTATTTCTTTTAGAGAATCATGTCGCCACGTGTGGTGTACGAGGAATGCAACACTGTCGTAAGAAACTCTTATATTTTTTGCTAGACATATCTGACAGCTTTGTATAAAATTATTGGTTATAATTGAGAAAAATTAATATAGTTATACGAAACTGTTGTTATCGTTAGAGATTTATAATCCAGTAATCATTCAACTAGTGTATGTAGAACATAAACACTTTCTAAATTTTCTAAACAGTTAGAAAATTAGGGCTAGGAGTAATAGTGGAATTTATGGAACACATACACACGTATATATTTGTAAAGTGGAAAATATCAATCATAGAAATAAGAATCTTTGTCGATTAACTAATATAATGCACTACATAATATACATAGATGAATTCACCACCTAAATCTCAAATATAAACTGAAACCTGAAAAATCTTTAAGTCAACCAACTATCGAAACTTGAGTAAATATATTTAGCATGCGTAAAATATAAAAAATATTTATGTTGATGGTATTACATTAGCAAAGCATGCATAGTACAGTAACATATATTTTTTATATTATAAAAGTTTATTTTAACAAACATGCATACATATTCTTTCAAAATATTTTTTATTATCACTACAAGAAATAATTTTTCTTACTATCTCATTGGGCTAACTCATTTTCGGACATATTTTTATAGGGGACTCACGTGGGAAGTTGTGGCTATGATGAGTATATTTGGAGTTTTTAATATAGTTTATTTTTATCAAGTTGACTTCCTTCTGTACTATACTGGTTGTTTTCTTTAAAAACACTGTGTGAAAGTCTTTATTTCAAGGATAGCTAAATCACTTAGAGAGAGATGAATAGTTTTCTTAGTCCTTAGTGACTATCTTTTATTTTCTTTTCAGTTAGATGTTTTATTAGTTTATTATATTCTGCTTTCAAGACATGCAACCTGCAATAAAACCATCACAGAGAAAACACACAAAGCACACATGATTTATAGTGGTTCCCCTATCAAGGGTACATCCACTTTCCCTCCCACCTATCCAATAATCTTGTTGGACTAGACACTTCTCCAAAACTACTTCTTCAAAGAGCTTACACCTCAGATCCCTCAGGATCTCTCAGTCTCCTCCAAGACTTACAGCTCAGCCACAAGGGTCAACTACTCAGTGATCAGATGATCACCTACCTCAGGTCAAAGGCTATACACTCAGGATAGGAGGACAGCCCTACCTCAGATCCACTAGGGATCTTACCTCATACCCAAAGTCATACATCGCAGACAAATTTGCCCTACTACTCAGATCCAACCGGATCCTACAAGATGAAAGTGGGTTGGTGTGGTTCTTGATTGGGCACAAGATAAATTTCTCTCTGCCAATCTACCTTGACTGAGATAGACTCAACCTAACTTTGACTCCAGGAATATATTTCCTGAGTCTACCTTTACATGAACTGAGATGCACTCAGTCCTAACTACTTCTTCACAGCACCAGGGATTTTTTTCTGCTGGATCTGTGAAGTGGCTGCAGCAAAGCTTGCTGTTACTTGAGCTGAAAAGATTCTCAGCTTAACTTCTTCATAGCTACAAGAACACAGAACTTGTTTTAGCTTGTGCTTGAAGTAACTGGCAGAAAACAGATCTGCTTCTTCTTTCTTTCCTGGGTTGAGGAGATTCAGCCTTAACTCCTTCACATCCTCCAGTAAATGATCTTCAGTGTTATACTGCTGGATCTGTAAAGAACCTGCTGGTGCAGATGAAGATTGCCACCAGCTAACTTTTTAGCTCCTCTTCAGAGATCTGTTATAATCTTACTGTAGTCGAAGATGAAGATAAACAACTAACTTGTTGAACCTTTAGACCTTCAGTCTTTTTACTCTTTGTTCTTATCTTCACAACAACAATGGCGATGATGAAGAACTATGTTTACAGCTTCACTCCCAGAATTGTCTTCATATGTAAAGGCTTTTCCTTTTATCATTTATATCCCAACGGACCTTTGAGTAGTAGGCCCCACACATTTAATGTCATCTACATCCTTGCTTTAATGCCTAACTATCGTACAGTAGGTCTGCGGTGCCTTTTGTCATGTATTGTAGCTTTGCCGCTAACAATTCGAATAAGGTTGACTTTTTGACTTGCTGACATTAACACCTGAGGACTTAGTCAGAAATCAAGTATCTGTAGAATAGGCGTTGAGTGAATAAGATTCACTCAACGCCAAATTACTTAGACAGAATTTTGTCTATCTAGGCGTTGACAGTGTTGAGTGAGCAAGCCTCACTAAACGTTTGTTGCCTTAACCATTTCTGCAGGCTTTTCTGCATGTCTGGCATTGAGAGCGTTGAGTGAGCACATCTCACTCAACGCCTTGTGTCTTAGCCATACATTCTGTAATTTAGGCGTTGAGAGCTTTGAGTGAGCATGCCTCACTCAACGCTTTTTGCCTTAACAATTTTTTTACTTCTTCAGCATCTTAAGCGCTGAGAGCGTTGAGTGAGCACGTCTCACTCAACGCTTTTTTGCTTTAGCCAGATTTTCTGAGTCCTGACATTGAGAGCGTTGAGTGAGCACGCCTCACTCAACGTTTTCTGCGTTAGCCAGATTTTTCTACTCCTTGGCGTTGAGTATGTAAGCTCCACTTAACGCCAAACTACTTAACAAATCTTTCTTCTATTATCTTGCGTTGAATGAATGAGCTCTGCTCAATGCATTTGGACTTAGCCAAATTTCTGTGTCTAAAGATAACACTGACTTTGAGAATTACTCAACACATTATTACATGGCGTTGAGTGAGCTTGTCTCTCTCAACGCTTGTGGACTTGGTAAATATTCATAGTTTTTCTATGGCGTTGACTGACTGAGCTATACTCAACAATTATGAAGTTATGGTGTTGAGTGAATGATCTTCACTCAATGCTTGTGGACTTGGCCACTTTTTTGCCCATTTCCTCTTAGGCTTTAATTGCATTAGCATGTCTTACAGCCTTTTGTTGTATGGAATTGAGTGAGTTGACTTCACTCAATGTCTGTGGACTTACCCACTTTCCCAGCTTGCCACTTCTTGGCTTTGACTATATAGGCTCCACTCAGCATTATAATTCATCTGGCGTTGAGTGAGTAACATTCACACAACGCATGTGAACTTAGACAGATTTTTATCTTTCTACACCTTAGGTAAGTGGTTATCTGACCAAGCCAATTGGGTTATCTGTCTCATCATTGCTACTAGGACATCCTGCAATCATTAAACTTGAGCACAAATTAGATCACCATATGTGTATACATTGTTTGCTAGGTATTCTTCAAATCCAGGATATTGGGATCAATGGACCCAACACTGTGTAACCTTATTGTTGTAAAAATTTCTATGTTTTGGCCTTTTTTGTAGTATTTTAGATAATCAATTGTTTTTTTATTATCTATTCTAGTGGCTCTGTTAATTCAGCTTATTGAGGTACACTTTTACCCTTAGTTGTATTTTTTTACTTTCGATGTAAGTTTGTTTTCAATTATTATCTGTTAAGTACCAATTTTATTATCGTTGCTTAGTTTACTTCTTATCGCGGGATCCGGTCAGACTGTTGATTTGTTGTTAAACTATTTTGAGTGACCTTTTTAACATGGAAACTCAGTTGAGAGAAAACCACGAGACAATCAGAATCCAACTCGAGAAGTCACCACTAAAATGTATATAAAACTTGCAAAAAATGTACAGGCATTCACTTTCCGATCCACAAAGGATGCCCTCCAGCTTGTTATGCAGTACTTTATATAAATAAATACAGGTCATTGCAATAATTATAGAGACAGATCAACACAGCCTTGTCCGATGTATTTTGCGCATAACTTGCGCTTCTTCAAAAAAAGGTCCATGACAAAGTTGCTCATAGACCTGAACAAAGTTGTCATTCTCGGTCCTCCTCGCAGCTGACTAAGGCCAACAACACAAACATCAGTGTCAGCTACACTTCTCAACGGAAGACAAAACCTTGGTGAAAAATAGATGAGATCTTCTCGGCTAAGCTCTAGGATCTATGCTTGTTTTTTTTCTATCACTCTCTATGGTTTTAATAAATCCCTTTTTATAATCCGCTGCAGCTCATGTCGTTTTTTATGAGAGCAGGACCACTCTGTTCCGTCATGGTTGATAAATGGATATTGGAAAAAATGATTATCCTCACATTTTGAGTATGCATTGATGGAAGACAAACTCGTGAAAACTAAGAAAAAACAAAAAACAAATAAATTGGTTATCTAAAAGAGCACATGATTTGTTGATCGACTCTGTCGTCAATTTACACCAAATTGGTTGGAACACATTATAGATACATTTGACGTGTTGGGAGATGACACTGTTGCTACCGTGTCATTAGTCATGCATTGAATGAATGTCCACGGTGATTAGCAACAAGTGAGAAATGATTAATAATGAGAGCTTGAAAATCGTAGAATTTCATATGGTCACAGTTTTTTGCCATTATAGATATGAAGAGTTGTTTGAAACAGTTAAGTGCATACAACCTTCGACACCATTTGACAAATGGATGACAATGACCAATATAGGCCTAGTAATCAGTTCATGTTACAAAAATGTTTCAGTTCAACTATCTAAAGTGCAATGTTTGACGTTCATTTCACTTCATTCGTCTATGCCAGAGGAACTAAAAATGATTTGCATTAGATTTGTAAAAGAAAATCACTTCATTTAATTGACATTAAATGATTGTTATTTGATATTGCATATTATTCCGACATGAATGAGATATCACGAAGCGATGGCGGAAGATTGAAAAAGACATTATAATTCACGGAGTACAACTTCTCAAGCTCAATATGGGTATACTATATTAGTTGAGTTGGATGATGTGGCAAGTAAAAGTTACGCTTTATTAGTTTATATACTATCAACATCCACATTTTTGTTATGTATATATAGGGGCGGACCTACGCGCTGGCACACCCGGGTATTTGCCCGGGTCCAAATAATCACGGAATTAGGGGTTGCCCACTTTGTTTCCGCCTTTAGCGAGCGCCCGATTGTGATTTCTGCATCCTCTTCTCCTTGATGTCGATGATCTCATTAAGAATTACTTAAGGCCGGGAAGCATACCAGCGGTCGTACTTGGGAAGGAAATGACGCCTATTGTTCTGAATCCGATAACCGCCACCGCTAGAGGTGGCAAGAAGAGTAAGAAACAGGAAGGTGGTCGCGGCACGCTACTGTTAGATAGCCCGAAGAAGAGGCAGCCGGGATTGGAAGATGTCAACGACTCTTCCTCCGAAAATAAGCCCAACGCCAGCAATGAGCTAGTCGTCACCAGCGGCAGTGATGCACAGAAGAAATTCAATAATGATAAGGGCACTGAAGCCACATTCCCGCCTCAAGAGAAGCTCACTAGAGGGCAAAGTTGTATGTTTTCCTCCGGCGGTGTCAAAAAGAAAGGCAAGAAGAACAGTGCCATTAATGAGGCCCGAAGAACAATACCTCCTCTCAATCTCTCAATTTTTCTTCACCTTATTTGATGATCTAATAAATGACTAAAACAACACCTCTTGTTGCCTTGACATGAGGCTATATTGAGCATGAGCTATATAAAAACATTAGCTTCATTACAATTCAGTACACTAATTTTCAAAAATAAAGGCTTAAGTGTTGTTGTTAGTGTTGTTGTTGAGTGTTGTATGTGCACACTCATTTTCAAAAATAAATAACATTTACCCTCTTTAATCGCATGCCAGAATTCTCTATTCCCGTTCTAAATCCCCGATGTTCTTGCATTTAACATACAAAATAGACTGCATTAAAAAACCCACGGTATACATATATCTCTATCATATATATCAATATACATATCTTCAAAATCACAACATCGTTTTAATATAAACCATCCGATTATCTCGACTTCAAGCCATAGCCGTCAGATATTTAATGATCAAGAGAGAATATCCATAGGTCTCTTATCCCTATAAGATGTGAGTAGGAGAGAGGGGAAGAGTGAGAAGGGAGAGGGGATAGTGGGTAATTATGAGGGTTGAGAGAGAGAAAGAGAGATTATATAAATATTATATAGATAAGGTGGAAGAGGGGGAAGGGCGGCGGAAGAATGGAAGGGAGAGAGATAGAGAGAGAAAGAGAGAGGAAGGTAATTATGAGAGGGGGAGAGAGAAGAAGTGAGATATTATATAAATTATATCTTTATACTATAAGTGAACTCCTAATCGCTCAATGGTGTAACATTTTATTCCCGAAATGCCCTCATAAAATCAGCTTTTGTGAGTTAAATTAGGGGATATTTTGGTCATTTGCCCGGATTAAGACTAAATTAAGGGAGACCGACACCGTTCATCCGCATCAAAAACCTGATACCCCGCTTCTTCTTCTGCGCAGCTAGGGCAAAGGGATCTTCGTTCGCCTCTTCCTGCTCGGCCTTGTAGTTCCCGCGTCCGCAAGGAGCTTGAGCTTCTTCCTTCGTTCTTCAGCGCAGCTAGGGCACAATCTCCTCAAAATCGCAAAAGCCGGTCTCTTCCCACTCCCTATCAAAGCTGCACGACCCAGCCTCGCCTCGCCTTCATCCGCCGATCGATCCGTGACCCAGCCTCGCCTCACCTCGCCTTCATCCGCCGATCGATCAACAACCCAGCCTCGCCTCGCCTCGCCTTCATCCGCCGATCGATCCACGGTACATTCATCTGCCTCGCCTCACCCCACGACCCAGCGTCGCCCTAAGAAGATTGTAATCGTGGTGCAAGAGCTATCAGAGCCGGCTTAGATGAGGAGAGCTACGGGTACGGCAACTATTTGCTTCGCATTCTTCTCCATTTTGATCCTCTTCGGTACAACATCGAACTGTTTTTCCTCTCTCTCTCTCTCTCTCTCTCTCAATCTCTCTCTCTGATTTGTGTACTCCCTTCTCCATGTCTAATGGATTCTTATCCTGTTTTGGTTTTCTTTTCTTCGTTGAAGTCTCTACGAAGAAATCAGGCCATGTTACGGATCTGTAGATAGGCGTCAAGGTGAGATATAATTCCTGGGTTTCCTGCATCATTCTCATAGAAGCAGGGTTATATAAAGATAAAGGGAAATTATATGTATATACAAAAAATAAGACTGTTTCTCATGAGTTCTATGGTTTTTATTCCATCTACACTCCATTCACATCTTTGTCTATGAAAATTTGTAAAATGTAAAATGGAAATTTGTATAGTGGTTCCTATGGCTTTAGCCCTTTGAAGAGGAGTACAACATTTTTCCAAGGAAAAAGAACAGGATGTCCTGATCTACAATTGAAAAACAATTTTGACTTGCGTTTGCATTAGGGTTAAATTGTGTTAAAATCTATTTGGTTTTAATTATAAACTGGTTGTTTTTCAATTTGTTTGTATAGAAGCCATCAGGCCAAAATAACTTCTATATTTGGATGCATATGTCAAGGATTAAAAATACTTATAGTTCACAATAGTTTAGTTTTACATACACCTATATCTATTTCTAATTTAATGTGTTGTATATTACATGATTGCTTTAAAAAACTAATTGTTTTTTTATGGATGTGGTGGTTTAATCAACGAACTGCAATCTTAACATTCCAAAGATTATTGCAAACTCATCTCCCAGTATCAATGCAATGCTCTCCCGATCCTTCCCACTACAAAGGAGGTACAAGATGTCTTTTTTTCTTTACTTGGGGATATCTCTCCTGGACCTAATGGTTTCTGGTTATACTTTTTTCTTATGTGTTGGAATATCCTTTATAAGATGTTATTGATGTGGCTACAGATTTCACAGGGTGGTTATCTGAGTTATATTGTCATTTTCTCATATTGCCTTTATGCGTCAAACATTAACTTGATTCTTAAATTCATTGTCTTAAAATATGTGTTTGACATGTCAATGATTATAATCATCACCAAGAAAAAAACTCATTTTGAACATAAAAGTAGGTGGAATTACTTAGGTAAGGTTGGTCCTTCAAGAACAATGGTTCATAACCATCGTGATCTATAAAATCTACAATTCACTCAAAAAAAATGTTTAGATGTCTTTAATTGCAAACTAAAAATTCTATCTCTCACAGGACTAACTCCTGGAATAACAGATTATAAACAAATGGTGTCGCCACAAAGTTTTGTTACATTCATTTTTGTCGGTTTTCATTTCTTTGTTTAGGTTTGATCTCTTCAGACATTCACTTCCCTCTTTTTCATTAATATTTTTTGATCTTTTTGGATCATCTGAGGTTTCTTTGTTTATCAAAAACCACAGGACTCATGATGGATATCCAAACTACAATTTATGTTGCATCTCCACGTACCAAAAAATTCTAACAACTAAAAACATTGGTTTCTCTAAGAATACTTATAAAAACTTTTCAAGTTAGCTTGAATTATCTCTCTTTAGCTTTCACATCTTTTTTTCATTCTTACAAATTAATATGAGAGCATTTACATTAAATACTCTAATACATTATTTTTTGCTCATTATTTCAAAATCTGCAACCATGTTCTCTGGTAAATTATTCATCTTAGGATCAACTAGCAAGTTTTTGGGTAAATCTCATTGACGACTAAACTTTTGGAGCTCATGATGAATAATTTTACTTTTTTCTTGAAACTATTATTTCATTAGATTTCTTTTTGACTTTCTTCAATGCTTAAAATGAGAATTACGTTTAAGCAAATGAGACTTAATAGAGGTCTTGGAGGAAAAATGCTGTCAAATTTAAAAATGATGTAGTATGGATACTTAACAAAGATTACTCTGAACATCCTAATTTGATTTCGTGTACGAGATCTTAATGGGGGTCTTGGTGAAACCCTCTACCTGCCCTCGATCATTGGTCGGGGAAGCCAACCAATGTCGCCTCCCCCGACGAATGTCGCCGTCCCCAACGAATTTCGCCGCCCCCAATGAATGTCGTCGAGCCCAAATAATATGTCTACCCCTGACGAATGTCTCCACCCACAATGAATGTCTATGCCCCCGACGAATGCCGCCCCAACGATCAATGTTGTCGTCCCAGAACAATGACGCCGCCCACGACCAATGTCGCCTCAACGACTAATGTCGCCGACCACGACCACTGCTTCCGCCCACGACCAATGTCGCCATCCGTGATCAATGTCGCCCACACGACCAATGTCGCCCCCACGACCAATGTCGCCCCCACGACCAATGTCGCCCCCACGATCAATATCGTCACCCTCGACCAATGTCGCCCCCATAACCAATGACGCCCCCAGGACAAATGTCGTCCCCACGACAAATGTCTCCCCCCGACAATTGTCGACCCGTCGACAAATGTCGCCCCCACGACAAATGTCGCCCTCAGGACAAATGTCGCCCCCTCGACAAATGTCTCCCTCTCGAAAAATGTCGCCTCCACGACCAATGTTGTCGCCTCAGCCAAATGTCGCCCACTTGACAAATGTCGCACTCACGACGAATGTTGCGTGCACGACTGCTTGTACATATAAATGGGGGGTGAGACTTGAGAGCGGAGAGGGAGAGAGATATTATATAGATAAAGTGGGAGAAGGGAGGACGGTGGAAGAATTGATGGGGAGAGAGATAGAGAGAGAGAAAGAGAGATGGGTAATTATGAGGGAGAGAGAGAGGAGAGAGATATTATATTTATATCTATACTATTATATAAAGGAGAAGTGGGTTTTGATGCAACATTTACACTTCCGAATTTATCTCTATCAATTTGTAAAAATAATATCCCCTTTCATCAACCCGTGGGAGAGAGAGAGAGATGGAGGGAGAGGGGAGAGAGGAGAGAGATATTATAGCTATATTTATACTATTATAAAAATGTTATGTATTTTATTTGCAAGTGACGAGCTCGACCTGATCGTGGTACTGTCGGATCGAAGTACTGTCGTGATTGATCATAGGGGTGGAGCCCCGTGTCTGTCACTCATAAATTATATATATATATATATATATATAAATGTGGGGGTGAGATAGAGAGAGAAAGAGAAAAGGTGTATATTATATATTAGATAATATGAGAAGAGAGAGAGAGAAAGCGGGCAAAGCCCGCGTGAATGTCAAACGGGCTTTCACCCGCAACGACGCATCGAGAATGTGCGAAGGCCATTCGAAGATGCTAGTATCAATAATGTGCCCATAGCGACGCGACAACAATAGATGTGTCATTAACATCATTATAAAAATAATCAAGAAGAAAATTATAGTGATAATAATAAGCTCAAATTTTTTTAAGACTAAAAAAACTTGAGTTGTTTCTCCCATAATACATATCGAAATTAGACAAATAATATATGCATTTTGTAGCCAAGATTGAGATCTACAACTTTTATGTTGAACATTTTTTCAAAATTTGTACAGTTTAGCCGGAATCTGACCCGAAAAGTTGCTGGCTTGAATTTTAAAATTTATTACTATTATATTCATTTCGAGTCAGCAACCTTTCGGGCAAAATTCTGGCCAAATCATGCAAATTTTGAAAAAATGTTCAACATGAAAGTTTTATATCTCGTTCTTGACTACAAAATGTGTATATTATTTGTGTAATTCTGACATGTATTGTAGTAGAAGCAACTCAAATTTTTTTAGACTTAAAAAAACTTGAGCTTATATATATTATTCTCTTATTAAAATTCATAAATTTTATTAGGATGTTAATGTGATATTTCATTTATCTCAATAATATCTTAAATGAGGCCTACATACTCAAATAAATTGAAAATAAAATAGCAATTAAACAAATATACAAATGACACCAAAATTTATATACAACAACACTCAAATCTTTATACCATTATAATGGTGTTGGCTACACCAAAATTTACATATGCTAAAATTTAAATATCAGCCATACAAATAGTCCTACATTTCTTTAACAGTGAACATCATCAAAAAAAAAAGGCAGCACGGTGCACAAAGCATCCCACGCAGCGAGGATCTGAGAAGGGCCCCACCATAAATAGTAATATATATATATATATATATGTATAATATTATTGAGCACTACTATTTTAGCAGACACTGTGATGAAACAGAAGCCCATCGTGTTTGGCTTAGCGGGTGAGTTGGCAAACTCTATCAAGGATTACCCCCAGAACTTCAGGTTTCTCTGCATTAATAAAATATAATAATGATAAATATAAAACAATCCATAATTCCATATAATGTCTATACTATTAATTTAGGCTTCGTTTGGAAGAACTTATTTTCAGCGGTCAAGCGGTTACGACCGCATGTACCGGACCTTAATGGCAACATCAAGATAGTCACAATATTTGAAAGTTGGGCCAACTCATTTTGCACAAGTAGCTAAACTAAGGCAATCACTCAAATGATTTAGGCAAAATATGCGACCCAATAGCAGGATTGTAGTCTCTACATTTCAAAATTTTCGCCACATAAATATAGGCAGGTAGGTTGTTGAGGTCAAAACTTGAACCGCCGACCTCTTTTATAAGAGGGGACTTATTATTCAACCTCTAAGCTAGGTAGGAGAGGTGGAATAAGCAAGGTTGTCAGGATCGAGATCCTAAATGAGATCATTTTGAAGTAGGATTGAATCAACTAGTAGTATCGGATCGAGAATCGCTTTACAAAATCAAGATCGACTTACTAAATCTAGATCGTACGATCGTATGATCCGGATCGCGATCTTGACAACCATGAGAATAAGGCTCCGTTTGAGAGGGCTTATTTTCACCGGTCAAGCGGTCACGACCGCATGAATCGGACCTTAATTAAGGTCAGGTTCATGCGGTCGTGACCGCTTGACCGGTGAAAATAAATTCTCTCAAACGGAGCCTAAGTCTCCTTTTATAAAGGAGATCGGTGGTTCAAGCTTTGACCTCTACAACCAATCTCCATATATTTGGGAGGAGAAAAGTTTGAGGTGTACAGATTGCAGTTAAGCTGTTGAGTTACATGTTTGACTCTATGTATTCGAGTGATTGTCTGAGTGGAGCTTGACCATACTCGTGTAGAGTGGCTTCACCCAACTTTCAACACAATCATTCAGAAGTTAAAAGATCCAACGATAAAAATAGAGATGGAACAAGTCCCCCTTTATAAGAAGGTAGGTGGTTCAAGCTTTGACCTCTACAACCTATCTCCATATATTTGGGAGGAGAAAAGTTTGAGGTGTACAGATTGCAGTCAAGGTGTTGAGTTGCATGTTTGACTCCATGCATTCGAGTGATTGTTGTTAGTGATATTTAGTTTATGTCCGCTCGTGTCGGGTCCGACTCGGAACGAGTTTATTGGGTTCGTGTCGCTCTAGGGCTTGGCTCTACGCTGGAGATACTATATAATCTTTATTCCAAACTTGATAGGGTTATGTGGACTATCTTGAGCAAACCCACTCTCACATTCTCAAGATAGACGCTTAGGGTTTCGCTCCCGTCTGCTCTCGTTTTTTTTTTCCGCTGGCGTTCGTTGTTCAGCGATTTCACGAAACCGTCGCTCCCAATCTCCCGCTCCTGTCCGCTACAGCCGCCGCTCCCGTGCTTGTGATCTGCAAAGGATTTTGCATCCTTTTTTTTTCTTTGGAGTGGCCGCCGGATCGCAAGGGAGGAGGAACCGGGATCGATTCTTCCGCTCGCTCCGGGATCTGGCGATTTCCCGTTTCCGCCGTAACCAGATCGTCGTGTTTCTCTGGTCTCGCTGAAGCCGATCAATTTGCGACCTTCCTGCGTGGATCAGAAGAAGGAATCCTGATCTCTTCCCGTCGTTCCCCGTTTTTCCGATCCTGCAGTCGCTCGTGAATTAAGATCCAGATCTCTTCTACTATAACCAGATCGAAAAAGGGTGAATCAAGATCCAGTGTTTATACCTGTTGTTTGATCTGCTTCTATCGCAATCACGAGCTCTGTCCTGTTCCGTTCATCGGAGATCCTCTGTGCAGCCGCCTCTGGTGCAGATCCGGCCGCATTCCAGATCTCTGGTTGCGGTTCAGATCTCCTATTGCCGATCCAGGGCTGTCTGCTTGTTGTTTTCATGGTGATCTACAGCTGCTGATCCCATTACAGATCTTGAAGGAGCAAGGTCGGCCACCACTATCAGATTAATAATTTTTAGCAGATCTGATTGAAGCAGATCTGTATCATTTGCAAAAGATCCTTGTGTTTTTGTTCAAGATCTGTAAGGAAGTCGATCCAGATACTCAGGAGTTCTTATCCTCAGTGATTGTGATCTTGTGGATTCATTTCTTGTTGCTAAAGATCAGTGAAGAAAGTCTGGTGATCAATTTATATTCATCCTGCTTTCGGCGACTGTATTCAACCAGAGAGGAGCAAAATTTCTGGATTGGATCCAAAGGGTTGGAATCGTCTTCACACGACTCAGGTGATATTGTTCTAGAATTTTTATTTCTGTTTGAATCTAGAAATATGTCGAAGAAAAGCGCACTCGACACTATAAAATTGCAATCGTTCGACGCCTCCGATTTCCTCAGTTGGAAAATTCAAGTCCAACTAGGAATGAAGGAACGCGAGATATTCTATACTGTTCAGAGCGACTTTGCTTCTACCGTCGAGGACGTGGACGAGTACCAGTGGAACAAGGATGAAGATTTCTGCAGGGATTACTTGTTAAATTCTCTGAATCCCCGGCTCGCGTTGACCTACCACGCGTACAAATCTGCAAAGGAAATATGGGATCGACTGAATGCGCATTTTCAGAAGGAGGAAGGATTGTCGAAGTCGCTCATTGGAGAGAAGTTCTTCAACTTCAGATTCAAAGCGGACGTGCCTATCACTTCTCAACTTTTGGAGCTGGTCAACCTTCGTCAGAAGCTGGATGATGATCATTCGAAGATGGACGACAGCCTCTTTGTGTATATGATCCTGAGTAAACTGTCTCCTGAATGGCTCTTTTTCAAGACCGAGATGCACCGACTGAAAGAGAAGATCAGTTTGGACGAACTCAAAAGGTTCATCCATATTGAAGACCAGAATATTGCTGGGAAGAGTTTGGAGCAGGTTGCGCAGCCTTCACAGGCTGTCAACTTCGTTTCACGTCCTAGTAAGCCTTCTCGGAAGCCCCCGGCACCCAAGCGTGACACTCCAGTACCGTTGGCGGTCAAAAAGCCTTCTCTCAAAAGGAAGAAGGGCAAGTGCCACAACTACGGCAAATGGGGTCACTAGGCCGCTGAATGCAGGGGTCCGAAGAAGGTAAAGGAGGATGCCCCACAAAATGTGGCGCACATGGTGGTCGACAACTCCGATCCTAAGTCCTTCGTGTCTATGATTGGGAGTAGTCACCGCAGTGCGTCTTCTGAGTGGTGGCTGGACAGTGGTACTACCTGTCACGTCACAAATGACAGAAGTCTTCTTTCTAAGGTGACAGCGGTCAAAGACAGAGTCGAGAATTGCAATGGAGGAGCGACTGATGTTACTCATGCTGGGACTGCAGAGCTTGTGCTCTCTTCAGGTAAAACTTTAATTTTGCAAAATGTTAAAGTAGTTCCAAATTTAACTAAAAATCTGATTTCCATAAGCTTATTAGATAAGACTGGGATGACCTTTACTACTCAAAACAGTAGAATGACCTTAATGGTCAATTCACATTATTTTAAGTGTGCGTACATGATCAACGGAATGTATAGACTTAGCCGGAATAACGATAGCATTAACCAAGTGAGTTGTAACCTCATTGATCCCAAGTTGTTACATAACAGACTAGGACATGTGAACTACAGGAAAATGCTAGACCTAGCTAAGAGTCAAAACATCCCTTTAGATCTGTCTATTCGATTTGACAAATGTAAGGTGTGTGCGCAAACCAAAATCACTAGAACACCTTTTAAGTCGGTGTCTAGAAGCACACAACTTCTGGAATTGATACATTCAGACCTTTGTGATTTCCGGAGTCATATCACTAGAGGGGGAAAGAAGTACTTAATTACCTACATAGACGATTTTTCGAGATATTGTCATGTGTATTTGTTGAGATCGAAAGATGAGGCATTTGAGACTTTCAAAAACTTTAAGTCTCGTGTGGAAAATCAGTTGAACCTTAAAATCAAGAGACTCAGAAGTGATCGATGAGGGGAATACACTGCAACTGAGTTTAAGGAATTTTGTGCCTCTGAGGGCATAATCCTTGAAACCACAGCTCCCTACTCACCCCAGTTTAATGGCGTTGCCGAGCGTAAGAATAGAACTTTAACAGAGATGTTGAACTCTATGCTCCTAACAGCTGGCATGCCCAACTCCTTCTGGGGAGAAGCAGTTCTTACTGCAAATCACATTCTGAATAGAGTGCCTCACTCAAATCTCGTTTCTATCCCGTATGAGTTGTGGCATGGTTATCCCTGTAGATATGATACTCTAAAGACTTGGGGCTGTATCGCGTATGTGCGTTTACAAGACCTTAAGAGACCTAAGGTGGGACCTAGAACGACAACATGTGTTTATCTAGGTAGTGCAGAAGATAGTGCAGCTGACAGGTTTCTTGATCTATCCACTAATACAGTGATAGAGTCTAGAGATGCTATTTTCTTTGAACATAAATTTATCAAAGATCATGGCTTAACCGTCCACGGGTCTACTGACGTGATTGCAGAATCTACTGTAGAATCTGAAGCTGGCCCCTCTAGCACTGCTCCCCAACCTCTAGAGGTGGAACCTGTTCCTGTTAGAACGTCTACAAGAGATAGAGTCCCTAAGAATTTTGGTGAGAATTTCGTCACCTACCACTTAGAGGACGATCCATTCTCCTATCAGGAAGCAATGAGATCTAGAGATGCGTTAATGTGGGCAGAAGCCATCGACGATGAGATGAACTCGCTGCTACAAAATAACACTTGTCATTTAGTTGACCTGCCGAAAGGAACTAAAGTACTAGGATGCAAGTGGGTACTGAAGAAGAAATTGCACAGTGATGAGTCTATAGCCAGATATAAAGCACGTCTAGTAGCTAAGGGTTATAAACAACAGGGGGTAATTGACTATTTTGACGTCTATTCACTTGTGTGTCACCTATCCACTATTAAGATTATTCTTGCCATAGCTTCTATCGAGAACTTTATAGTTCATCAGATGGATGTAAAGACAGTCTTCTTAAATGGAGAGCTTGATGAAGAGATCTATATGACACAACCTGAAGGTTATGTACATAAGGATTTAATAGACAAAGTGTGCAAGCTCGATAAATCAATCTATGGGCTTAAACAGGCACCTAAGATGTGGCACATTAAATTTGATCAAGTGGTAAAGAGCGTTGGATTTCAGTCCAGTCTCTCAGACAAATGCCTCTACTACCGCTCGATGGCGAGTCAAACAGTCATCATATGCCTATATGTGGATGACATGTTGATTCTGGGTTCAGATCTTGCTGCAGTGAGGGATATCAAATCCACTCTTGCAGAAGCTTTTGACATGAAGGACCTTGGTCCTATGGATACCCTATTAGGTATGAAAGTTAGAGTTGACAAGGGTAGAGTCACCCTTAGCCAGGCTCATTATATAGAGCAACTACTTTCTACTTGGGGATACAAAGACTGTAGGCATGTTGAGACACCGTTTGATCATAATGTTAAGTTGAGTCCTAATGAAAAGACCAGCATAGATCAATTAAAATATTCTAAAATAATTGGTAGTCTCATGTACGCCACAAGTTGTACTAGACCAGACATTGCCTTCACGGTTGGCATGCTGAGCCGTTTTACCAGTAGTCCAGGCAAAGAGCATTGGGATGCCCTAGATAGGCTGATGAGATACCTGAGAGGTACTAAAGATCATGTCTTGTGCTATACTGGTTATCCTCCTACTGTGGATGGATTCTCTGATGCCTCGTGGTGTTCAGAAGTTGGGAACAGCAAGTCTACAAGTGGATATATATTCACTTTGGGTGGAGCTGCTATCACTTGAAAATCCAAAAGACAGACGTGTATAGCATTGTCGTCCATGGAAGCCGAGTTGTTTGTTTTAACTTCAGCTGGTGAAGAGGCAGATTGGATCAGGAACCTGATTTTAGACATGCCCTTGTCTAAGCTACAAGTCAACTCGTTGAGCTTGTATTGTGATAATCAAGCAGCAGCTCAAGTTGTAAAGAATGCTCTCTATAACACTAAGAGGAGACATGTACGACTGAGACATGCTTTGTTAAATTATCTAAAAGAACAAGGAATTATCACTTTGGTCGATTTGCATTCGAAGGATAATCTGACTGATCCATTGACGAAAGGAATGCCCAAAGACCGGTTAATCAAAACAGTGGGGGAAATGAGACTAAAGACGATTTAGCTCAGTCTTAGTTCAAGGTTAGGCAATTCAGTTCAGCCTTAGTCCAATTGTTTTGATTTTCAAATTTCCTTTGTCAAAGCAAGCATGTTGTGCTCCGTTGATGCTCCTGGTTGCTGAGTTCGGATCTGGTAAGTTGTTTCATTCCAAACTTGATGCTAACAACTTCACATGGATTCGGCTATCTTGCCTTGGAGGAGAGTGTTATTCCAAACTTGATAACACGATTTTACTTGGTTTGACTTTTCTCTTGTTGATTGGTTCCATTCCAAACTTGATGAGTTCCAGTCGACTCTAGAAAGCAGTAACCGTGACATTCCATATAGGAACACAGATATAGCTACGGTGTCCAGAAGTCCGTAAATCGTTTCATTTGGAAACAGATAACGGATTCTGAGGTTTATCTATAATACTATGTAGAAGCGTCCTCTCATCCAACACTAATAATAATAATAATAAAATACTACGTTCTCATGGTAGAACTAGATATTTGTATATTTTTCAAATGTTTGAATTCATTTTAAAATGAAATTCTCTGTTGGAAATTACAGGGGCTGCTGATCTAGGAGGAGCACTGGTAGACTGGGATCCTGATCATGATGATCTTCTGGATACTGACAGTTAGAGTATTGTTAGACCTTATTGTTGGTATCTCTGTTTCAGAGCACTGTTTAGCTCTTTATTTTCTTTCACCTGTTTGTTTGGACTTCTGTTGCTCTCTGTTTGATTTGGGACGCTAGGCGTTTAGGGCCTGTGCCCTGATTGTATCTGAGACATGATGTGATGTGACTGAACTCTTGTTCTGTTTATGCATGCATACTAATTCTTGTGTTAAGTCTAATAATGTTTTAACAGGTGCCGGACACAGTTGTGAATGATTCACTTTTGGCTGAACATTTCACAAACCACCCCCTTTTCCGACGTCGGGTTCACAGGGGACATAGGAGGAGATTGTTAGTGATATTTAGTTTATGTCCGCTCGTGTCGGGTCCGACTCGGAACGAGTTTATTGGGTTCGTGTCGCTCTAGGGCTTGGCTCTACACTGGAGATACTATATAATCTCTATTCCAAACTTGATAGGGTTATGTGGACTATCTTGAGCAAACTCACTCTCACAATTGTCTGGGTGGAGCTTGACCATACTCGTGCAAAGTGTCTTGACCCAACTTTCAACACAATCATTCAAAAGTTAAAAGATGCAACGGTAAAAATAGAGGTGGAATAAGTCCCCCTTTATAAAGAAGCTCGATGGTTCAAGCTTTGACCTCTACAACCTATCTCCATATATTTGGGAGGAGAAAAGTTTGAGGTGTACAGATTGCAGTCAAGCAGTTCATGAGTTACATGTTTGACTCTATGTATTCGAGTGGTTGTCTGAGTTGAGCTTGACCATACTCGTGTGGAGTGGCTTGACCCAACTTTCAACACAATCATTCAAAAGTTGAAAGATCCAACCGTAAAAATAGAGGTGGAATAAGTCCCCTTTTATAAAGGTCGGTGATTCAGGTATTGGCCTCAACAAACTACCTCTCATAAAAGTTTAAGGTGTATAGACTGTAGTCAAATTGTTGGGTCGCCTCTTTGGCTCTATACATTGAAATGATTGCCTGAGTTGGGCTTGACCATACTCGTAAAGAGTGAGGCTAGCACAATTTTCAACACAATCCTTCGAGAATTAAAAGATTCAAACGTAAAAATAGAGAAACATTGTAGACATTTGACAGGATGCACCCTCGAAATGCAGTGTTTTGACAAAATGCACATCAAATTATTAAATATTGCAAAATACACCCCCGCCCAAATTAGAAAAAAGTTGCCACTTTGCACTGTGACAAGGGCGCATTTTGCCAATCTTTTTATAATTAAGAGTTGCATTTTGCAATATTTAAAAATTTGGAGTGCATTCTGCCAAAATCTTGTAATTCGAGTGTGCATATTTTAACAAAAATGAAATTTAAGGCTCCCTTTGTCGCGGTGAGGGTTAAATTGTCATTTGTTAACGCCCACCTAAGGAACTTCATTCACATTTATGTTCAAACGGATGATGTTTGTTAGGTAATCCTTAATGAATGACGGTTTAACCCATGCGTTTGCGACCGTCACCGCCGTGCCAAACGGAGCCTGTGCGGATTGTTTTAATAGCAATATACTCTCACTGACCAGAGAGACTGGCGACTTGCTCGGGAGTCAACCGGGCCGCAAATCCGCTGGCCGCAACCGTGTAGTGGTAAACCACCGCCTCCTTCGCCGCCTCCTCGCTTAAACCAGCATGCAAACACGGGAAAAAAGTGAGCAAAACACCGATTCCATAAAACCGTAACCCTAACCCTAGCCCCGGTCTGTGATAACAGGAATCGAAATTAACGAGGATATATAGAGAGAGAGAGACGAATTGAAGATGTACGGACCTGCCGACGACGGAAGCAAGCATCCTGATATCAAAGGATTCGGGATCTTCTTCTTCTTCCTCCGGCCTGATCAAATGCACTATGTGCACGGCTCTGCCATTGCCGTCGGCGATCTCTCCGGCCGGTTCCTCGCCGGCCACATCCTGGAAGAAGCCCTCCTCGTCGCTGGGCGGGGAGGCGAGCATAAGTTCGGCTAGATCCGCCATTTCTGAAGAGGTGAAGAAATCTAACAGTGGACATGGCCTATAAAAATGAAGGATCGGCTCGGCGCTAGGGTAACTGCGGGTGAGTATTAGATTTATGTTACCGCTCATATTGTACTCGGTTGGAATGGCTGGTGGGGCCGTTTGGGAGGAAATGAGGAGGGATGATGAGCTTCACTTTGGCTTTCGGTGCGGTAAGCTTACCTCTGCATAGGATTCAAGTTGGATGCTTGGTTTTCTTGTCATGGTCATACATTGGATGCCAAAATATTTTTGAGCAAATTTTATTATTTTTTAGAGAGTATTTGGATAAATGTTGTAAGAAAAACTCCAGGTCTCAGTTCGTTTCGCAGGAATTGAAATTGACTTCAATTTCAATTCCCGCAAAAATTGAATTAAAGTCAATTCCACTTTTGTCGTTTGGCTAAATGCAGAAATTCTGTTATGTGAATTGAAATTATTAATTCCAATGTTCCACTCAATATTAGAATTTTTTCCGTCCGAGCTCGCATTTTTCGCCCGGCTGCGCATTTTTTTCGCCCGGGCACAATTTTTTTCATCCAGTCGCGCATGTTTTGCACGAACGCTCATTTTTTGCAGGGCGCACAGTTTTTGCCTGACTCCGCATTTTTTGTCCGGATACGCATTTTTCGTCGGCCAAAAAATGTGCACACTGATGAAAATGCGCGCCCTCGAGAAAAATTTGGAATCGGGTGAAAAATTCGAGCTCGACGAAAAATGCGCGGACGACCGAAAAATGTGTGCTGACCTTGGAAGATCTATTAAGATTGTCTGCGCTAGATAGAGGAGAGTCATGAGAAATGCTCTTACCCTCAGTAGAATTTTCATATTACAACAGTCATGAAGCCAACATCGGGATGACACCCCATGAAGCCCTTTATGGAAGGTGTAGAACTCCCTTGTTGTGGGTGCAAGATGAAGACCCGAAGGTTTTGGGAGTTGAGTATATTGACGATACAGATGATGTTATTAGGCTAATACGAGACCGCATGCTTGAGGCTCAAAGTCGGCAAGCTAAGTATTATAATGCAAAGCACCGGATGGTGGAATTACAAGTGGGTGACAAGGTGTTCCTGAAGATCCGGCTGATGCATGGAGTATCACGGATGCGTGGTATGAAGATGCTCAGTCCAAGATTCGTTGGGCCTTATGCTGTATTGGAAATGATTGGCCCTTTGGCCTATCGGTTGGATCTACCACCAGAGCTAAAAAATTTACACGACGTATTCCATGTGTCGTCGCTTCGGAAGGCGTTGTTGCGGCCCGATCAACATGTCTTCACCACAGATGGTGCAGTAGCAACTGATAGATCCGTCCGACTAGAGCCGGTGCGGACAGTGGACACTAAAACAAGGAGCTTGCGGCGGAAAAGTGTCCCGTTGGTAAAAGTTTTGTATTCTAATCATGGGAAGGAGAAGTATACTTGGGAGCCGGTGGACTTGATGAGGAAGCGCTACCCGGAGTTATTTCCCCAAGGTAAGGTTTAAAATCATATTTTATTTTAATTTCATACTTTACTTCCCCATATCGATCCTTAGCCTGATTTTGGGGATGAAATCTTTTATTTTATTTATAAGATTTGTAATGTCTTGTTTCGCTCTAGGCCCCTCGCACACATTCTGAGTCAAGAGACTTGACTCAGGCTCGGGGTCCATTGGCCGAAGGGTTAGGGTTGAGTGATACTCAACTAAAAATGGAGGAACGAACCATAGATAAAATGAACCAATGGAAATTCGTCGGATATCGTCGAGAATATCCGACAAATTCGTCGAGTGTCGCTGGGTGATTCTCGGCACTCTCGACACTGGAATTTGGAGAAACGGTTAAGTGAAATTCGTCGGATATCGCTAATGATATCCGACAAATTCGTTGAGTATCGCTGCCTGATACTCGACGCACTCAATGCCAGAACTTGAGATGTCGGCCAAGTGAATTCGTCGAATATAGTGGAAGAGGATTCAACGGGAGAAACTGTAGGAAATTCGGTTATGGTGAATTCGTCAAATATCACTGAGGATATTCGACGAATTCGTCGATTATCACTTAACTGATTCAGCGAGATTGGAAGAGAATTCGTCGAGTATACCCGGTTATATTCAGCGATCCGTCGAGTATGGAAGCCGATACTCGCTGAATTTGACTTGTGCATTTTTCCGGCACAGGCAAAATTCGTTGGCTTGTACAGGTGGGTTGATCCGGACTTCGAGATTCGTGCAAAATGATTCTTTGGACCGGTCATTTCAAATGAGACTTAATTTGACTAATAATGGGTGGTCCACTAGCAAGACCACATGTGGCAAGTGATTTGACCTAATATATCACTATAAAAGGAACAAACTGAAAACCCTAGCCGTCATTATCACTTCTTTTTGTCGAGCCATAACCGTGCGAAACCGTCAGAGAGAAATGAAGTCGTTGGAGTCGGAGTTCTGGGAGGAAGAGTCGTCCTTTTTCCGTGGAGAACATCGCCAACGAAGAGAGAGAGCCATGCCGCAAAGAAGGGTGACGAGATCCATGGCCAGAAATGTCGGAACTGCCGGAAACGAGATGAGATTCCTACCCTCTCCCTTGGTGCTAGATCTCTAGTTACTTTTAGGAGAGATATCAACTCAAAAGAGCTTCAATTCGTGAGAAAAAGACTTTCTAGGAAGAGATCATGCTAGTACTTTTGATCTAGAGATTTGTTGTATTCAACTATTCCCCTCTTCGTTGTGAAGAGAATGGACTTGGTTTCGTGAAGAAAAATGGTCATGTATGGGTGAATAAGGGAGGAGGAAAATCTGTACTAAACTTTGAGTAAATGGCTTGACGAGGAAGACGAACCAATGCCGTCCGACTTGCTTTAAGATGCGTGCAGAAAAATCTGTTTTCTGCGCGCATCGAACTTAAAGGCTGTTTTCGGGTATGATATATCCAGATCTGGGCTTTCAGCTAAACACAAAAGTCATTGACCTTGGAAATACCTTTCCAACGGATGGTTGCAAGTTTTCATACGAGGTCTGTAGCCTCGAAAATGTCCAATCGAACTGGCTGGTCTGATATGTTATACGTGCAGAAATCTGTTTCCTGTACGTAGTAAATTTCGTGGCTGATTTTGAGTACCTTACGGTCTGATCTGGGTGATTGACCGAATACAAAAGTTGTACTCCTTGGAGATACCTTTCCAACGAATGATTACTTGTTTTTACACAAGTCCTGTAGACTCGGGAATGTCTAGTGTACAACCCCGTAGCCGGGCGAGTGGGACCCTCCCCAAACGTCAGCCTAGGGGCGTGTTATGGGCGACGAGTCGGTGCGACCCCGTTTGAGGACGTGCGGGTCCTCGTGCGTGCGTACGTGCGGAGGTTCTATGCGCGTGAGTTTTTAATTTATATACAAAATATATATGTGTATATATATGTATATATATTAGATATTATATTATAAAATATATAATATATTATATGTATATTATGTGGTTATAAGAGAAAGGGGGGAGGCACGGTTTTGGAGGGTGGATATGAGATCAGCTGGGGGGAGGGGGAAATAAAAAGAGGGAAAAATAAAAAGAGGGGTGGTGGGGTTACAGGGGGGGCCACGGCTTTACAGCAAAGGGGGGGAAAAATAAAGAGAGGGGGAAATAAAAAGAAAAGGCATCGGGTTACAGAAGAGGGAAATCGGGGGGAAGAAGGAGAGCCCTAGCCGACGGATCTGGAGCCACGCCGCCGCCGCCGCCCCTTCCCCGCCCTCTCCCGTCTTCGGCTAAGCAACGCCGCCGCCGCCTCCTTCCCTCTCTCATCCTCGGCAGAGCAAGGCCGCCGCCGCCGCCGCCCCCATTCCCGCTCTTCCACGTCCCCGGCTAAGCAACGCCGCCGCCTCCTTCCCCCTCTCACCCTCGGCCTGGAGCAGCAAGGGGCCGCCGCCCCCTCTATTTCTCTCCGGCCACCGCCCAAGCTAGGGCACAGCGGGTTTTACCTCTCTCTCTCTCTCTCGCCGCCGCCGCCAGTGGTTGCAGCCCGAGCCCCACCTCCTCTCTCTCCGGCCACCTGAAGCAGCAGCAGCACCCCCGTGCCGCCCCCTCTTTCTCCAGCCGCCTGGAGATCAGCCCGGCCCCTCATATTTTCTTTGTCCAGGTCGCCGCTCGGAGGAGGTACCCGAGCCCCACATCCCTCTCTTTTTCCCGGCCGGGAGCAGCACACCTCGACCTTCCCCTCCACCGGCAACGAGGCTCGGCCTGGAGCGAGGCTCGGCCTGGAGCGAGGCTCGGCCTGGAGCGAGGCTCGGCCTGGAGCGAGGCTCGGCCTGGAGCAAGGCTCGGCCTGGAGTGGAGGTCGACCACCGACGCGGCCGCATGCAGCAGGATTGGCCCGGAGCTCCTCTCCCGCCCCCGCCGCCAAGCACGCGACAAGGGTAACGATGTTTCAACTTGGGCATGTGAAGCCTTCAGTTTCCATATTTGCACGGAAGCCCCTCTCCACCAACGGGTGGGGGGAAGGGAGCTCCCCGACGGGTTGGCGTGTACGTCCCCGCAGTTAATTGCATTAGTACCCGGAAGCGTGAGTACGGGTTTAGGCATGCTGTGTGAAGCCCATCCGGACGTGTGAGCCGGATTGGTGATGTTCTGAGGTTCCCGGAGAAGACTCCGAGGAAGTTGTTTATTTAGCCGCTTGCAGGGAATGCGCTCCGTAGCCCCAAAAATGGGGCGTGCGCAATATGTTTGGCCCGCTTAAATTAGCCGACCGATGACTAATTGGCCGCCGCCCGTCGAGACGTTGGCGTACAGGTGTTGCAGTACCAGGCGGGGAGTAGCGGGCTTAAGCCCAAACTTGTGCCGGCCCTCGAAGGCCTTTTTGTTTTTATTTCCGGCCTGCGTGCCGAGTATGGAATTTATATTCCTGTAATATTCTTTTATATCTGTGATGCTCTGTGAATGTAGTTTACTCCTCCTGTCTTGGGCGAGCGGTGTGTTCGTGAACCGCTCCCCCCGTGTGGGCCCCGAGGTATAGATGTCGGGAAGCCCCTGATGGCCCGTTGCCATCCTTTCAGAGTAGCGGAGTTCCACTATTAGCGGCCCATTTGGGGCTGCATAGAGTAGGGATGCTGGGCGGTTTGGCGCCAATAGTAAGGCAGGCGGGGAGCATTTTGTATAGACCCGAGGTGGCACCTCTAGTTTGGGAGTGGATCTCGAGATCCTCCTTGGATGTTCCGGTCGGCCAAGAGAGCCCTCCGAAGGTGCCTTAGCTCAGCCCTTGGTTTGGGAGGGGAAGAGTTAGTTAGTCTTCCGGGTATGCGGCGGGTCCTCCACGCTGAGACCTTGGGTCTGTCCCTTGTGTTCCTAGTCTTGTGCCTAGATCGTTTGCTTGAGGGTAGTAGGTGCGCGGTCACCCCTTCCCCAAGGGTCGAACTCCACGTGAGACCGATTTTTCGGTTTCAACATTTTGGTGCTGTGAGCGTGGAGAGTGACCATCACAGAAGAACTCAGGCGAACATCATGGCTATAGAAGTGGAACCAGGTGACGACCAGGGTCATGCGTTGATGCTTTGTGTGCAAGGTCCTCATACTCGGAGTTGTCCCCTCCCATGGCTGTTGTTTGGATCCTATAGCATTTGGAGTAAGATTTGCACCTATTTGAAGTGCTTCTACCTATGAAAGCCCGTGTATCCCCACTTATTACATCGACGAGAAGCCTGGAGGTTCTTATCTTCAAGATCGAGTAAGTGAGCAGCTGAGAGGTATTATGAGCCGGGGGGACCGGAAAGGGTTCCCTCCCTAGCGGTACTATGTTATCTCTTCCTTGTAATTCAGTAGCGGTCAAGATTTCTTTCTACTACCGATTCGCCTCGAGCTTCTGAGGGCTTCAAGGGTTAGCCTCGCGATCGACTCCGGAAGCCAAACGTCCAACCCGTTCCTTTTAAATAGCCTAGTTCGGACGATGGGACGGTGCCGCGGGACTTTAAGCGCTATTGTAAGACCGAGCCTCTGCACTGACGACCGAGATCAGCTCCCCCCTTGCATGTCGGCCTATGTCCTCCCGATCGCACCTCTCCTCCGACTAGAGGAATTATCAGGAACGAGCCTAGACGCTAACCTCCCAGATTTGATAAAGGGCCGATCTCTCCAAGCAATCGCAAGTGACATGGCGGAAAGTGATCTTTGTCATTAGATCAGGATACGAAACGTCCAACCCGTTCCTTTTAAATAGCCCAGTTCGGATGATGGGACGATGCCTCGGGACTCTAAGCGCTATTGTAAGACCGGGCCTCTGCACTGACGGCCGAGATCAGCTCCCCCCTTGCACGTCGGCCTATGTCTCCCCGATTGCATCTCTCGTCCGATTGGAGGAATTATTAGGAACAGACTCGGACGCCAGCTTCCCGATTTGATGACCTCCAGATCATCTCTCTTAGGAATAGAATGCGTCATCCGTTTGTAAAAGCATCGGTGCAATTAACTCTCCAGCACCTCTTAAGTAAATAGGATGTCTCCATCTCGAGCAAAGTCAAGTCGAGTAGTTGTGGACCCCGAGCAGATCCCGCTGCCAGGCTCTCACCTAGCTGGCAGGGTCGGACGTCACTCGGTGTCATCCGTGGGCCTCGAGCAGATCCCGCTGTCAGGCTCTCACCTAGCTGGCAGGGCAGTCACTCGATGGCGGTTATTTTGGACCCCGAGTAGATCCCGCTGCCAGGCTCTCACCTAGCTGGCAGAGCCGGAAGTCACTCGGTGTCATTCGTGGGCCTCGAGCAGATCCCGCTGTCAGGCTCTCACCTAGCTGGCAGGGCCGGAAGTCACTCGATGGCGGTTGTTTTGCACCCCGAGCAGATCCCGTTGCCAGGCTCTCACCTAGCTGGCAGGGCCGGAAGTCACTCGGTGTCATCCGTGGGCCTCGAGCAGATCCCGCTGTCAGGCTCTCACCTAGCTGACAGGGCCGGAAGTCACTCGATGGCGGTAGTTTTGGACCCCGAGCAGATCCCGCTGTCAGGCTCTCACCTAGCTGGCAGGGCCGGACGTCACTCGGTGTCATCCGTGGGCCTCGAGCAGATCCCGCTGTCAGGCTCTCACCTAGCTGGCAGGGCCGGAAGTCACTCGATGGCGGTTGTTTTGGACCCCGAGCAGATCCCGCTGCCAGACTCTCACCTAGCTGGCAGGGCCGGAAGTCACTCGGTGTCATCCGTGGGCCTCGAGCAGATCCCGCTGTCAGGCTCTCACCTAGCTGACAGGGCCGGAAGTCACTCGATGGCGGTAGTTTTGGACCCCGAGCAGATCCCGCTGTCAGGCTCTCACCTAGCTGGCAGGGCCGGACGTCACTCGGTGTCATCCGTGGGCCTCGAGCAGATCCCGCTGTCAGGCTCTCACCTAGCTGGCAGGGCCGGAAGTCACTCGATGGCGGTTGTTTTGGACCCCGAGCAGATCCCGCTGCCAGACTCTCACCTAGCTGGCAGGGCCGGAAGTCACTCGGTGTCATCCGTGGGCCTCGAGCAGATCCCGCTATCAGGCTCTCACCTAGCTGGCAGGGCCGGAAGTCACTCGATGGCGGTAGTAGTGGACCCCGGGTAGACTCGCTGTCAGGCTCTCATTAGCTGGCAGGGCTGTAGGCACACCTGGGGGGAAAGGGTTGGTTCTTGGAGAGTTTTTCGCAGGACCCCGAGTGATGCTCGGCCCCGGGTAGACTCGCTGTCAGGCTCCCACTAGCTGGCAGGGCTGTAGGCACACCTGGGGGGAAAGGGTTGGTTCTTGGAGAGTTTTTCGCAGGACCCCGAGTGATGCTCGGCCCCGGGTAGACTCGTTGTCAGGCTCCCACTAGCTGGCAGGGCTGTAGGCACACCTGGGGGGTAAGGGAGAGAGTTTGGCGTTTGGATATTTTGCAGGACCCCGAGTGATGCTCGGCCCCGGGTAGACTCGCTGTCAGGCTCTCACTAGCTGGCGGGGCTGTAGGCACACCTGGGGGGTAAGGGACCCCGAGTGCTGCTCGGCCCCGGGTGGACTCGCTGTCAGGCTCTCATTAGCTGGCAGGGGTGTAGGCGCACCTGGGGGGAAAGGATTAGCTCAGCGTGTACCAGAGGATACGGCTTTGTTGTTTCACGATATCACGAGAAATTATGTACTTGTTGTAAGTAATGGTATAAGGGCAATTCGATAGCAGTGAGCCAAAGGGTATCGAGCGATTCAAAAGATCAGAAAGGTCGTGGAAATATCGATGCTCCAAGCACAGATTCCAGTTTCTCTCAAACTTTTTTTTTGGGTCGGCTCCCACTCGCCGGATACGTTGGGTTGGATGATTCTTTCCGAGCTTGTGCCAAGCTCGAAAAGAGCGGGGATTGTGTACAACCCCGTAGCCGGGCGAGTGGGACCCTCCCCAAACGTCAGCCTAGGGGCGTGTTATGGGCGACGAGTCGGTGCGACCCCGTTTGAGGACGTGCGGGTCCTCGTGCGTGCGTACGTGCGGAGGTTCTATGCGCGTGAGTTTTTAATTTATATACAAAATATATATGTGTATATATATGTATATATATTAGATATTATATTATAAAATATATAATATATTATATGTATATTATGTGGTTATAAGAGAAAGGGGGGAGGCACGGTTTTGGAGGGTGGAGATGAGATCAGCTGGGGGGAGGGGGAAATAAAAAGAGGGAAAAATAAAAAGAGGGGTGGTGGGGTTACAGGGGGGGCCACGACTTTACAGCAAAGGGGGGGAAAAAATAAAGAGAGGGGGAAATAAAAAAGAAAAGGCATCGGGTTACAGAAGAGGGAAATCGGGGGGGGGGGGGAAGAAGGAGAGCCCTAGCCGACGGATCTGGAGCCACGCCGCCGCCGCCGCCCCTTCCCCGCCCTCTCCCGTCTTCGGCTAAGCAACGCCGCCGCCGCCTCCTTCCCTCTCTCATCCTCGGCAGAGCAAGGCTGCCGCCGCCGCCGCCCCCATTTCCCGCTCTTCCATGTCCCCGGCTAAGCAACGCCGCCGCCTCCTTCCCCCTCTCACCCTCGGCCTGGAGCAGCAAGGGGCCGCCGCCCCCTCTATTTCTCTCCGGCCACCGCCCAAGCTAGGGCACGGCGGGTTTTACCTCTCTCTCTCTCTCGCCGCCGCCGCCAGTGGTTGCAGCCCGAGCCCCACCTCCTCTCTCTCCGGCCACCTGAAGCAGCAGCAGCACCCCCGTGCCGCCCCCTCTTTCTCCAGCCGCCTGGAGATCAGCCCGGCCCCTCATATTTTCTTTGTCCAGGTCGCCGCTCGGAGGAGGTACCCGAGCCCCACATCCCTCTCTTTTTCCCGGCCGGGAGCAGCACACCTCGACCTTCCCCTCCACCGGCAACGAGGCTCGGCCTGGAGCGAGGCTCGGCCTGGAGCGAGGCTCGGCCTGGAGCGAGGCTCGGCCTGGAGCAAGGCTCGGCCTGGAGTGGAGGTCGACCACCGACGCGGCCGCATGCAGCAGGATTGGCCCGGAGCTCCTCTCCCGCCCCCGCCGCCAAGCACGCGACAAGGGTAACGATGTTTCAACTTGGGCATGTGAAGCCTTCAGTTTCCATATTTGCACGGAAGCCCCTCTCCACCAACGGGTGGGGGGAAGGGAGCTCCCCGACGGGTTGGCGTGTACGTCCCCGCAGTTAATTGCATTAGTACCCGGAAGCGTGAGTACGGGTTTAGGCATGCTGTGTGAAGCCCATCCGGACGTGTGAGCCGGATTGGTGATGTTCTGAGGTTCCCGGAGAAGACTCCGAGGAAGTTGTTTATTTAGCCGCTTGCAGGGAATGCGCTCCGTAGCCCCAAAAATGGGGCATGCGCAATATGTTTGGCCCGCTTAAATTAGCCGACCGATGACTAATTGGCCGCCGCCCGTCGAGACGTTGGCGTACAGGTGTTGCAGTACCAGGCGGGGAGTAGCGGGCTTAAGCCCAAACTTGTGCCGGCCCTCGAAGGCCTTTTTGTTTTTATTTCCGGCCTGCGTGCCGAGTATGGAATTTATATTCCTGTAATATTCTTTTATATCTGTGATGCTCTGTGAATGTAGTTTACTCCTCCTGTCTTGGGCGAGCGGTGTGTTCGTGAACCGCTCCCCCCGTGTGGGCCCCGAGGTATAGATGTCGGGAAGCCCCTAATGGCCCGTTGCCATCCTTTCAGAGTAGCGGAGTTCCACTATTAGCGGCCCATTTGGGGCTGCATAGAGTAGGGCTGCTGGGCGGTTTGGCGCCAATAGTAAGGCAGGCGGGGAGCATTTTGTATAGACCCGAGGTGGCACCTCTAGTTTGGGAGTGGATCTCGAGATCCTCCTTGGATGTTCCGGTCGGCCAAGAGAGCCCTCCGAAGGTGCTTTAGCTCAGCCCTTGGTTTGGGAGGGGAAGAGTTAGTTAGTCTTCCGGGTATGCGGCGGGTCCTCCACGCTGAGACATTGGGTATGTCCCTTGTGTTCCTAGTCTTGTGCCTAGATCGTTTGCTTGAGGGTAGTAGGTGCGCGGTCACCCCTTCCCCAAGGGTCGAACTCCACGTGAGACCGATTTTTCGGTTTCAACATCTAGTCCAAGTTGTTGTACCGTCAAGTCCGGTGTACTTAATATTCTCAGGCTAGTGTAGTGTTGGGCTTGGTTTGAGTAAAGAAATTGTAAGAATAAATGTTGAAGTTTGGGTGAACTTAGTCTATACGTAATTATGATAAATAAATGGTTGACGGGATTTAGTTGATAGACCCTTAAGTAAACGATGATTTGGTGAAACACGATTGTACAAATAGTGTGGAGGAATTCAATGAACAAGTGATTTGGGAAATTTAATAAGTTGAGGATTGATGTGATTTGGTTGATAGATCCTTAAGTGAACTAGTGGGTTGACGAGTTGGATTGTATAAACAAACTAGTTATGTGAACCGGTAAGGGTGCACTTGATACTAGCAATGTGATGCATATTATGGGGAAGAGAATTGAATAAGGTTAATGCATGCTCATGAGATATATGATTAATGGGATGTGTATAGTGTCCCACTGCTTAGAGTCGTGTCTCCTTACAGGTAGAAGTGTGTGTTGTTATGTTGTACAAGGTGGCTTGCCACCTAGGATTACAAGGAACCCTTGAGTGCTCGGATACAGGAAAATGTGGAAGGGTTGGTAGTGTGTGTGTGTTTGTCGTACTGAAATAATGTGTTGATAAGGGACTCAGTGTGGAGCCCTTAAGTGCTGTTGAGCATTGGATTTGAATAATGATAAGGAACTCGTCATTGAGTCCTTGAGTACTGTTGAGACCCAGTTTGGTAACGATGAGAAGAGACTCGGTTGGAACCCTTGTATGTTGATGAAATGCCTATGCAAAATTGCATGCGGTGTGAGTTGACACGCGGTGTCATAATCCTGGGTTAAGGATAGTGTAGCAGGTCTACGGGCCCGCCAGTCGTCACACCGACGGGAGTTGACAGATAGACTTTAGGCAGTTGGGCTTGGTCCTCGGTGCTCACTCCCGAGGCTCCTTTCATGTCAATTGGATGATTGGGCTTAGTACTTTGGTGATACGCTCCCATTGGCTCCTTCTGTGCCACGATGATAGGCCAGTTGGGCTTGGTCCTCAATGCACACCTACCTGAGGCTCCTTCTAAGCTGTAGTATGCAGGGAGCTCCGCTATTGTGTTCTTAGCGTTGAGGCGTATAGAGGCCTATGCTTGGTAGTGTGGATACCTACCTAATAGTGGAGAAGCCCGATCTACTGTCACCGTCTGGCCACGACGGATGATGCCTGAGAGATTAGCTACTCGCTCAAAAAGAGGGAACTTCCAAGTCTGTGTCGACATAGAAATTGCATGTGCGTGAGCATGAGTGAGTCAAGGCATTGCATTCATATCATTATATTATATTACATACATAAAATCCTTATCATATAAGTTTGTATGAGCACTCTTATACGATGAGTTACTTTACTATTGAGCTGATCCTTAACTTATATGTCTGTATGGACATTCATATAAGTTAAGTTACTTCTTGTCGTAGATTGCACTATATACTGCTATTGATGGTAGAATTGCTAGAGTGGATAGTTACACTCATTTATTGTATTAACTTGGTATATACTGATATTGATTAATCCTTTACCACCTATTTTGTACTACTGTTTATTTATATATATATATATATATATATATATATAAGTGACAGACACGGGCCTCCGGCCCGATGGCTACGCACTATAGTACCCGGCCGGCGACGACGAGCTTCGCCCGCCTCCCGGTCGAGTGCCCGACATGGGGCTCCGCTCCTACTGCCAAGCACGATAGTACCCGCCCGGCGACGGCGAGCTTCGCAAGCCCCCGACGGCCGTGCCCGCAACATATACATATGAGTACTCAAAATGATCGTAAAAAATATCAATCACAATTATAATTTTTATTTTGTAAAAACTTTACATTTTTACTTACAATAATTAATTTTTCTCACTCTCACCTCTCTTTTTCTCCTCTCTCTCTCTCTAATATAATATATAAGATATGATATAATATATTATATTATATATAATAACACATCCGCCCCCCACATCTCAGCTGCACCTTCTCTCTTTCTCTCTCTTCCCCACATATATATATAATATAATATAAATTAAGATATAATATATTATATTTATAATTATATCACATCAGCCTCCCCCCTCTCACCCCCTCTCTCCCCCTCTCTCTCTATCCCTCTCTCTAGCTTTAGGAGCCCTATACTTTTTAGTTTTATAATGCGAAAATGATCTGACGGCTGATAAATTATCAAACCATGATCAGACGACTATTAGAATTTCGAACTCATGAGTTTATATTTCCTTTATAGTAGTAAAGATATATATATATATATATTGTACCTTGTCTCATTTCTCCGCCCGGTGCCTAAGAGTTGCTGGGGGAGCGGATGTGATAGCCACTTAGTCTTTTGACTAACGGTTGTTACGTCTTCCTTTTTAGGAGGAAACCCCGCAGTTAGAGCAACAGGTTTTGCAGGAGGGCGGCCAGGCCAGGATGACGTGGCCTGAAGTGACAATGTCATCGCTGCCATCAGTGACTGATGTGAGTTATGAGAGACTCATTTTGTAGCCTTTTTGGCATGATGTACTCTGATGTTATAGAAGCTTTGGTTTCTTCTTTTATTTGATGTATTTGTTTTGCATTTATATACTAGTGTGCAATTTTGACTTCTATTTATTCTTTATGATGGGTTGGCATTGATGATATATTTAGCCGGCAGGATAAGCGTCTTGTAGTACAGGTTAGCTCGTGTGCTAACGCTACCGCAGGGTGGTTGTTCTGGACATAAGACTCCCTTCGGGCGTGTTCCGTGTTCCGGGAGTGGGTGTCTTACATGAATTATGATGTGTAATTTCTTTTTGTGAGCATACAAATTAATTTTTGCACGTTTTTCAGCTCATAACTTTGTTACTATGATTTTTGTCAACATTAACTTAATTTTAATACTTAATGAGACTAATTTTAAAGACTAAAAAAGCATCATGATCGTGCTCGGTTATATGGATTTGTATTTTGCGCTTATGACTGAACCTCCTACATTCCCTTTAGATGAATTGAAAATATGAAAGGTGGGAACGTTTAGATCGCATATGTCTTATGATCTTGAAGCGGGGCATTCTAGAAGCTTTCAGGAGCACAAATGAGAGCACCATGTGTGATGTTCGACATTTCTTGTGAGTACAGTAACTCTTTTAAATATCCCCTATGATGATACTTCAATAATCTTCCCTTATGATGATATAAAACAACACAAATATACAGAATCAGTGATGGTATAGTTGGCCAGACAGAGTTTTATTTATTTGGCTCCATATTGTGAAATTAATAGGGTTGATCGGTTATTAAATATGGGTCGGCTAGTGTTTTCATTTTGTTACTTGGGATTCTACATATAAGAGTATATGGAGGGTGATCTGGTGGCATGATGACGTTTTCTTGTCAAAATAATATATTAATCTGAGGCGGTGGGGGAATGAGAGAACTAACCTCGTGGCTTCATTTCCTCTCTTCTATCGTTGATTATCCATCCCGCTCTCAGTTCTATCGCAGCTAAGTTTATCCTCTTCCTTCTCCCTCTCAAGTCTTCGCCTCTTTCACTCACCAAATCATGAATTTTTGCTGGATCTTTTAGCGGCTGGTTACATCAGGAGTCAAAAAGGTTGTTTTTGCTGGGATTGAGCGTTAGCGGGGCTCACGACATTTGATCTTTGGGCTGATCCCGTGATCTGGTTCTCCTCTTCTTAATTCACTGTAAGTCCCTTCTCTTTTGTATGTCATACACTAAGTTGGATGGTCTCGCGTTATCGATGGTTTCTCTTAATTTCTACCTCATTCAAGTATGAGTCATAACATGCGAGTGGGATGGCTGCAATATTTTATAGTGTTGTGTACTCATATTTTATTGGAAACTGTATTTCCCCTAGATCTGGATCTAGGGTGAATTGTTGGCCGGATATTTTTATGCTTTGGTATGCCCTCAGTAATCCTGATTTGGTTTGCATGTGTTACTTTGGGATTCATGGGGGATGGCACTGGGATATGTGGTTGTGTAAATGTTGGGTTTTGGACATACCTTGTTCTATGGAAGTGGCTTTGGGTCGGCTGTTGCTTTCATGTGGGTAGTGTTCTGGTCAAATTTCTCTCTTGATGTTGCTGCTACACTCCTCATCCTGTTGTTTTTATTTTGACCAGCCCAGAGAGGAGATATTTGCATTATTTTTGGTTGTTTAGTTTGATTCTAGTCAACCCTAGTGGTCATCGTCATAGCTTCATTGTCATGCAATCCCGATTAAAACAAAGATCCGTAATGGTACAGATACTACGGAGGATGGCATCCCAAGGAAAACATGGCAATGACGTAGGGCGTGACACTGGGAAGGAAAACGTACTGGTGAGAATTATCTTCTTACTTTCTGCTCTTTTTTATGAAATTTTATTTATCAGCAATTAAATTTACTATGAAATATGATGTGATTAAATCTGATATCACTGATACTCATGCTCGCTAATATGTATGGCCTTGGAAAATGACAGATAGGCGAATGAAAATCTGAGGGGATTATAAACTAAATCATTTATTGTTACGTAAATATTAATGTGTCGACGCATGATATTGTTAAGGGTATGATGGAATTTATGTGTACATAAATGATGTTAACGGATACCAAATCAGTCGGCTGAAAGACATAGACGCGTGATGAACGTACTGATTTGAATACAGAAGCCCAAAGGGGGCTGGGCCCAAAGGGCGTTGGGCCCAAAGATTGATATACTGAATACAAATACTGATATGATACAAATTACAAATACCCTTAACGTACCATAATTAAAATGCATAAATGATGGAATGTTGGACACACTGTTTTTAATATTTTATAGTGTTGTTATATAGATACGATGTTAGCAGAAAATTTACAGTTTTGGTAACCATACACAGTTTCATGTAATGTTTTCTTATAATTAATATGCGATTATTGTTATGGATCGATTGGTTACTACGACCAGGTAAGCAGGTAATTTCTCGCTTAGTCTTTGAAAAAGACTAATGGTTTATAATTCTAAATTTTAGGAAAAGGAAAACAGCATGTCAGTCAAGACTAGTGCGCTGAATGGAGCCTATGAAGTGATTGAACTCATCTCGATGTTTCTTTTTATGGCACGTGAATAACATTAATTTTGCATATATAGATAACTACTGTGTCTATAGTTTTTGTACCATGTTGTAAAACTTGCATGTATATTTAGCTATAATCTAACATGTTGGAGTGGGTGTTGTGCATTCAATTGATGGCACATTATTATATTACGAGATACATGTACCTATTTGTTTTATGTTGGACTTTGTGTGTGTTGTGTCGTACTCATTGTGCTTAGAAAATTTATTAATGTTTTATAATGATCAAGAAAAGAGATGATTGTGAATTGTGCGGACTACGGGCCATTACAACTTAGTGGTATCAGAGCCAAGTTTTCCCAAAGCCTGGCCGCAATGAGTATGTACATACGACCCAAGTTCCATTGTCTAATACATAGCGTGAACATGTGGCTCTATAAACTGATTATATTGTGTTTTATTGTTTAAAGGATCCTTTACCGACAGTGAGGGAAACTATGTCAGAGAGTAGTGATGTTGCCCCACAAGAACATCCACAGCGGGAACATCTGATAGTGGAGCAGCCTGTGCGCACGCTATTTGATCCGCCAGCGCAACCCCAATTGACAGATTTTGATCGTGTTCTGGCAGAAGCTATTAAAATGGTGCGGGAGGTCCCTCCAACCGTACCATCCTCAGAGTCTGTTGGGCCTTCGCAACAAAGACATTTTGATGTGGACTTAAAACAATTTTTAGAGTTGAAACTGCCAGGGTTTAGCGGTGGTTTATCGCCCTAGAGACGGAAGATTGGATCTCTCGCATATAAACGATATTTGAAGTGATGCTTTGCCCAGAAGAGCGAAAGGTGGTCTTGGTCACTTTTCTACTTGAAGGAGAGGCTAAAAAAATAATAACCATTTATTTATTCTATTCAGGTTCAAGTCTTACAATTTCTCTCCCTCTTATCAGAATTTTCATCCCCGAAAATTCAATTCTCTTTCGAACTGAGTAAGGAGGGAAATAAGTTCACTATTATATCTTCTCGCTCTCAAGTAGCGTCCTTGGCCAGATGACCTTTCCACCAGACTTTAACAAAATTCACGTTGAGGTTTCGAAGATTTCTGCTTTACCGATCAACAATCTAATACAGTTTAGTTGGGCTCAATAAATCAGCTTCAATGTGGACATCCCTGGCCGAGATGATCAAGTCAGGATCTGGGATATATCGCCGAAGTGCCGATACGTGGAAAATATCATGTAACTGTTGTAATTTAGTAGGCAAAGTCAAGTGATACGTCACTTTGCCAACACGTTCAATAATGGGAAACAGACCAATATATTTTGCACTTAGCTTTCCAATACGTCGCAATCGAGAGACACCTTTAAAAGGTTTAATTTTTAAGCACACTTGATCGCCAACCTGAAATTCTACCGAATGATGTCAGACATTATAATATTTTTGTTGACGATCTTGTGTAATTTTCATCCTTTGTTGAATAGTACTAACTTTTTCTTCAATTTTATCGGCCTCCTTTTTCGGGAATAACTTCTCTCCATCTTCTGCCCAGCTCAAAGGAGTTCTGCATCGCTTTCTTTACAATGCTTTTAATGGTGTCATTTGTATTGCTGCTTGACAGATATTATTATAGACAAATTCAGCCAACGACAAATATTTTTCTCATGACCCTTTCAAATCCACAACTCCCATCTGTAGTAAATCTTCAAGCAGCTGAATTGTACATTCAGATTGACCATCTGTTTGGGGGTGGAAAGCTGTATTGTACAAAAGTCATGTTCCCAGCCTTTTATGCACCCTTCTCCATAAATCTAAGGAGAATCATCCATCTCGATCGGACACAATAGTTCGCGGAATACCATGCAATTTCACAATCGTATTCATATACAATTCCACCAACTTTCTAGTCGGTCCACCCTGTTTTACTGGAATAAAGTGGGTTGTTTTCGTCAAAGGATCGATAATCACCTAGATTCCATCATTTCCTGCTTTACTGCAAGGCAATCCAAATACAAAGTCCATTGTAATGTCATTCCATTTCCATTCCGGAATTGCGAGTGATTGGAGATAACCAGCAAACTTCAGATGTTCAACTTTCACTATCTGGCATGTATGGCATTAAATAATGTATTGGATCACGTCTTGCTTCATCTTCAGCAATCAAAAATCCTATTTTAGATCGCGATACATTTTTGTTTGGCCTGAATGTATCGAATAAGGCGTATTATGTGCTTCATAAAAAATATCCTTCTGTAGATTGTCTGCATTAGGTACGCATATTCTGTTATTTTCCAACAAATGTGCGCATTTCTCCCCTTTTTGGTTTTGCTAACACACTCATCAAAAATGGATCTAGCGGTATTGCCTTTTGGATTCTCTCCTAGAGTGAGTACTGAATCTACAATTTGAATATTTGTGCTCTTCTTTCTTCTTGTGTTGAGATTGCGCAAATATTCATCTTCTGCAAGTTGCGTAGTAATTCCTTGTTGATCCTGCAGCTAGAATCTTCTTGCTCAAGACATTTGCTATCACATTTGTTTTGCTAGGATAGTATTGGATGTTCAGATCATAATCTTTAATAAATTCCAGTCAATGCCCTTATCGTAAGTTAATTTCCATCTGATCAAAAATATATTTGAAACTCTTATGGTCGGTGAAAATTTCACACCGTATACCATATAAATAATGTCGTCAAATTTTTAGTGCAAACACTAGTACTGTTAATTCTAAATCATGTGTTGGGTAGTTTTTTTTTGCATCCTTCAGTTGCCTTGACGCAAATGCAATTACCTTTTCATGTTGCATTAATACACAATCTAATCCTTTATAGAACACATCACTATAAATTTAAAAACAATCTGATCCTTCAGGCATCACCAATACTGGAGCAGTTGTCAATCTTTCTTTTATTGCTTCAAATGCTTGCTAACAATCTTCTTCTCATTTGAATGACACATTCTTTTAAGTTAATTGTGTCAGGGGGAGTACTAGTTTCGAAAAATCCTTGACAAATTTTCTGTAATAACCAGCTAAGCCCAAGAAACTTTGCACTTCAGTTACAGATTTCGGTTGCGTCCAATTAGTGATTGTCTCAATTTTTGTTGGATCAACTGATAAGCCTTATGCATTAATTATATGGCCTAAAAATGTCACTTCTTTCAAACAAAATGCACACTTTGAGAATTTAGCAAATAATTGATATTTCCTAGAGTCTGTAATGTCAGACGCAAGTGTTGGGCATGTTCTTCCTCGGACTTTGAATAAATCAAAATATCGTCGAAGAAGACGATCATAAATTGATCAAGAAATGTTTTAAAGACTCGATTCATCAAGTTCATAAAAATTACATGTGCATTCGTTAATTTAAACGACATCACAATGAATTTAAAATGCACATACTTGATCGAAGATCAATTTTTGAGAACACGTGTGCGCCTACCAGTTGATCGAATAAATAATCCATACAAGGCAATGGATATTTATTTTTAAATGTCAATTTATTCAGTTCGCGATAGTCCACGCATATACAGAGAGACCCAACTTTCTTTTTAACAAATAATACTGGAGCTCCACAGGGTGAATTGCTCGGTCAGATAAATTTCTTATCTACTAGCTCTTGCAATTGTACTTTTAGTTCTGTCAATTTCTTGGGCGTCATTTGATACGGTGCTTTGTCCATTTGAGCAGCTCCTTCTGTCAACTTAATTTCAAATTCAATTTCTCTGGCTGGAGGCACACCTGACAATTCCTCTAGAAATACATTCAAGTATTCTCGTACTACGGGCACAGTCCTAATTTATTTCTTATCTTTCTTAGCATCTTTAATCATTACCAAAATTGCTTCACAGCTTTTTCGTACTTTCTTTCATGCCTTAATAGCCAAAATCATGATCTTTGCAGCTTCGCTCAAACCTTTATACACAATTATACTTCTATCTAGGCACTTAAATGCAACTTCTTTTGTCTTGCAGTTAATTACTGCTTCTCGATTTAAAATCCAGTCCATACAAAGGAAAATATCATATTCAACCAACGGCAGAACGACAACATCCGCTTCAAGTTGCTTCGCGTTAAAAGATAATGAGACTACAACTCATTTTTGTGTTATCAGAATGATATTATTCAGCATCAACATATTTAAAAATTTTGCAATTTGATATTGTTGTGAATGAATTGAATCAACAACATGTGTCGAAATAAAGGACTAACTGACACCAGTATCAGAAAGAACTTTAAATAATTGATCATACACTTGTAGCATACATGTCACTACTATTTCATCTGCTATGGTCTCTTGCTGTCCGAGGTTGAAAGCTCTGGGTTGAGCCAGTCTTTCATCTCTGTCCCCTTCAGCGGTTGCAAATGTAATTGACTCACCTTCCTTAGAAGTCCATATGTGATAAATCTTCTATGTGGTTAAGGCTGGAACTCTCCTTGAACTTTCATCCCTTTGTAGCTTCAGACAGTCTTTACGTCGATGCCCTGACTGGCGATAGTAAAATAAAACACCGGTTAAGAATTCCCCTTTATGCATTTTGCCACATTGGAACACTTTGTCGATGTTGATTGGGAGAATTGGGTGCTAATTGTAGATGCAGATTGTTGTTATTTTCTTTCTTCCACGTCGCATTGTCCGATCTTCCTCATTTATCTTGACTAACAGCTTCTTTAAATCTTTTCTTCATATCAAATCTTCTTTGCCTTTTCTCATTATCCAGCTCAACTAATCGAGATTTCTCCACTAATAGTGCACAATCAGTAATATCAAACGAAACTATGGAGGCGCGAATATCATCCCGCAGACCCTCCTGAAAATGCAGGCATCGTGCCTCCTCGGTCGCCACTGCAGACTCTGCATAATAAGTTAAGTTGGAGAATTCTGCCTCGTATTAGAGTACGGAGCGGCTTCCTTGCAACAAGCGCAAACTTTTTTTCCTGAAGTTGTCTTTTCCCTATTCTCGGCACAAACCATTTTGTAAATTCACGTATAAACTATGTCCACATGACAGTCCTCAATCTTTTAGCAGCAAACTTTTCTTTCATTAGATTGACCCACCATTGCTTTGCTTCTCCTTCTAGTAAGAAAATAACTAATTCCACTTTTTGTTCTTCTGGACACCTCATTACCTCAAATATCGTCTAAATCTGTAATATCCAGTCCTCTGTCTCGATCGGAGAGAGACCGCCACGAAATGTTGGCGGTTTTAAATCCAGAAATTGTCTCATATTAACATCAAATAAACGAGGTTGTTGTGGTTCTACCGAGGCTGGAGGAGGTATAACCGACATAACTGGTGCTGCTGCAGGAGGAATGCCCCGAACCTGTTTAATAGCTTCAGCGATGGCTTGGGCAATGTCTGCAAATTATAGTGGGGCAGATTGATGCCCACTAACACTTTCTTCCGACATAACTTCCCTACGACCTTCAAGATCTTCTCGAGCTTCTCGCAACCTGCGACTCGAGTATACTTGAAGGGATTCCTGAAATACAACGGGGGAAATTCAGTATATTACCATCAAACCATCATTGTTATTTATATTCTCCATCGAGTACGATACTCTATTTGCGTCACATGTATTTGCGAAAAAACTAGCTTTGATACCACTTAATTATAACGACCCGTACTCCGCCACAATTTAATTTTAATTCTGAGCGGATTTTTCATAATTAAATTAAACGCAACAGGACAAGTGTAAAGCATATAATAACTTTAGGAGAAACATAAATAACATTTTCATTTCCTTCAGATAATGTACATCATAAATCTAATATACAGGTACATTTATTTTACAAATAATATCTCAAATAGACAAAGAGAAAATACTAGCTAAGTTAACACATGGACGAGTCACATCTTCTCTCAAACTTCGATCTGCCTCTGCTGGTGTCCTCCTAGCGGGGACGGGTATGTTGGCTTCTTGTTCCTAAAAAGTAAAAAAGTAAAATCAATTAGTTAAAGAAACTAAGTGAGTTCCTTACCATTTTTAATTGCTCTGCAATCATATAAGAATGTCAGCAGTTATAAACAGTTATTTCAATCTGTATCAAAACCGTATATATCTAAACATGAAAGGTAAAGTGAAGTAGAAATATATGTTATGATGATTTTCATTCTTGTAATTAATTCAGTTCAGAGTTCATATCAGTCGTCGATTCAAAATGCCGAGATCTATTTTATTTTCTTCAAATCTGGACCCATCAACCCATTGCATCAATGTCCGCTTTAGGGTGATCGTACACGTAACAGGCTTCCACGCCTCCTAAATTAAACAAGTCATATTTCAAAATCTGTAGGAGTTCGACCCCTCATACGAGGTGTGAGAGTTCTACCTCCCTCACGAGGTCCAGGGGTCTTAGGCACTACCCTCTACTAGGCTGACCTTTTGTATTTTGATATATCAACGTGTAAATAGTTTTATGTTCTTTTCATATTCATCATATACATTTTCATAGTCATGTTCCCAGCCTTTTATGCACCCTTCTCCATAAATCTAAGGAGAATCATCCATCTCGATCTGACACAATAGTTCGCGGAATACCATGCAATTTCACAATCGTATTCATATACAATTCCACCAACTTTCCAGTCGGTCCACCCTGTTTACTGGAATAAAGTGGGTTGTTTTCGTCAAAGGATCGATAATCACCTAGATTCCATCATTTCCTGCTTTACTGCAAGGCAATCCAAATACAAAGTCCATTGTAATGTCATTTCATTTCCATTCCGGAATTGGGAGTGATTGGAGATAACCAGCAGAATTCAGATGTTCAACTTTCACTATCTGGCATGTATGACATTAAATAATGTATTGGATCACGTCTTGCTTCATCTTCAGCAATCAAAAATCTTATTTTAGATCGCGATACATTTTTGTTTGGCCTGAATGTATCGAATAAGGCGTATTATGTGCTTCATAAAAAATATCCTTCTGTAGATTGTCTGCATCAGGTACGCATATTCTGTTATTTTACAACAAATGTGCGCATTTCTCCCCTTTTTGGTTTTGCTAACACACTCATCAAAAATGGATCTAGCGGTATTGCCTTTTGGATTCTCTCCTAGAGTGAGTACTGAATCTAAAATTTGAATATTTGTGCTCTTCTTTCTTCTTGTGTTGAAATTGCGCAAATATTCATCTTCTGCAAGTTGCGTAGTAATTCCTTGTTGATCCTGCAGCTAGAATTTTCTTGCTCAAGGCATTTGCTAGCACATTTGTTTTGCTAGGATAGTATTGGATGTTCAGATCATAATCTTTAATAAATTCCAGTCAATGCCCTTATCGTAAGTTAATTTCCATCTGATCAAAAATATATTTGAAACTCTTATGGTCGGTGAAAATTTCACACCGTATACCATATAAATAATGTCGTCAAATTTTTAGTGCGAACACTAGTACTGCTAATTCTAAATCATGCGTTGGGTAATTTTTTTCTGCATCGTTCAGTTGCCTTGACGCAAATACAATTACCTTTCCATGTTGCATTAATACACAATCTAATCCTTTATAGGACACATCACTATAAATCTAAAAATAATCTGATCCTTCAGGCATCACCAATACTGGAGCAGTTGTCAATCTTTCTTTTAGTGCTTCAAATGCTTGCTAACAATCTTCTTCTTATTTGAATGACACATTCTTTTAAGTTAATTGTGTCAGGGGGAGTACTAGTTTCGAAAAATCCTTGACAAATTTTCTGTAATAACCAGCTAAGCCCAAGAAACTTTGCACTTCAGTTACAGATTTCGGTTGCGTCCAATTAGTGATTGTCTCAATTTTTGTTGGATCAACTGATAAGTCTTATGCATTAATTACATGGCCTAAAAATGTCACTTCTTTCAAACAAAATGCACACTTTGAAAATTTAGCAAATAATTGATATTTCCCAGAGTCTGTAATGTCAGACGCAAGTGTTGGGCATGTTCTTCCTCGGACTTTGAATAAATCAAAATATCGTCGATGAAGACGATCATAAATTGATCAAGAAATGCTTTAAAGACTCGATTCATCAAGTCCATAAAAATTACATGTGCATTCGTTAATTTAAACGACATCACAATGAATTCAAAATGCACATACTTGATCGAAGATCAATTTTTGAGAATACGTGTGCGCCTACCAGTTGATCGAATAAATCATCCATACAAGGCAATGGATATTTATTTTTAAATGTCAATTTATTCAGTTCGCGATAGTCCACGCATATACGGAGAGACCCAACTTTCTTTTTAACAAATAATACTGGAGCTCCCCCGGGTGAAGTGCTCGGTCAGATAAATTTCTTATCTACTAGCTCTTGCAATTGTACTTTTAGTTCTGTCAATTTCTTGGGCGTCATTTGATACGGTGCTTTGTCCATTGGAGCAACTCCTTCTGTCAACTTAATTTCAAATTCAATTTCTTTGGCTGGAGGCACACCTGACAATTCCTCTAGAAATACATCCAAGTATTCTCGTACTACGGGCACAGTCCTAATTTATTTCTTATCTTCCTTAGCATCTTTAATCATTACCAAAATTACTTCACAGCCTTTTCGTACCTTTTTTCACGCCTTCATAGCCAAAATCATGATCTTTGCAGCTTCGCCCAAACCTTTATACACAATTATACTTCTATCTAGGCACTTAAATGCAACTTCTTTTGTCTTGCAGTTAATTACTGCTTCTCGATTCAAAATCCAGTTCATACAAAGAAAAATATCATATTCAACAAACGGCAGAACGACAACATCCGCTTCAAGTTGCTTCACGTTAAAAGATAATGAGACTACAACTCATTTTTGTGTTATCAGAATGATATTATTCAGCATCAACATATTTAAAGATTTTGCAATTTGATATTGTTGTGAATGAATTGAATCAACAACATGTGTCGAAATAAAGGACTAACTGACACCAGTATCAGAAAGAACTTTAAATAATTGATCATACACTTATAGCATACATGCCACTACTATTTCATCTGCTATGGTCTCTTGTTGTCTGAGGTTGAAAGCTCTGGGTTGAGCCAGTCTTTCATCTCTGTCCCCTTCAACGGTTGCAGATGTAATTGACTCACCTTCCTTAGAAGTCCATATGTGATAAATCTTCTATGTGGTTAAGGCTGGAACTCTCCTTGAACTTTCATCCCTTTGTAGCTTCAGACAGTCTTTACGTCGATGCCCCGACTGGCGATAGTAAAATAAAACACTGGTTAAGAATTCCCCTTTATGCATTTTGCCACATTGGAACACTTTGTCGATGTTGATTGGGAGAATTGGGTGCTAATTGTAGATGCAGATTGTTGTTATTTCCTTTCTTCCACGTCGCATTGCCCGATCTTCCTCATTTGTCTTGACTAACACCTTCTTTAAATCTTTTCTTCATATCAAACCTTCTTTGCCTTTTCTCATTATCCAGCTCAACTAATCAAGATTTCTCCACTAATAGTGCATAATCAGTAATATCAAACGAAACTATGGAGGCGCGAATATCATCCCGCAGACCCTCCTGAAAATGCAGGCATCGTGCCTCCTCGGTCGCCACTGCAGACTCTGCATAATAAGTTAAGTTGGAGAATTCCGCCTCGTATTAGAGTACAGAGCGGCTTCCTTGCAGCAAGCGTAAACTTTTTTTTCCTGAAGATGTCTCTTCTCTATTCTCGGCACAAACCATTTTGTAAATTCACGTATAAACTCTGTCCACATGACAGTCCTCAATCCTTTAGCAGCAAACTTTTCTTTCATTAGATTGACCCACCATTGCTTTGCTTCTCCTTCTAGTAAGAAAATAACTAATTCCACTTTTTGTTCTTCTGGACACCTCATTACCTCAAATATCGTCTAAATCTGTAATATACAGTCCTCTGTCTCGATCGGAGAGAGACCACCACGAAATGTTGGCGGTTTTAAATCCAGAAATTGTCTCATATTAACATCAAATAAACGAGGTTGTTGTGGTTCTACCGAGGCTGGAGGAGGTATAACCGACATAACTGGTGCTGCTGCAGGAGGAATGCCCCGAACCTGTTTAATAGCTTCAGCGATGGATTGGGCAATGTCTGCAATTTATAGTGGGGCAGATTGATGCCCACTAACACTTTCTTCCGACATAACTTCCCTACGACCTTCAAGATCTTCTCGAGCTTCTCGCAGCCTGCGACTCGAGTATACTTGAAGGGATTCCTGAAATACAACGGGGGAAATTCAGTATATTACCATCAAACCATCATTGTTATTTATATTCTCCATCGAGTACGATACTCTATTTGCGTCACATGTATTTGCGAAAAACATAGCTTTGATACCACTTAATTGTAACGACCCGTACTCCGCCACAATTTAATTTTAATTTTGAGCGGATTTTTCACAATTAAATTAAACGCAACAGGACAAGTGTAAAGCACATAATAACTTTAGGAGAAACATAAATAACATTTTCATTTCCTTCAGATAATGTACATCATAAATCTACTATACAGGTACATTTATTTTACAAATAATATCTCAAATAGACAAAGAGAAAATACTAGCTAAGTTAACACATGGACGAGTCACATCTTCTCTCAAACTTCGATCTGCCTCTGCTGGTGTCCTCCTAACGGGGACGGGTATGTTGGCTTCTTGTTCCTAAAAAGTAAAAAAGTAAAATCAATTAGTTAAAGAAATTAAGTGAGTTACTTAACATTTTTAATTGCTCTGCAATCATATAAGAATGTCAGCAGTTATAAACAGTTATTTCAATCTGTATCAAAACCGTATATATCTAAACATGAAAGGTAAAGTGAAGTAGAAATATATGTTATGATGATTTTCATTCTTGTAATTAATTCAGTTCAGAGTTCATATCAGTCGTCGATTCAAAATGCCGAGATCTATTTTATTTTCTTCAAATCTGGACCCATCAACCCATTGCATCAATGTCCGCTTTAGGGTGATCGTACATGTAACAGGCTTCCACGCCTCCTAAATTAGACAAGTCATATTTCAAAATCTGTAGGAGTTCGACCCCTCATACGAGGTGTGAGAGTTCAACCTCCCTCACGAGGTCCAGGGGTCTTAGGCACTACCCCCTACTAGGCTGACCTTTTGTATTTTGATATATCAACGTGTAAATAGTTTCATGTTCTTTTCATATTCATCATATACATTTTCATAGTCATGTTCCCAGCCTTTTATGCACCCTTCTCCATAAATCTAAGGAGAATCATTCATCTCGATCTGATACAATAGTTCGCAGAATACCATGCAATTTCACAATCGTATTCATATACAATTCCACCAACTTTCCAGTCGGTCCACCCCGTTTTACTGGAATAAAGTGGGTTGTTTTCGTCAAAGGATCGATAATCACCTAGATTCCATCATTTCCTACTTTACTGCAAGGCAATCCAAATACAAAGTCCATTGTAATGTCATTTCATTTCCATTACGGAATTGGGAGTGATTGGAGATAACCAGCAGAATTCAGATGTTCAACTTTCACTATCTAGCATGTATGATATTAAATAATGTATTGGATCACGTCTTGCTTCATCTTCAGCAATCAAAAATCTTATTTTAGATCGCGATACATTTTTGTTTGGCCTGAATGTATCGAATAAGGCGTATTATGTGCTTCATAAAAAATATCCTTCTGTAGATTGTCTGCATCAGGTACACATATTCTGTTATTTTACAACAAATGTGCGCATTTCTCCCCTTTTTGGTTTTGCTAACACACTCATCAAAAATGGATCTAGCGGTATTGCTTTTTGGATTCTCTCCTAGAGTGAGTACTGAATCTACAATTTGAATATTTGTGCTCTTCTTTCTTCTTGTGTTGAAATTGCGCAAATATTCATCTTCTGCAAGTTGCGTAGTAATTTATTGTTGATCCTTCAGCTAGAATCTTCTTGCTCAAGGCATTTGCTAGCACATTTGTTTTGCTAGTATAGTATTGGATGTTCAGATCATAATTTTTAATAAATTCCAGTCAATGCCCTTATCATAAGTTAATTTCCATCTGATCAAAAATATATTTGAAACTCTTATGGTCGGTGAAAATTTCACACCGTATACCATATAAATAATGTCGTCAAATTTTTAGTGCGAACACTAGTACTGCTAATTCTAAATCATGCGTTGGGTAGTTTTTTTCTGCATCCTTCAGTTGCCTTGACGCAAATACAATTACCTTTCCATGTTGTATTAATACACAATTTAATCCTTTATAGGACACATCACTATAAATCTAAAAACAATCTGATCCTTCAGGCATCACCAATACTGGAGCAGTTGTCAATCTTTCTTTTAGTGCTTCAAATGCTTGCTAACAATCTTCTTCTCATTTGAATGACACATTCTTTTAAGTTAATTGTGTCAGGGGGAGTACTAGTTTCGAAAAATCCTTGACAAATTTTCTGTAATAACCAGCTAAGCCCAAGAAACTTTGCACTTCAGTTACAGATTTCGGTTGCGTCCAATTAGTGATTGTCTCAATTTTTGTTGGATCAACTGATAAGCCTTATGCATTAATTACATGGCCTAAAAATGTCACTTCTTTCAAACAAAATGCACACTTTGAGAATTTAGCAAATAATTGATAATTCCCAGAGTCTGTAATGTCAGACGCAAGTGTTGGGCATGTTCTTCCTCGGACTTTGAATAAATCAAAATATCGTCGATGAAGACGATCATAAATTGATCAAGAAATGCTTTAAAGACTCGATTCATCAAGTTCATAAAAATTACATGTGCATTCGTTAATTTAAACGACATCACAATGAATTCAAAATACACATACTTGATCGAAGATCAATTTTTGAGAATACGCGTGCGCCTACCAGTTGATCGAATAAATCATCCATACAAGGCAATGGATATTTATTTTTAAATGTCAATTTATTCAGTTCGCGATAGTCCACGCATATACAGAGAGACCCAACTTTCTTTTTAACAAATAATACTGGAGCTCCCCAGGGTGAAGTGCTCGGTCAGATAAATTTCTTATCTACTAGCTCTTGCAATTGTACTTTTAGTTCTGTCAATTTCTTGGGCGTCATTTGATACGGTGCTCTGTCCATTGGAGCAACTCCTTCTATCAATTTAATTTCAAATTCAATTTCTCTGGCTGGAGGCACACCTGACAATTCCTCTAGAAATACATCCAAGTATTCTCGTACTACATGCACAGTCCTAATTTATTTCTTATCTTCCTTAGCATCTTTAATCATTACCAAAATTGCTTCACAGCCTTTTCGTACCTTTTTTCACGCCTTCATAGCCAAAATCATGATCTTTGCAGCTTCGCCCAAACTTTTATACACAATTATACTTCTATCTAGGCACTTAAATGCAACTTCTTTTGTCTTGCAGTTAATTACTGCTTCTCGATTCAAAATCCAGTCCATACAAAGGAAAATATCATATTCAACCAACGGCAGAACGACAACATCCGCTTCAAGTTGCTTCGCGTTAAAAGATAATGAGACTACAACTCATTTTTGTGTTATCAGAATGATATTATTCAGCATCAACATATTTAAAGATTTTGCAATTTGATATTGTTGTGAATGAATTGAATCAACAACATGTGTCGAAATAAAGGACTAACTGACACCAGTATCAGAAAGAACTTTAAATAATTGATCATACACTTGTAGCATACATGTCACTACTATTTCATCTGCTATGATCTCTTGCTGTCCGAGGTTGAAAGCTCTGGGTTGAGCCAGTCTTTCATCTCTGTCCCCTTCAGCGGTTGCAGATGTAATTGACTCACCTTCCTTAGAAGTCCATATGTGATAAATCTTCTATGTGGTTAAGGCTGGAACTCTCCTTGAACTTTCATCCCTTTGTAGTTTCAGACAGTCTTTACGTCGATGCCCCGACTGGCGATAGTAAAATAAAACACCGGTTAAGAATTCCCCTTTATGCATTTTGCCACATTGGAACACTTTGTCGATGTCGATTGCGAGAATTGGGTGCTAATTGTAGATGCGGATTGTTGTTATTTTCTTTCTTCCACGTCGCATTGCCCGATCTTCCTCATTTGTCTTGACTAACACCTTCTTTAAATCTTTTCTTCATATCAAACCTTCTCTGCCTTTTCTCATTATCCAGCTCAACTAATCGAAATTTCTCCACTAATAGTGCATAATCAGTAATATCAAACGAAACTATGGAGGCGTGAATATCATCCCGCAGACCCTCCTGAAAATGCAGGCATCGTGCCTCCTCGGTCGCCACTGCAGACTCCGCATAATAAGTTAAGTTGGAGAATTCCGCCTCGTATTAGAGTACGGAGCGGCTTCCTTGCAGCAAGCGCAAACTTTTTTTCCTGAAGTTGTCTCTTCTCTATTCTCGGCACAAACCATTTTGTAAATTCACGTATAAACTCTATCCACATGACAGTCCTCAATCCTTTAGCAGCAAACTTTTCTTTCATTAGATTGACCCACCATTGCTTTGCTTCTCCTTCTAGTAAGAAAATAACTAATTCCACTTTTTGTTCTTTTGGACACCTCATTACCTCAAATATCGTCTAAATCTGTAATATCCAGTCCTCTGTCTCGATCGGAGAGAGACCGCCACAAAATGTTGGCGGTTTTAAATCCAGAAATTGTCTCATATTAACATCAAATAAACGAGGTTGTTGTGGTTCTACCGAGGCTGGAGGAGGTATAACCGACATAACCGGTGCTGCTGCAGGAGGAATGCCCCGAACCTGTTTAATAGCTTCAGCGATGGCTTGGGCAATGTCTGCAATTTATAGTGGGGCAGATTGATGCCCACTCACACTTTCTTCCGACATAACTTCCCTACGACCTTCAAGATCTTCTCGAGCTTCTCGCAGCCTGCGACTCGAGTATACTTGAAGGGATTCCTGAAATACAACGGGGGAAATTCAGTATATTACCATCAAACCATCATTGTTATTTATATTCTCCATCGAGTACGATACTCTATTTGCGTCACATGTATTTGCGAAAAACCTAGCTTTGATACCACTTAATTATAACGACCCGTACTCCGCCACAATTTAATTTTAATTTTGAGCGAATTTTTCACAATTAAATTAAACGCAACAGGACAAGTGTAAAGCACATAATAACTTTAGGAGAAACATAAATAACATTTTCATTTCCTTCAGATAATGTACATCATAAATCTACTATACAGGTACATTTATTTTACAAATAATATCTCAAATAGACAAAGAGAAAATACTAGCTAAGTTAATACATGGACGAGTCACGTCTTCTCTCTAACTTCGATCTGCCTCTGCTGGTGTCCTCCTAGCGGGGACGGGTATGTTGGCTTCTTGTTCCTAAAAAGTAAAAAAGTAAAATCAATTAGTTAAAGAAACTAAGTGAGTTCCTTATCATTTTTAATTGCTCTGCAATCATATACGAATGTCAGCAGTTATAAACAGTTATTTCAATCTGTATCAAAACCGTATATATCTAAACATGAAAGGTAAAGTGAAGTAGAAATATATGTTATGATGCTTTTCATTCTTGTAATTAATTCAGTTCAGAGTTCATATCAGTCGTCGATTCAAAATGCCTAGATCTATTTTATTTTCTTCAAATCTGGACCCATCGATCCATTGCATTAATGTCCGCTTTAGGGTGATCGTACATGTAACAGGCTTCCACGCCTCCTAAATTAGACAAGTCATATTTCAAAATCTGTAGGAGTTCGACCCCTCATACGAGGTGTGAGAGTTCTACCTCCCTCACGAGGTCCAGGGGTCTTAGGCACTACCCCCTACTAGGCTGACCTTTTGTATTTCGATATATCAACGTGTAAATAGTTTCATGTTCTTTTCATATTCATCATATACATTTTCCCAATATAAGAGTTATTTATATCATTTTTCCACTCAGAATTTTTATGGATCGCTAATAGCTTCTAGTGATTTCATCTTTTTCATATTTTTTTGTATCTTGGGCAACATTATGCAAATAAAATAGCTCGGAGAAGAATAGTATAAAAATCAAATTTTGAAAATCAACGTAGTAAGGACTCATCCCAAGTTTTGTCTTGCTCTTGTCCCTCGTAGGATTCTCATCGTGTCTATCGTCGGACTCCATCCTCTGCAGTATCAAAAGTTCATTTACTTTAGGGCTGTGCCAAAAATAAACACGCACAGTGTTGAAACCGGAATCCGGTCCCTCGTGGAGTTCGACCCTTGGGGAAGGGGTGGTCTCGCGCCTACTTCGCTCCTGCAAGAAAAACAACAAAGAAGGCAAGGTGAAACAGACCCAAGGGCTCGGCAGGGAGGTCCCACCACAAACCCGGAAGATCTCAGAGCGCTTCTCCTCCTTAGCCAGAAGCCGAGCTAAGGTACCCTCAGAAAGCACTCGAAGAATGGGGCAGGAGAGCACATGGAAGAACCTGCTTTCTGGGGTATCCCTTGGGTCCTATTTATAGCTTTTGAAATCGGTACTGCCAATAACCAAAAGAACCGACCTGAAATTACCAAAAAACCCTTGGTTGGGTCTGCCAACAGTCAAACTCCGCTGTTTTGAAGGGCTATGGGCAGACCAGCGGGGGCAAAACAGTAAAAAATACCTCATACATCCAGGCGAGCTTGGGAGCTTTGGCCACCTCGGCATGTCCTGCTCGCCTACTGTTGCCGAGCTCCCCTGCGAGGACGCGAGCTGTGTCTCGCTCGGCACATGTCGAACTCCGGGTCGCCGATCGTCGATCTCTGGTCGACGGATGCCGAGCTCCGGCTCGCCCCCTTTACTGCCGAACTCGCCTGCTGTTCTCAGCCCGATCTGCCTATACTCTAGTGACCTTGCTCGCCGGACATGGGGTTGTACACACAGACTCCTAAGATGGTCACAACTACGTCTTCTAGGAGTTGCCTAAGGAAAGACTAACTTTGGTGACACACACACACACATATATATATTACTAATTTTTCCCTCTACCACAAACCGGATATTCACATCTTACATATATATACAAATCTGAGGCAAAAATAGCAGGAGGACAGCAGGAAAGACTGCTGAAGCCAGCACCAAAATCAGTAAAAAAAATAATAGGTAAACAGCAAGAAAATCAATAATTAAACAGCAGGTCACACAACAGGACAACCGAGGGAATACAACAGGTAAATAGTGAGAAATCAGTAGGTAATACAGCAGGACAACAAGAAAGACGGTAAATATACAGTGAAAAATCAACAAGAGAGCATATAACATGACCGAAAAAATAGCAGGTCTGCAGGTATAACAACATCCACAGCCGGACAGCAGCACCCAAGTAATTTTCAGGTTTATTTCTTCATCCAAAATTATCAATAACCTGCCCACACAATAACTTCAATACCATTCAATCCAAAAAAACCCTAACCGGATAGCATAGCAAATCCCTAAATTGGAAAGCCTTAAACATAACCCTTCTAATCCTCAAGTTAAGTATGCATAAGTTCACAAGTATCAGAAACAGAGAAGGAAAAAAGAAAGCTCACTATTGAGGTGCAGTCCCACGATTGCCGGCCAACAAAACTACAGTAGTAACTGTCCAAGGAGTCAGCGGCAGCAACAAGAAATAGCAACAGAGCAATCAAAGTGAGAGGAAGGCAGCGACGACAACAAGAAAAAGGAGAATCGACAGCCCTAGCAAGTTCCAGACGGTGGGATAGAAGGCAAGTATCAGGAGGGATAGGAGTAAAGAAACAAAATCCACCGCCTTATGAAGCTCATAAGGTATTATAGTATTCATTTTCCAGCCCAGCGACAATAGTATACAAATAATATTCATTTTCCAGCCAACAAGTAGCCCAAAGCCAACAAACAACTCAAAACCCTTGCTCAAATATAAAGCCCACTCAGGAACCAACACAAAACAAAACCAGCCGGCCACCATAGGTTCCAAGCTTTCATACATAAGTTTATTAAATGGAGAAATTGAAATCAAACAATCGTCACAAAATTCATCAGAGAGCTCGAACATTAAAATAAATATGCGACGTCGAATCGACGCTGAAGTTTTTATCATCGGGGAATTCTTTTCTTTATTACAAAAATAATAACCATTTATTTATTCTATTCAGTTTCAAGTCTTACACATATGACAACTGAATGTCCTAAAAAATAGTAGAACAGATCTAACATAAAGGTTTAGAAGAAAAAAATTTAAGAAAAGAGATAAGAAGAATGAAAAAGGTTTCATTGCTGAAACCTTGAGTGATACTAGTTAATGAATTCACCAAGAACTTCTTGGTTTTCATAAAGAAGTGTAGTAGTGGACTAATCATACTTCAAAATTGAATCAATGAATCATCAAATTCTGTACAACTTCTGGACTAACAAGTCGATCAAAGAATGCTCTCTATCAAAGTCTTTAAATCATTTTTCAAGATTTAAAGAAGGGGGAGAAAAGTTAAGGCTGGGTTCAAAACTATTCTCAAAGTCGTAATTCTGACAATAGAGAAATCTTAGAGAGACTGGACGAGGAGATGGTTTTAGATATAAAGATGGATATAAGTTATCTTGGTTATCTTAACGATGAAGAGTGTTATCATATACTAGAACCTACAGTTCCAGAACCTGAAATGATTCTGATGCCTGTTATAGTTGCACATGGGGAGGATTTAACAATTTTGTCAATTTTGCATAAACTAGAACTTGCAGTTCCAGAATCTAAAGTGATGCCGATGTCCGTCACTCAAGGGGAGAATCTGTCAGAAGATTTTGAGTTGGAGAAAGCTTTTGATCCAATAAAAGAAAGAGAGAAAGCCGAATTTAAAGCATCAGAAGATGCTTTAGCTGATAAGAAGAAGATTTTTCTTGCGAAGTAACAAGCTAAAGAATCTGGGAAGAAAAATATTTCTATGTTATCAATTTCTCTCCCACATGCAAAATTTTATCATAATGAGTATGCCAGGAAGCAACCTGATGATCAAATTGTGGATGTTATAGGACACTGCCATAAAAGAATGGAAGATCTGAGTTTCAATCAGGATGAATATATTAATTTCTTATGCAAAAATAAAGAATGATAAGCATTTCAAATGCCTAAACTACTGAAGAATTTGTAGTCGAAGACAAGCAGAAAGATAAATTTCCTAACAATTTATTAGAATCAATCAATGAACTTTCTGCCAAAATATTAAGGTATGAACATACACTTAACACCGCATCTCATAATGTAGAGGCAAGAGTTTTTTAATGTTTATCAAGATATACAGATGCAACCAAAAAGACAATAAGATTTCATTTTGAATTTGTTAAGAAAATGTCAAAAAAATTGTACAATGCTTTTACACAATTTTTTGTTAATAATAATGAAAAGTAATATTGCTTGGGGCACAAAGGTTTTATGACATATAAATATACAGTTACCTCTCATGTACATGTCTTTTGTTTTTATCTGTGTTCATTTCATATATTTGTAAAAATCAATCTATTTATTATTAATGTTTATCTTTGTAAAATCACTTTTTGAACTTTGTAAAATTTGTTAGCAAAATAAGGGAAGATTGTTGTGAAAACCCTTTATGATTTACCTTAATAAATTATATTTTAAGTGATTTTACATCCTAGATCAATTATCCATGACGTATAGAGAGGGTAATGTGGTCATAGGAGTTCTAGGATATCAGTAAAGTCTAGGACATGAAAACAATACTGAATTCTATGGCAAAGTCAGGAAAAGCAAATATGCGTTGACTAGAAGTCAACGCAACATCGATTTGATATCGACGTTACTTCAAATAGAAGTCAGAGCAACAAAGCAAGTTCAGTCGACATTACTTCAAGGTACATATCGATGCATACTTTGACATGTTGTCGACGTAACGTCGATTATAAAGATAAGTTAACAGATAATCAATATGAAGCCAGATTTCAACGCAACTATTATATGAAATCGACATTAGGTCAAATAAGAGTTCTGAAGGAGATTATCTGAAAATTGATTCGGGCTTATTCAATAAATATTTAATAGAATAACAAATTCTTGGAGACATTTGAAGACGATGACAATAATAATATTATTATCTGCCAAATATACATATGTATATGGAGACACACGAATGAAATGAGAGAGATTTTTTATATCAATCAATTATAGACAGAAAAGTGATTTGTCAATTTGAATCGACAGAGCTAATTTGGGAGATGATCATTCTCCTACTGAATAAGTTCTTCCAAGAATTAGTCGATCATCATTTTGTTCTTGAATCTGCTTAAAGAGCCATTTATTCTTCTTTTTCTTCTTCTTCTCTATGGCTCTTCAAGTGTTGCAACAGATTCTGTGAAAGACTAAAAAGTCATTTAGATCAAAATGGTTAATAATCCTTAAAATCTTCTCTATCAAGGATTCATCAGAGATCTAAGATTCAATTCACTTAGTTCCAAAAAGCTCCAAGAATTTCTACTTAGAGGAGTCATCTAGAAGATTAATTCTTCTACATTTTTCTTTTCAATTTTCATTTATTTATATTTTATTGATTGAGAAAAGAGTTTTGAGAATCCATATTCAAAGGATTCAAATTGAGGTTCTGAGAGTCTCCTTTTGAAAATACTCAGATTGTATTGATTCGAGATCTACTTATCAAAATATTTGGAGATTGATTTTGAGAGTCTCCTTATTAAAAGACCCAGACATAGTGATAATGAGTTCCTACTAAGGGGATAGAAGATTGTATGTACCCAGTTTTTTGGGAATCACTATAATTTTGTGTATTTTATGATTGTTCTTATCTTGTAATCATTCTTTAAATCTATACTGTGAATCTGTGATTTATTTTTATTATAGTTAGAAATCTGTGTGTATGCAAATTCTGTGAAAAATATAATTTAAAATAACGATCAATTTTTAATCTTTATTCACCCCCTCTAGAGAATACTCAGAGGAATTTATCAACTGTCCACCCTTTTAGGAATGATGATTCCTCACTAAAATAATGGAAAACCCCTTATTTAAAATTAGGGATGTTGGGGTCCGCTTGATGCTCTAGATAAACCGGGCATATAGAACCATCCTAGCCCGTTGAGCAGTCGAGCATGCCAATAATCAGAGATTCACGGGGTGATGAGATAAAGACTTGATGATGTGAAAAATCCACAATCAGGGTGAAAAACCACGTTGTCGGTACGGTGCCGGCCTAATTTCCACTATATGAGAGTTTATGATAAAGCTTTTTGGGAAGGGGGATAGCGAGTAAGACAAGCCACTCCTTGTTACAATTGAGAGATGGGAGAAGGATGAACGCCAGGCACTGTAGGACTCTGTGTTACTCTGGTAACCTCCCTCTCATTGCTTCCTGCGGGGGTGGATGAAGCTTTGTATTCTGTGTCGGCGGGGACTGTTTGACTCCTTCCGTCTTCCCTTTCTTGTGAGAGGCCGACGACTTAAGGGTTTGTCCGGGAGCGAGTGTGCATTCCACGCTCGGCTTCCCTCTTGGCTAACTTCGTCATGCTTTCTCGGCCTCATGAGAGTCTTACAAGAGCGTCCTTGGGTAGTGATCCTGTAAGATGAAAGAAGGAGAGGACGGAGACGAAAGTAGAGTGGAGTTAGTGAATTTTATGAACCGGGAAAGATGTCCAAATGAAGTAGAAGACAATCTATTTATAGATTTCTATGGGGGCGGTCCGATACTTTTGTCAAATAATTATCGAGCCGGCTAACAGGAGCTCTCGAAAATGAGCACATGGATAACCATTTTTGTAAAATGACGATACTACCCTTGGGCCGGAGGAAAGCCTGTCCACAAAAACTGGTGGCCCGAGGACGATGGCGAGGGCAACGACCACTCCTATTCCCGGCGAGCGGTCGGGAGGGGCGATCAGCCGTTGTTAGGCTGCCCGGAGATGGGTGGCCTTGTCCGGCCCTCCTAGGGGCCGGCCGCGGCGAGGACACCAGGATCCGGGTGGCCTTGGCCGCCCCTTGAGGGGGCCGGCCGCTACGAGGCCGCCCCGATCCGTGTAACCTTGGCCGACCCTTGCGGGGGTTGGTCACGACGAGGCCGCTCGGGGAAGGTCGGCCTTGGAAGGCCATTATGGGGGACGACGTGGCGAGGTCGTCCAAGAACAAGCGGCCTCGGTCCACCCTCGTAGGAGCCGGCCGTGGCGAGGTCGCCCCGATCCGGGCGACCTTGGCCGTCCCTATTGGGGCCCGACCGTAGCGAGGCCGCCCCGATCCGGGCGGCCTTGGCAATCCCTCGCGAGGGCCGGCCGTGGCGAGGATGCCCGATCCGGGGGGCCTTGGCCGACCCTTGCGGGGGTGGGCCGCGGTGAGGCCGCCCTCATCCTGGGGCCTTAGCCGGCCCTTGCGGGAGCCAACCAGGAACGGGCGGCGCCGACCATCCCTCGCCTGGGCCAGCCATGACAGTTGTGGAGAGTGTGTAGCGCCCGACCCGGGCATGGCTGACCGACATCGCTGGTTGGCGGCAGATGCTCCGTGTATGAGATCCTGTGCGTGACAGTTATTGCATATATCGGGTGCGCGGATCGCACGTGCGACAGTTATGCATGCAACTTCCAATGATTTGAGTGGGGGAAGTGGGAAGAATGACTACTTGCAGCCCGATTTCACTATAATTGGGACTGGCCCCCATCAAGGGTAGCCAACACCTAGTCCGATTATGACTCGTTTGGCCTAGTTAGGTCAGTGGAACCTATCTAGATGATTTGAGATGTGAGAGACAAATTCTTTGCGAAGCTAATTGGAGGTTTAGTTGGCTACCTTGAAGTAATTAAAATTTTATTATAGGTCGTGGCATCCCAAGGAGATGTGAGGCTCAATGACAATGATTGGTAGGGCAAAGGAGAAGAAAAGGTCGTAGCGAGTTCTTACCTCTTATTTTCAATTAGTTACTTTTAGATACATTATGCCACTGTTGCTACAAATACTAACTTCGTTTTAAGATTGATATATCCACTTTAAAACTAACAAATTTAAGTTATAATTAAGTTTTTCTTGTGAATCAACGTCTCAATAAAAAGTGAAGAGACGTTGATTAAATTTTCAATGATTAAGAGGAATGCCTAGAATGTAAGATAACAATGAGAATAATAAATTCAATAGAATGAACTATTTTAAGGATATAAGCGGGATTTGCCAGATGTGAGAATTCTAATATCTTCTAGGATGAATTCATAAGAGAATTTATTGATTGGTTTGTTCCTCGTCTAAAAAGCAGATGTTCCAAGAGAAGTTCATTCGCTTGATGCAAGAAAATCGTTCAATCATTCAATATGAAACTGAGTTACGCCTCAGCCCAAACATGCCCTTGTATAATCCGTAATTCGTCGAGATCAGAGATGGCCGAGGATGGCCTATAGGATCTCGCCCACCTAGGGTGAGTGCAAGAGAAGTCACCTCCAGGGGCGAGATTTAGGGTCCAGAGGTGAGATCCAGGCTTCAGTGGCGATATCCAGGCTCTATGGGTATGATATAGGGTCTAGAGGCGAGATCCAGACTCCATGAGCGAGTTTTAGGGTCCAGAGCCGAGATCCAGGCTTTAGTGACGAGATCTAGGGTCCAGAGGCGAGATCCAGGATCCAGGGCGAGATCCAGGCTTCAGGGGCGAGATCCAGGGTCCAGAGGCAAGATCCATGCTCCATGGGCGAGATCCAAGCTCCAGGGGCAAGATTCAGGGTCAAGAGGCGAGATCCAGGCTCTATGGGGAAATCCAGGGTTCGGAGGCGAGATCCAGGGTTCATGGGCGAGATCCAGGCTTCAGGGGCTGCATTTTGGCCTACTAATAGCCCATTCGAACTACGAAGTTTCGTTGCTGGCAGATCAATTTGGACTACGTATAGTTATACCAAAATGCGAGATTCTGCTATTGACAAACCAGACTTAAAAAACTATAAATAGACCCCATTAACACCTTTGGAGGAGAGTCCTTTCTTTGACTTCCTCCTCCTTTGGTTGGTCCTGGTTGACCTCAAGCGCTCTCCAAGGTGCTCAACTCAGCATTGGTGAGGGAGGGGAATCTCTCTCTGATCTTCCAAGTGCGTGGCGGGACCTTCTCGCTGCAGCTCAGAGTCTATTTTTTAGTCCCAAGCAACTGGTCAAGTGCTCTTACTTAAGAGAAATATGTGTAAGTTACCCCCTAGGGTCCATACTCTTGGGACCGAGATTCGGTTTCAACAGTCCGCTCTCAAACACTCAGTCAACAGATAGTGCACACGAATCCCCCGTGCCCCACGCGACAGTACCCCTGACTGAGCAGTGTCCCGATGCGACGATGCTCCTTCAACTCACAAACCCTCGTGCGCAACAGTACCCCGACCACAATAATACCCCATGACCGTGACAATCCCGCACGGGGGTTTGCGAGCTGCAAGGCCGCCATTGCGTCGGGACACTGCCGAGGCAGGGGTACCATCGCTCTGGGCACGTGGGCTCCCCGTGTGTTGTCAGTTGACCGAGTGTTTAAGGCCGAGCAAGTTCGAGTTGAGGTACCGTCGATATTAAAACCATTAAGCACGACACGACCCTGCGAAAAATGCAAGCGTATCAAAATAAAGCGATACAACAACCTCCCATTTTAGAAGAAGCTCACAAAATTAACAACTTAGGCTTCGTTTGGGAGGACTTATTTTCACCGGTCAAGCGGTCACGACCGCATGAACCTGACCTTAGTTATGATTCGGTTCATGCGGTCGTGACCGCTTGACCGGTGAAAATAAGTCCTCCCAAACGGAGCCTTAGGGTCCGTTTGGCACGATGGTGGCGGTCATAAACACATGAGTTAAAACCATCATTTGTTAAGGATACCTAACAAACATAATATATTTTGTTAAGCACATAATTATATATAAATTATATTTTTGTTAAACACAGTGTTGTTCTCTATAAGGCTCCATTTGGCACGGTGGTGACAATAGTTGGATAAAGATTTGAGTGTTGTTGTTTTACGCGCTTAACAAAAATATAAGAGCGTTGTTAGGAGCACATCTATTTTGGATACTAGTACATCATTGATATTGACACAGCACAAATTTTATTTGCAACCCAACTTTTTATGAGCACACCGACTTGATTTTTTTTTAAAAAATTCTTCTAACGCGCATAAAAATTCTTTTAATGAGCATAATACAATTAGAGCGGGGTTTAGGATGACCTGTAGGAGAAGCACCATCGGGCGGAAATGTTATAAGAGTGCGAGCACAAATCCAGGATTCACGGGGTGGGAGGGGTGGGGGATGGAGGGGTGACACGTGAAGTTCACTGGAGGGGTCCGAATATACCTGTCGGGCGGGAGAGCAGGCAATAATCGCGGATTTAGGGTTTTCAGAAATGAAAGAGGCGTGAAGTTTCACAGAGGGGCCGAGGGTGCTCATAAGATCAGATACTGAGCTTAAAATATTGGATATTATTTGAATTTTGGTATGCTAATATAGTAAATGGGTGTGCTCATAAAAAACCTCAAATATAATCACCATAAATAATATCGCCACCTACCTAACACGCGATCTCTCAAAAATTGAAAACCCCGCCCGCCAACCTGTTTTACCGGCACCCGTAAGGCCCAACCCACCCCCGCCCCGCCAGCCAACCGGCTACAACCGGTTGCCCATCCCTTCAACCCTCCCCCATAAGGTCAAAGCCGCCGAGCAGTTAGCAGCCAAGCAGTCATCGTCTTCCCTCTCGTCCCTTCCTTATCCCTTCCCCTATAAATATGGATTCTCCTGCAGATTTTTCTTTTTTCCCCCTCTTTTCTCATCTCTCTCCTCTTTTGCGGGAAGACTTTCTGCTCAGATCCACAGCTGTTCGATCCCGCCATTCGCCACGCTTTCACGAGATCCGCGTTTTGCCTTTTCTCGATCTGTTCGTACGTATTTTCCGTCTATAATATCTCGATCTCAGCTGTTATCCCTAAATTTAGATCCAAAGTTTAGGGTTCCGCGATTTTGTCGCAGGATCTAGATTTTCTTGCGATATTTTGATGTAATCGTTGAATTTGGGAGCAGATCGGGAGGAAGTGAGAGGACGGAAGCGCCATGGACGGGATTGTGGGAATGCGTAGGGTGGCTTCGCACTGCTCGCTGGTGGATGTGGACGATTTGGACCTCGCGCGGCTGCTGGATAAGCCGAAGTTGAGCATTGAGAGACAGAGGTCGTTTGACGAGAGATCACTCAGCGAGCTCACTGTGAATATTCGGGCGGTGGATGTGTTTGAGAGCATGTATTCACCCGGGGGGATGAGGTCGGGATTCAATAGTCCGGCGTCATCGGTGAGAAACTCGTTTGAGCCGCATCCGATGGTGGCCGAGGCATGGGAGGCTCTTCGGCGCTCGCTGGTGTACTTTCGAAGTCAGCCGCTTGGGACAATTGCTGCTGTAGATCATGCTTCTGAGGAAGTCCTAAATTATGATCAGGTATTTTTGTATATGCTTTGTTTTTTTCTCTCCAGTTTCCTTTTCAATATTGTTTCTTTTATTTGTCATCAGGGAAAAAAAGTCTTTTTTAGTAGATTTTGTGTAATAATATGCATTACTTTTATTAAATGCATGGTTGTCAGGATCGCGATCCGGGTCATAGGATCCTACGATTCATATTTTGTAAATCAGGCTCCGTTTGGGGGGGACTTATTTTCACCGGTCAAGTGGTTACGATCGCATGAACCGGATCATAATTAAAGCCTGATTCATGTGGTCGTAACCGCTTGACCGGTGAAAATAAGTCCTCCCAAACTGAGCCTCAATCCTGATTTTGTAAAGCGATTCTCGATCCGAGCCTACTATCTGATCTGATCCTACCTCGAAACGATCTCATCTAGGATCTCGATCCTGACAACCTTGATTAAATGGGTAATACTAAAAGCACATCGATTTTATCTATTGACAACCAAATTATATTGACAGCTTAGAAAATATTATTTTCACATCATCATGTTATTGACACACCAAAGCTCAAATGCCATATTTTCACACCAGAATGCTAGTTTACACACTGAATTGCAATGCCCATCTCCAACTATATTTACAGCATCGACTACGTGGGCAGAAATATATGCGGGTATTTCCTTATGTCCGCATTTAAGAAACCTTAGCAAACCATTGACTTTGGTTGACCATCAATCTTATCTGCTCTTTGAATAGTAATGATGAATACCAACTCTTTGGCAATATTGCGAGCCCGCTAAACTAGACGCTTTTTACTAAAGAAAATTATGCATGTAACAAAGTGCTTCCCTACATCGATTTCATTGATTTTACATGACTCAACATTTAACAATAATCTTTGATCTACATCCATCCTACAAACAAAGAAGACATCTACAAATTCATTAAACATTAAAACCCAGTATGGACATATATTGACACTCGATTAAGAATGACTACTTTCATGTTACAACTTAAGAAAAAGGAGGGGAAAGCAGTCATAAGATATCATGTCTATAACAAATTGCTTCCGTTTCACATTGCTTGGTCAACTCACATAATTCAATCGTCAAGCAAGTCGGTACTAACTACTTGCAGTAAAATTCACCGTGATAAGGTTCTAATGTGTGATTGAGGTTTCTATTTTTAAAAAGAACCTTCATTGATCTTTGTAACAACAAAACTTAATCCCCCCATTTTTTTTACCTAGATGATAAATATCACAATACTCTGAATGCACTTTGTAATCTCTAGAATCGGCCACTGCATGGTTGTTAGAAGCGGCGAATAAAGCAAAAACTTGTTTATATGGATAACAAAGAGTAGATTATGCATGACATTATCCTCGGTTGGGATATGAAAAAATGAATGTCGGCGTCGAAAACTAAGGGGGTGGAGAGAATAAAGGAGAAATCATGCTTACCGTTTGCGAGAGAGGTGGTAGTCTCCAACATCTCCTCCATCGATCGAGCTTCCTACTGCCGTCGAGAACGACGAAGGTCTTGCTGGTGTCGGGGAGCGTCATAAATGACACACTTAAATTAGCGGCGTGCATTGACATCTTAAGGTTTGGATGTTTTAGGGTGTGCTAATATCCTTTAGTGGTGTGCTTTTAACATTACTCTTTTCAAATTCGTTCTTTCAAGATTAAATAAGTTTTTAACCTTTGGTGTACTTGTGTTTTACTATGTTTTATTGTCTTCAAAATAGTTGGCTGCTCAAGTTGTTTCGTTTAGTTTATATTTAACAGTATGTCATTGAACTTGATTGAATGAAAAAAAATCAATAATGCCATGAATGATGATGAAATGATAACTATTAAATTGAAAAATAAATCATTGTTTATATATCTCCCTATATATATATGTATATATATTCATATTCATTGTTCTAAAAGGAAATACATTTGAGACCATTATGACTCCAAATGTTCAGTATATTTAATTTTGACCATCCACCTAAAATCGCCTCCTTCATCTTGACCCTCCATCCTCTTTTAATTTGAATCCTATGAACCCACAGCCCTCCCACAAAATTAAATATCACTCATCTTCTTTCTCGCAAACCGCGTCCCACATTCCTACCGCCTTTAGGGCATTGGTGTTGCAACATTCCTTCCTACTTCCAATTCTTCTCTTCGCTCGCTGAGGGTCTTCTATTCTATGACTCACACCGACAAAACTGGCATTAGCGTGTTCTCAGGAATGACTTCCTAGGAAACCCAAAAAAGTTTTCCCCGACCTCTTACATTAGGGTATCATGTAGCCAATGAAATCCATCGCCTCTGTGCTCTCCTCGCCATGTGCTTTGTCACAAACTTTTCAGGACTAGGGCATTATCAATCCTCACCCTGCTCTGCTTGCAAGTTGCAACCGATCGCCCCTGTCCAGTTCCTCATGAGTCTTATTCCTGCTTTGCCTTAGGGCATCAATGCAGCTACTCCTGCTTTGCGATTCCAAGCCCTTTCCATGCTCTACTGAGGAAGGCCATCAACTGGCCCGCGCCTGCATTTCGCCAAGGGTATTTTTACAACATTGTTTGTGTTCTTACTTCTTAATTACATTCATAACTATGAAAAAGAAACCACCATTTGAATCATAGCATATATTCAACTCTCCTGACATACTTCAATCCTTACTCCGTGATAAGAGGATTGCTTACCTTGAGCCTCCATTCTCAAAATATCTGTAAGTTGAGAAGAAATAGTCTTGGTTATTTCGTCCCTTTCCTCCTTCTAATTAGAATACATATATTTTTATTTCTTTAGTTATTTTGATTAAAATTGATTAGTCGATATGTATTTGATTAATGAGAGCATATGGCAGCATTAGAAATCATTAATAAAGCGGGGTCTTAATTTAAATGAGGATTTGTTCTCTGTTAAGAGGGACTTGTTCTCCGTTCCTCTGCATTGGTTTTATTTATTTATTTTATTGTTGATAAAGAGGGTTATTAGGGACTATAAGAGATGCACACCTTTAAATTATGATATAACCCAACTTTATTTAATCTTAGAGTAGAATAGGCCCTTGAAAATAATTCTGGACCCTTTTTGTCAGTTTTATATACAACTATAATTCAGCCTTTTAAATTTTGATACTACCTGCCTTTATTTAACCTTAGAGTAGAATCTACCAGTGAAGTTAAGCTTTTTTCTTCAACGAAGGTTGTAATAGGACGATCCTCAAATTTCCACCTTAAAATGGCAACTAAGTTATTTACGTGTGTGGCTTAATTATGAGTTCTTATAACTTCATGATTTTTAATTATTTTTTAAAACTTTTTGATTATCAATCATTTGATTTTTTATGCTCTCATCATCGTAAATTATTAGTTTGAGTGTTGACAACAAAGATTTTCATTTTAATTTCTCAGTTTCTCGATCGACGTCATGTACAGATGTTACATTCTTACTGACATTGGTTAGTAATCCTTAAGCATTACATTCAACATGGAAACCTAATTTAAAATGAACCTATTGTCTTTTTTAACTTCCTTGGCACACTTCCATGATAATTGAATGATGCCTCGATGTATATCATATGTTGCCCATGCGATCATGCTTACATGTCATATGTAGTGTTTATGTTCTCCATTCTATTTTGTTTTTAGCGTTTAGTTACTTTCTTTGCATACTTAAAAATTGCTACAATTTGTAGGCTAACTGAAACACGTTCGTTGCCGTTGAGACCTCTTATTAACTCGATTGGTGTTGAGAAAGTGTGTAGTTGTGAAACCCCGCATCAATCGCTGTTAGAGAAACTTCTAGTAGCCTATAGAAAATCCCTGGGCGGGCTGAGCCAGTTCACAATGCAGGGACGGTCGCAGGCCGTACGAAGTCTATGGACGGGTCAAGCTTGGTTGAAACTAGCTGAGTTACTGTCGTGATGGCTTCACTATATTGAAATACGTTAATTCACTATTTTTAGATATTTAGATTAACGATTGTGGCGCAAGTGCGCAACCCGCTTTGATGCGAGTGCAACTCGCTTGCATGCAGGCGACACTTGCTCGAGAGCCTCGGGCAAAAGCTCTTCCAACTTAGCCATTCAATAAAATCTTACCTCCTTCAATAAAAAAAAGAAATACATCTTGGCCCATGATGGCTTCCAAATGGCCTCCTCAATTAATTTTAGCCATTCGATGAAATCCACTTCTCTCATGTTAGTCATTTAGTAATACTTTAATTTGAAACCTACATTCCAAACTCCGCACGCAAACTTTGCGGCATGGCTCTCTACTCTCTAAATTGTGTCTTCCCATTTTCTCTCCCGCCACGACACTTTAGTACTCCTATAGGGCATCACAAGCCTAGCTTTAAGTACGGAGAGGAGTTGCCTGCTTTGATGCGGGCGCATGAATCCCAAGAGCATCAAGCACGAGCGTAGCTCGTGCGGAATCAAAATTTTCTAGAATTGAAAGTGTTGAAAATTATCAATTTTTGCGTGCAACCAAGTCCCCCACACTACAACTTATTTGTTCTTTAGTTCTTTTGTCCCTCCCTCTTCGAGTGAGTGGGTTCAAATTAGTTGATCGAGTACAAATCCTTCTGGCCGTTATTTTGACTTTTGAGGAGAGGTAAACATCCTTATTATCATTTGACTGATTCGTTTCGTGGATGGAAACATATTATGGGCTTTTAATGTTTTCCCTCAAAAGTTTTTTGAGCTGTGAGCCTGTGAGAACTAAAGTATAACATGGAGTTGTGAGAATTTTAGGAGATGTTAGACGCAAATTGCCAATCTTTGAAAAATATATTTATTTTGTGCTATTTCAAGTCAAATGTGTGGTGATTTTTGCCCAAGGCGGAGTATCACTTGTTTGTGGGGGTGCCATGATTTGAAAAGAAATGACGATCTATATCTAATCTAGGGTGAAACAATGAAATGTGCAATATGTCATTAGAAAACGGGTGCAGCCCGCCCGAAAGCAGCGAGCACGAGTGTATCTCCTGCAGAGCCCGCTTTGATGCATGCGCAACCCGCCTAGCTGCTGGTGCAGCTTGTTCCGGAACATCGAGCACAATTAGAGCCCGCCCGAGAGCATCGAGCACGAGCGTAGACCGTGCGGAGCCTGCTTATATGCGGGTGCAGTCCGCCTGAGAGAATTGAGCACGAGAATAGCCTGTGCGGAGCATGCCTAGATGCGGGTGCGGCCCGCACTGATGCCATTGGTAATCAATGGTATCGTAGAGAATCGAGCACATGTGCAACCCGCCTAAAAAAAGTCGAGCACGTGCGTAAGATCTTGTGCCCGCTAAGATGCGGTTGCAACCGCTTAAATGCGGGAGAAGCCCGCTAAGAGCATCGAGCACGAACGTAGCCCGTGCGGAGATGCTCGGACACACAAACACACACAAGTGACAGGCACGGGGCTCCGCCCCTACGACCAAGGTTGTCAAGATCGAGATCTTACTTGGGATCGGGAGACGTCCCTAAGATCGTAAAACATAGGATCAACACGGATCGTAAGATCGTATTATAATAAAAATAAAAAAAATTATTTATATTTAAACGCATTAGCTGATTATTTTTATAAAACAATAACATAAAGAATGTAACAATCAACATTCGACAAATATTAATATAAAAGACATTGTAAATAATGCATACCATCACATCAAAATGTAATATGAGTATCAGACTATCAACAATAAGTTACAATATCCAAACATCAAATATTCAGAAAAGTCAAAATTGTTCTATTCAAATTTAAATAAAATCATTCTAAGGCAAAATTCAAATTTTCCCCAAAATCTTCTTCCTCTCCTTCAACCATCACTTGCTCTTCTTCCTCTCCTGCAGCATGTTCTTCAATAAAATTAGGAATATCCAACTCCGTTTCATTTGGAGCATCTACTTCATAAGTGTCCCCAAGATCATTCAGATTGTCTTCATCTTCATCTCCAACAATCACTCATCATCTGAAGGGATATCATCAAAATTGAAATTATCAGTACCTTTTTTTTCATTTTGCCTAATCTTTAATTGGTCATCACAAAGATAACATCATTCATTGTCTTTTGCTTTAAGCGATTTCTTCTCTTTGCGTGTACCTAAAAAAATTCAAATAAGTTAATATACATAACATAATTTGAATGAAATTTAAAAAGATTTCTTATTTTTTAAATTATATCATTTCAAAGGCACTCCAGTTCCTCTCACATCCAGAGGAACTACATGTCAAGCTTAGAACATGAAGAGCAAATTTCTGAAGGTCTGGATGTTCCTTCTCATATGAATCCCACCACGCAGCTGGAGTTTTGATATTAATTCCAGTTTTGGCAACTATAGATCCAAAAATTTGCCTTTTATTCTTAAAATTTTCAAGCTGACTATCAATTTTTGAAATTTCATCCATATTTTCCCCTTCATTCTCATATAGTCCACACTTTACTTCATAATTTGCTTTAAATGAAAGACTGTAATGAAATTTGGGGTTCAAATAATAACCAAAAGCATGCAAGGGCCTATGCAGTTGCTTGTCTCATCTTGCATCAAAAACATCTCATATTGGTTGATAACTAAATAATAAAAAAACTGAAGTAAGTTAAAATCAAGATACAAATAAATAATGCTACAATTTATTAATTACATAAAAAAACTTACTATTTTTGCACACCATCGAAGACACGTGCAATTTTCTCTTTGGCCATATCCATTTCCTCATAAATGAATCCCACCTTCATCAATGAATATTCCCCCTTCAAACAAATAACAATATTCTCCCAAAACTCTTTATCCATAATCACATTTCAATCAGTTTTCCATCTCTTGAACTAACAAGCCGACTACCCTTCCATTCATCTGAATTAAACATTCTTATCAATGCAAGTTTCTTGTCATGAAGACATCCCAAAGTTAAGTATTTTCCTCTTAACACTTCCACTTGTCTGTCCTTCTTCCATGAGAGGATTGTTTTCTTCAATAATCTATCTTGCAAATCAACTAAAATCTCCTATATTTCTTTTTTCACATCTTCTGGCACGACCCTACAAGCTTCAATATCTTTTTAGGTTCCCGCCAAATGATGTTTTAAACGATAAATCCCTCCGGTCACTACTTTCTCACAAAATTTGCATTTGATTTTCCTAACATCTCCCACAAATGGAATGTCATACTTCCATCTAATTTGACTTCTAGATCCTTCATCAGTCTTTTGCATTGTAGATCCCATACGAGCATCAACATTGTTACTCCCAGATGCACTATTCGAAGCACCACTTGAAGCTATTTTTAACACAATAATAAAATACAAGGTACAAGCTTTAACAATTAACATTAATAACTGTATAAGTAGAACCTGAACCTCACAGAGTCAGCCGCGTGAGAAGACCTGAGCCACACAGAAATCCATAGAAATCCACTGATGAGCTCGAGAAGGGACGAGGCAGGGAGATCCACAGGAATCCACTGAGCAACGCTTGAAGAACCACAGGAAGAAGCCGCGCTGGCGAGAAAATCGAATGCGAGTCGGCTAGGGTAAGTAAAATTCTTGACTAAAACACGCGTGAGACTCGGCAGTCGACACGATAGGTCAACCAATCCTACCGTGCCAGCGATCTTACACTGCGATCCCAACGATTTTAACGGGCCGGCGATACTAACTAGAACGTGGCTCGCTGAGGTGAAAAAAACGTAGGATCGGACGATCCTACGTTTTTACACGCGTTTTTAACATCGTTGCCTACGACCAACCGTGACAATACCCCGACTGCGACAGGCACGGGCCTCCGCCCACTTCAATTAATTGCTGCAGTTTTAAATAAACACATTATCAATTAATTAATGCAAAAAATACTTGTACACCATTTCTCAATTCTTGTTAAAAAAACATTTGCTTGATGTGTATATTATCGTGCATGCCAAATCAACTTTAATAAAGTTGTTGGATTTAACAGTAGTTCCTTGAAAATACCGCTCACATGCCTAATGACAGGCTACTATAGTAGGTATATGAGCTTTACTAAGAATTTTTTCGATTTTATGATTTTCCATCATTACTTTTAATTTCGGGATATGGTGTAATTACTTGAATTAACATTGTAATTTTTTTTTAAAATATATTATATTTGTTAAAGATTGGCGGTTTGTCCTTCTAAGTCGGGCGGCTAGTTGTTCGAGCGGTCTGGCGGTTTGTTCAGGCGGTCTGGTTCTCTGGTAGCTTATCCTAGCCGATGTGGTCTGAGGGCTTGCCGCAGCAGCGGTTTGACAGTTAACAACAGTGGTCTGGTTGCTTACCGCAGTAGCGGTCTGGTGGCTTGCCACAACAGCGGTCTGACAGTTAGCCGCAGCAGTGGTCTGATGGCTTACTGCAGCAGTGGTCTGATGGCTTACTGCAGCAGCGCTCTGGTGGCTTACTGCAACAGCGGTCTGGTGACTTACTGTGGTGACTTACTGCAGCTGTGGTCAGGCAACTAGCATTGGCAGTTAGGCGGCTAGCAGGAGGTCTGGCGGCTAGCAGTGGCGATCTGGCGGCTAGCAGGCGGTCTTGCAGTGAGCGGTCCTTTGTACAGTGTTGCGGTTTGACAGTGACAAACCACATAACCGCGCAGATACTTATTTAGTCCCACATTTCTTATTATGTTCTCTTATCTCCCCCATTTTCTATAAATAAGGGGGCATACCCATGTAATTATTATTTTTTGGAGCAATAAAATTTGCGGTTTATTTACCTCTTAGTCATTTGTTCGCTCATTTTTCACATGGTATCAGAGGAAATCGATCCATTGCTTCAATACGATTGCGGTTTGATTTTCTAACCGCGCCGACTTCTTTGCTAGTCGCTCTTCTTTGCGACTTGTTCTGTTCGCACGACCTCTTGGCTGTTCGCGCTTTCTTCTTTCTCCTTTCTCCCCGCGGGTTGTTTCTTCCTGCGGCTTGTTTCGTCTTGCGCGAGTTGTTTTCTCTACTTGCGCGGCCTCTCCTCTTTTTGCGCTTGTCGTGTTTGCGCGACTTCTCTTCTCTACCGCGGGATCTGCATTTGGGTCGCGACATATTCCTTGCCGCTGTTGTGTTGTCACCGTGACCGTGCAGACTATTTCTCTTCTCTCTTTCTTTTCCTTCTTTGCGACTTCTTTTCTTGTTCGCACAGCTTCTCTGTTGTTGTCGTGTTTCAGCTTCTCCTCTTTTTTGTTTCTTCTAGCCGCGACTTCTCTTGTCGCTGCGACTTCTCTTGTCGTTGCGGCTTCTCTAACCGCTGCGGGCTCCACATCTTGGTCGCGGCCTCATCTCTTGCCGCCGGTGTGTTATCACCGTGACCGTGTGGTCTTCCCGCGTGGTTTGTTCGCTCCTTGTCGATGCGACTTCTCTTCTTGCTCGTTATCTTCTTGGTTTGCTATTTTCTTAGTGTCTGGTTCTCTCCGGCTTCTCTTCAAACCGTGCGGTTTGTCTCTGCCTTTCTCTTTCTCTTGGTCACTGTCTCTCTGCGACTTGTTTGCCATCCTGTTCGGTTTGACTTCTCTCCTTCTTGGTCACACGATTTCTTTGTTCTTTTTGAGATGGTTTCTCTTCTCTCCTCTATAGCTTGTGCTCTTGCGGCTCCTCTGATAAGTGGCTTATTGCCTCTGGTGGGACTTATCACATGACTGACAACTATCGTTTATTCTCCTCTTTGACTAATCAAAACAAGCTGTCTCCTGTTGTTATTGCAGATGAGACTTCTGCTCCTATACATGTTGACACTATTCATCTCTCCCCGTCTTTGCTTCTTACGAACACTCTCTATGTCTCCACTTTCCCATGCAATTTACTCTCTGTTCATGCTCTCTGCACTCAATTAAATTGCACGGTTACTTTTACTGACACCACTTGTTCTTTCTCTGATTCTGTCTTCATAGCTCCGATTGCTACTGGGACTGCAAGTGACGACATTTTCTTACTTTTACTGACACCACTTGTTCTTTCTCTGATTCTGTCACCATCCTCCTCGCCTCATTCATCAACTTTTCCCAGACCTTCCTTCAGAGGATTTTCCTTTGAATTGTGAAGCATGTCAGTTTGGTAAACATCATCGCTCTTCTTTCCTAGCTCGGACGGGACGTACTTCTTCGCGTCCCTTTGTACTAGCTCATTCTGACATCTGGGGTCTTTCTCCTACTGTCACTGTTGGTAGAGGAAGCTTGTACTTTGTTACATTTATGGATGATTTCTCCAGGTGCACTTGGCTGTATGTCTTGAAGGACCATTCTGAGCTGTACTCCGTGTTTATTGCTTTTTATAATGAGATCTCCACGCAATTTCATGTGCCAATTCAGGTTCTTCGTATTGATAATGCCAAGGAATATGTCAGCCGACAATTCTCTGATTTTTGTGCGAGCCATGACTTGATTCATCAAACTACTTGTCTATATACCTCTCAACAGAATGGTGTTGCTGAGCGCAAAAATCGCCATCTCCTGGATGTTGCTCGCAGCCTTTGTTTATAAATGAATGTTTCTCGGTCTTATTGTGGTCATGCTGTTCTCCTTTCTTGCTATCTCATCAGCCGTATTCCCTCATTTGTTTTTCAAGACAAGACTCCATTTTCTGTTTTGTATCCCGAGGATGAGCCATTCCCTTTACCTCTTAAGATTTTTGGCTGTACAACATTTGTTCACATACCTTCTCATAGTCGTGACAAACTTTCTTCCCGTTCTGTTAAATGCATATTTTTTGGTTATTGTCCAACTTAGAAAGGCTATCACTGTTATAATCCTCTTCTGCGCAAACAGTACGTGTCTGTTGATGTTACTTTATTTGAAGATACATCGTATTTTTCTCCTGCTTCTTCTCTTTTGCCCTCTGATACTTCTTCTTCAATGCCTATTATCTCGGCACCTCTGCCAGAACCAGTTCTTTCCACAACTGTTAATGTCGCGCCGTCTCTTTCTCTTGAGACTGATTCTTTGCCCTTGGAGCCTTCTGTACTTGTTCTCGAGCCTCTTCTTTCTTCTGACAGTGAATTGCCTCTTTCAGACATGAGTGATCTTGATCTTCCCATTGCCCTGCAAAAGGACGTTCAACAATGCACTAAGCATCCTATTGACGCAGTTGTCTCCTATGCTCAGCTTTCCCAGTTGGCAAGCGTTTTGCTCTTGCTATCTCTTCTTTTATTATACCGGTTACGTATCAAGAAGCTCTTGTCATTCCTCAGTGGAAAGCCGTTATGAATGAAGAAATGAACACATTAACTGAGATAGGTACTTGGACTCTTGTTCCCCCACCTCTAGGCATTGATGTGGTTAGCTGTCGGTGGGTCTTTGTTGTTAAGTATCTTCCAGATGGTTCTGTTGATCGCTTTAAGGCAAGGCTTGTGACAAAAGCGTTTACTCAGACGTATGTGGTAGACTTTTTTGGTACTTTTTCTCCCGTTGCTCGCATCAACACTATACGCGTTCTCTTCTCTGTTGCTGTTAATAGAAACTGGAAGATGTCTCAGTTAGATGTAAATAATGTCTTCTTTTATGGTGATTTGCAAGAGATGGTTTACATGAAGCAACCTCCTGGGTATGTTGCTCCGGGGGAGTCTCAGGTGTGCAAGATTCGGAAGGCGATTTATGGTTTGAAGCAGAGTGCACAAGCTTGGTTTGAAAAGTTTAGTGGAGTTGTGTCTCTTATTGAGTTCAATCGAAGCTCTGCTGATCATTCTCTGTTTATACGCAAGACTACTAAAGGCTCTGTGGTTCTTGCTGTCTATGTTGATGATATTATTCTGGCTGGTAATGATAAAGAAGACATTGATCTAGCCAAAAGATATCTTCGACAAAATTTTGTTACCAAGGATATGAGAACTCCGAAGTACTTTCTGGGAATTGAGATTTCACGAAAGAGGAACTCGGTGGTTCTTTCACAGCGAAAGTATGCGCTAGATCTCTTAAAAGAGAGCGGTCTTCTTGGCACGAAACTTGCTCATTGCCCGATGACGGTTGGAGATGATAAGGGGTGGACTGAAGATTCTCCTCTTCTTTCAGATTTTACTGTGTACAGACAACTTGTAGGCAAACTCATATATCTGACTGTTACTAGATTAGATATCTGTTATGTGGTTGAAAAAGTCAGTTAGTTTATGCAGAATCCTAGAGAGTGTCATATTCGGTCTGCCATGCAAATTCTGGAGTATGTGAAAGAGTTTCTAGGAAAGAGTTTGTTGTTTCGGAAGAATAATCATCTGAAGATTGAAGCGTATTCTGATGTCAACTATGCTGATAACAAAGAAGATAGAAAGTCTACATCAGGTTTTTGCACCTTTGTAGGAGGAAACCTTGTTAACTGAAAAAGCAAGAAGTAGACAGTGGTTTCACGGCCATGTGCTGAAGCAGAGTATAGGAGTATGACTTCAACTACCCGTGAGTTGAAATGGTTACGAGCGCTTATGCTTGACTTTTGAGACGTCTATGATCATCCTCTTCCTATGTTCTGTGATAACAAAGCCGTCATTTACATATTAAAGATTCTTGTCTTTCATGAGAGGACAAAACACATTGCGGTTGATTGTCATTTCATTAGGGAAGAGGTTTCGAATCAAATCTGTACTCACTTCGTTACTTCTGATAAAGAACTGACAGACTTCTTCACGAAACCAGTTTCCGCTTCAGATGTTTGTAGCAAGCTGGACATGGTTGACATATACGCTCCAGTTTGAGGGGGAGTGTTAAAGTTTGACGGTTTGTCCTTCTAAGTCGGGCGGCTAGTTGTTTGGGCGGTCTGGCTGTTTGTTCAGGCAGTCTGGTTCTCTGGTAGCTTATCCTAGCAGATGCGGTCTGAGGGCTTGCCGTAGCAGCGGTTTGACAGTTAGCAACAGCGGTCTGGTGGCTTACCGCAATAGCGGTCTGGTGGCTTGCCGCAACAACGGTCTGACAGTTACCGCAACAGCGGTCTGGTGGCTTACCGCAGCAGCGGTCTGATGGCTTACTGCAGCTGTGGTCAGACAACTAGCATTGGCAGTTAGGCGGCTAGCAGTGGCGGCTAGCAGACGGTCTGGCAGTGAGCAGCCCTTTGTACAGTGTTGCGGTTTGACGGTGGCAAACCGCATAACCACGCAGATACTTATTTAGTCTCATCGCTTATTGTATTCTCTCATCTCTCGCATTTTCTATAAATAAGGGGGCATACCTATGTAATTATTATTTTTTTGGAGCAAAAAAATTTGCGATTTATTTACCTCTTGGTTGTTTGCTCGCTCATTTTTCACAATATTATATGTAGAAGGGGAGCCTTGCGCACCGGTTAAGGTGTCGCCGTGTGACCGACCTTGAGGTCACGGGTTCGAGTCCTGGAAGCAGCCTCTTGCAAAAATGTAGGGTAAGAATTGCCTATATTTCATCCTTGTGGTGGGACCCTTCTCCGGACCCTCGCTGTGCATGGATGTTTTGTGCACCGCGCTGCCTTTTTTTAAATTATATTTTACGTAATGTCTTTTGATTGAAACAATAAGACTATATTTGACAATTTTGAACCTTTCATCAAAGGTAGCTTTTTTCCTTTTTAATATAGGCACATGCAACTCTTCACACAGGCACATGCAACTCTTCTCTTCAGGATCTCTATAGATAATATAGAGAGTTTTTGATAAGCTTTTTTCCTTTTAATATAGGCACATGCAACTCTTCACACAGGCACATGCAACTCTTCTCTTCAGGATCTCTATAGAGAATATAGAGAGTTCGAAGTACCTTGTGTTGTCGATTTGGCGAGTTTATTGTATAGTCCCAATTTATATATCTGATTATGAGTTGTTTCGATAGTCACTATTAGATCAGCTAGCTGGCCACTTGAGCTAACAAAGGATGTCACAATCTTTTTGGAATCCATTGATCTCAATATATTTTGGCTCTCACGAAACATACCATTTAATGCAATCTGCATCAAAATCTGATTATTACACAAACTTCATGAGTTATTTCTGATAGAAATCAAACTTGGTAAGTAATTGTTTAGCCATATCAACTCATTATATTGACAATGGGAACTCAATATTTGACTTACAACTTGGCCTCGCAATAACTATTTGTTTCTTATTTTCTGAAGGAGCTTTAGACATTTGCTGTGAAGGAGAGCTGGAAAGCTACGCGATGGGGAATGGTTAGAGTGGATTGGGCTCTTATACCATGATAAATTGACAAATTAAATTATTTATGTATAGCTCCCTCAATATGTATACACGTACAATTCTCATGTTTTTTATAGAAGTATACAAAAGACTAAAATACAATGTGTACTTTCATTCAACAATAATGATTATGATGTTTGGGGTGGTGTTACTTCATCTTCGGTCATATATTTTCAGAGTATATAAAAGGACTATTGGTAGGTTACTTTTATGAAAGCAATTTCTTTACTTGGGCCAGAAGTCTAGGATTCTCCTCCTTTTGACCGTCTTATAACATTACCTAGTATTGTTGATAATTATTCCACAAATTGATACCAAATAGGACTTCATATCCGTTTACAATAGTAAATGACAGTACTTGTTTTGATATTACTCGCTTGTTTTAATATTACTTGCTTGTCCATTGACCTCTTATGCAGGTTTTTCTCCGTGATTTTGTACCAAGTGCATTAGCTTTTCTAATGAATGGTGAGCCGGAAATTGTAAAAAATTTTCTTCTTAAGACCCTCCTCCTTCAGGGGTGGGAAAAAAGGATAGACCGTTTCAAGCTTGGGGAAGGTGTGATGCCAGCAAGCTTCAAGGTACTCCATGATCCTCTTAGGAAGGTTGACACAGTTATTGCAGATTTTGGCGAGAGTGCAATTGGAAGAGTTGCACCCGTCGATTCTGGATTCTGGTGGATTATTCTATTACGCGCCTATACAAAGTCAACTGGTGATTTATCTCTTGCTGAAACTCCTGAATGTCAAAAAGGAATGAGACTTATACTATCATTATGTTTGTCAGAGGGATTTGACACATTCCCCACCTTACTCTGTGCAGATGGATGTTCAATGATTGATAGAAGAATGGTAAGATATGCCGAAAATATATATCCACCTTTCTATTTAATACTACTTAAAATAGTTTCTAGTAATGGTGGATTTAATTTTTCCCTGAACTTACGAGCCAGAATTATTTTCCTAGCGCATCTTTCCACCATTTGAAGTAAACATCAAGTTGGCTAAGGCCCTATGATCAGACCCATGTATTTTGCTCTTTATTGCTACTTGGCTCAATATTCATTGTCTTTGCTTAACAATCTAGTTGCACACTCATGTGCTCAGTGAGGATGATACCATACTCTTATCACCTTGAATGTGTAAGCACTGTTTATATCACATGTAACTCATCTCACAAGATATTATTATGCTTCTCGCTCTCTCTCACTCACGCACGGGTGCTCGTGCTATCGTGCATGCCTCCACACACACACACACATACACACACTATTGCTTGCATAGTTGCACACTCATGTGCACAGTGAGGCTGATACCATACTCTTATCACCTTGAATGTGTAAGCACTGTTTATAACACTGTCCAAAGGGCTCATGTCCTTTTAACGATTTCCACTCCCTGTGCAATTTCCCTATTGTGAAACTTCCTCATAACTGAGCCTAATAAGTTTATTATGATTTTGTTTCTTTTTTATTTATAGCTTCCATTCTTATTATTAATTTTTTGTTAGAGGCTACTCTCTTTTATTCTAAAGAGGGGTAGATTCACTCCTAATTTATAAGCTGCAGCCTCTTTATTTCTTTCTTTCTCTCTCTTTATTCATGCTCTGCCAGCATCCTGTTCCTTTTCTCCTTTCTTATCCCAATTAAATAACAAGCAGCAAGTAATAATCTTATACCATTTTTTCTTACTGTTAACTTATTTTTTCCAGAAATATACTTCTGAGGTCACGGGTTCGAGTCTTCGAAGCAACCTCTTGCAAAAATGCAGGATAAGGTTTGCCTACATTTCACCCTTGTGGTGGGACCCTTCCCCCACCCTCACTGCGCGGAAATGCTTTGTACACACATTATTTAATTAGTCATCTATATGTTTCTAGGGCGCTTGCCTCTCCCGTCATTCGGTCTTCCTTCAGATATCTGCAAGTCTGGATTGCAATTCCTGCACTTCCAAACAGCTGTTTTACTGTCCAAAACTCATGTCAAGCATTTTAAACTCATTAATAGCAGTTTTTGAGTGCCAGAACTGCTGTTCTCATGTTTAAAATTGCTGTTCCAACAGTCTACAAGTGCTGAATTGCTGTTCCAGTACTTCTGGACAACAGTTTTGCTGTACAAAACAGTTGTGCAGTATTTTTAAATATTAGTGTGACTACAGTAGATGCTTTATGTTTGAATTTTATTGCATTTAGTATTGTTATCATATTACCTTCCTTAAAGATTTATGCCACACTCCCGCTTTTATAAGTGAGTGGCAGTGTGTTTTTTAGGTATCTTGAATCATTGTCTTGTTTTGGTATCTCTTAGAGAGATCTTATCCTCAAGAGTGGATATCAAGTATACCTCGATATATTGTATCTTGACTGGAATCAATTTATTGGATCGATAGGGAGCCTCTGTTAACACAATAATGATGTATACTATGGATTGATTTAAATAAAAAAATGGAATTAACTTTGAAGAAGATGGATAATGGACTTTAAGATCTTAGTGAGATACTTCCTGAGCTATGAAGTTACATGGAATATTGCAGTGGAGTGTTAACAAATCTTAGCAATGAAAATGTAAACATTAAGATGATAAATGACTCAAGAAAAAGTGCCTGATGCTGGTGTTTAAGAATTAAGGAAAATATTAATATTATGTTAATTATAGTCAAATTGTACTTATGAGTCAAATAAAAAGCTTTGTGAAATAACTATGTTGGATGTACTCAGAAAAATTGCTTTAATTTCGGGGAATCAATTCAATTTCGACTAGGAAGATCAGAGTGATATTTTGTTTTCAAGACAAATGATGGAAAAATATAGAGAAAAAAGATCTTCGTATGATTTTTATTGGTCTAGAGAAAAAACATGTGATCAATAATGATGAGAATAAATTTAGCACTTTAAAAAAGAAAGTTGCATGTCAAATGTATGCTGAAGCTTTTAAATATATGTATGATGAGACATTGTCTTATATTAGATCTAGCGGTGTTGTGGCCAAATAGTTTTTGTTGAGAGATGTTTATATCAAGTATCAATACTGAACTCGTCTTTTAGTAATGCATCTTGGTGTATGGTTTGCACCGACGATATAGTTTTTATTTGTGAGATATCTCCAGAATTAAGGCTTCATTTGGCGTGGTGGTGGAGGGAGCAGCCGACGGTTAGAAAGGGAAGGTTGGAATTGGAGGGGAGGAGCGGGGGCTTGAAACGGAGTAGATCAACTCCATTTCTCGGGGCGGGCAGGAGCAGACGCGGCAAACACCGCAGCCGGCCATTTGGATAGTTGTCGTGCGTTTGCGTCTGCGCCCACCACCGCCGTGAAAACGCCGCACCAAATGAAGCCTTAGTGAAAATTAGAGCAAATTGAGATATTGTTTAGAAGATTAATGACTTCAAAATAGCATGAGAAAGCTATTTTATTGACAATTATTAATCTATTTTATTAGAAGACAGAGATATGTAACTGTAATGTGGTTTGTGCTGATTTTTGAATAATTGAGATATAAATGAGAATATATTCTCTAAAATTGAGTCTGAGTGGTTAAAATGGAGAAGTTAATTAGGAGTATGTTACGATGCTCGACACACCGAATCCGCATTGGGGCCACACTTACCAGCGCTGCCCACCGGCCAAGACCGCTTGAATTTTTATTATGTTTGATGCTTTCATATTTGGTAGTTTATTATATTTTGTTCTCACTTGTAGTATGCCCAGGTGAGTGGCGCGACTATGCAAACAATTTACTTTTGGTTTGGGTTGGGACCTATATGGGTCCTGTTGGTGTTTGGGAATAGGCAAGCAAGTATTTTCCTAAAATCTCCTCTCTCTAAATCCCGTTCTCTCTCTCTAACCCCTCCTGATCGCAACCCTAGCAGTTTGGGATTCCGCCGACGCCAGGCCCGCGCTCCTCTCACTGCCCTACTTCTCTTCCTCTCTCTCGATCTTTTCTTCTTCTCCTCTTCTTCACTCCCTCACAGGTTCCGGTAATTTCCAGTCATAGCACCTTCAAGGGATTCGACCCCTCTACTGGGGAACTCCTCCTCAGTCGGCCCTCTCGCGAGATCCAGATCGGGAGGCCATAACTACTTGGTATCAGAGCCAAACGTCGGTACTACCCTACCCGACACCTACCGCGCCGCCTTCACGAGATCCCGCCGACCCCCCGCACCGCCTTCACCCGCACATGCCTCCGCCGGGTAACTTCCGTCTCCAGCAGTGCCGCCCTTTTCCATGGCTGACGGTGGCCCCTCTCTCACCCAACACATGGAGTTTTTCCAATCAATGTTTACCACCCAAAATGATAAGATGGACACCCTCAACGCGCTCTTGGACTCCCTCCAGGGCGCTCCACCACCACCACCACCGCACTAGGCCGCCACCCCATCCGAGAGCCCGGTGGAATCGGCTCCTCCGCGCGGCGTCACCTTCTCCGACAACCGTTCTGTTCGTATGGACTTTCCAATATATGAGGGCTGCGAAGATCCCCTACCATGGCTTACGCACTGTGAGTTCTTTTTTGCCAACCAACATACCCCGGACGAGGAACGTGTCGGCATCGCCTTGTTCCACCTCCTTGGATCGGCGCAATTATGGGTCACTCAATTTCTTCGGGAGCAACCCAACACCTCTTGGGAGGATTTCTGGGCAGCCTGCTCTCTCCGCTTTGGACCAGCAATGTCGGGCAACCCTCTCGATGACCTTATCGCTCTCAAACAAACCGCCCCCATCGACACCTATCTGGAGCAATTTCAGTTGTTACTCTCCCGTGCTACGACCGTGTTACTGTCACAAGTTCTACTCTTCACCGTCGGGTTACCAGACTGGTTCTTTTGGGACGTGTAATTTCAGAAGCCATCGGACCTCTTGACGACTATGAGCCTCACGCGCGCTTTTGAGCGCCGGCTCTCCTTGGATCGACCGCCCTCGGGCCGCCGTGAAGTCTTCAGTCCTCGACCACCACCGAGTTTCTCCACTTCCTAGCCGTTAGATGGGGACCATCCCCCACGACCCACTTACTGCCGCCGTTTGTCCCAATCGGAGATGGCGGCCCGCCGCGAGAAGGGTCTCTGCTTCAATTGTGATGAATTGTATACGCCCACTCATCGGTGCAAGCGTTTATTTTGGTTGGAAGTTGACGACCCACTGACGGATGAAGACGATGAGTTCGACGATTCAGGCACATCATAACTTTCTCTCCATGACTTGGCCGGGCCGCAGGAGGGATTCACCATACAACTCTTTGTGGACGTGGCGTGCACACCCCTCCTAGCTCTTCTGGATACCGAGAGTACTCATAGTTTCATCTGCCAGGATAAGGCCCTCCAGCTTCACCTTCCGTATGTTTCGCGCAGTCACGTCAAGGTGGTGGTGGCAAATGACCAGCAGATGCCGTGCCCGGGAGTATGTCAGCGTGTTATCTTGTGCCGTGGACGTTTATTCTTCACAGACCGATTTCTTTGTCGTGGATCTCCGCGGCTTTGACATCGTGTGGGGTGTTCGTTGGTTGCGTACTTTGGGGCCCCTCACATGGGATTTTGATCGTCTGACCATCTCATGGCACACATGCTCTCATTTGATACAGTGGCAAGGGCAGGCTCTAGGACAGTCTCCATCCTCCTTTTTAATTCACACCGAGCCGCTGGCCGCTACGACCCGATAGTCGGCTAACCCTTCAATGGATCTTGCTTCCCTTCTCCAGTTATTTCCCGAGCTATTCTGCCCGCGCTTGGGCCTTCCACCGCGATGTCCGCAGGATCATCGCATTTGCCTCCTTCCAGGGGCGGCCCCGGTGGTGGTGCAACCATACCGCTACCCCTTCCTCCTGAAGGATGAGATCGAGTGGCAATGCGACCTCCTCCTCCAGCAGGGTCTCATTCGGCGCAACATCTCTCCTTTCTCTTCCCCGGTACTGTTGGTGCATAAGGACAACTCGTGGCGCATGTGCGTGGACTATCAGGCTCTCAACGCCATTACGGCCAAGGACAAGTTTCCCATTCCGATAGTGGAGGAACTCTTTGACGAGCTACACGGGGCATGCTTCTTCTCCAGGCTCGACTTGTTTCGGGTACCATCAAGTCCGGATGGCAGTTGCTGACATGGAAAATATTGCATTCTGGACACACCACAAACACTTTGAATTTTTGGTCATGCCGTTTGGTCTAACGAACAGACCCTCCACATTTCAAACGTTGATGAGTGAGGTATTCCAACCTTTCCTACGCAAGTCAGTTCTGGTTTTTTTACAATATTTTTGTGTATAACAAAATTTGGGAGAAGCACCTACACCATCTCCAGACCGTTCTTAGCTTGGTACACACCAATTGGTTCTTAAGGCTTCACAGTGTTCGTTTGGGCAATGCTCGATCACTTACTTGGGCCATATGGTGGATCATTCGGGGGTATCAGCCGACCCGACCAAGCTCGAGGGCGTGGCGTCGTTGCCCCTGCCACAAAACTTCATCGATTTTTTGCGGCATTCTCGGCCTCACGGGCTATTACCTCAGATTCATCTGCGACTACGACAGTATCTCCGCCCCCTTGATCAGCTTGCTCCAGAAGAATGCATTTGTATGGACAGATACGACGACACATGCGTTCCACTCTTTCCAGGCGACACTGTTGTCCACCCCGGTTCTCCATCTTCCGGCTTCACCTTATCGTTCCTTGTCGAGTGTGACACGTCCGACCTAGGCTATGGCGCGGTAGTACAGCAGGAGGGCCACCCCATCACCTATTTCAGCGGCCAAATGGCCATCCATCATCGAAAGTTGCCTGCCTACGGGTAAGAACTCATTGGCCTCGCCAAGGCCCTCCAGCATTGGCGGCCTTACTTATGGGGTCGTTCCTTCATAATTTGGGCAGATTACTACAACCTCAAGTTCCTTCTGGAGCAACGCCTCACTACCGTGCCACAACAAAGGTGAGTGAGCAAGCTACTCGACTTCGATTTTCAGGTGGAACACAAGGACGGGGAGCTCAACCGCTCCGCCGACGCACTCTCCCGCCGGGACACTCCACCGGATGCCGCCATCCATGCCATTTCCCTTCCGACTACCGATCTCCTATCCCTGCTTCGTCAGGAGATCCACGCTTCTCCTAGTTTATCCGAACTGCTTCACTGGGCGGAACACGGCCTTACAGATGCGCAGTGGACAGCCCGTCAAGGGTTGATCTTTTACCTTGATCGATTGTACGTGGACCAGGCATCACCTCTCATCTCTACCATTTTGGAAGATGTCCACTCCCAGTCACGGAGGCGTTCACCGCACCCTCCAACGCCTCCACACAAAATTTTATTGGAAGGGCATGCGCCGACACGTCCATGATTTCATCGCCACATGTGTTGTATGCCAATGAAACAAGGCCGATCATCTCCTTCCTGTCGGGTTGCTTCAGCCCTTACCAGTCCCTACGCAGATTTGGGCGGATCTTTCCATGGATTTTGTTGAAGGGCTGCCTTCAGTACACGACGAATGCAGAAGAGAGGCCGGGCGGTCTGCATGAGAAACCGCCATGCCGGTAGAGTCAGCAGAAGAGGCCATGACGACGAACTGAGGCTAGGAGAAAAGACCAACAAGAGAGGAGGCCGCACGGGTAGGGAAGTCGCCCGGCTAGAAGGGAGACCGCCCGGTCACAGTGTGAAGACAGTAGCGGCAAGGAGGCCGCGACCAAAGGCGGAGCCTGGAAACCACGTAGCGGTCAGAGCGGACAGGGAAACAGTCCGCACGGTCTGGCTGAGCACAACAGCGGCAGAGCAAAAGAGGCCGCAAGAGGAAGGCGAGCGGACAGGGAGGAGAAGACCGCGACCTAAATGCGGACAGGGAATCAGTCCGCATGGTCTGGTTGAGCACAGCAGTGGTCAGAGCAAGAGGCTGCAAGAGGAAGGCGGGCGGATAGGGAGAAGAAGACCGCGACCTAAATCCGGACAGGTCAACAGGCCGCACGGTCTGGCACAGCAGCGGTCAGAGCAAGAGGCCGCAAGAGGAAGAGGTCGCGAGCAGGACTCCAGCGACAAGAAGGCCGCAGATAGCAGAGCGCGGCGGTCAAGAAGAGCCAGCGAGTAAGAGAAGAGGCAGAGCGCGGCAAGCAGAAATTGGCTGCGGCGAGTAAGAGGAGACCACAGCGGGCTGAGCGAGAACAGTGGGGAGAACAGGGCCGTGGCGGACTGGAGCAGTCCGCAGGAGGGAAAAACACCGACTGCAGAGAGGCAGCAGACATAATGAAAATTGTAGGGAGAAGTGGGCCCCACGGTACAAGGAGATAAGTGGCTATAAAAAGCCTGGGGTGGGAGGGTGGAAACACAGTGAAGAAGAGGAAGCAGATGCAAAGGAGCAGGCCGCTGAACCGACAGAGGTCGCAGCAGGCCGCAGGCCGCAGTGGGTAGACGAGCAGGCCGCTGAACCGACGGAGGTCGCAGCAGGCCGCAGCGGGTAGACGAGCAGGCCGCAAAGGATCAAAACAGGCGGACAGAGATCAGGAGTCCGGAACTTGGTTCTGATACCATGTAGAGATGAAAAAAGGAACCTTGTATATATGTTCACTTGTGTCAAATACAAAGAATGAGTACATATTTATAGGATGAAGAGAGAGAGAAAAAAGTCCTATACATGATGTGAGACTAAAGATAAGAGAGAAATAACCATAAAAAATACAAAATGGGCCTTTGTCAAATGAGCTTCTCTAACAAAGAGAAAACATAACATTCATCCGAGATGGTTCTAATACAAGGCTTACACGCCCTCTTATAGTGATGGGGAGCGAATACAAAAAGAAATAACTTTAGGAAATGCAAATTACTAAAAATGACGCAAGCAAATAAAGCAACAAATAACGCTCATAATTGACGCAAACAAGTAAAGAAACAAATAACGTCCCGTAATTGATTAATTATCTCCTGCGGTAATGGCGGTCCCCTCCGATATACGCGCTCGACGCGTGTAAACTTTCCAAAGAGGCTCGTCGTCGTGTAGCTCTGTAACAATGCCGCCGTCTGGAAAATGTGCCTTGTCCTCAAGGCAGTAGTCGGGGAACTGGCGGCGAAAATCATCCCTGGGGAGCCACGTTGCGTCTGAGTCAGGGCCCCCAGTCCAAGCCACCAGAACTTCGTCGGTCGTAGGGTCCCCTGGGATGCGACATCGTCGATTGAGGATCGAGGCGGGGTAGTAAGGCGCGTCTCCGGAAAGATCGAGGTCGGCCGGAACGCGATCCGCAGTGGAGTGCTCGCCCACCGCGCGCCGCAACTGCGAAACATGGAAGACCGGGTGGATGCGGCTCCCGTCCGGAAGGCGAATGCGGTAGGCTACTGCTCCGATGCGTGCAAGGACCTCGAATGGCCCGAAGAAGCGGGCGACCAATTTTGGGCATGGTCGTCGGGCCACCGAAAGCTGGCGGTATGGGTGGAGTTTGATGAAGACCTTGTCCCCTACTTCAAAAGAGAGATCCCGCCGTTTCCTGTTGGCGAAAGAGACCATCTTCTGCTGGGCCCGTCGGAGGTGGTGCTTCAAGTGATCCAAAATAGTATCCCGGTCGCGCAGAGCTGATGCTAGGCTCTCCACTTGGCACTCCCCTGGAAGGTGGCGAACGATGGACGGAGGGGAACAGCCGTAAACGGCCTCAAACGGGGTGATGCCGGCCGCCTGGTGGTTGGCGGTGTTGTATGAGTACTCGGCCCACCCGAGCCACTTGGCCCAGCTACGCGGCTGCTCTCCCACGAAGTAGCGGAGATATGTCTCCAAGCACCGATTGAGCACCTCTGACTGGCCGTCGGTATGGGGATGCTATGCCGTGCTCATTCAGAGACGGGTGCCCTGCAGGCGAAATAGTGTAGTCCAGAAGGCGCTCAAGAAGAGCGGGTCTCGGTCGCTGACGATCGATCAGGGAAACCCGTGAAGGCGTACGACCCCTTGAATGAAGCTGTCGGCGACTGTGGCTGCCGTGTAAGGATGACAGAGGGGAATGACGTGCACATACTTCGAGAGCCGATCTACTATGACTAAGATGCAGTCGAATCCCTGAGAGCGGGGAAGCCGAGTGATGAAGTCCATTGCGACGTCGTCCCAAATGAGGTCGGGAATAGACAGCGGCTGGAGTAGACCCCCCAGAAAAACGGCTTCGTACTTGGCCTTCTGGCAGATGAGGCAGGAGGCCACAAAGGCTTTGACCTGTCGGAACATGTGAGGCCAATAAAGTGAGGCCGCCAGCCGTCGATACATTGATGGTGGTGGTGGACCGGTTCTCGAAGGGAGCCTATTTCATTCCTTTAGCGCGGTCGCTCATGGCGGAGCACGTCGCACGTGTTTTTTGCCAGGAGATCTTTCAACAACATGACATGTCAAAAATGCTTGTCTAGGACCGGGATAAAGTCTTCACGACTAGCTTTTGGAAAGAGCTTTTCTCACTCAGCGACACCAAATTGGCCTTCTCATCGGCATACCACCTCCAGTACGATGGCCAGATCGAGGTAGTTAATTGCACTTTAGAGATGTACTTACGGTGTGTGACAGGCGATTAGCCTCGGGATTGGCCTCGTTGGCTGCCTTGGGTGGAATATGCAAACCACACCGTTTCGCCTCATTTACTTCCCGGAACCTCCCCGCCTCTTGCCCTACACGGGTGGCTCGGCACGGTTGGCGGCCATCGACCGAGAATTTGAGGATCGTGACAATTTTTTGCATGCAGCCCGGAATCGCCTGCTGCAGGCCCAACAACGGATGGAGGTTGCGTATAACCGAGGGCATCGAGAACTCATCCTCACCGTGGGCGATTGGGTGTGGATGCGCCTCCGTCCTTTCCGACAGGTCTCCACTACACGGCCCACCTCCAACAAGTTGGGGCCCAAGTTTTTTGGCCCTTTCCCCATCATCGAACGCATTGGAGACGTTGCCTACCGTCTTAGCTTACCGTCCGAAGCCCGGATTCATGATGTTTTTCAAATCTCCCAGCTCAAGTTGTTCGTGGGACTGCCGCCGCCAGCTCCCCTAGTCGACATTCCACCACAGCTCGAGGTCAAGCTATCTTCCGACGAGGGCGGTGATGTTACGACGCTCATCACACCGGATCCACATTGGGGCCGCACTTACCAGCGCCGCCCACCGGCCAAGACCACGTGAATTTTTATTATATTTGATGCTTTCGTATTTCGTAGTTTATTATATTTTGGTCTCACTTGTAGTAAGCGCAGGTGAGGGGCGCGACTATGCAAACAATTTATTTTTGGTTTGGGTTGGGACCTCTATGGGTCTGGTTGGTGTTTGGGAATAGGCATGCAAGTATTTTCCTAAAATCCCCTCTCTAAATCTTGCTCTCTCTAACCCCTCCCGATCGCAACCCTAGCAGCAGCTGCATCCCGGGTTCGGGATTCCGTTGACGCCAGGCCCGAGCTCCTCTCACCGCCCTACTTCTCTTCCTCTCTCTCAATCTCTTCTTCCTCCCTCTCTCACAGGTTCCGGTAACTTCCAGCCATAACACCGTCGAGGGATTTGGCCCCTCCAACCAGGGAACTTCTCCGCAGTCGGCCCTCTCACAAGATCCAGATCGGGAGGTCATAACAATGTACTATTCAATAAGTTTATTGTAGAACTTTAAGGTAAATTTTTAGAATTGTTGATATCTAGGTTGAGTTTGATAAAAATCAGTATTTAAGATGAATGCATGGAAAACTAAAAGAATATTTGATTATGGATTTATTACTTGGAGAAATAATGGAAGTGTCGTTTATTGAACATAAGATCAAAAAGGATAGATTTAGAATATTTAGAGATGTACAACTAAGGTTGAATGCATCAATTAGATGAGTTCATAGAGTTAGTTTTGGAGGATTATGCAGGAGTAGACCCAAGATAACATGGATGAAAATTGGTCGAAGTGATCGGCATAGCCTATTTTTAATGCCTCTTGCGACACCTGGCATGAATAATTGTGGTAAGTCTTTTTGATGACGATGGTTACAGTTGAAGATGAGAAAATCTCTTCCCCAAAATTCGGATCTAAGTGCAGTCCGAGGCTACCGGTCCAGCGGTTTGTCTTACCAACTCTGAAGATGAAACCAAAAAAGAGAAAAAAGAAGCTAAAGGATCCGAGGCGCTACAACAGGGAGGTCCCACCATGTATCCAAAAATTCAGAAGAAATTTCAGCAAGGTACAAAGAGGACACCACCTGGAGAATAGTTGGTCTTGAGAGAGTGGGGGTGGTGGGTGGGGGGGTGGGGGGTGGGGGGGTAACTGACGACTATTGAAGGATCTCGCCCGTGTTTGGCAAGATGTTGGTGAAGGTCGCTCATAGGCGAGTATCTCCGATGTTCGCAAAAAACCTCCTTGTTGAATGCTCACTTGGGCGAGTATGATACTCGCATGTAATTATTAATATCTGTCCTGGTATTTTGCTGACTTGGTTCTGCTCTTTAATGCGGACCTTTACCTTTTGCCTACGTGACCCGACTAGGTCCCCCCTTGGTGAATAAGTGTTGTATAGTTACAATATTATTGATTGTTTTAGATATTTTTTTACCAAATGTTTTAATATTTGTACTTAGATCACATTAGTACTGCATTATTTATATGAATAGTTTTTATAGTTTATTTTATAAATACAATTTAAGAGCCTCAATGTAAAAAATTGTTACACCATAAACTTGGACCTGAGAATCGAACGAGATCCGAGCTAATTAAATAAATATGGTTGTTCTAAAGTTGGTTTGGATTCGATTCCATAACATATGAGACTAAACATATTTGCTTACTGTATTAACTGTGATAGAATCAATCCGAACAGCCTAGTCTACTCTTGCTTAATTTTCATTGTATTTGGGTTAGGTTATGGAGCACCTAAGAGTGATTCCCTTACATATCCTTGCTTTTTTTTACCATAATCATGTTTGGTAGTTGCCATGTGACCTTGAGGTCACTGGTTCGAGTTCTGGAAGCAGCCTCTTGCAAAAATATAAGGTAAGGCTTGCCTGCTTTTCACCCCGTGGATGGATTCTTGCCCAAACTCTCATTGCGCTGGGATGCTTTGTGCACCAGGATGCCTTTTTCTAATCAGGTTAGGTAGTGTGGCATCGTTTCTGTGGAATGCCTTAATACTTCAGAAATTTAAATCTGTGTTTGGACTAAAAGTTGCATAGCTGACTAATCACAGTAAATAAACTCTTGCAAATAGCTTTTTTTAGTAAAACAAATAAACAAGCAGCCCAATCTAATAAATATTTACAAATAGTAAATATACATTATATATCCTCTTTTAGCAAATAAATGAATTGACTTCAGTTGCAATGATGGTCACCTGAAGCAAATCCAAAATTAATAAAAGTAAAATATAAAGCAATTCACGTGCCACATGATGCAGGGCGGTTTTAGCAAAATAAATGCCGACTCTAGGAATGACCAAATAAATGATTAGTTTATCCTGCCGTTAAGCTTGCAATAATGAAATTATAAATTATACAACATATTAACCAAAGTTAAATAAAACCACAAGACTAGGAAACAAGCAATGTAGTATGCATGCAAGAGAGCTAGAAAGTAAATGTAAAAGTGAATAAACCTTGTCAAGTTGCAAGATAATTGGGTGCAAAGATTACAAATTGATATTACCCCAAATGATACGACGCGGCCTGAGTCTATGTAGCCCATGAGCATTATCATACTTTGTATTTTCCCACTCGCCTATATATAAGAGTGGTGGTTTGTGTAAAGGAGTATCTTTTGGAGTCTTCAGTGTTTGGCTCTCTTGGAGAGTAAAATGTCAAGGAGGACCCAGCCTCCGGTTGCTTGGCAGGAGTACTCTTTTGATTGTATCTTTATTTTTGTTTGATGCAATGCGTTATGTTCCTGACCTTGATATGACTACTTCGTATCAACTTGTTCTGACCTGCCATCTTTTAGGGTTCCACCGAACCCTAATCCCGACGCTTGTCTCGTCCAGAGTCCGCGACTGCAGTTGTCTGCCCCGCTTCCCCCTTCCAGCGACATCGCCAATCGTCGACCTCCACGATCTAGTTGACCACCGCGACTTCCGCGTCGTTCCTGCGAATGAGCCCTCCCATCCACCGCTCTACAACGCTCCCGGGACTTCGCTCGCCGCGCCTATCCATTCGCATCTTGACGACGCCTTCGTCGGCTTCCTCCCTCAACGCATTGTCGCGTGGTCGACTCCAGCGCCCGATTCCAGCGCCGACGTCCGATTCGACCGAGCTCCTTGCACCCGACACCTCTTCCAACGCGCGATCCCAGTGTGTATTCGTTCTTGACGCCTCCGATCGGCCTTTCTTCCCTTCTAGCCATGCTATACAGCACCCCAATGACGACCAACACTCTTGCAACCCTGCAGCAGTCGATCGTCCCCTCACAACCCTCCTGCGGCTCTGACCGCAGTCTTACAACACTTCTGCAACAATCAGGCGGCCCTCCTGCGGCTTCGGCAACCTCCCAGTGGCCGTTCACCTTCTCGCCACCTTCCGCCGTGTCGGGCAGCCATCTCCCAGTCAGTGCAGCCTTCCGGGGTTCCTTCCCGCTACACCTAGTTGCGGATTCATGCCCACGACTTGGGCAATGGCCCTCCAAGCCGACGACAACACCATCAGTGCACTCTCGGACTCGTAGCGCATGGATCACATAGAAGCCCAGTTGACGGATCTCAAGCCCCTCCGAGGACTTACTGCGACAGTTAATCGCCCTCCGGTCCCCCCTCCGCCGCCACAAATTCAAACCGTTCCCGACCACGTGGGTTTTTTGCAGCCCGCGCCAGACAGGGCCCCGAACCATCTCCGCGGGATTGAGATTCATATGTTCCATGGCACCGAACTCCTCGGGTGGATCGCCCGCGCTGAGCAGTTCTTCGACCTGCAGTCCACCCTCATTGACCAGGAGGTTCTTCTTTCCATTATCTATATGGAGGGCTCGACCCTCCATTAGGTGTGTTGGATGTGCCTACAGGTACCTGACATTCCCTGACATTGAAGGAGGAACTCCTTCGACATTGCGACAGCCGTCGGGCGGGTAATGCCTTTGAGCGCCTCAGTTCCGTTCGCCAGTCTGACTCCATGGCCATCTACATTGACGAATTCATCGCGGTCGCTACACATGTTCCCGGTCTGGCCCCCGACCACTACTTGGGTTATTTCCTGGCGGGTCTGCACCCCCACCTCCGCGCGCGCCTTCGGGGACACAATCTGACTACTCTCTCCCGCGCAATGGAGCGGGTGAGGTATCTCGACGCAAAACTCTGCCCAGCTCAACCACCCTCCTCAACCAGACCGCCCCAACCGTCGCGGCCATTACCACCACCTCTTCTGCTCGTGGAGCCTCTACCCCCACCTAGGCCCCAACTACCGATTCCACCTCCGCAGCTGCCAGCTCCACGTCCACAGGCCCCTCGACGACCCATTATCTGTCTTATCAACAACAAGCCGAGATCTGTCACAAGGGCCTCTGTTTTCGCTGCGAGCAACCCTACTCGCCACCCACGTCTGCCCCTTCAGGATTCTATGCGTGTTGTTGGGATTTGAAGATACTGATCCTGACTCCGGGAACTTAGACCCGTTGACGCTTTCTGATGACCCCTTTGGCCCTCGACCTTGAGGACAAAGTCGTTTTTTCTGACGGGCCATGTTGATACAACGAGGCCGCCACACATTGTTATGAGTTTATGTAGCCCATAAGCATTATCGTACTTTCTATTTTCCCACTCGCCCATATATAAGAGTGGTAGTTTGCTTAAAGGAGTATCTTTTGGAGTCTTGAGTGTTTGACTCTCTTGGAGAGTGAAGTGTCAAGGAGGACCCAACCTCCGGATGGTTGACCTGAGTACTCTTCTGATTGTATCTTTATTTCTGTTTAATGCAATACAAGTTATGTTCCTGACCTTGATACGACTACTTCGTATCACCAAAACAATGGAATAATTCACGATTCAACACTAAGAAATTACAACCAAGAAAGACTCACAATGATCATGAGATAGAAATTTGGTGAATGTCCGATATGAGGAACCGATGGCCAGAGAAGAAACAACGAATTGAGCCTGGACTGTCAGAGGGGATTTGGAGAGTGAAAAGCTTGGTGTAGCCGGAGTGGACAAGTGCTGCCCAGGTGCACGAAACGGATTGGAAGCACCCTGAAGGGGAGTTGAAGGCTTGGGAAAGAATGAATAAGCAGCTGGAATGGTCTGAGATGTGGGCTGTGGTTTTGAGAGGATGATAGGACTATTTTGGGTGGAAACTGAGTGGAGGAAGGGGTCTGGTAGCGTGCTGCGCGATGTTTGGAAGTGCTGGGAGGGTGGACGGCCTGGAATGCAGGTTTTTTGCTGGCTGGATAGAGATTCCAGGACCTGGATTTTGGTTTCCAGCGGTTGGCAGAGGTAGACGGGCTGAAATGCAATGATGGGAGATTCAACCGGCAGCAATTAGTGGTTTACCATGGAGTGTGGGAGGGATTTGCAGTTGTCTGTAGTGGGATTTGGGTGGTTGGAACAGTATAGCTTCGTGATTCAATTAGAAGATTTACCTTTTCAGGACGTGCCGGGAAGATAAAAGTAGTTATTTTTAGTGGGGAAGGGTGCTTATATGTGGAGTTGGAGTATTTGGGTATTATATGTGGAGTTAATGGGGGTATTTTGGTATTATATGCGGAGTTAATGGGGGTGTTTGGGTATTATATGTTGAGCTAGGATGCCCCGGTACGGGTACAGGTAGATACGTACTTGGTACGGCGATACGACAAAATTAAAAAAATAAGGATATGAGTACAACCTGATACATTATAATATATATATATATATATATATATATATATATATATATATATATATTACAAGTGCAATAAATAGTTCTCAAAATATCGAAACATTGTACATAAATCATAACATGAAGTAAAAGTCCACAAATCAATGCAACATAAAATGAAGTTTTCAAACATTAAGCATTCGTAAATATTACAAAATTTAACATCTTATATGTTTAACCAAAAGAGATAAAATTAAACTTAATTCTGCTCATCAGTCTTTTTCTTCTTCTTCATTGTTGGAGATAAACATCTTCAATTTCCGGTTAGTCTAGAGACAAGTTAGTTGTTTTGTTAGTAACTTGTGTCGTATCAACACGTTCAATACACATACTTGTAACAAAACGTACCAGTACCATAAACATACTCGGTATAGATACACAACTTAATTGGACATACCAACGCTTCCTAGCATAGAGCCAACATTTGTTTACTCTACAAAAAAAGATTCATATTAATTTCATCCGCTAGTCCGGGTGCGAATCCTAAATCCTTGGTGAATTTCAATTAACCTTTCTTAATTTTATTTCATTCTTCCGTCTGTTCTCTCACCCGCGAAAACCCTGTCAATTATCCCGCGCCTTTTTTAATCTCAACCACATGATTGTACTGTTCATCATCCCCATTGGCACGATTTTGCAGAAATCCGCCCTATATCCGCACGAAAACCTCCAGCCGCTACTTCTGGCGACCTCCGTTGAATGGAAACCGCCAGCCGCATGCCCCTATCCAGGTCAAAGCTTTGTTTCCTTCCATCCCGTTGGCCCCAATGACATTAGCCTCACGGTGTTTCTTCATCCCGCCATTGTCCAAGCCATGCTTTCTTCCTGCAAGCTGCGACTGTGATTCCTTCTCCAGTCGCCATTTTCGCTCCTTCATTTCCCCCGTGGATCCCACTGACCTTATTCTCCCGTCAACACCTCCGCCTCCGCTCGACGAGTCATCCCACAATAAAACTCCACAAGTCGAAGTTGCCCTGTAGCCCTACCTTAGCCCATACTCTGTTTTCCCAATTTCACGTGTCTTCCCCACCTCAGCCTAGGTTCAGCCCATACCACAGTCCAGGTTCCTCTTCGCATTCCACCATCCAAGTCTGAAATAGATTGTTCCTTCATAGCTGTATTATTCTTCTCGTGGAGTCACTACCGCCATCGTTGCCGGACTTTTTACTTTGTGAGGTATCATTTACGTTTTGTGCTGTCTATTTTGTATTGAATATTGTATGGACACACTATATATGTTTGATTATTGAGATTGTTGTTGATTTCGTTTTCATTTCTTTTAACTCTATAAAATTTATTTGTGCAAGTTATAGTGGAAAACACCTCTTGTAAAAACGAACATGATATTCCTTGTGCTGGAAAATTTCAAAGCTTACCTTGTGTAAATTTTGCCAACCTTACAAAATTATATTTGTTAACATTAATTCCAGATTGAAAATCTTAAATTCATTTGCACACATCATTTAGTTGGGCTTAATCACATTTAGTTTGCACATTCACTTAACTTTGCGTTAGTATGTCAACACAGTCATTTCACATTTGCATGTAACATTATTTAAGCGTGTCGACACCAACACATATATTCTCACATAGGGCCGTCTTGCGTCTGTTTGGTATCAGAGCCCATGTTAGGGCTTTCTTTAAAATACGTGGGACTACATGTTTGTCACCTAATGTCTTATTATAATGGTCGTCACTACACTAATGCTCTATTTGAGGATCACGAGTCCACTTACACCCGCTCACATAGAGTCCCATTAGGGAAATCTTTGCGATACCTCGATGATTATCCTCGATCACAGTACACTTCCAGAGATCGTGTTGATCCACCGATACGATCCTCGTATGTTAGATATGATCGTTATGATGATTATTGTCATTCTTATCCCCGCACTCGAGTGGATCCTATTGATCCTTCAACATGTCTTTATGATGATAGAGTTCAGCATTGCTTAGGTCATCGACGCTACACATCTCCTCTATTTGAGGATCCTATGTCCACATTTGCACGTAACTTTATTTAAGCGTGTCGACACCGACACATATTCTCACATGGGGACATCATGCGTCACTAAAGCTTCATTTGGCGCAGCGTTTGGAGCTCTCCGTTTGGGGCAAACGCCGCCGCACGGTGGGTAACCAAATGGCCGGCGGCGGCGTTTGCTCCGTTTGCACCCGCTGCACCTTGAGAAATGGAGTAAAACGGCGAGATTCCAACTGCGGCCTCCCCCCTCCGGTTCCAATAGCCCTCCTACTGCCGCCTAAGCAAAACGCCAAACCAAACAAAGCCTAAAGTTCCTAGATCGATGATTCACCCGAAGCGAATGGTTTTGGTTATCCCGTAGAGCCAATGTGTGGTGCAATCTTCATCGACACATCAAGATATATCACCGAGTCCAATTGGAGGCATAAAGATGCATGTGCATTTAACATGGATTAGGAGGTGCAATAAACTTAGTAAAGAAAAATTTTATTGTGTTCAAAAGTAAAATATACATTGATTATAATATGGTGCAATCTGATAAGCTAAAACAATATTAATTCATACGAACTACAATACAATTACGATTAATTCACGGGAGGAATCCGGCAAGGGGAATGTCCGGCGGGGGTGAGTGAGAAAGAATGAGGATGAAAAAAGAAGAAATTAGGGAACAATCCTAAAAATACTTCCATACATTCCAAGATGATTTCACACGTAAACCCCACCCTCTATAGATGAGGGAGGACAATTAAACAAGGAAATACAAAAGGCACCCAAACAAAGAAATACAAAAGGCAACTCAACAAGGAAATATAAAATAATTAAGTTAATTGATTGCTATTAATTAGTATGAATTAATTAATTCATACAAATTAAGAAGGTCGATCATGGCGGCTTCCATATGCGCGCTCCATAAATTAAGATGAGGGGTTCACTTGAGTGAATGCGCCCACGACCACGACTTCCATATGCACGCTCCATAAATTATGACGAAGGGAGTCCACTTGAGTGAATGTGCCCGCGACACGTGGACTCGTAACAAACTAATTTTTTGCTTTGATTATTTTATGAAGGAAAATGCCTGCATGCATATTATAGTGCTTGATCCACCAAAGCATCAGAACAGTTTATCTTTTAACTTGATTTGAATGTCAACGTTTGTATATTTTTTATCAAGATGCATTTTTTTGCAATTGCAATGAACTATAAATTCTTATACTTTTTGTCATTTTGCTTCAGATATTACAATGCCTCTATTTTTATCAATTTAATTCCATGTTGACTAAAGATAGGGCACAACGGCAACAAAGGATCCATATAGGGTTTAGGGATAAGGGATAATGGCTTGAGTGTTGTTGTAGTTTCATGTTGACTAACACATAAATTTCTAGTATTTTTAGCTGAAGAACTTTCTATTAAGTAATAATCTTACAAAATTAAATTTTAATTGGTTAGAAGTAGAAGAAAATGTTGGCTGCAAAAAATTGACTTTTTAAGTTTTTACCTAAAAATTTCTTATAAGTTATGGAATGACAAACTTAAATTATGTAAAACGTACTTTTTAATTTTAATAAATATTTATTAACTATACTGAGAGGAAGAGCAAGTATTATTTATTTATGTATATCAATACAATTTCAGTAAAAATGTCTTCCTATATTTTGTATTTTGAAGTATCTTGTATGTATAAACTTGTGAGTTTATTTCAATGACAACAATGTACTAGTATTATTCTCTATAAAATACCAAAAAAAATTATTATATGAGATGAAAGGTACATTATATAATATATATTAACTCTTATTTTAAATTAACAAACTTCGAGAGGGTAAAAAGTTAAAAATATTTAGAAAATAAGTAATGTTTCCTTTTGCTTCAATTTTATTTTGTGACATGACCTTTTAATTTGACAGTTATTTTGAATACTTTGTTTTGATGAATAGACTATCTTTTAATGAAATAATATATATATGTATTCAAAAAAAGAGAAAAAACGATGTATATATAAATATATTAAAATAAGATATTGCATAGTGTCATGCCAATCATTATTGTCTTCCAAAAAACTCTATCATTAAAATCATATAAATAAATGCCTCTTAGGGTAGATTCAAGTGCTTTGAAGTTCTTTCCATAGATTTCAAAAGGTAAATAGTTCACACATTTTGTTTTGGTGCAAATTCATGTCTCAGGGAATTTATGGGTATCCAATCGAGATTCAAGCCCTTTTTTTCATGGCATTAAGGTGTGCTTTGGCAATGCTGAAGCATGATGCAGAAGGGAAGGAATTCATTGAGAGAATAGTGAAACGTCTGCATGCTTTAAGCTTCCACATGAGGAACTACTTTTGGCTTGACTTCCAGCAACTAAATGTTATTTATCGTTATAAAACGGAGGAATATTCTCATACAGCAGTTAACAAATTTAATGTTATTCCGGACTCCATCCCTGATTGGGTTTTCGATTTTATGCCTACACGTGGTGGCTACTTCATTGGAAATGTCAGCCCTGCAAGGATGGACTTTAGATGGTTTGCATTGGGTAATTGTGTTGCCATTTTATCTTCGCTTGCTACTCCTGAGCAATCCGTCGCTATAATGGACCTGATTGAAGCACGTTGGGAAGAATTGGTTGGGGAAATGCCTCTAAAGATTGCTTATCCTGCCATAGAGGGCCATGAATGGCGTATTGTGACAGGTTGTGATCCAAAGAACACCCGGTGGAGTTACCACAACGGAGGATCTTGGCCAGGTTAGGGCATTTGAATCATTTGAAGTTTTTCTTCTTGAATGTGATATATTACATATTCCAAATTTTCTTAGCAAATTCGGAAAATTATCTCAACACTAGGAAGTCTTGTTTTGTTTAAAGAGAAACCGAGTGAATCTTTCTTAACTTTTTGTATAATCGAATCCATTTTTAACGTTTTGTGAGGGGATGTGAGACAACTATAATGTTTGATATGACATTGTTTATCCAAATGAGCTCTTCAAATACTACACATAAATCGCTCGGACTCTGTGTGCTTGTAAAGAACCTGCAACACAACATTGGGATAATACTCGCATGCATAGAAAGGTAACCGTCCCCATGCTCGGCATTGTAGAGCGATTACACACAAAAGATCATGGCAAAGTCTACTTTCTCCAGAATGGTTGCCTACACTAGTATTTGGTACAGGGGAACGCGTGTAGGACGGGCAATAACTTCGGCGAGCCATGAGTTAACCAAGCAATACTTGTCCACCATCCAAACAAACATTAGCGAGCTTGATACATGTGGTACAAAATCTGTCTGACACCTGACCAGTCCTAGTCTCCAACTTCATCACCCCAAACTTTACCCCGCATCCTCCTCTCAGCATCCTCTAGCGGGACTCGCCCGCTTTCCATCCATTTAAAAACCAACAACCCTCCAAATCAACAACCAACTCCACTTAATGTCACTACAGAAGAAGTTGTACCTCCGAGCACCAAGCAATGCGGATGACTCAGGAATTGGAAGTTAGTCCAACATGCTGCCGATTGGAGTTCCCTAATGATTATGAAGGAAACAACGTTGATGGCGATAACAGAGATGAGATGTCTCCATTCAAATACCGGAACGACACTCCCAGTACTCATAATGAGATTTGAATCATTGCTAGTTGCGAGGACTATCCCAAACCTCTTGAAGTGTTTACTTCTTTTTGTTTGCACTCAGGAGGATCCTCTCACCACCCTCCTCTCACTCAAAAAGAGGAATACCCTTCAGGTCAGCTTGCGACTTCGAAGTAGTAACACGATTTCCCTTCGAAGCTTATGCAGCGGTTCGATGCCAAGAGGGGAAGTCTCGCGATTACTTGTGCTTCCCTTTGAGGCACTTATGTACTCTTCGAAGCATGTGGGAGAGGGTAGCTTTTGGGGCGGTTGGACTTTAGTTTTCCTTGGGAAGCTCTCCACGATCCTCGCCCAAACATTCTCTTAGGAACTTGATGTATTCCTAAATTTAGTTTTGATTTAAATTGTTAAATTTTGTGGTGTGTTAAATTTATGCACCGCAATTAAGACTTCCTGGGTAAAGACATGCGCTATTTTAATCACAGATTTGTAAATCCGCATAAGAGACCGTCACTTGTTTGTATTCAAGAATATAAATATTCCACATACAAGCTTCTCTAAGAGAGGGAGCGACAATAGTGAAAGCATATTAACGACAAATTGAACGTACGGTAAAGTTGGACCAGCAAACTCTGAATATTATTATTCATTTACATGCATTCATGAAGGCGAACTAGGAGTAATCGAGATGTGAAATGAGGAGAGTGACATAACAACATCGCGTGCAACAATGAGAAGAGATCCTTTGGACAGGATCTGGACAGTGAAGAGGCTTTGAATGAGAGGTATCGACCCGGTAAAGATACAACAGTGGACAAAAATGTCATGGAAGGCTGGTTGCTGGCGTCTGTGGGTGCTTTGGCTGGGATAACTAGAGGAGAGACCCGGTTGTCGGGCAGAATGCAAACTTCTAGCGGCAGTTGGCATTCAAACTGGGGTGAAAGGCTTTGATCTCGTCGAAGGGGTCAACAACAAGTGGGGTCGTGGATGCCGGGAGTGGAGTACTCCGGCGGCGCGAATAGAACGATCTCCTGGCGACGAGAGGAAGTGGCGACGAGAGAAGTCGCAGGTATTACCAAGCAGAGAAGACAAGCTCTGCTCGATTTCTAACCCCGCTCCCTTTCTCGCGTAGGGGACGGCTTATAAAAAACAATCTAGGGTTTTAAGCATTAAATGCAGGAGTTACAAAAAATGGACTTAAATGACAATAGAGGGCAGGAGTTTTGAAGTGCGACGGTTTTGGCTTTAAAAAGTATTTAGGAGGAATTAAAGAGGGATTCCAATAGTTTTGATATTAAATATGAAATTAAATAAAATTATTACCTTAAAGTATTAATTTCAGATTTAATTAATATTTAATATTTTTCATTTCTTGCTTGCTACTATACGTTGCAAACAAAGTTTTTCATACTAGCACTATTAATGATGGTGGAACAAAAATGTTCCTGAATGCGCGCAGTAGTGCAGAAAATTTCATTCCTCCGAAAATCTCGCTCAGTGGTCCCGCTAGGGGAAACCGAGCTATAGCAAAGTGCAAAAACTAAGTGCTTAGCCTGCTCTCCTTTGACCTCAATAATGCTATCAGACTCAGACTCAGGTTTGGAGCCACTACGGAAGACTCCATATTCAAGTTCATGACAATCAGTGGAATCAGTAATGGCGACGAAGTGGCGTCGCAGACACTTAGATGATTTGTGCCCTGACTCCCTACACTTGAAACATCGGAATACTCCAGTGTTGGGCTTGGATCTCATAAGCTCCTTACCCCGGGAGAGGTTAGTTTGAAGTGTTAGGGTCCCAACAGTGACATGGTGGACGAGGTGTATTTGAGACCCTAGAGGTTGGCGCAGTGGTGGTGGTGCTCATAGTAGGTCTATCAGTAGACCTAGTCCCAGATGTCCTCTTTCATAGTACGATCTCTACTTTACGACTTATACTAGTCACTTCACCCAAATCTCTAAAGCCGTGCAACTCTAACTCATCCCTAATAGCATAACGAAACCCGTTCAGCTAACGGGACATTGTCATGTCCTCCTCATGAAGGTCTAACCTATAATGCAACATTAAGAATTCGTTGGTGTACTCATCCACTGAAAGTTTATCCTGATGAAGGTTGTGGAACCTTCACTATAGATTTTGCAGATAGTTCGGGGGCACATAACGCTTCCATGGTTGCATCTTAAATTCTACCCACGCTTCCGTAGTTGCTGAACCCACCAACCTAGTGCATGCCCTTTAAGCCTAAGAACAACATACTCACTTTTCGATTCATAGGCATTTGTTTCCATGCTATGAATCTCTCAAAGCGTTCACACCAGTCTAGACATTTCTCAGGCTCCACGTGACCCTCAAAATCACCCATATCTAGCTTAACTACACCAACCCAATGGGGTTGGCGACGGCGTCCAAGCTGAGGTTGTGTCGGCTCTGCTGGTTCAGGGATGTATCTCTTGTTCCTGGGGTTTTGGCGAGGTGCTTGATTTAGATCTTGGTGTTGAGCGACTTCTAGGTTATTAACGGAGGTGCTTAAACCATTCACGACTTGGTTAATATCACCCATGTTGGCGGTGAGTCCTTCTACTGCCATCGCCAACTCACTCATTCGTTTATTTAGGTCGCCTAAGCTAGTTTCTATGTGTTCCACGCGATTCTCCATTTTTAAAAATATAGCGATTTTTTTTTCAAAATGTTTTTTTTTAATTTCGAAAAACTTTTTTCAAGACATTTGGAAGCGTGACGAGATTACCTACTCCTGTCGTGGGAATGCCGCTCAGATTTTCCAATTGCGGCGTACTATTTGGAGTTTACCTTGCTTTACCAAAAGTATGACCATTTTGATTCACTTTCCCGTGTCTCCCCCGAGGATACGGTGCCGGTCCATTCCCGGGAGGAACGTAACCGGATCTTCCAGTTCCTCCATGGTCTTCACCGTGAGCTAGATCCCATCAGTGTTCAGATTTTTGGCCACTCTTCTCTACCTTACTTGCCTAAGGTGTATAGTCTGGTTCAACAAGAATATGATCGTCGGCATATTTGTCTACCAGACATTGTTGTTGAGGGCTTTGCCCTTGCCGCTCGGTTCAGTCCCGGTTGCCGCTCTTTTCGTGACATTAGGTCCAAGTTTATGGACAAAGATCATTTGACGTGTGATTATTGTGGGAAAATCCTACATACTTGGGACACCTGTTTAAGCTTCATGGCTTTTCTCCTTGCGGGGGTCCTGCTCCTCGTGGTGGCCGTGGCTCTGGTCGCATTCTGGGTCGCTCTTCTCTGTCTCGCTTGACTCATCCCTCTGATGTCGTTGATGATACTGCTCCTTTTGGAGGCCATGATGACCCTGAGCTTCCTTCTGCCCTTTCTGCTGAGGAGATTCTCGCTTTCCGCCGCTTTATGCTTGACGCTCATCTGAGTCTGTCAGCTCTCCTTATGCCCATCAGGTGGTTCCAGGTGCTCACTCCACCACCACCTGTTCTTCCACACAGTGGATCATTGATTCTGGCGCCACCGACCACATGACTGGTTCTGTTACAGGTTTTGTGTCTTATATTCCTTTGTCCGGTAGGAACAAAATGAGCATTACTGATGGATCTTTGTCTCTCATTGCCGGGAAAGGGTCGATTCCCTATTCCTCTCTCACCTTTTCTTCGGTGCTTCATGATACTAAGTTTACCCACAATCACCTTTATATTAGTCACCTTACTAATTCTATGAATTGCTCTGTAACATTTGTCCCTTCCTCGTGTGTCTTTCAGGACATGAATACAGAGAGAGTGATTGACTCTGGTAGATTGAGTGATGACCTCTACCTGATTGACCCCTTAAGCTTTGCCTCTTCTCCGAAGGCTCTTTTTGTTGCTCAGACATCTGTGGACTCCTGGCACTGCCTCCTCGACCCTTCTTCTCTATATACTATGCATCTTTTATTTCCTCATACGTCGAATGTATCTTTGAATACTTTTAAATGTGATTTGTGTGCTCTTGCTAAACATCATCGTGTTTCTCTTAATTATGTGTCTACTCCTAGTGCTTCTCTTTTTGCTATGGTTCATACTGATGTTTGGGGTCCCTGTCCCGTGGCCTCTTTTTTTGTTTTCCACTGGTTTGTTACGTTTATCGATTTTTTTTCTCGTTGTACGTGAGTCTAATTAATGAAAAACAAAAAATGATGTGTTTCCCTTATTCCAACGTTTTCATTAAACAGTGGCTACTCAGTTTAATAATGCCATTAAAGTTTTCCGCAGTGATAATGACTGTGAGTACGTGGACTTCTCCTTTGAGTGTTATCTTAGTGATCATCACATTATCCATCAGACCCGCGTCATCGCGACACAGCCCTGTTTCCGCGACACAACACTCGATCCTGCGTCGCCATAGGAAAGACGAGCGGACCGATCGTCGTTCCGCACGGCGCGCGACCCAGCCGACATGCGGTTCACCCTTGCCGGACATCACGACCCCGATCCGCTTCCGGCATCACTCCGCCAGCGCCGATCCGCCACGTCCCGCCCTCCAGTAACCGGAACGACCCGCTACACCTCCTCCAGCAACCGGATCGGCCTCCAGCGCCCTTTCTGCACTCGATCCACCCCGATCTGCCACAAAGCCTCCTCCAACAACCGGGAGATCCAGCCGCTCCCCAACTCCACCGCTGCAGCCCTCCGGATCTTCCGCCCCACATGTCCTCTGTTCTACATTGTTCTCTTCTCGGCGCCTGGTCTCGCTCCGCTCCAGGTATCGACCGTCCTTGGCCCGTGCCACAAGGCTTATGTCCCCAGATCTGCTTCCCTTCCGTTTATGCTACAGAAAGGTCTCCGCCCCGGGCCCCTGCTCCGCTCTGCCGACCGTTTTGCCGCTACGGACATCGCCGACATCACATCCAGCCTACATCTTGGGCACCATGGCCGCCACCCAATCTGCCGCTCTCGGGCCGCTGTTCTTGCTGTCTCCAACCACCAATCCTCGGCTAGATTTCTCTGACCTAGCTGCACAAATCCTTGCCGCATGCGCCTCCTTCCATGCCAAAATCGATCGTCTTCTCGTGTACCACAGACGGGCTTCTGCAACCCCCACGAGATTACCTGCCTTACGCCGTCTCCACCACAGCTGCCTCCTACACCATGCGAAAGTTTTTTGTTCATGCCACCTCTCCCCACGGTCGCTAATGCGCCACCTCTCTACGGTGGTCGTCCTTCCGCTGCTTCCACCGACCGCATCACCGCCTCTTCTGTCGCCCTGTCCGGTAAACTAGCCGCCTCCTATACCGGCTCTTACTCCGCGGACTCCAGTCTTGTCACCCCCTCCGATCATCTCACTGTCTCCTCTTCCGACTCTCGCTCTGCCAGCCCTTGCCCGGCCGCTTCCACCGTCCGCATCGCTGCCTCTTCTGCCACCCCGTGCCCCACTGCCCCCGACGGATCCGTTCATGCTGTCAGTCATCGCGTCTCCGACATCCTTGCGGCGGCTGTTCACCACCGCCCCATCGACCTTGCGGAATCCATTATTTTTGTCTCCTTTCCTTTCGATGGCGCCGCTACTCACCAACACTGCCGCCACTGCTACGTGCTACCTGTCCTTGTTCTGGCGGGAGGTCAAGGTACCAGATGATCCGGCCATCCGTTTGGTACACGAGCTTGAGGGCAAGCTCGTTTTGAAGGAAGAATGAAGTGTCACGGGTCCAAATGTTAAAGAACTACACGACGACGAGCCACCATGACAAGTCTACACGCGCCGAGCACGTATATCGCAAGGGCCCTCCGAGATCGCGGAGAATATTTAATAATAAATAAGTTGTCATGTTTGTTAACACATTTTTAGTATTTTCGGTATTTTCTAATTTCAGTATTTTCTTTTATATTTGCTCTTCGCCACTATAAGAGGGCCGACGGACTTTGTAATCTTTATCTTGGAATGTATGAAGGTTTCTAGGGTTGTTCCCTAATTTCGTCTCTTCTTGTCCTCCTTCATTCTCGCTCACCCCCGCCGGCCCTTCCCCTTATCGGATTCCTCCTGGAATTTATCCGTGATTGTATCAGTTGAAATTATGTTATTTTGTCTTGTAATTTCTCCTTCCTATATGTAGGAGAGAGTCTCCTTTCCTATATCATACGCCCAACTTGACTGCGAGTGTTGGAATTTTGTTATTTTGCATTATGTTATTTTGTCTTGTAATTTCTCCTTCCTATATATAGGAGAGAGTCTCCTTTCCTTAATTAATTTTCAATTCCCTATTGAACATTTACATTTTAAACAAACACCAATTAGAAATTGTCAAGCTAAAGTTGATAGCATTACCCACTGTTTTGCATGTTGAGGTGTTGCATTTCCACACTGATCTGTAGGAAATGGATATGTTAAAATCATGGCGATGGATGAAACTAATCTATATTAGTAAATCTGAAGTTCTGAATTTTGTTCTGCATCTTTCTCCAATGTTGTTAGTAAGACATAATTGTTTTTTGCCGACCTCATGTACAAGCCCGTGCGAAGTAACCAAATTACGTGAGCTTTTGTGATAAAATTTGAAACTTCATTCCGTAATATTGAGGCTTTATTCGATTTGATTTGAAGGAAATGGTAGTAGGGAAATTAAAAGATTTGATTTGAAGGAAATGGTAGTAGGGAAATTAAAAGAAATTGAAATAGTGGCTTTCTCTCTCACAGAACTCTTATAATTATGTTACTTTCTTCCGAGCCCCCGACGCTTGGTGGATGGAAAAATGTTCTCTTATAATTTAGAGATGTGAGTTATCATGATAAACTTGAAGATTTATCTTCTAATTTCTCAGTAGGGTTGGCTAGGGAATTGCCAATGGGAACAAATATTATTTTATCTCTAGTAATTCAACTCACCTATTAATTAAATTGGAACCCAACACTGAAGAGCAAATTTGGAAGTAAATAGTTGTGGGAATTCCCCCAAATTTCTTCTCTGTTTGGCACGGCGGCAGTCATGAACGTGGTTATGATCTGTCGTTCGTGAACGCCCGACATCACCTAAGGAACTCCATCCACTTTTATGTTCAAAACTAGTTTTCTTTTTGACATCGGTCATAACCGTTCTCATGCCACACATATTCTAAGGCTCCATTTTGCATGATGGCGGCAGCCGTGAACATAGTGGTTATGAACCGTCGTTCGTGAACGCACGACCTCACCTAAGGAACTTCATCCACTTTTATGTTCAAAACTAGTGTTCTTTTCTTGGTGGCGGACATAACAGTATTCATGCCAAACATACATTCTATGACTGTGGTTTTTGTCCAAAATCACCAGAGCAAAAACGCCACGCTAAATGAAGCTTAAGGCTCCGTTTGGGGGGGACTTATTTCCACCGATCAAGCGGTTATGACCGCATGAATCGGAACTTAATTAAGACTCTATTTGGTTCGGCGTTTTGCCGCTCCGTTTGGGGCAAACGCCCCCGAAAGGCGGGTAAATAAATGAACCTCCGACGGCGTTTGCTCCGTTTCCACCCGCCCGCCTTGAGAAACGCCCCAAAAAGCTCCGTTTAGAGAAGCTACCTCCCCCCTCCGATTCGAACACTCCGTTTCCATCCGCCGGATCGACCCGCCACCGCCGAACCAAATGAAGCCTAAGTCCCGATTCATGCGGTCATAACCGCTTGACCGGTGAAAATAAGTCCCCCCAAACGGAGCCTAAATGATGCATGCCACTTGATCACTTCCTTTTCAACTTCATAGCTTCCTTGAATCTTTATTATGTTATAGTTGAAATTCTTAGGAACACATTGTTATTTTTTTTCTCTTAAATATTTAAATATAAAGTTGTCTATTTTTTCTCGACGCTTGGATGTTTCATCATAGATCGTTCCGGTCATATATCTTAAAATTTGATTTCTGAACTCACTTCCCTTCTACAGTCCTCCTTTGGATGCTCACGGCAGCCTGCATCAAGACAGGTCGGCCGCAGATTGCACGGCGAGCAATAGAACTTGCCGAGACCAGGCTTCTGAAGGACGGCTGGCCTGAATATTACGATGGTAAGCTCGGTCGGTACGTAGGAAAGCAAGCCAGAAAGTTCCAGACATGGTCTATTGCAGGTTATCTGGTGGCTAAGATGATGTTGGAGGACCCCTCACATTTAGGCATGGTTTCTCTAGAGGAGGATAAGGCAATGAAGCCTCTCATGAAGAGATCCAGTTCATGGACTTGCTGAGGGTTCCAGGTTCTAGGGGAAAATAATAATTATAAGTTTTATTTTATACTATTATTTTTCTTCAACTTTAACTAGTACTCTCTTTGTGGGGGGGGGGGGGGGGGGGGGGGGGGGGTCCAAGTGAAAAGTTTTGGTCTGTAAAATATGGGATATTAGCAACATTGACCTCAATAAAAGGCTTAGCTTTTTTCTTTTCCAGAAATTCCTAGGAGACTTGGGCTTTGTTTGGGGAAAGTTTACTGAACCTGACTTTAATTATGTTTGTTGTGTACTAGGAGACTTGGAGCTTTATTTAAGAGAGATTAATTGGTCTCTTTGTTAATTAGGGCTGTTGTTTGTATTTTTTTGCCCTTCTTCTAACAATTGTTCAATTAGTTCCCATGTGTGATATCTTTGTTTAAAGAACAACAAAGGAGTTTATTTGTTTCTACTCCTTGCTAAGTTATACCATGATGGTGCACTAGTTGGGTTGAATCATCTCAGGTTCGTCTTGACGTCTCTCACTCGCGAAGCTACTCTCGAAAATGCTTAATACCAACTGTAACAATGCCTGTATTCATCGTGTAGTATGAGTCCGGCAGGGCCCCCACAATATACGACATTAACAAGTGAAGTATTAAGAGAAGGTATCTCACACAAGTCAATGCCTTAATAAATACCCAGGGCAAAAGGGTTATGAGAAACCTCATTATTGAACTCTAGTTTCTACCTAAATGCAAAGGTACCCTATGAGTTGCTACAATTAAAGCTCAGCCTAAGGTGTCAAAATTTATATTTGGAAATAAATTTTAAATAATTTTCATGTGATTGTATGCATTCATGACATGTGCTCACCAGCTTTCGCTGCCTCGGTCTGTTCACAAATTGGTCAGGTAAGCTATAAAGCTTAATTCAGGCCTAGTGACTTCATTGAAAATGGTTTGTTTGGCTCTGATGTCAGTTGTAAGACCCCCTCTCGGCCGCTCTGCGGTAGTGTCGGGCATGCCCGGATCCTATCTCATGACGCTTACCCCGCCAGCTATCTTCATCACACGTTCAATCGATTCGTAAGTGGAAGTACAGGAAACTGAAGTAACAGTAGTCATAGTACAAATCACAAAAAGTATGGGAATATATATAATTGAAGTCCTTATACAGGATTGGAAGGGCGGGCTAAAACATGCCCTACAATAAGGCTACTAATGAGCAACCTGACTAGCTCACAAGAAGACTCCAGGTACTGCGTCATCGCCTCGGACCCGCCCGCCAATGATTATTTGATCCTTTTAATAATATCAGGGCCGTCCGATCCTTATCCCAAGATCGGACAGCACCTGTAAGGAGTAGGAAGCTTCTCGGTGGTGTCGGCCGCCGTCTGGCCAAGGCTCCGCTCCTGGCTGACTCGTCGGGGCCGTCGCAACTTCCGGCGGCTCCTTTACAGAGTTTTTCACCTCGGGTGATCCTGGTATCTCCTTCTCCGGTGGCACCGCCGCCTGGGGCCTCCCATGAAGGGCCTCTGAGCCCTTCTCCAGCGAGAAGCCGCTCCCCAATAAACCCCGAGTTGCAGGGAGCCTCACACATGCTCGGTCGCCCCTTGCTCACCCGAGCTTGGTGGTGGTTACGGCGGCGCTCCGACGACCACAGGTCACATGCAATACGTTCAGAAGATGGGGAGGGAGGAGAGGAAGAGGATCCATCCTCGTCGAGGGTCTTTTGGTGCTCTCGACCAAATCCTCCATTAGAGGGTGGAAGGGTGGTGGAGCTCGGTATGGGCTTTTTCCGGCGAGGAAGGGCTCCGTCAGAGGGGTGGTCGGGCTCGTCTGAGCTTGGGAAGAGGGGTGTGTGGTCGGGCTCGACTGAGCTTGGGGAGAGGGGTGTCTTCCTGTGGTGACAGAGGGGTCTATTTATAGGGGTTGGATGCACCCCCTCTCTCTCACTATCGGCTTGGGACTAAAATTTGGAGGAAGATGATTGACTTCCCCCTAGTGAACTTGGATAAGTAAGTTGGTACATTATGATTGGGTAAGATAGCCACTTGTCACCATCTTGGAGTCATGGCTTAGGTGGGTTTGGGCTTGGGCTTGAGAAAGAGAGAAAGAGAAGGAGAGGGGTTTCCTCTTGGCTTGGCCCAAGGCCCGTCCACCTCACTACCTAGCTGAAAAAAAATCAGAGCTCATATAAGGCTAGAGAGTGAGCTTGGTGGTGGGGCTCAAGTGGGGCATTATTTGAATTGAGCTTTCTTAAAAAATGCATTTTAAGGCATTTTGACCAAAAGTCAACCATGGGGTAGGTCCCCCATGTGGGTCACGGTCAAAGCTGGTTCAATTCGTTGAGAGACGAGTCAATGTTGGGGTATTGAAGTAATATTGACGTGTGCATGCTTTTCAATGCGCCTAAACACTTGATTTGACCAATATTGACCAGACAATGTCGGACTCGAGCGCAACAAATTCCATTGGTCTCATATTGACCACATGAGTCCAATGCAACTTACTGAGGTTAATTCCGAGTTTGTATGCATAATATTCTAAGATAGCATTGTAGTGACGCATAATAATACTCAAAATGGTCATACTCACCATATGGCCTCAGATCGAGATTTCGTTGCACTCATATATGAGTCTAATGTCACTGACAGAACTCGAATCGAAGCACGTATGCTCAATGACATCGTCGTGACGTTCCACTATACTCAAAATGGTCATATTCAGCATATGACCTCAGATCGAGATGAAACGAGTTCCGTTGCACTCGTATTGACTATACGAGTCTAATACAATGGACAAAACTTGAATCAGAGCACGTATGCTCAATATTCTAAAATGGCATCGTCGTGACGTGCAACTATACTCAAAATAGGCATATTCTCCATATGAACTCGGATCGAGACGAAATATGTTTTGTTGCACTCGTATCGACTATACAAGTCTAATGCAACTGACAGAACTCGAATCGGAGTATGCATGCTCAATATTCTGAAATGGCGTCCTCGTGACGTGCTATTGTACTCAAAATGGTCATATTCACCACCTGATCTCGGACCGAGACTAAACAAGTTCCATTGCACTTGTATCAACTATACGAAGCTAATGCAACTGACAAAACTCACATCGAAGCACGTATGCTCAATTTTCTAAAATCTAGGTCACCTTCCAGCTTATATGACATCTTTTAAGTGATTGAGTTACTTTTATTGGGTCAGCTAGAGTCCCAATGACCCAATAAAAGTCGGGATATTACAACTTAGGCATATCACAAATCATTTAAATGTAATATAAAAAATTCATCTTGAGCCTAGTGTAATTCCAAATTGATTAAATCCTAAGTAACCCCTAAGTCATCAAAAATCAATCTTTATTAATATGACATTTTTTTCTCATCTTGTTACATAATTGAATTTTCAAGGATTGGATTTGAGCATTATTGTAGGCTTAGATCAAAACTTTTAAACCCACAACATTTAATTATTTTTCCCATTTCTTTGTTTTAGTACATGCCTTATATAGTGGAAACCCATAATAAAATAAATTGAGCTGAAAAATGACAAAAACATGATATTTATGCAAAAATCAAAACTCTATTTAATACCGCCCATCGATAATAATTACGGCAGGTAGTAACTCTGATTTTCTATTTAATGTTTTGTTTTCTGCATTTTTTGTTGGTATAGAAGATGATTCTACCGATTTACTCGACAAAGACTTTCGTGTTTTTAGTAATTTTTTTGTTAATTTATTAAGTTTTTAAAATTCGAAAATCAGAGAGAAAATCACAAAATAATCTAAATTCACCAAAATATGCCTCCCTTCGATTTTTATTGTATTTCTTTCTATTTATATAAAATTAAAAATCCTCAAAATTGTTTATTATTTTTCTTTTTTAATGTCAAGGATGAATAGATATATTATTTAATGATCCATTACAATGTACCATTTAATTTTTCAAGCTTACGTATAATGAAAATGAATGTAGAAACAAGGTGTAGAAATACTTAGTATGTCTCTAAATATTAGAAATGTTTCATGTTAAACAATGATTTTTCATAATCACTCTTTGATTCCGATATTTGCAAATTATCTTGTTAATTATGCACATATGTGTAGTGTAATAATGCACGGATAAATTACCTACACCATTTATTTGCTTTTGAATTCATGGATATTTCATGCACTCATCATTAGAGAAATGTTTTTACAAAATAAAATTAAATGTTTGATAAATAAGTGAATTCAGAGTCTTTGTTCATCAAAGTAATATAAAGTAATAAATGATAAGAAAAATTCCATCAAACACTACTTCTCTTGATAAGTTTTCATAAAATAATCTTGGAAAGAATGTCTAATTATCTTGTGTAAACAAATTCTAAAAACACCACATAATATTACTTCTCTTTAGTACACTGAATCACAAAAAAATTAAATTAATGTTATTTGATCACCAAACACTATTTCGCTTCCTGATAAGTCTTAGTAGTTATTGTATATGTGAAACACCTTGGTAGCTGTACTATTTCTTATTGTGCATTGAACTAAATGGACGTAATTTTACTTTGCATTTTGATGATGTTGTGTTTTTTTCCATTACTTCTCATGTGTCTTGATTATAACTCATGTGTACTCAAAACATTATTTATACAGATCATTGTCATACATAAATCTTCCACTAATGAGAATTGGACCTAAAACACAATTACATTATTTTCTACAAATATTATGTATGTGCAATAAATAGCTAAGCATGATTGCTACAGTGTTTTCTAAAGTTTGAATTGCAAATCACTTTACGTTGTAGTTGGTAATATTTTCTTGATATTTCTATCACGGTTGATCTTTCTCAAACTCAAATTTTCATGAAGATTTTATATACTTCCGAATATTGAATTGAAAGACATCTCTTGAGCTTAAACTCTAAATTATATAAATACTTTCAATAATCATCTCATTTGTCAAACTTTTCACTCCTTATGTTTTGTGCTCTTATAATTTACATGATAATTTATATATACTATTTACGCTACTATGCGTCATTTACATTGGTATATCCTCGTTTTATCATTCATGATTATATCTATTATTCAACTTGATTACTTTTTTTTCAAAAAGGGCCAAATCATATTCTTTCATGATTATCTTCATGATAGGTATTATTGTTATGAAAATCGATCCTTGTGAAAATGAATTATTCTGTTCCAAATAATTTTTTCTAACGGCCAAACGAGTGTTACAAAAAATAATAAGCACAAAACAATAAGAAAGAAAAAATGAAAGCAAGCAACATAATCAAGAATACAAAATATAAAGTGGTTCCCCGAAATTGGGCACGTCCACTGTGCAGGCAGAGATAAGATTTACTATTAATTTCTCATGCATACAATACGACTAAAAGGGAGGAGAACAATGATAATTTTGAATCCTCCAAGATCCGGCTGTTCACGTCGTGACGAGAAAACAAATTTCAGCGGCGAGAGAAGAAGACGATTGGAAGAAGAACTCTGAAGAAGTCGGCTAGGCAATGGCCAAATGTTGGTCGAATTCTACTGCACCACCGAAAAGAATCTGCTGCTCTACACATTAAGGGATGACCGACCACACTATTAAACAGGGGAAGAAACCCTAAATCGATATATAAAAGGAGGGGAGAGGTCGACTGCCTATCAAGGCATGGGAATTAATTCCCCCTGCCCACAATCGCAGAAATATTGGTGGAATACCAATTCTGGAGTGATCTCCAAAAACGGAGCTGGCCAGGTGGAAAGAATTTGGCGGGAATCTGGGAAGAAGCGGCAATCACACAACAATCTCCACCTGGATGCCTCTCTCATGACATGCTCCACCTGGTTGAGATAACTCCAAGAAACCCCAACGATAACCAAGATCCAAAAAACCAAAGGAATCGACTGAATGAACTTCGGCTGATAACATATTATAAGAAAACTCCTTTAATTCTGAGTAGCACACAAACTGAACTAACATGGTTGACTCAAAAAAACGCTCCACCTGGAGCCAAATTTCAACTGCTCCACCTCCAGCGGTGGTCTCCCATAACAAAAATGAATATGACACGACTTCTGGCATTTGATGTGCGTGCGGGAGAGAATTGGATAAATGCAGACACAACAACAAAGAATGCAAACAAACTGACCTCAATATGAAAAAATAACTCATATGTAAACTAATCAGAAGATGTTAATTAGGCATACTCTAAGCTCTTATAGAATGAGGAGTAATAAGGAAAGAACTTAGGTAATAGAGGGTGACCAAACTACATTCAAAAATAAAGTTCTTGATCAGAAAAATAACTCGAAATAAGAGTTATAGGAACACAAATATAGAGATAGCATGACTAAAAATAAGGAGAAATAAGTGTGAGCAAATGAATGGATAATGACTATGAGAACAAAATAAAAAAGAATAAAAAAACCATGAAGCCCAAAAAGAAAACACATAAAAGACAAGAGAAATATATGTGAGAAAAATATAGAGGGTCCTCATGACTCAAAAAAACGCTCCGGGAAAATTTGGGTGACACCTGGGACACGGGCGGAGCCACGGCCTGCGAACGGGCGTGTCGCAGGGCGTTCAGTGTCGACTGCTTAGGTGTCGACATTTTCGCTCCTCCGAGAGGAGCGGTAGGACACGGGCGGTCTCGTGTCGTTGAGTGTCAGTGTCGAGATCGTCGAGTGTCAATCGTCGAGTGTCGAGTGTCGAGTGTGAAGGTACGGCCTGTCACGTCACAGGGCGTGTCAAATCGGAACGACGAGCTCAGCCCGCCTGATTTTGCAGGGCGTGTCTGGGTGCCGTGTTGGGCACACGGCCGGGGACACGGGCGTGTCCTAGGCCGTGTGAAGCGGGATGTGATTTTTTTCACCCGTACACGACCACAGACGGGCGTGTCTGAGGCGTGTTGGTGAACGGCCCATGACACGGGCGGTCCCATGGGCGTGTACTGGTTTGGAAGGTCGGTTGACCACCGCTTGAGGACACGGCCAGGCACACGGCCGTGTTCGAGGCCGTGTCGGGTCAATGTGTGTTTTTGGCAGATCGTGGCCGTCCATTTCTTCAGCTGAATCCAAGGGCTGAAAGCTCTTCTTCTTTTTCCTTAAGGGCCGAATTCAGAAAAGACCTCACTTTGAATTGGCCTTATCTTTCTTCAAGAGAAAAAAAGTGAGAGAAAGGAGGAGGAAGAAGGGAAGGGGGCTGCTGTTGGTGGTGCTGCGGTTTACCGGCGAGAGATCCGAAGCCAGCGTTGCGGAGGAAACGCTCTTGCGAGTCTTGCAAGCAAGCTTTCAAGCCTGGCACCGAAGCGATCAGGGAACGACTTTTCTTCCTAGCCATTAAGGCTTTATTTTGGCATATCTTTTGATTCCCCCACCAAGAGGTGACTGCTTTTAGTCGTTTGGGTGATTCTGAAATCCCCTTTTTGTGTTGCATATAGATCGGAAATGAGTACGGAATAGGCATGCTGTGTGAGCCCATGAGGTTGGTCTGGATTGGTGATGTTGCATACGAACCGGGAAACTCCGTGAACGTGTAGTTAAGGAGTCTCGGGTTATACCTGCGAAAAATAGCAGGAAGACTGGGGGGTAGCCCAGGAAAATACCTTGTGATGGTTTTGGGTCCAACTGTGAATGAGGCACAGGTAGTATGGTGAGACCAGGAAAAGCCCTTTTTGTGATGCTTGATGTCAAGGGTGTCCACCTGTGCAGCGAGTCACAGGAAGTCTGGTTGCCCAGGAAAGACCCCTGACATTTGTGCTTGTGCGGTGTCCACCTGTGAAAATAACAGGAAGTACTGGTGTGCCCGAAACCCGCTGTTGTTGTGAGAAAATGGGTGAGTTATGCCCAGGCTTAAATGCCAGGAACAGGATTGGTGAGACCGACCCGCGCCTTTGATATAGCCATGAGTACGCTGTACTCGGAGAAGGCAAGGCGATTTGAGCAATGGGGGGTGGAGGATCCGACCTGCGCTATGTCCGTCCGATGTGAGACCAAAGGTACGGTCTGTTGGAGCGCATAGCAAGAGTCTTCGGCCTGCGCGCCATGACACAATGGGGGGCTACGGGCCATCCCGGTGTCCGAGGACTAACTCCGGCTGCACGCCATGGAGTAAATGCTCAAGAGATTTACCGTTGGGTGAGAACTGATACGGTGGTGGGCAAGAGGTTGCCAGAACACCAAGAATGTGCCCTGAGTGCACGGACCGTTGGGCCGGGTGGCGAACGGTTGTTATGGCTTGTGTGCGTGAAAGCACATTTTGATATATTGCCATACTTGTGATATGATATGCCTGCAGGGATAAATACCGCTGCCCGAGAGAAGGGGTAGGGTCGTTAAATTTGGAAGCTGAACGCTGACCGTTGCTTTTGTTTGCCACCGGTGGGTGGATTGTCCCTTGCAAGGTGCTGGAGAGCCGAGCGGGACGCATAGAGGTTGATGCTCTTGCTGGTGTTGCTGCTGCTGCTGTTTAGCCCTCGAAGGCTATGTTTGATGTGTGTTTTCTTTTGTTGTGGCCGGCCTGCGCGCCCATAGTTGTAGCCACTGTATGAAAGCTATGTAAGGCCATAAGGCCAACACTTGTTCTTATTGTAAGACATTCCTATATGTATATAAAATGTGGAGTTTTATGTTTGGACATCATGAGGAGTTCAAGTAGTTTAGGCTTCCGCTAGAATGCATGTGATAGGTACGATGCGCTACTCTGGTATCATCCTGTACCTTCACCACTGTTTTGTGGTAATCCTGTGGGGCCCCGGCCGGACCTTCTAGAATATATCATATGAACGGATGGGGTTGTTACAAGACTTTTCCTTATCATCACCAGAGATCTTCCCTTTCTCCTTGTTGTGAAACTTCCAACAATCTTTTATCTCATGACCTTTCTTTTTGTAGTAGTTGCAATGACTATCTGGAATTTTCTTAGACTTGCCTCCTTTGCCTGAATCATACTGATCTCGAGAAAATAAAGCTGAACTTTCAGCAATACCTGAGCCAGACGACTTCTTTTGGATGTCATCTGAGATTAAGGCTGCAATGACCTCTTTCATATCAAAAATATTCTTACTGTAGGTGAGGTTAGTGATGTAACACCTCTCCTGTAATGACCGTATAATATGGGTCCGGCCGGGGCCCCACAACATACAGACGCTACAGCTTCAGTATTAAAAGATGATATAACTACCCAAACTCAAAACTCAAACACAACACAACGGAAACAACAACAAGACTAGAAGTTATCCACGCCTACAAGAGTAACAAGATGGCCTTATGGCCTTACAACAAGAGTGAGTCCAAACTCAAATAATACATCAGTCATAAAAGTGCATAAGCACACCTAGTCTACCTCGGCATGCAAGTCGGTCACATGAGCATCATACATACAATGTCATAAAAGTAGAGAAGCAGCAAAAAGGTAACACTTCATGAGGCTTAGGACTTTTTGGCCGGCGAGCTAGCTCCTACTTGCGATCCTTGCCCTGTAAAAATTATTAGTAACGTGGGTCAGCAAAGGCTGACCTCAAACTGTGTAACCAACACATCTCCTCCCGGCCGCCCCTAACGGACCCCGGGGTACTCCTCCAACCTACAAGTTAGCACTTCGTATGCAATATTCATAAGCAAGAAAAACAACTAAGGAAACAGGCTTGAATGTCTCAAATATCATACATGTTCTCTACCGTTGCCACGGACAACGGGGCGCAGTTCGCGAGCGAGGAGTTCATAAGCTTCTGCACCCAGCTAGGTATCGACCTCAGGTTTTCCTTCATTCACCACCCCAGGAGCAATATCAGGTGGATGCGGCAAACAAAATTATAGCGAACCTACTCAAGAAGAAGGTGGAGAACCTAAGGGGGAGCTGGGTGGAGCAGCTCCCCTCTGTGTTGTGGGCTCTGCAAACAACCCCAAACACGGCCACTGGCGAGACCCCCTTCAAACTCTCGCATGGTTGTGAGGCGGTCTTACCTGTGGATTTTGAGGTTCAATCCCCACTAGTCGCGACCGCAAATAAAGGAGGCGAAGCATGGAGGGAAGGAAATGAAGCGGAGCTACGACTCTCATTGGACATGGTGGAGGAACTTCGCGATGTGGCCGCAGTCAGGTAGGAGGAGATCAAACGAATGATGGCCAAGTATTTCGACAAGAATGTCAGGATAAAGCAGTTCCAGGAAGGGGACTTGGTCTTGAAGAAGGTCGATGCCGCGGGAAGGTCGATGGTCGTTGGTAGGCTCAACCCCAACTGGGAAGGACCCTACATTGAAGAACGGCCTTGGGGTCAGTGGGATACCACCTCCAGAATGTGGAAGGGGAATCGATGAGTCATTCTTGGAGCGATGATGACCTGAAGCGCTTCTACCCTTAGGGGGGACAAGATTGTAAATCTTATTTTTTTAATAATAAATTCATTGAGTTTTCTCATGATTGGTTTCTTTTGAGCATTGGAAAAAGAGGTTGGTAGTTAGCAAGACCCTGAGAGGATCTCGCTGCTCAGGCTACCATTAGCTGGCAGGTCTAGAAGGCGCACTCGACCATGGGTAGACCCGCTGCCAGGCTCCCACTAGTTGACAGGGTCGTAGGATCACCTGGGGGTAAGGGAATACCTCGTGTGGTGACCCTGCTGCGCAGACTCTCCTAGCTGGCAGGGTTGGAAGATACGCTCGGCCACGGGTATATTCGCTGTCCAGTCTCTCATTAGCTGGGCAGGGCTGTAGGCACACCTGTGGGGAAAGGAAAGGAGTTCGAGGAAAGAGTTGGGAAACTAAGCAAGACCCCAAGAGGATCCCGCTGCTTAGGCTCCCATTAGCTGGCAGGTCTAGAAGGCACGCTCGGCCCCGGGTAGGCCCGCTGCCATGCTCCTACTAGCTGGCAGGGTCGTAGGCTCGCCTGGGGGGTAAGGGAATACCTCGAGTGATGATTCCGCTCAGCAGACTCTCCTAGCTGGAAGGGATGGAAGGCACGCTCGGCCTCGGGTAAACTCGTTGTCCAGGCTCTCATTAGCTTGACATGGCTGTAGGCATACCTACGGGGAAAGGAAAGGAGTTCGAGGAAAGAGTTTGGAAACTAAGCAAGACCCCGAGAGTATATCGCTGCTCAGGCTCCCATAAGCTGACAGGTCTAGAAGGCGCACTCGGCCCCGGGTAGACCCGCTGCCAGGCTCCCACTAGCTGGCTGGGTCGTAGGCTCACCTAGGGGTAAGGGAATACCTCGAGTGGTGATTCCACTACGCAAACTCTCCTAGATGGCGGGGCTGGAGGGCACGTTCAGCCTCGGGTAGACTCGCTGTCCAGGCTCTTATTAGCTGAGCCTACTATGCAATCGACCCAGAGGTTCCTCTTGAACCTTGGCGACCCAAACCCCTCTCATTTGAGAGTTTGGTGCCCAAAAACTAGAAAAGAAAAGATGCTAAAACATGCATCCTAAAACCAAGAGGAAAAGTGTCATTACCCTCCGACTCCTCTTCCTAGCCATGGAAAAATAGCCGGATGAAAACCTTCGCAATGATCTAGCCTCCATAGATCTGGACTCGGCTCGCAATTTGGAGCACCGAAACCTCTCTAACAATCGGATCTCCTCTTCCTCCTTCGCTCTCCCTTCTCTCCAGAACTTCGACAGAGAACCAGCGACAGAAGAATAAGGGTTTTGAAACCCTGCCCTCGGGTATAGTCCATTCGGAAAGACAACCAGCTGTCAGATCCCAAGAAAGAAAAGCATGACTGTGATCCGAGTCCAACCTGGAAATGGGCCGAACACTGCATCCCGTCAAGGACACCCCGTGACAACCAGTCATGAACTCCGCTCGACGATCATCGAACCAAAATCGTCGACCGTTGCCGAATCGTCGAACGGAGAATCACTGGCAACTCGCCGAACCAGCCAAATCGTCGAACAGAGAATGCTGGGGAAAATCGTCGAACGCAGACAAATCGTCGAACAGAGAAAGTTGGGGAAAATCGTCGAACGCAGCCAAATCGTCGAACAGAGATCCCTGGCAAAATCGTCGAACGCAGATCCATGGAAATCGTCGAACGCAGATCACTGGGGAAATCGTCGAACGCAGATCCATGGAAATCGTCGAACGCAGATTGACACAGCGGGACATGCCCTGTGACACGCCCCTGTCACAGGCCGTGTACCCCCTACTCGACGATTGCCACTCGACGATCGACAATTGCCACTCGACGATCGTCGAACCGAGGGGACACGCCCCCTGTCATGCCCGTGCTCCAGGGCGTGACCTCCCAAACAAGACCCAAACTTGGCCAAAAACGCTGATCGTCCCTCTTTCAAATTTTGGGGCGTTACAAGTGACCATGCCCTCATAGGACTTTGGAAGAGAGTTCAAAAAAATAACTGTCTTGTCCTCTTCCTCCACCCAAATATCTATGCTGAGAAACTCAGATAACAACTTATTAAAGCTTTTCAGGTGTTTATGTAAAGAGTAACCCTCCTTCATGATAAACTTGTACAACTCCTGCTTGAGATAAATGCGGTTGGGGAGAGACTTCGTTGTGTAGATACTCTCCAGCTTTGCCTAAAGACCAGAGACAGTCATCTCTGAAAGAACTCCATATATCACATCATGTAAGCAAAGTTGTATGGTGGACAGAGCTCGGAGATCCAAATCCTCCCACATGCGATCGGTAACCTCAACATCCTTATGGGCCTTTCCTAATAGGACACGGTGTAATACTTCCTTGATCATTAGTGCTCGGACCTTGACCTTCCGCAGGCCAAAATTTTACTTTCCATTGAACTTCACAAATTCAAACTTTGTACTGAGCGTGAAAAATGCCATAAAAATCAAACTGAGGAAATCTGCAACGAGACCGAGACGACTAGATAAATTCACGGATCAAGATTGGGAAGATAGGGAGTAGGCCAATATTGTCACCAACCATGGACCCAACTCGAAATGGAATGTTCAATTAGTTGCCGATCAAACCTTTCTTTGATATCACTTGTTATGGAAACCAATCCTTATGCAAATGAATTATTTTGTTCCAAATAATTTTTCATAACGACCAAACAAGTGTTACAAAGAATAATAAGCACAAAACAATAAGAAAGGAAAAATGAAAGCAAACATCATAATCAAGAACACCAAATATAAAGTGGTTTTCCGAAATTGTGTACGTCCACTGTGCAGATAGAAATGAGATTTACTATTAATTTCTCAAGCATACAATACAACTACAATGGAGGAGAACAAAAGACCAAGAAAATGATGACAATCTTGAATCCTCTAAGATCCGGTTGAACACGTTGCGACGAGAAAACAAATTTCGGCGACGAGAGAAGAAACCGGCTGGAAGAAGAACTATGAAGAAGAATCCAGCTAGGTGATGGCCGAATGTCGGCCGAATTCTACTGCACCATAGAAAAGAATCTGCTGCTCTACACATTAGGGGATGGTCAGCCACACTATTAAACAGGAGAAGAAACCCTAAATCGATATATAGAAGGAGGGGAGAGGCCTCTGCCTATCAAGGCATGGGAATTATTCCCTCCCCTCCACAATCGCAGAAATATTGGTGGAATACCAATTTTGGAGTGATCTCTAAAAACGGAGCTGGCTAGAATGAAAAAATCCGGCGAGTATCTAGGAAGAGGTGGTAGTCACGGAACACATTATGCATTATTTTTATGAGTTTTTCTGTTGTTTATGCTTCCGCTCGATCATGATTATCTTTGACGAAAGCGGTCCTTTATTTCATAAATAAAACAGTGAATAAATTTATTGATTATACTCACCTCAATGCTCTTTTGATAATAACAAATGAGGGAGTATAAATAAGGCCGTAAGGATAGTACGTTCACTAGTTTACTTGCTAAATACGACCGTATCTAAGAATAAAACTGTTAAGGACTTCATAATAATCTTTTATAAAAACCCACTTGGTTCTTTTGTTATAGGTATGGTCGTATTTCTATGATGCATCCTAAATTCTACAATTATTATCTCATTCCTCATTTTTAAGTGTATACATGGTCATATTTCTAGAATTTGACCTACGTGTTCACATACAATAAGGTGAGAGAAACACACCGAAAAGAAGCCCTTTAGAACGCCAAATAAAGCACAGTTGAATGATATAAATATGCTTACTGAATAGATCGCCTCCTTAGCATTGCCGGCTTGGATATTTTATGTTGATATTAGCTTGTTGTACTTTGAAGGGTTCCCACAGGAGTTTTTGATCAAGTTTAACCTCTCTTTTTTTTCTTGTTGCAAAAAATCCCTCTTATAACCTTCCTTTGGTGGGGAAGAAGTAGCGCGAGCTACAAAAATGTGGGGGAGATGAGTAAATGAATATATCAGGCAAAAGGTTAGTGGGCAAAAGAGTTTGAGCTGAAGATGAGCGAGCGAAAATGTTAGGCGAATGGCTGGAGGACAGAAGGAGTTCGAGCAGAAGATGAGTGAACTAAAATGTGAGACCGGGAGTTAGGGCATTTGAATTTCCATTGATGGGGAGAGAGGAGAGCTTGTTTGCACCTTTCAAAAAATGGACAAAAAGGGTGCCCACACATAAACTAGGCCCTATTTACGTATACACGTACAGTAAGGTGCGAGAGACGCACAAAAAATATCCCCTTTTATATGACGGATTTCATCTGTTTTAGAAAGTTTGGGATCACATTAATCCCCAAAATAATTTTGGGGATCTTTTCGAAAAATCCTTCAAATTTACGGAACCAAATTAATAACTTTGCCTAAAATAAATTACCCGGATGGCCAATACTGAGCTTCTTAGGTCGATATTTTGTTCCCGCGATTTTGCTCGCATCGACATTCTGCGACCCGTACTTCCCTGTTTGATATCCTCGCAGGTAACTCCGCTGCCTCTCCTTTGTTTGTTCTCTTCCTTCTCCTTCTCTCATTTTCGGTCATGCCTTAAATTCGATTATTCTTTTTCTTCTACTAGATCTGATTCTGTTAGAAATTTAAGATATAAAACATTATAAATTAAATGTTTTATTGGATCCAAGTGATGTTTGGCGTTTGTGCTCATCATATTTGGATGGAAAAGCTCCAAAACCAAATCTACGAGAATCCAAATTTTTGGAGGGAAAACTTTCATGATGAAAGGGTGAACTTTTTGTCCCACATTGCTTAGCATCACTCATGTGAATGTGTATATAAATGAATTCACTCTTTCTTATTTGTTCAAAAGAACATAAGGAGAAATCATGGACCACACATGTGCGGGCACGAACCGCATCAAACCGGATCCGGATTTCAGATTTGGGATTTGAGGAATAATTGAATTGAATTAGATTTTTTGTACAAAATAGTTTTGACTCCTTCTGAATCTGAAAATTCAGAGTTGCGTCGACATGCTTCGAATTGATCTCGACGCATATATCGACTTTGTTGTGCTACTTCGAATCAAACTCGACACACTTTTCTTCCGTGTCGACATGCGTCGAATTGAACTCGATGCACACATCTCCCGCATCGACATGCGTCGAATAAAACTGCGTCGACTTCTCGTATTTCTTTTCCTTACGTCGACAAGATCTCGACACGCCTCGATAATAACTCCACGTAAATTACGTCGAGTTGTCCACCAGTCTCTTTGCGCGATAATTTTTGTTACGCGTTTTTTCATCATTACTCCTTTACGTTTGAATTCCAACATTCACCAACACAATTAATGTTTCTAATTATAACCGCTGGGATTTATTACATGCTTATTTTCTTGCCGGTTTTGAGACTCTTATTTATGAGAATGTTCTGATTCATTTACTTACACATTGGAAAACATGTTGTCGATCTTCTGATTTTCTTGCTCTCACAACGATCCTTATGTGATTTCATTTTCTTCACATTTGCTTTATCAAATGAGAGTTCAAGTGCTCTGTGCTTCTTCAGTGTTCGCGCATATAAGAGTTTTCAGGATCTAGTCGGGTGTTGTAATTTGGAGGAGTGAACATCAATTGAAAGCCCTGCCGGAGGGTGGTGCAACTTCTTTAGGGCAGTGATAACAAGCCTTACCCAGACTCGATTCTAAACCTATATTATTCTGATCTCTTTTTTTTTCACCACTTCTGTTTATATAAGTTTTGATAATCTTGTTACTCAAGATCTGATATTATCATGTTATAAAACAATTTTTAAAATCAAAAAATATTCATTATTATGGAAAATACATAAAAAATATTCCTACAATCTAAAAAAGTTGTTATATCCACATCACATAATCTCTTGCGAAAGGGCATTGTTGGGCTATCATTCCACAAATCGCCTAGTACCAGTGAGAGCCCGTCATTGGGTATTTCTTGGGATGTCCATAAATAACAAGATAAATAAATTCAAATAATCAAAATGATTTTCTCTATTTTTATTTGTATATGACAATAATTTATTGTTTGTTTTTTAAATTCCAGAAATCTGTAATGACAACTATATTGGAGGACTCTGTCGGAATTAAACCCGAGAAATTTAACGAAAAAAGTTTTCGTCATTGGCAGACCCAAGTAGAATATTGACTTAATACTTTAGGTCTTTCATCTGGTATCTTTGATGCCCATGTTGTTGAAACCGAAAACTCCAAAACTGCAAATACAGTCGCCTCATCCTTTCCTTCGTCATCATCTTCTAGTGCCAACACCATTAGAACTTATGTTAGACGTAATCCCCATTGAGATCCGGTAGATATAAAATATCATTGTCGTAATTGAATCCTTATTGCCTTGTCCGACAGTCTTTACGATGTTTTCCTTCAATCTCGTATGACTAAAGAATTGTGGCATGCTCTTGAAGCGCGCTATAATCTTGACAATGCGGGTATAGAACTCTATAACATTTTCAATCTTCACAAATTCAATATTGATGCCTTTAAGCCCATCAATACTTAACTCTATCGACTTGATGAGATGTTGTCCAAGATCTGAGCCGATGGCTCAATCCTTTCCGAAAACTATTTACTAGCATGTCTCATCGACTCTCTTCCTGACTCTTGGTCCAACTTTAGCACTAGACTAAGGCATGACCAATCCATCCCCACTTATGTTCAAATCCAAAATGTTATCCACATAGAGGAGGAACATAAGTGTAAAAATTCTAAAACTACTAAAGATCACGCTCCAAAAATAAATCTGACTGAATCTCGTGGTAATCAATCTTCTCACCATCACTTCAAAGATAAGGGAAAGAACTATAAGAAACCCTTCAGTTCAGGTTCCCGCCATAAAAAACCCAATCATCCCAAGCCTAGTTTTTCAAGACAAAATATAGGTAAATGGAAATGGTGCTTTATCTGTGGCCGCACAAATCATTTGTCTACCAACAATTTTTACAAGAAGACTGAACTCGTGGTCGGCAAATCCCATGGCTGCAAGCCTCAGGCCAACATGATCGAAGCACCAGATCTTCCTATCTTAATGTTAGATTATACTCCTAGTCTTATTCCCACTTGTTCATCAGATTGGTGGCTTGATTACGGAGCAAATGTTCATACTTATTTTGATCGCTCTTGCTTTGCCACCTTTCAGGACATCAGTGGAGGAAGCGTAATCCTAGGAGATGCTTCATCGACACAAATACTTGGACACGAGTGAGTGAATCTTAGGTTGACATCCGGGAAGACACTAGTCTTGCATGATGTGCTTTACGTGCCGAGAGCTAGGAAGAATTTTCTAAGCAGTTCCTTATTGGTAAAGAAAGGCTATAAAATTGTCTTAGAGTCAAATAAAGTTGTAATAACTCTTAATGATGTTTTTATTGCTAAGGATTTATATGTGATGATTTATTCAAACTAAATGTTGCTGATGATTTGGAAGTAAATCAAATTTCTTCTTCATTAATTCTCAGTTCTCGTGATTTTTGGCATGCTAGATTAGGACATATAAATTCTGATTGTATAAAAAAATGATATCCTTGAATCTAATTTCTAAAATAAATATTGCTCTAAGTGTTAAATGTGTAATCAATATTTAAGTCAAATTTTTTAGAAATTCTTTTAAATCAGTTGATAGAACTTCAAAACCTTTAGAGTTAATTCATTCGGATGTGTGCGACTCAAACTGAAAATCTACTAGAGGTGAAAATAAATATTTTGTAACTTTTATAAACGATTTTACCAAATATTATAACATATACTTATGTTGTGGTCTAACTTGACGTCAAGGCTGGGCCAGAATACTTGGACCGCCTTAGCTCTCAGAACGGTCGAGCGCGCACAGAGTTAATGAAGTAGATCCATCGTACACACAAAATTTTAACGTGGAAAAACCCCTCAACCGGGTAAAAAACCATGTGACTGGATCTGTGTCGGTCAAAATCCATTATTTCCTGGCTGTTACAACTTGCTTGTTGAATCGAGGGCAAAAGACCACCTCTCGTTACAAATTTGAGGTGAGTGAATACTTACCATACGACGGACGATAGGCCACCGCGCTTGGTATTTGTTAAAAATTACATTTTGCGACGGAGGGCTTCACTGGGCGTTCTGCTGTCACTGAACGCGAGAGCGGAACACTTGAGTTTGCGATCGCGGTGGCCTTCTAGAAGCGGAGAGATCGTAGTTCATCCGGTGGCTCGAACGCGGCTTGGGTGCTGCTTGAGTGCAGCACGAACACAGCTCGTAGGAGAAATTTGGCAGAGCTTCGACATGAGGAAGAAGAGAGCTTGGTGGGAAAAGGTGAGAAATGAGGAGACCTAAGGCTCCTTTTATAGCCTCCAGGGGGTGGTTATGGTGGTTACGTGGCTATCAACACACCATAATCTCCCTCATAAATATTTTTGCTATAGTTTGGGGGTGCGTGTCATGATAATTAATCACGCTATTTGCACCCTAATTAAATTAATAAATAAAATTCCTCCACTAATTCGCGGTTATTGGGTTGTTACACGTGGATCAGATGATGAGGAACGTTCCCAAATGATCAAGTGACGAGGACGGGCTCCCACGGGTAGCCGACAAACTTGTCGCCAATCTCGCCGGCGAGGGGGTGACCGTCGACGATGACCGAGGAGGGGCGGCTGGCTCGGCCGCTCCCTAGACCCCGCACCTGCGACCGAGGAGGAGCATCCATCGCGGCCGCTCCCTCGACCGCGCGCCAGCGTCCAAGGAGGAGTGGCCGGCTTGGCCGCTCTCACGGCCGCGATCGGCGGCCGAGGAGGAGAGACCGCCGCGGCCACTCGCTCAGTCGCGCGCCGGTGGCCGAGGAGGAGCGGCCGGCTTGGCCGCTCTCTCTGCCGCGACTGGCGGCCGAGGATGAGCGTCGCCGCGACCGCTCCCTCGGTCGCACGCCGACGACCGAGGCGCCGCTGCCGCTCGCTCGGCTTCCCGCCAGCAGCCAAGGGGGAGCGGCTGGCGCGACCGCTCCCACGGCCGTTCGCCGGCGGCCGAGGGAGAGGGGTCGGCGCGGCCGCTCCCCGGCGGCCGGGGGGGAGGGGTGGCTGCCGGCTCGTCCACTCTCTTGGCACCGCGCCGACGGTCGGGGTGACGACCAACAGCGACGAGTGGAGGGGGCGGACGACATTCGGGGATGACGCCGACCACCCGGCACCGGCGAGGCGACGTCTGCGGCAGTTCTGTTGTTACCCGTGATGAGATCAGCGCGCGGGGGGATCGGGCGCGGTGATCGCGCGTGCGGTCAAACCCATGATCCCACTATTTTTGGTGGATATCATGGAGTGTGTGGTTTTGTGCACACCCATCATTATAAGGATGGATCTCATTCCTAACAACTTATTGAAACTAAAGATGAGATATTTTCATATTTTAATATTTTCAATGCCGAAGTAAAAAATCAATTAGGATCATTCATTAAAATTCGTAGATCTGTCCAAAGTGGAGAATAAACATTGAACGAACCAACTCAATTTTACCCAGAACATGAAATGATTCATCAAGTGACTGCTTCATATTCATCCCAATCGAATGGTGTAGCTAAACATAAAAATCGGACCTTAATAAACATGGTCAATGTCATATTATAGAAGCTAGAGACCAAGTTTATTTTGAAGATAAATTCCTATATAAATTAAATAACTCATCTCAACCTTCAACTAATTCAAACTAACCTTTCACTTCTTCCTTAGACCCATTAGAAAATAATGAACTCTGAAGAAGTAAAAGAGTTAGAACCAAAAAAACTTTTGGGGATGACTACTTCACTTATCTAGTTGAAGGAGAACCTAATGCATATAAGGAAGTCATGACCTCATCTGATTACCCCTTTTGGAAAGAAACAATAAACTTAAAAATTAATTCCATTCTAGAAAATAAAACAAAAATCCTAACTAATCTACCTCTGGGTGTCATAACCATAAGTTGTAAATAGATCTTTAGGAAGAAACTAAATCTAGATGACTCAATAGATAAGCATAAAGCTCCCCTTGTTGCTAAAGGCTAAGCTTAAAAACAAAGAATAAATAATTTAGATAAATATGCTATTGCAACTAGAATCACTTCACTTTGTGTTCTATCCGCCTTAGCTTCGATCCATAAGATGATCATACATCAAATCGATGTCAAGATCGCTTTCTTGCATGGAGACTTAGATTAAGAAGTCTACATGTCTTAACTCGAAGGTTTTGTGGTCAAAAGCCAAAAAATCAAGGTTTGTAAATTAATTAATCATTTTATGAATTAAAACAAGCTTCTAAGCAATGACATCAAAATTTTGATTTCGTAGTCTCATCCTTTAATTTTAATTCCAATGAATTCGACAAATGTATCTATGCTAAACAAGATGACAATGAGATTGTCTTGCTATGCCTCTTTGTAGATGATATATTAATATCTGGAAAGTCTATAAAAATTATTAAAGAAATTAAAAATAATTTATCTTCAAAATTTGATATGAAAAATTTAGGAATAACTAACATCATTTTAAGAATGAAACTAGTTAAAACTGATTCAGAAAATGCTGAAAAAATTTAACTTGTTTGATTTCGCTCCCATATCCACACCTCATGACGCTAACAAAAAATTTTGTAAAAATATTGGTGAGCCTGTTGATCAACATAGGTATGCACAAATGATATGATCATTATTATACACTGCTAAAATATGTTATTGTAGCTAGAATCGCTTCTGTTTGTGTTCTATTCGCCTTAGCTTCGATCTATAAGATGATCATTCATCAAATCAATGTCAAGATCGTTTTCTTGCATGGAGACTTAGATGAAGAAGTGTACATGTCTCAATTCGAAGGTTTTGTGATCAAAAGCCAAAAGATCAAGGTTTGTAAATTAATTAATCACTTTATGGATTAAAACATGCTTCTAAGTAATGACATCAAAATTTTGATTTCGTAGTTTCATCCTTTAATTTTAATTCCAATGCATTTGACAAATGTATCTATGCTAAACATGATGAAAATGAGATTGTCTTGCTATGCCTCTCTATAGATGATATATTAATATTTTGAATGTCTATCAACATTATTAATATAAAGAAATTAAAAATAATTTGTCTTCTAAATTTGATATGAAAGATTTAGGAATAACTAACAATATTTTAAGAATGAAACTAGTTAAAATTGATAAAAAATGCTGAATAAATTTAACTTGTGTGATTCCACTCCCACATCTGCACCTCATGACGCTGACATAAAACTTTTTAAAAATATTGGTGAGTCTATTGATCAACATAGATATGCACAAATGATATGATCATTATTATACATTGCTAACAGCACAAGACCCGATATTTCTTATGATGTAGGTCGATTAAGTAGGTATATTAGTAACCCAAGCAATGAACATTGGATAACGTTAAATAGAATATTTAAATACCTTTGTGGAACTGTAGATTATAATTTAGTATATACGAGTTTTCCCGAAGTATCAGAAGGATATTCAAATGCCAATTGGGTAATTGATTCTTTTGACGTAAAGTCTACAACTGGTTATGTATTCCTCCTTGTAGGAGCTGCTACCTCACGAGCTTCCACTAAACAAACTTTGATTTCAAGAAGCACCATGGAATCCGAGCTTATAGCTTTGGATTTCTTTGCATTGTTACTTCTGAAATTCCTTTATGTGAAAAACCTTTATGCAAAAAACCTTATGTTACTTACTGAAATTCCTTTATGCAAAAAAACTTATGCCTGCTATTTCTTTGCATTGTGACAACAAATCCGTTATAAATTTAACTACTTCTAATTATACTAATTCTAAAATGAATAAGTTCATGAGAATCAGACACAAATCAGTGAAGCAAAGAAAAAAAGAAGTGATATCACTCAACTATATAAAGTCAGAATTGAATCTGGCTGACAATCTTACCAAGGGATTATCCCAAAGGGAGATTTTATTGTCATAGAGGAAAATGAGGCTTAAACCCACATAATTTGCTGCCAACGGTGGATACCCAACCAATGTGATTGGAGATCCCATGAATTGGGTTTAATGTGGTAGAAACAAAGCCGTTGATGTAGCATAGTTGTGAGTACACAATTTAAAGGTTGAGAAAACTTTCTCCCCATTCCTATGATGTTGTGTTCTATGTAATAAGTTATGACGAACTAATTTAAGTTCTTAATGGTTGTCAAAGACATATATCTTTGCGAGATATTGGTTATGAATATCTCTTGATACACCACCTATGTGGGGGTAGTCGTGAGGCCGCTACTTTGGGATCCGGGCTGCACCCTAATAACCCTCATGAAAAATCAAGGAATGCGTATGACCATTAACACGCCGACCGCCATAACCCAAGAATAACCAATCTTCTGTGTGCTTATCTAATTTACCAGTCAAAAGTTTATAATTCAAAGATTCTGACATATTATATTATTCAGTAGAGAAAATAAGTTCTAAGTATAGGTTCAAGGTAACAATTCCACCCATACCCATGCATTAGATAGAACTTGATGAAACAAATTTATATTTGATTTTTATTTATAATAAGTAATATCATGATCTATAAAATTTGCTTTTGGTTTTTCGCTTTTGTGGGGGAATATTAGAAATTTAATACATAAACTATTTTAAATTAAATGTTTTATTGGAGCCAAGTGGTGTTTGGTATTTGAGCTCCACATATTTTGATGGAAAAGCTCTAAAACCAAATTGGATGGAATCCAAATTTTTGGAAGGAAACTTTTCATGATGAAAAGGTGAACTTTTTGCCCCACATTACTTAGCACAACTCATGTGATTGTGTATATAAATGAATTTACTCTTTCTTATTTGTTTAAAAGAACACAAGGAGAAACCTTGAACCACACACGCGCGCACGCACCGCACCAGACAGGATTCGGATCAAACAGTATGTTCCTCCTAATATCACGGTGCACGCGCGCATCAAACCGTATGTTCCTGCAAAAAATACATGATAGATTGAATTTTATCATATTTAACAAGTATTTCAGTATTTTTAGAATAACACAGTATTCAGCAAAAATAACTCTTCTGCAGGATATTAGATCGTACAGTCACATTTAGGCTTCATTTGGTTCGGCGTTTTGCCGCTCCGTTTGAGGCAAACGCCGCCGGAAGACGGGTAAACAAATGAACCTCCGACGGCGTTTGCTCCGTTTCCACCCGCCCGCCTTGAGAAACGCCCCAAAAAGCTTCGTTTGGAGAAGCCACCTCCCCCCTCCGATTCGAACACTCCGTTTCCACCCGCCGGATCGATCCGCCACCGCCGAACCAAATGAATGCTCTATTTGGTTCAGCGTTTTGCCGCTCCGTTTGGGGCAAACGCCGCCAGAAGGCGGGTAAACAAATGAACCTCCGGTGACGTTTGCTCCGTTTTCACCCGCCCCCCTTGAGAAACGCCCCAAAAAGCTCTGTTTGGAGAAGCTACCTCCCCCCTCCAATTCGAACACTCCGATTCCACCCGCCGGATCGATCCGCGATCCGCCACCGCCACACCAAATGAAGCCGAAACCTTAATCCAGCAAAATGGGAGATATGCACCTACAAATTTCTGGTTTGGGTTTGCGAGGGCTTTTAGTGGCTACCGCACTCGCAAGTTATTTTATAGATAGTTACATGAGAGCTCCGCCCACGCCTCCCCTGCTTGTCGCGAGAGAGGAGTTTCCCATCTGCTTCCGCGTTGCGCTCCCCCTCATCGCGCGCCACTGTTCGCCGGGATTCCTAGACGGCGCTAACGTCACGTCGGCGTATCCTCAAGCCAACCTCACGTCGGCGTATCCTCAAGCCAACCTCACGTCGGTGTCCCCTCAAGCCAACCTCCGGTGAGCTCTTCTCGAAACCGCAACCTCTTCTCCCTCACCTCCTTCTTCAAGGCCAGTGAGCTCCTACTGGGAATCGTCGATCTTCCTTCTTCCTCGGTGCGTCGCCGGGCCAACTCTGATGTGGCTCTAGGGCATCCATCTCCTCCTCCCATTCCAGTTTCCCGCTCCTTTCGCCGCTACAGCCGACTACATCATCGTCAACCTCCTTCCCTGTTTCTTCACACCACCGCTGCTTCCCAACCGCCGGTCATCTCTTCCCCGTTGACAGCATTTATGTAGGAATGCTTGTATAATTTGATTGGGGTCTTCTTCTCGATTTCTTCATGATTACTAATATTTATTTAAAATTATTTGAAGAGTTTCTTAATGCCAACTCTCATTTGGTCCCAATTACTCCTAAAAGTTCATAATATTTTTCATAGTCCAATTCCTTTTTTTGATTTATGTAATTGGATTGGAAGACATAACAGCAATTTGAAGACAGTTGACTCTTCCCGTTCTTTACATCTTAGGATAATTTCCTTCTCTGTTTATATTTTTGAGATTCAGAAGCTTCCAGATTTGCTTTTATGTAATAGGATTGTTTGTTTGATATAAATTATATGTTCTGTTTGAAGTATTATGTTTGGGAATTTGTTTAGGAATAGAGGAGCACATATAAGTGTTTGTATGAATTCTGAACAGAGAAGCACAGATTAGGATTTTGTTTAGGAACAAAGATAAGAATTCTGTTTGTATGAATGTCTATGGAATTAGTAAAAATATTATTGTGTTTCACCTGTTTTCCTAAAACATTCACCGCAACACAGTTTTATAACGTGCTTCTCCGTTCTGAAAAGCACTGCAAAAAGAATTCACCCAAATAGATCTCCATTTCCAATAAATCTATTTCAATAGCTCATTTTCCTATACTCCCTTTGCTACCACTCCTTTTCCTACTGCCACCACTCTCACAAACAAGCCCTACATTGCACTAAGCCAATGGTGGCATTGAGAATGATATAGGAGCTTATTCTTTTGAGTTAGGAGTTCTGCATCAACTCTTGGTAAATGCAACCACAACTTTCTTCTTTACTTTTCACGTCATTATTGCTCATTAAAAGTTTGGCTTCTCTATTTTTCTCGTAGTAGGTTTCTTATCTTTTCCATCTATTTTCCCTGTATTTTTCATATGGGTAAATTTTATCTGAGTTATCTTTGCTTTGCACTTTTTTTGGTTCTTTTCAAAGGATTAGTCATTCAACAACAATGATTAGTTCCACAAGTGTTGTTTCTCTCCGCAACTATCCCCGTAACTTCTTTTGTTTATTCTTTTGACATCTTTTAAAGATATGTCTTGACAATCACTGAGCTATTGTAATTAGTTTTCAATATTGTTTTCAAAAAATTGTTTTTTTACCGTTTTTCCAGTATCTTCACGGAATTTATTTTTTCTTTTGACATCATCTTCTTGGATATATGATGACAAGTAGCTATTGTCCATTTTTTGCTGCATTTAGGTAATTCAATGGCATCTTCAGATGACGAGGGGGTGGCCGTTCCACAGTTAGTTACAAACTACCATTTTGTGGACAAAGATGGTGAACCTATCTCGTTTTCAACTTTACCGATCATTTTTGATGATGTTGAGAAAGCGGAAGCTCCCGGTCACCAAGTATCTATACGAGGGACCATGGATGGAGGTCTTCAGTCAGTCTTTAAAGACGTGGTTGCTTGGAAGCTGAGATTGGATGGCGATGGTCCAAAAGTTTCCGTACTTTCTAAAGACGACATGTGGATAAATATTGAGAAGCCAAAGAAGAGCTACGAGGAATCTATAAGAACAACATTGGTCACATTGCATTTACTTCATTTTGCAAAAAAAAATCCAGAAGCATCTCTAAAGAGCTTTTGGGAACATCTGCGCCAAGCTTTAAGGTAATGATATGTTTCATTTATTTTGAGTTGTTCAACTAACATGGATTGAATATGCCAAGAGCTGGTTGCTTGTTAAATTTGCAGCTCGCTGGATGATAAACAGAGTCAGGATAATCTCATGGACCATATTCAAGTGATTAAGTTCTTTCTAGAGAGAGACGAAATCTTAGCCAAGTCTCAGGTTACTTTCTCTCCCTTGTTGACTGTTTGTATGTTTGTTGATCATGTAGATCCTCACTAAATACATTTTCTAGAATACAATTTGAATTATAGAATGAGATTTTTTCTTATAAATCATTTATACATGAAATATTGTCATCCATCGTCATCATCATCCTCATTATCATCATCATTAATATCAAACCATTTGAGGTTGGGTTTATAAACCACATTTTCAACATGTTCTCGTGAAGTGCTATTTGGAGGTGAAAGTTGATGGAAAGTGCTCTATGAGATGTTAAACCTAAACTAAGCAAATCCTTAAGAAAAACTATCCCTACATTTACATGCTTTCCATCTCAGATTGGCTCTCTTATTTGGAGGTGAAATTTTGTGCAAAGTGCGAGCTTGTGACTTAATATGATCATGTATTAAGAATGTGCAGAAAATATCTTGGTTAAAATTGCTTTAATTTAAAAGCAGATGAGAAATTTGGGGCTAATACTTCTCATGATGTGTGAATTGGTTGATCTGGTTAAATGTTAAGAATCTCGATTATAATGGGATAATGACGAGGCATTGTCACGACTTTCGGAGTCCGAGAGCCTCGAGGGAGAGATTCCAAATTTCTAATCCTAACTAAGGAGAGATAACTAAATAGTGGAAAGAGAGATAATTACTTGCTTTCCCATTCCATGGCCTTAAGGATCTTTTGATAGACTTACAACGACCTTGCAAGCCTCCAACAATTGGGCTAATTACAAGCTTACTAAACATGTTAAAAATGCATACAATTTCTAAATTAACTAATACTTAAAGACTACTAAAATATGACTCATAATTAACTATACGTATACACAGATTCTTAATAAGAGACTCTTAATAAACACCATAGCCTTCCACCATTCCTTCAATTCGAGCTTGTCCTCAAGATCGAAGTGGAACTTTAACTGTTGAATCATATGATACCTTATTCTTGCCAGAAAAGCTCCTTGCAATGATAATTCAAAGTCGAGAATCGTCATCGAGTGAGCGCGATCCTTGGTCACCGATGAAGCAAAAGATGAAAATATTACAGGAACCTTGTCTCTTGTGTAGCATTGTGATTGAAGAGACGTGTGATCGGTAGCGAAATGATTGGATTTGCACTGACCGAGATCGTGTAGGAGGGGTCCGCTGGGTGAGGATAACCAGGTGGACTACTGCAGGGACCACTGGATTTTAATCGTCAGGATCTTTGATGGAGGTGCTTTCCGAGGAGGGGTAGCTTGAAGTGATGGCTGGAGTGTGGGTTGCTATCTCAAAACCTTTGAATTTGTGACAGGAGAGGGACGCGCTGGATGGAGATAATATGGGCTGATGGCGGTGTAACCTCTACTTGAAAGACAATGTGGCATCCAAGGGCCGATGAAGTGCTCTGGTTACTATCGGTTGGCTCATGGGTGTCAGCTAATAGTTGAGGCACCTTAGCCTCTTGGTGTTGTGCTCTGGCGGTTGCTTCCTTTGCCATGAGCTGATCTAACTTTTCTATTGCCTTCTTTGATAGCTTGATGGAGTTGCCCCGAGGCTCTAATGGTGGTGGATAGAAATTCAATGACATTTTATTAAATCTTAACTACACTGATTATATATAAGCTATCTTTATGTTCATGCCCTTCGGCCATTTCGATTATGGCTTCCAATTATCCATATGACCAAAGTTTGTAAACATCTTCAACCACTATGGCGTAGTTCCAGGCCAAGTGAATTGCATCTCCTTTTCTATCCTAGCAGTTTACGTGACTGATGTACCTACGCCTTGAGTGAGTTCAATGAAACCAGAAGGTCTTCCCCAACCTTTTCCATTCTCGATCTCGCAACCAGTTTCATTGTCAATCTCAGAAGGATGATCTCCTGTATTTTTGGTGGAGGCGAATGCACGTTCTCAGATTTCCGAACAAAGTCCATTTCTAGATAAAATGCCTCTCCTTCCAAGGTGACGCTGGTCCCTTCATTTACCAATTTGCATCTCCTTTTCTACCCTAAACCCTAAGACCACTGGATTTTAATCGTCAGGATTTTTGATGGAGGTGCTTTCCGAGGAGGGGTAGCTTGAAGTGATGGCTGGAGTGTGGGTTGCTATTTCAAAACCTTTGAATTTGTGACAGAAGAGGGACGTGCTGGATGGAGATAATATGGGCTGATGACGGTGTAACCTCTACTTGAAAGACAATGTGGCATCCAAGGGCCGATGAAGTGCTCTGGTTACTATTGGTCGACTCATGGGTGTCAGCTAATAGTTGAGGCACCTTAGCCTCTTGGTGTTGTGCTCTGGCGGTTGCTTCCTTTGCCATGAGTTGATCTAACTTTACTATTGCCTTCTTTGATAGCTTGATGGAGTTGCCCTGAGCCGCTAATGGTGGTGGATAGAAATTCAATGACATTTTATTAAATCTTAACAACACTGATTATATATAAGCTATCTTTATGTTCATGCCCTTTGACCATTTCGATTATGGCTTCCAATTACCCATATGACCAAAGTTTGTAAACATCTTTGACCACTATGGCGTAGTTCCAGGTCAAGTGAATTGCATCTCCTTTTCTATCCTAGTAGTATACGTGACTGACGTACCTACGCCTTTAGTGAGTTCAATGAAACCGGAAGGTCTTCCCCAACCTTTTCCATTCTCGATCTCGCGACCTGTTCCATTGTCGATCTCATAAGGATGATCTCCTGTATTTTTGGTGGAGGCGAATGCATGTTCTCAGATTTCCCAACAAAGTCCATTTCTAGATAAAACGCCTCTCCTTCCAAGATGACGTCAGTCCCTTCATTTACCAATTTGCATCTCCTTTTCTACCCTAAACCCTAAGACCACTGGATTTTAATTGTCAGGATTTTTGATGGAGGTGCTTTACGAGGAGGGGTAGCTTGAAGTGATGGCTGGAGTGTGGGTTGCTATTTCAAAACCTTTGAATTTGTGACAGAAGAGGGACACGCTGGATGGAGATAATATGGGCAGATGACGGTGTAACCTCTACTTGAAAGATAATGTGGCATCCAAGGGCCGATGAAGTGCTCTGGTTACTATCGGTTGGCTCATGGGTGTCAGCTAATAGTTGAGGCACCTTAGCCTCTTGGTGTTGTGCTCTGGCGGTTGCTTCCTTTGCCATGAGTTGATCTAACTTTGCTATTGCCTTCTTTGATAGCTTGATGGAGTTGCCCCGAGGCGCTAATGGTGGTGGATAGAAATTCAATGACATTTTATTAAATCTTAACTACACTGATTATATATAAGCTATCTTTATGTTCATGCCCTTCGGCCATTTCGATTATGGCTTCCAATTACCCATATGACCAAAGTTTATAAACATCTTCGACCACTATGACGTAGTTCCAGGCCAAGTGAATTGCATCTCCTTTTCTATCCTAGCAGTTTACGTGACTGGCGTACCTACGCCTTGAGTGAGTTCAATGAAACCGGAAGGTCTTCCCTAACCTTTTCCATTCTCGATCTCGCAACCTGTTCCATTGTCGATCTCAGAAGGATGATCTCCTGTATTTTTGGTGGAGGCGAATGCACATTCTCAGATTTCCCAACAAAGTCCATTTCTAGATAAAACGCCTCTCCTTCCAAGGTGACGCTGGTCCCTTCATTTACCAATTTGCCGCGAGGTTCAAGGAAAATGTCAAGGTGATGACCCCAACTGGTATCGAGTTGGAGATCACATGCTTCATTGCTGATAATTCGCTGGACACAACTTATTACCTTCTGCGGGTGGGTGATATTCCTGTTTTCAATCCCGCTGAATGTAACTTCTGCCATGATTTGTTGAATGAGTAACCACGAATACATGCATCAATTTTCTAACCCTTTTTTCTTGAAGTCGTGCTCGACATCCTTAAGAATAAGCCACATCGTCCAGAGGGTTATCTCTATCCCGTGGAGGGATCCCACTGCAATCGTTGTGGGGGAGAGGCAAAGACAGGGAAAGGTGGAAAGTGATCGCCAAGTGCGGGTGAGTGGTGGAGGTCGACGAGAGCTCATACTTGCAATGGAAGCCAGATACTCACCCTCATAAGGAGGACCCTTTCGAACATGGTAGGGGGATCCTCTGGCTGTGTTGGATGAGGGGACCATGTGAGTATCCTTGAGTTAGTGATTGCCATCTTGGAAGGATGCTTATCCACCTCAGCCACATGCGTTTGAGACCTGTACAAGATATAGTTCAGTGATCTCTCGAGTGTTGTTGTGACTTCAGCACGATGAATCTAGTTCTGAACCATCATCTTAGTTGGTAATTCGATCACATACTACAAAAGCTAAATAATGTATAAAAAGATTACGCTAATTGGAAGGAATAGGCAAGGGTGAACATTTTTTCAGTATCCGCGAATTCCATTTGATTTCTAGATTCTTATTTGTGATTATTTGTGATTTCTACTTTGTAGAAGCTGACTGACCAAGTTAACAAAATGTCTGGAGCAGATCCTTTCATTCTGGAGAACTTGCGATATGTTGAGGAGACGTTGCGAATTAGCCGGGATCCCGCCGAAGGGGAGATTTAAAGATGAACGACTTAGGAATAGTAAAATATGTGTTGAATCCGGAAACCACGGTTCACGAGTTCTGACCAATGAGAGTAGCTTGCACTTACTTCTCCTGAGTGAGAATACTAGACATGCACTCAGAACTAGAACCTCACTCACAAGAGTGAAAAACTAAGAATAGACCCTCGAGCTGCAGCGAGGAGGTTCCGCCACACACCCGGAAGATCAAAGAGAGCTTTCCCTCGCAAGCCAATGCTGAGCCGGGCACCTTGGAGGGCACTTGAGAGCACTAGACTGGAAACCTGGAAAGCACGGTGAACAGTGCGTTGAAACTCTCGCCAATCAGAACCAGCCAAAGGAGAGAGATGCAACAGAAGTCCTCTCCAAAGGTTCCTTTGGGGGTCTATTTATAGTTTTCTGAAAATGGTTTGTGGATATCGCAATCCCGCCTTTTTGGTTTTACTAATGGCTGCCCAAATTGGTTTGCCAACAGCGGAATCCCGATGTTTGGAAGTTGACTAGTGGCAGACCAAAATGGAATTTCTGGGAACAATAGACCACAACACAAGTGGGAGAGTTCAGGCTGCTCTATGCCGACTCGCCTGGGGGCTGGAGAGTGTCCGGTGAAGTTGAGACTCGCCCTCGCCCCGTGCTAGGAGTGGGTGCGGGCTCGTTAGCCCCATTCTCTCCTTCCGACTCGCCTGAGCCCAGTCCCCCCGACCGCTTGATGGTTTGGTGCATCCACTCGACAATACGAGGTTGCACAATATGAGTTTGCGGTTATTTAATATCAAAGTCTGTACCCAAAATTCTCCACTTCCGTTGATGAACCAGCCAAGTGATCGAGATTTCTCGTTTAGTAGCAGTGAAACCTCTTTTAGTTCTTCAGAATCGAGGTCCCAACCATGGTCATAGACTACCTCTAGCAGCAACACCAGTGACAATGACAAAAGATGAAATAGAAAAGAAAAAAATACGTAGATGCATGCGTTTTTCTTTTTTGACTTTTTGAGGGTCATGCGAGAGTGTTTTGTAATCGCACGAACCCATGAAAATGTAAGCATTCTATTATAATGAAAAATTAACTTCATACCTTTGTTCATTGTACTTGTTCACACTTACTTTTTTGAATGTTACCGCGTTTACTTTGATGTCTTCATGATGATTTCTTCGTCATTGTTGTCGCTGATGAAGATACATGTTTGTTCGCTCAAACTATGGATTGTGCATTGACTCTTTTCATTGGTGTTTGGCTATATCCCGTAATGTTCGATTAAGATTCTCGCTAAAAGGAGGTAGAAGTTAGAGTTTGTTAATTTTCATCTATAATTCGTGGTAGTAACTGCGAGTGTCTATTCTCAAAAATAGTTGACAAAGCTTTTAAAGTATTCTCGAATTTGTTTTAAGAACTCTGATGCCTAATAGAGCTAGAAGATCTCCCAATTGGGCATACGACATCCGCTGGGAACACTCGCGATATGGACAATGAAAGTATGGGTACATAGCTTGTCCTTAGAGGGTTTTTTTAGTTATCGACACATTCTTTGTTGATGCGCGACAACGTTGGTTGTTCACCTCTGTTAGATTAACATATCATGCATACAAGTCACGAACAATTCCAGTGATAATACTGATTGTGGGTTTTACATCATTCGATTAGGTAGTGAGGTGCGATAGATATCACCGAGAGACAAATCTTTGTAATCTTAAGATCATCACATGGTTGATTAGGCAAGCCACTTATACAGTCATGTAGAATTCTAGTGGGATGTAGTCTTGGTGGGAATTACAACCCAACGTTCTTAAGTTAAGGAGATAGAAGTAGGTACCAAAGAGGGTTAAGAAATGAATCAAGAAATCACAGTAGGCACAACACGTGTTGAGGAGCAACTCGAAGATATGGAATTCACCTGGCATTGAGAGCACGCAGAGAGTATCCACGAGTTATGCAATGAAAAGGCGTTCACGAGTGAACTCGATGTATAAGAAAGACGTTTCTTTTTGTACAAAATGCATTCTTACATTGATATCTTAATGATGCATTCATTATATGTAATAACGATTTAATTTGATGCCATTACATGCAATTGATATGCTGTTTCCATCAATGACTTTGTAAGCGATAACTTTCATTTTTCGATGTTTCTCTGATGACGAATGATCCTACCTAATTTGGATTCAGCTTCTCGATTGAGGTCGTTCTTTTTACTGCATCCACCTTCTTCATGATTAGATCTCCAACAACAAACTGTTTACCCCAAACATTCTTGTTAAACCATTTTGACATTCTTTGCTTTACTTTTTCTTGTCTGGTGACAACTAGGTCTCTCAATTCTTTACTGAGGTCTAAATTGCTATTGTAGGTCTTCTTTGTTTTTACATCTCCATTTTTTTCTTCCTTAGACATGATGACCGTGAGGCTTATCACCTCAAATTTCACTAGGATGAGGGTCCCAAATCCGCGTGATAGTTTGAAGGAGGTTTCCCCATGTAGCTGAAATTGGGGTAGTTCAGAGGGCCCAAATAACGGAAGGGAGTTACTTAATTCTATTCTCACATATATTTTTTTACTACGAAGCTGAAAGTTAACATGTTCTTGATAGGAGTACTAGCCATCCTCTTTGGTTTCTATTTACTCGATTACTAATAATAATTTTAAGAACATCCACAACAACAGACATAAACAAACAAAGAATATTGAACATGGTACCTTAATGTGAACTCCACTGCATGCCTCCTGCCCTCTTATTATCAAGTAGTTGATTTAATCCTCAACCATTTCCGACTCTACACAGCTAAGTTCTAGAGCAACCCTATCAACTTTTGCTATTCCAAGATTGTCATGACATTTACAGAGTCTTCAACAACATCTCTCTTCTTTGAAAGTGTGTGGTAAGGGCCCGAGAAAATGAAAGTTTTCAAATTTCAATCTCAGAGTGCTCGCCCGATTCTCTAATACAATATTAATCAATGAAAAAGCAATGCAACAATAAAATAATGTTATGCAATAACTACTAATATTAACTATTGTTGATGTAAAAAACAATAAATATATCAAACTTAATGATTTTCCATCGTAATTAATGTTTTAAGTTCATTAAAGTCACCATTCATATGAGGGAGGAGGAAGAAAAGAGACAAAATTAGGGAACAACACTTAAAAATACCTTCATACATTACAAGATGATTTTACACATAAACCCTTCCCCCTTATATAAATAAGAGAGGGCAACTAAATAAGGAATTACAAAAGATACTCAAACAAGGAAATACAAAAGGTAACCCAACAAGAAATACAAAACAATTAAGTTAATTGATTGCTATTAATTAATATGAATTAATTAATATGAATTAATTAATTCATACAAATTAATTTTAAGAAAGTCGATCATGGCAGCTTCTATATGCGCGCTTCATAAATTATGATGAGGGGGTCCACTTGAGTGAATGCGCCCATGACCACGACGACTTTCATATGCGTGCTCCATAAATTATGACAAAGGGGGTCCACTTGACTGAATGTTCCTGCGACATGTGGACTCGTAACACTCTATCCGTCCTTCAAAACGAGCTTGCCCTCAAGCTCGTGTACCAAGCGGGTGGCCGGATCATCTGGTACCTTGACCTCCCTCCAGAACAAAGTCAGGTAGCGTGTAGCAGCGTCGACAGTGTTGGCAAGTCGCGGCGACGCCATCGGAAAGACGGGCGGCACGAGTAATGGCTTCCGCAAGGTCGGTGGAGCGGTGGTGAGCAGCCATAAGGATGTCAGAGATGCGACGACGGGCAGCAGGAACGGATCCGTCGGGGACAGCAGGGCACAAGACTGTAGAAGAGCCGACGAGACGGTCGGTGGAAGTGGCAAAGCAGAGGCCGGCGAAGCAGGGGCCGGCGGAGCAAGAGCCGGGAGAGGAAGCAGTGAGATGGCCGAAGGAGGCGGCCAAGCGGATGATCGGGGAGGTGGCGGAAGCGGTGGAGGTACGACCACCGTGGAGAGATCTGGTACGTCAGCGGCCGGTTCGCTTGCGACGAGAGGATTGACTGCGGGGCGTAGGGGCCGGTTGGTGTCGTAGAGGAATGTTGGGGGCGGCATGACATGATAACTCTCGCATGGTGCAGGAGGTAGCCATGACTGAGACAACTTAGGACAGAGAACCTTGTGGGGGGTTGCAGAAGCCCGTTTGTAGTGCACGAGAAGACGATCAACTTTGGCGTGGAAGGAGGCGCATGTGGCCTGGATTTGTGCAGCTAGGGCAGCAAAATCTAGCCGAGGGTTGGTGGTCGGCGACAGTAAGAATAGCAGCCTGGGCGCGGCCGATTGGACGACGACCATTTTGCCAAGGAGGTAGACTGGAGATGATGCCGATCGATTGGTGTGTAGACAGGGCAGATCTGGCGGGGAGCGGCCGGTAGAGGGCACATTTGATGAAGACGACGACGAAAACTGGGCGGAATCCGGAGGAACGTCGCGGGAACGGCGGAGAGCGGCGGTTCCTGATGGGAATGAGCGGAATCTGGACGGAATCAAGCAGATCAGTGTGATAGTGGGCAGAGGCCGACGGATCTGGACAGAATCAAGCGATTTCGGGCGGAGGTCGGCGGATCTGGGCGAGGAAACCTGCGGAACAACGAAACGGGGATGCAGAGGGGAGGCAGACGTGGAAGTGCAGAGGAAACCGACCTGAGGGCTTCTGGCTGGCGATCAACAGTTTTGGCCGTTCGTCGCACAGGGATGCGGCACGCCCTTTGCGACGAGGGTTCGCGACACGCGAGGAAACGCTGGAGCAGCGTGCAGGATGCAAAAAGGGCGGTCAGCCTCCAGAAGGGAGCTGATGGGGCCAGTAGTTGGACGCCGATTCCCTATTTGGCGCGACAAGCAGAGTGGATACACGCTGAATCGCGTCGACGCACAGTAGCGGCAGGTTTCAAATGAATGAATAGGGTTCTTCACACAATCTTGAGCATCGACGGCGGGGTTGGCGGGCGCTGCGGCAGGTCGAACCAATTGATAAGATCACAGATAAATTCCAGGAGGAATCCGGTAAGGGGAAGAGCCGGCGGGGGTGAGCGAGAAGGAATGAGGAAGAAAATAGACGAAATTAGGGAGCAATACTAAAAAATACTTTCATACATTCCAAGATGATTTCACACATAAATCCTTCCCCTTTATATAGATGAGTAAGGACAACTAAATAAGGAAATATAAAAGACAAACAAGGAAATATAAAAGACAAACAAGGAAATATAAAAGACACTCAAACAAGAAAATACAAAAGACAACTCAACAAGAAAATACAAAATAATTAAGTTAATTGATTGCTATTAATTAGTATGAATTAATTAATATCAATTAATTAATTCATACAAATTAATTTTAAGAAAGTTGTTCATGACGACTTCCATATGCGCGCTCCATAAATTATGATGAGGGGGTCCACTTGAGTGAATGCGCCCACGACCACGACGACTTCCATATGCGCGCTCTATAAATTATGACGAATGGGGTCCGCTTGAGTGAATGTTCCCGCGACACGTGGACTCGTAACACGTGACCTCCGACGACTGGGGTGGCAGACGCTGACATCGGCTCGATCGTCAAAGAGATCAATCAAACCTGACGATGGAGCGTCAGCGTACACAGGGGAAGGTACGAATTGGGGTTTGTGGAAGCAGTAGGACTCGTCGTCGAACTCTGGAAGAGGGCCGACAAGCCTCTGGAAGAGAACATTGGAAATAACCTGAAAGGAGGACGGGCTCGAAGAAACGAGTCCTAATTTCTGCCTCGTTCTCTTTTCCAGGCTATCTTCTTTGGAAGGGGGAGGTCGCCCTTTAATAGATATACTGTTTTTTAAGTAGGTTTGATAAAATGAAAGAATTTTTTATAGTAAGAGATTTTAGGATCAAATATATGGATTTCCAAAAGATTATTTCTCTTACTAATTTCCATCATAAATTAATTCCCAAAGTAGAAATTAACTTTAATTTCTGTTTACCTAAATTAGAATAGCCTAATTTTTAATAGATCAATTTTGAGTGCTTGCTTCAATTAACATTATACCTAATTTGTTGGATCTTTTTATTCAGGGACTCATTGGACGATCACTCCAATGAGCTGTCACAACGAGCGCGAGCAATGTGCTCGATAAAAATTAAACTAGTAGATGCAAAATACAAAATAACGTGCGCTAAATAAACATACACTAAAATAAAGATGTGATATATGCGCGAATAAAAATTAATGCAATGATGCGACAGATGTTGCATCAATTCTCTTGGGGTTGAAAGACCTTGACCCCGTCGAGAGTGTACTGTAGCCTACAATAAGGAAGTTTGACCGTTGATCGAAATAGTGCCCCGCCACTACCATATTGTTGGATAACAAGCGCCCGAGCAAACTCTTCGAAGAGAAATCTGAAAATGAAGCAGTGTTTGAGAAATATGAGTTATGAATGATAGTGGGATAAAGGGTGGACCCTTCGTAACAGCTCATGACCTGTAAGCAACCTCTTTTTTCTGAAAGATGCAGAAAACCAATCTTCTTCGAAAAATTATAACCCTCGTGGATAAAATCCACCGTGGAGCTATCATTTGTTAAATATGCTGGTAAAGTGTTGGGCATAATTTCATGCATATAATTTAATTGATCAAGAAAATTTAGAGCATCAAAGAGACATGTTTTACCAAGTGGAAGAGAATAGAGGTCAAATCCAAAGTAAGTTTGCTCAAAGGTATAGACATCACAAAGTGAGATGGAAATGGTAGGAAATAAGCAATACATGAGGCAATAAGGCTTGACTTGTCAAGTTATTTGATCTTGTTGCATCATATAGTTTTTTGTTAGACACCTACATGTGATTACTAGACATGTTAGTATCTTAATTTTATCATTTGATTGAGTCTGGCTAGCGCCACACATTTTAATTTTGATTCTAAATTTATTTTTTAAAGTTTTCCATAAAACCCTTAAAGCATGTCTTTATGAGGGGTGAATGTATGTGGGGTATTCTTTATCCTCCTAGCATGGTGACATCTAAATAAATTAATAATATGACAATCAAACTCAACGAGTTTGTTATAATCTAATGATAATGCGGTAAAAAAAAACTCCGTCACGGGTCGCCAAATATAAAATCGATATAGTGAGGCGCCTGGGATAAGCGATCATCAAATATAACGCGGGGAAACTCAGAAACACATGGTTATGCATTAACAACCGATAAAAGTGTGTAGAGTCTGGCTCATTTGGCACGTTAGAGTCACATTTTCCTTTTTGGAGTGGGGGGGGGGGGGTCCATGTGGGAGTGTATCGGTGAATGACAAGAACGTATTGGGATCAACATGAGGTGGGCTAGATGATGGTGAGATCCTCTTAGGTTCCCCTGGAACAAGACGGTTTTTGTGGGGAAGATCAATCTTGCTTCCATGGTACTCGAAGGAATGTGAGTTTCTCGTGTCATCGTGTATTCTGTTTTTGTCGCACTGCCAAGATCATTCTAATAGAATGTGCAGACGCCAATAAAAACTTGACTGTACAATGGTGGGTAACTAGTATAGTCAAATGACTATTAATTCTGATTCAGCGATATGAGTTTTCTAATGGGCGCGTCTCAAGCCTTAATTGTGTCTACTAGAGCTGTCACTTAAAACTGAAAACCGTAAGCCGAACCAGAACCGAATCAGACGGAACCTTCAAAGAATCGGACCGAACTGGAACCACATAGAACTGGACCGAACCGTCGGTAAATAATTTAGTTTTGGTTCTTAGCGAACCGAAACCGTAGACCCTACAGTTACAAAAAAATATGTTGGAACCGGAACCGGAATCTGTCAAACCAAATATAGTTTTGGTTCTAACTTGAAGAACCGTTACCTTAATGGTTCGGTTCACGGTTTTAGTAGAACCGGAACCAAACCGGAACCGTGACAGCTCTAGTGTCCACTATATGTTGAGAAACAAAATTCTCCATATTACCACTATCGATGATAATGTAACAAAATTTTCCCTGGATGCATGCGGTTATGCGAAAAATATTGTGCTTCTTATGGTCATTATCAGTTGACTCGTTAGGTGTGATCAAACTATAACGTTAGACACAAACTAAGTGATCATCATGTTCTCCTTCAACTTCTAATACATTCTCAGACTTGGGCTCAGGTTCAGGATTGGAGTCACTAATGTAAACTCCATACTCAGGCTCGCGTTCTTTGATAGAATCAATAATCGAGACGAAGTGACGTCACATGCACTTAGATGATTTGTGTCCGACTCCATGCACTTGAAGCATCAAAATACTTCTGTGTTGGGCTTAGACCAAATGTTCTCCTAACCCCGGGAGGGGTTAGTGGGCGGGATCAGAATCCTAGTAGTGATGGGAGGGCGAGGAGAATCTAAGATACTAGTAGTGGGGGCAGTGGTGATGTTTGGTGGAGGTTTATTAGTAGATAAAAGTCTGTAAAGATTCCTCTTGATGGGCTGTACTAGAGATTTCGCCTTAGTCGCGATAATCATGCAACTCAAGTTGGTCCCGGATATAATAATGTAACCCATTTAGGTAATGAAATACATTCATGCCATCGTCCTCACGAAGGTCAAGTCGAGACTGAAGGACGAGGAATTCATTGGTGTATTCATACCGATGACTTCTCCTATCGTAAGTTTTGGAATCTACGATAGATGGTTTGGAGATATTCAGGGGCAACGTACCACTTCCTATGTTGTGCCTTGAACACAACCCATGTAGTGATGAGGGACATCCCTATGTTAAATCTCGTACGTTCTAATTGTCCTCACCAAACTAGCCCATGTTCTTTTAATCTACGTACCACATTCTCAACCTGCATATTCAGTGACATTTGCTTCCAATTCATGAAGTACTCTGTACGATCACACCAGTTTAAACATCCCTCAGGTTCTAAGTGTCATTCGAAGTCGCATACATCTAATTTGACTCCAATATCCCAACGAGGTTGGTTTTGGAGTTCAGGTTTGGAGTGTGCAGACTCTAGAACTTTAGGGTTAGAGTTTAATTTGACTATAGCAGGAGTTGCTCGCTCTATTTGCAAGGTGGTTTCTATGTTATTGACTGTCGTGCATAACCCATTCATGACGTGGCTTTTGTTTCCCATACTCGTAGTTAGGGTTTTGATCATTTTTGCTAGACTTTTCATTAAAAAGAAGCAATACCTTGGTGTTTATTGTTTGCGGATGATATTGTTTTGGTTGATTAGACGCGCGAGTGTGTAAACTCAAAACTTGAATCTTGGCATGATACTTTAGAAAAGAAGGGTTTTAGATTGAGCAGGGAAAAGACGGAGTATATGAAGCTTAAATTTAGCAGTACAAAAAGGACGGATGACTTCATTATTATGTCGGGTGATCAGGATATTTCCTGTATTGAGTGTTTTAAATATTTTAGATCGATAGTTCAAAAAGACGGAGATATTAATAAAGTTGTGACACAAAGAATCCAAGCGGGTTGGTTGAAGTGGAGAGGCACGTCAGGGATCTTATGTGATCTTAAAGTACCACTAAAATTTAAGGCAAGTTTTACCGTACTGCAATTAGACCTGCGATGCTCTATGGTTTTGAGTGTTGGGCAGTGAATTGTGTACATGAACAAAAATGGGAGTTGCAGAGATGAGAATGCTTAGGTGGAAGTGTGGACACACGAGACTGGATAAAATTAGTAATGAATGTATCAGAGATAAGATCAGAGTAGCACCAATTGCAGAGAAGACACGAGAAGCTCGACTAAGATGGTTTGGACACGTACAAAGGAGACCATTAGAGGCACCTGTTAGGCGTTGTGAGAGTTTAGTCACTGGGCATGTTAAACGAGGGAGGGGTAGACCAATAAAGACTTGAAATGAAACTATAAGGAAAGACATGATGTACTTAGACATTAGTGAGATTATGACAAAAAATAGGACACAATGACGACAAAGGATCCATATAGGTGACCCCACTATAGTGGGATAAAGCTTGAGTGTCGTTTTCATTTGCGCATTTAAATCTTCAAAGGTAGTCTCTAACTATCTTACACATTTTTTTTCATTTTTTTAATTACTTGAAATATTTTAATATTTTTTAAAATTAAAGGAAGAGATAACCTTTAGATTTTAAAAAATCTTAAAAGACCTAGTTTTAAATGAGATTATTTTTTTTCAAAACAAAAAGAATTTTTTTGAATGAGAAGCAAATCGACCTCTTTTAAAACTCGAAAGGGCCCAATAAATCCATTTTCTATGAAGAGCTTAATTAAAATAAATTTCTTTTTACTTAAATATTTGTTTTTTAATAAGAGAATTAAAAAGTTTTTTTTAAAATCAAGTTCTTGATATAATAGTAAAAAATAATTTTGATCGTTTGATTCACGATGGGAGTGAGACAATCGGCTCTGATACCAAACTAATGTAAATCAAAGTCAGGGTTTCAAAAGTAAGATAATTTTGCGATCTATTTTATTATGTCCGTCACACATTAAAATTGTCGAATAATAAAAAGTGGTATTCAACTTAGGGTGCGCCAGACTCATGTAAAGATTTAGCAATCTTACGTAATTAACAACTTGAAATAACTCATCCACATGCACGTAAATAAAAGACGAACATTATATTTTTTCAAATTGACGTCGAATTGGTAAAAATTTGAGTTAGGACCAGCAAGCTTTTAATTAGTTGATCATTAAATCATAATAAGCATTTAATTAGACGTAACAATATTGGAACAAGAAAGAGGGAGCGCAACATCAATCCAATCCTCTGTTGGCTACAGGAAAGAAAGCGAGGTTGGAAACAATGACGGAAGGGGTGCGAGCAGTCAGTGGGCGCTGGGAATGGCAAGAAGGGAATCTTAACTGGTTGTGTGGGAGGAGGGGAAATGTTGGAGGCTGATCAGCGTTGTAAGCGTGACCTCCGACGATGGGGGTGGCAGGGGCGGCCGTCATCTCGATCGAGCCCGACGACAAAGTGGTTGCGTATATTGGGGAAGGTAGCGGAGTGGACTTCTGGGTTCGTGGAAGCAGAGGACTTATCGTTGGGCTCTATAAGAGGTCCTTTGAGTGTCTGGAAGAGAAATATTTGAAATTACGTGAAAGGGGGCAAGCTCTCGGGATAACAGACTGATCTTCCCCAAGAGTTCACATCGACGGGAAGGTTTGACACCTCGATGTCGGCTCTTCGCCACCTAGGGATGTAGTATGTTCCAAGGGTTGGTCTGTTCGCCCATTAAAGCGGTACGTGAGCTGGGTTTAGAACGTCGTGAGACAGTTTGGTCCATATCCGGTGCGGGCGTTATAGCATTGAGAGGACCTTTCCCCAGTACGAGAGGACTTTAATTTCAAGTTACCTAAATTAAAATGTGCTTAATTTTAATAGATCAATTTTGAGTGCTTGACTTAATTAACATTATACCTAATTTGGCGGATCTTTTTGTTTAGGGACTTATTGGACGATCGCTCCAATAAGCTATCACAATGAGCGCGGATATTGTGCACGATAAATATAAACAAGTACACATGAGATACAAAATAACATGCTAAAACATGCACTAAAATAAAGATGTGACACATTTGCGAATAAAGAAATATGCAATGATGCGACGCAAGTTGCATCAAATACTACGGCCGTATTTCATAAAGAGATTGCTAAGAACAGTCTTAAGTGATGAAGTAGTAGTATCAAAGATATGGACAAAACTAAGAAGACACACAGTAGTCATACCCTTATCAGAATAGAACAATTGCCATTGCTTTTTTTGATGAAATATCATGAGATTTGTCCACCAAAATAGCAAAAAAATTTCTTCAATATTCGCAATAATTTTATTGGCAAAATACATAAATCAGTCATTGAACTGTAGCCTAAGTTTGAAGTAGATCCATGAACTTTGTTTTTTCTCATATTCGTCCCGAACCTTTAGGCTAATTTTGAAATATGTCATTGGACTAACTTCTGTTAAGTTTTTAATAGTGTTATATCGCGTGACATTGCTCAGGAGGTGATATGGTATTGGCGTGGATATTTATTATTATTAATATATTAAAATAATGATTTAAAATACTTTCATATTATTATTTTATGCCATTTAAATGCCTTCACTTCTAATTAGGCATAAACAATAATACTGAATCATCTTCATCATTTTTAATTAATTAATAATACTAAATATACACGCCCTCGCCATATCACCGCCCCGGCAACGCCATATCATCTAAAATCATAAAAAAATTAATGGAAGTTCAAACACTTATTTCTAACTTAACTTTAAGTTTTGTGATATGAAAAGATATACAAGTTCATGACCTATTTCAAACTTAGGCTTATGTTTCACTTGCAATTGCATAAACAATCAGTTTTTGAATCTTTTATGATGTTAATTGGCAATTACTTGAAGCATTTTCAAAAACAATGATCTTGATGTCATTATTATGCGAATCAAGAAAGTATAACATTTCTAGAAATTTTTTTTTTGTGTTAATTCTTTTGACTCATCAGGATCCACATTCCACCAAAAGAAACCCTTAACGTGAAAGAAAATGAACACTCATTTGATGTACATAAACGTTCTCATAATTCTATAATTTTTACTTTTTTTCTTGTCTAGTAAATGTAATTTCAATGTTTTGTTTATAACTCGAGAAAGACTTGAACATCCTTTTTGAAGCGTTATGCGTTATTGTGTTTTCCAACATATTTTTAAAATATTATTTTGTCTTTCCATAATTTAAATCCACCGTTAATAAAAGTTGGATCATGACCAATTGTTGGAAGATATAACAATATATTCAAAATCCAACATTTTTATGTTGGCGATATTCCAATCAACCCTTAAATTCATTAAACCAATATTTATTGAATCTACAATTTTTTTTTGTCCCGTTTCAGTTTGCGGAAAGTGAACTAAACGTGGTTGATAAATACCATTTTGGTAAGTAATAACTTATTGAATCTTGAATATTTACATCATAACTCTTTACAACTTGTCTCAAAACCCAGATCTATAGGCAAGTCCTCTAATTTAAACTCTAATCAAGATTTCTTAAACTCTTCTAACGACATAATTTTTTCTTTGGCTATGTTGGTGAGAAAAAAAATCTTCATTAAAATTCAGTAACTCACAAGCTACAATTGAATTGAAACCTAATTATAAAAAGACAACAAATAATGCATAAAGTGAACAATTGTTTGGTAAGCATGGCTGTGACATGCTTTGAGTACTCAAAGAAAAATAAAAAAAATTGAATTTGTTAACACGAGCATTTTAACAATTATGAAATGAACGAGATGGGAGACAAAGGTCATGTTTGGGACGATGTTTAAGAGTGTTGACACTTCACAGTTATGAAAAACGCATATAGCTTTTGGGCAGGTGTGACCATGAACACTTTCTCCAAAATGATGTTTTAGGATAAAACGTCAGATGTGGTTAAACTTTAGCCGTCTTGAACACCTATATCTCAAAAGGTGAAAGTTGGGCCAAAAAGCTGTCACGAAACATAAGTAAATCGTCACCACTGCACTTACTATCACAATTTCATATCGCTACTGCTCAGATGGCACGATTGCCCCAAGACTAAGTTTCTTACTGGGGCATGATTGCCCCAAGACTAAGTTTCTTACTCGGGCATGGTTTGGCCGGACGAAAATTCCATGGTTGAAATCTGCGCAGGGGACACCTTTACTGCAGAGGCCACCTTTACCGCAGTGGTCTCTGCGCAGTCATGGTCTGAAATTTCCATGGAAATCCTTCTGCTGTGCGGATCCCATCCGCTTGGCCTTAATTGTAATCAATGTCAACAAGAAATCCAGATTCAGTCGCAATTTCAGTAGAACATGAACATTATGATGATTTAACTACTGTAAAATCTGTAACCGAATAAATATTGTAGTGTCTGTTGGACAATCAATATACAATGCGACATCACATAGAATACATTTCTAAAAAAAATCAACTTGCAAAATATTCACTAGAAAGCAAATTACTAAAGAGAGTCAAGATTTTGAAAATATAATTCATAATTAATTGGAAATCATAATTTCTACATACGAACTCAAAGCTTACATTGTCTTAATGAACAATAGCTTTAAACCGTGAAGGATACCCGGCGGACGGCCACTCGGCGGATGGATCCCGACGAGCTTAGGATCATGTGGCTAGAGTGCATCGACCCGCTATGGAGGCCGCAGTCCATTTAATTATCGTTATTTTATTTCTGTTCTGTTTTTAATTCGGTGTGTGGATAGCCTGTATTGTTTATTGGACTTTTATGTTGGTGTGCTGTCAGCCCTCCTCATAGTATAAGAGGAGGGATGTTATGTTGTTTTAGGCATTATTGAATGAATGAAGGATTTCTGAAACCCTAAGCTGCCGCCCCTCCCCTTCTCCGCGCGAGAAGTTCCGAACCGGAAGGTTCCGCCGCTGCCTCCCCCATCCTTCCCGAGCGGAAGATCGCCGGACCAGAAGGTCCTTTCTCACGGCTACTACGTCAGTTGGTATCAGAGGGATCGCGCTCGACTCCTACGCTTGACCGCCGACCTCCACCCCTCCTCCGCACCGGCCTTGTTCGCGTACATGGCAGAGACTCCTCAGAACGATGCCGATGTATGGGAGGCCATCAACGCAATCACGACCCAGTTAGCCACGCTCACAACCGCCATCGGGGAGTTGCAACCCGACCGCAACCAGCCGCAGTTCCCCGCCGATCCACCCGCCGACCGTTTCTTCGGCCGTCAATACCGCCGGGGGCGTGTTCCGCCGCTGGTGCCCCCTCGACCTCGCAACGTCCTATTCCTGTCTGATTCGAGCTCAGAGGATGAACTACCTGATGACGCCGTTCCGCCTCGGTGGGGGGAATAACAACCCTACCACCAAATGGGATACCGCCTGCGGGCCGACATTCCTCATTTCCATGACAATCTAGGTATTGAAGAGTTCCTTGATCAACTCTCGGAGGTGGAACGCTTCTTCGAAATGGCCGAAATCGACGAGCATCGTCAGGTGAAGATGGTCGCCTACCACCTCAAATCCGACGCCGCGGCCTGGTGGGACCAAATCCAACTCAACCGCAACCGCCAGGGCAAGGCCACAGTGCGAACTTGGCCAAAGATGAAGAAGTTGTTGCGGAATAGGTTCCTTCCGCCCGACTACGACCAACATTTGTTTCAGTATTATCAGAGCTGCTCTCAAGGCACTCGCACGGTGACGGAGTACCTCGCGGAGATAAGCCGCCTCGCCGACCGCAACGGCCTAACCGAGACAGACGGTCAACCATCACACGATTTCTTCATGGGCTACGCCCGTCCTTACGTAAGAAGATTGGACTGCATGTTTTGCGCACCGTTGAAGAGGCCTTTAACATGGCTCTCAAGGCCGAGCAGATGGAGAAAGTGGCGACACCTCTGAGCCGCGCGTCCTCCCGACATTCGTGGACAGACGCCGCAGGATCCATCAACCGGGACTCTACGATCAAGGATGTTTCCGATCGGGTGTCGGTCTCCTCCTTCGCACCAAAGGGTCGGGCGCCCGATCGTGTACCGTAGGGCAACTGTTTTAAATTCCAACAGCCTGTGCGAACAAGAAAGAATATACCGAAATTTGGAATAACAAAATTTTTATTATCCAAAAAAGTAAGTATTACAAAGGTATAACCTCCTTTTTATAGAATGAAGGAGTGGAGAGAGATTACAAATAAGCAATGTGAGACAAATAATTGCAGGTATAAGCGGCCATACAAAAACAGACCGAACAAGCCACGCGGTTAGACGAATAGGCTAACCGCCCGACAACAACTATAAAGAGAAGACAAGTCGCTAGGGGAGACTGCTAGACCGCCTTGTCTTCAAGTCGGCTGCGTCAAACCGCCATACCGCCCGGTCTCCAATCAGCAACATCTCGGCTACCAAACCACTGGATAAAAACCTCCAGACCGCGCGATCTTCAAGCCGCCAGGGTCAGACCGCTAGACCGCCTCGATCACCATACAACAACACTCTCCCTCAAGTTGGAGCATATATATCAATCATGCCCAGCTTGTCGCAAATGTGAAAAAAGAAACGGACACAGACTTGGTGAAGATATCTGCTAACTCGTTGTCGGAGGTAATGAACAGAGTACAAATCTGTTTCTTCAAAATCTCTTCCCGAATAAAATGGCAGTCGACTTCAATGTGCTTTGTTCTCTCTTGGAAGACCGGATTTTTGGAGATATATATAACAGCCTTGTTGTCGCAAAACATAAGTAGAAGATGATTGTAGACCTCTCGTAAGTCAAGTATGAGAGCCCGTAACCACTTTAATTCACACGTGATCGACGTCATACTTCGATATTCCGCTTCTGCACTAGACCTGAAGACGACAGACTGTTTCTTGCTCTTTCAGCTCACAAGGTTTCCCCCCACAAATGTGCAAAAGCCCGATGTGGACTTGCGATTTCCTTTGTCATCAGCATAGCTAGAATCTGAGTACGCTTCAATCTTTAAATGACCATTCTTCTGAAACAGTAGTCCTTTATCCGACGCCGCTTTAATATATTCCAATATTCTCATGACAGACTGTAGATGACACTCCCTATGAGCTTGCATGAACTGACTAACATTGCCTACAACGTAGGAGATGTCGGGTCTGGTTACCGTGAGATAAATGAGTTTGCCGACCAGACGCCTGTATCTCGTAACATCTGATAGAGGAGGCAAGTCATCTGTCAAGGTTTTATCTTCTCTAGTAGCCTTGGGACATCAGACAGGTTTAGCCCCAGTCAACCCTGTCTCTTTTAGAAGATCAAGAGCATACTTACGTTGGGAGAGGACCAAGGAGTTGGGCTTTCAAGAGATTTCTATCCCCAGAAAGTATTTTGAGGAGCCCATATTGTTGGGTACATTGAAAAATGTGTACCAGATTTGAAGAAGGCTCACCTTACTCAATGATATGCATCAAGGTGTATTTGATGTTGTTTTGAGTTTATATGTGCAGGTTAAGTAAATGCAGGAATGCAGAAAAATTTGTAAGTCCATATGTCGACACCAGAAGAAGCTGTGTCGACACTTATGAAGGCTTGTGTCGACAATGGAGAAAAGTTGTGTCGACACTTGTAGTTAATTGTGTCGACACTTGGAAAGGCTGTGTCGACACCAGAAGAAACTGTGTCGACACCAGAAGAAACTGTGTCGACATACAGAGGCAGTGTCGACACACATAGAAGCATAGTCGACATCAACTGTGTCGACACATAGAGACAGTGTCGACACACAGAGAAAGTTTAATCGACATCAACTGTGTCGACACACAGAGGCAGTGTCGACACACAGAAGCTTAGTCGACATCAATTGAGTCGACACACAGAGCCAGTGTCGACACACAGAAGACCTTGTCGACATCAACTGTGTCGACACACAGGACTTGTGTCGACACATGACATAGTTTCAACTAAGTTAAAGAGAAAAAGTGGTTGTGTCGACACACAGAATTAGTGTCGACACATTCTACAGAAGCTGTGTCGAGAAGCAGTATCAACAACAAATGAGATGTGTCGACACCACCAAGGCTTGTGTCGACACTTATTCCACTTGTGTCGACACTTAGTCTACTTGTGTCGACACATGATGAAGTTCAGTCTCGACACTTTGCTGACAGAGACATAATTTCAAGAAGTGACTGGATGACTTGACAGCTGCCATTACCAACCGGTCTACTGCAACTGTCAGAGTTGTCAGAAGATAGTTAGAAACCGGATCAGCCGGTTACCATGGAGAAAATCTATATAAAGACATTCTCCTTCAACAGATGATGATGATTGATGATAGAAGAAAAATACTGATACAGATATAGAATAAAAGAAGTTGGAGAGAGAGAGCTCCATCTATTGAAGTGCAGTTGCTGAACTAGGCTGCCAAGAAGGATTCAGATTGAGATCTGAATTTCAAGAAAGAAGCTGATTGAAGATCAACTTTAAAGGAGATCAACCCTACTTAGTTCAGATTCAAGAAGTTTTGAAGAAAGCTAAGAGTGGTTGTTCTCTACCATCAGATTATTTCAAGAACTGATCAAGAAGCCATCCATCCATTCTCTCTCTACTAGGGTGGTGATATATTAAAAACTTAAATCAATTTTCTGTAGGATCTTTATAAGATCTGAGTTGTAAGCCTGTGTTTATAAAGACTGAGTTGTTGGAGATTTAGATCTCTGAGTGGTAGGGCTGTGAGCCTAAGTTGTAGGAGATTGTTATCTCTGAGTTGTAGGCCTTGTGTAGGCTGAGGTAGGGCAGATTGCCTGAGCTGTAGGAGTGTGGACTCACTCTGAGTTGTAGGAGCCTTGTTGGGTTCTGAGCTGTAAGATCTGAGGTGAAGAGAAGAAGTTAGGCCGAATCTAGCACACTGCTAGATAAGCGAAGGGGGAAAGTGGATGTACCCAGACCTTGGGGAACCACTATAAAAACTGTGTGCACTCTGTGATTGAATGATTCTGTGAATTCTGTGCTGTGTTAGCTGTAGAACTAGCTGTTTCAGATTAATTAACTGAATAGATATTCTGCTTTAGAAGAAAAAGGAATTACACCTATTCACCCCCCTCTAGTTGGTTAGACACCAATTTTTCAAGTGGTATCAAAGCGAGGTTTCTCAAGGATAGACTTAACAGTCTGAGTGAGATCTGTAAGGCAGAAATAAGATCAAGAAGATGAGTTCAGGAGAAAACCATAAAGAACTTGGTTCAATGAAATTGCCTATCTACAGGAAGGAAATATTTGGAATCTGGAAGGAAAGGGTCAGATTGTTTATGGATGCATCTGATCCTAGAATCTATATAACAGTTAAGGAAGGACCATATGTTTCTATGAAGATTTCTGTTCTTGATGCCAATCAAAGAATTCTAAAGGATTTTTCAGAGATAACTAAGGATGAAATCATCTTGGCTACAATGGATAAAGGAGCCCAGAATATTATTGTAAGTGCCATTGATGATTCAATATTCCAGAATCTAATTCATTGCAAAACCTCCAAGGAAATGTGAGACACATTGATAGTCTACATGGAGGGTTCTGAAGAGGTTAGGCAAGATAGAAAATCTATGCTTAACCAAGAATATGAGAGTTTCAGACAAGTCAAGTCTGAAAGCATTACTGAATGTTATAAGAAGTTCTATAGGATTGTCAATGAACTAATGTCTTATGGAAGAGTTTTCAGTACTTATGAGTTAAATGATAAATTCTTTAGGTCTTTGACTAAGGATTGAGAAACAAAAATCTGTGCCATAAGGGAAGTTGCTAGACTGGCTGAGATTTCTCCTCCAACACTGTTTGACAAATTGCTGTCTTATGAGATGCAGCTGATGACCAGAAAAGAGGAAGAGAAACATACAAAGGTTGACTCTAAAGAAAAGTCAGTGGCCTTCAAGGATTGAAGCCACTAGGAAGAATAGGAGAATGTCTCCATCTTTTCTTAAGAGAGATGCATAAATGATCTCAGAGAATTCAGATAATCCCAGTAAAGATAGCAGTGACTCAGATTAAGACTTTGCAGCATTCACAAGGCAGTTCCATAGATTCTTAAAGAAGAAGCAGTGGAAATTTAGGCCTTCCACATCTCAGTCCAGGGATGACTATTATCAGAAGGGGAAATCATCCAGGAAGGACAGGAATGGGACAAAGCCTGGCAAGTTAACTTCATCCAAGATTATATGCTATTGCTGCAACAAAGCTGGACATGTTGTGGCTGACTGTCCAGACAAAAGGAAGGAGTCTGCTAATAGAAAGAAGTCACAGCACAAGAGCAAGAATGAGAAATCCTTAGTTGCTGAGAAAGAGAAAAGCTTAACAGATCAATCAACTTCAGAGTCAGAATCTGAGGCTGAGACATATATTGGTCTGTTTGCAGAAGAAGAGGATGAGTTCATGTAATTACTGGACTCTATCTATGAGCAGGAAGACCATCAGTGCAAAGGACTGATGGCTGTGTCAGAAGAAGACAAGTGCCAGGATCAGCCTGACCCCAGTAAGGTAAAATGTGTTTCTGTAGATTCTGATTATTTCACTGGGTCAGAATCAGATGCATCTCCATCAAGAGATGAAGATGAGTCTGAATCTGAAGGAGATATTCATCAGTTGATAGATGAATATGGAGATTTATTGCAGGCACTTAAGAGAAGTAAAAATCTGGCCAAAAATCAGGCTAAGGAAATTGCAGCTCTTAAGTTGGCTGCATCTGATTCAGAGAAGTTGCTGGATCAAAAGTTGAATGAGATTGCCAGATTGAAGAACATAACTGTTATTCAAATGAGAACAATCACTTTCAAAAATGATCAGATTAAAAGTCTGGAGAATAGACTTCAGAAAGAAAAGGAGATAGTGACTTGTTTTTCTAAGCCAAAATCTGTATTACCCTTGATTGATGAGTTTGTGTCTCAAAAGGGTAAGACAAGATTAAGGTTTAAGAAAACTGCATGGGCTGCACAGTCCAATAAAAAAGGCAAAGCCCCAGCACACAACAAAAGACCTGCTGCAAACAATTCAGCTAAAGGTTGTACCTAAACAGAGGTATAATAAGTTTGAGTGCTGGTGCTGTGGCAAGATAGACCATTTTGCCTTAGACTGTTGACACAATTCCATTGTCAAGCAGAATAAGCAGTCTGCCTGTTAGAAGAGCTGCATGCAGATTTGTTAAGTTTCAGACTAACTTGCACCAAGGACCCAAAAGTTATTTGAGTTTTAAGGTTAAGTAATCTGTGTTGCAGGTGAGTCCAAGTTGCCATGCCCCTATATGGTACTTGGACAGTGAATGTTCCAGACATATGACTGGAACAAGAGGATTGCTGAAAGGACTACTCACCTATGCTGAATGAGCCTAAAGTAATCTTTGGTGGTTCTGAAAAAGGAGTCATCAAAGGTTTTGGTAACATTTCTAATAATTCAATTACAATCACTCAAGTGGCCTATGTAAAGTGTTTGAAACACAATCTAATTAGCATAAGTCAGCTGAGTGATTTAGGTTATGACATTTCATTTGTCAAGAATGATTGTCATATCAAGAGATCAAGTGATCAAGAGATCATATTGACTGAATATAGAAAAAGAAATTAATATTGCCTAGACTTTGTGTGTGAGAATAAAAATTCTCCTATCTGTATTGTGGCTGATGAGAAAGTCTCTCATTGTGTCAAATGACACAAGAGGCTAGCCCATCTTAACTACAAGACAATTGACCAACTCTTTAGTAAATAGTTAGTGAGGAATAGTCCTCAAGTTAAGTGTTATAAGGATGAAATATGTTCTGCTTGTCATAAAGGCAATCAAACTAGATCCTCCTTTCATAGCCTTGAAACTAAGGATTCAGTGAGGTACTTGTACCTCTTGCATATGGATTTATTTGGTCCTATGCCAGTTCAGAGCCTAGGTAGGAAGATCTACACTTTTGTGGTTGTAGATGACTATTCTAGATTCTCATGGGTATTCTTTCTGAGACAGAAATCTGAAACCCCAAAGGTTTTCTACAATTTTGTCAAACAAATTCAGAATGAATTAGATAAGTTCAGTGGTCAAAATCAGAAGTGACCATTAAACTGAATTCCAATCTGAAAGTATGACAAAACTGTGTGAAGAGTTTGAGATTCATCAGAAATTCTCCTCACCTAGAACACCTCAGCAAAATGACATTGATGAGAGAAAGAATAGGACATTGATTGAGGCTGGAAGAACACTATTGAGTGACACTACTCTCCCAGAATATTTCTGGGCTGAGGCAGTTAACACTGCATGCCATGTGCTCAATAGGGCTTCCATCACCAAAAGACACAAAAAGACACCCTATGAGGTTGTGAAGGACAAAAAACCAAACTTATCCTATTTTAGGATCTTTGGTTGCAAATGCTATGTGCTTAACAATGACAAATCTCAGCTAACTAAGTTTGCTGCCAAATCCCAAGATGAGATATTTGTTAGTACAACAACAATAGTAAGGCTTATATGGTCTACAATTTGGCTACTCAAGTTGTAGAAGAGTCAGTTCATGTCATATTTGATGAAACTAGATCTATTAACAGTGAGTTGCCAAGTAGTTCTTGTAGCTCCACAGGTATACAAGCAGAAGATGGACCAGCTTACTATCAGAGAAGATCCAACTGCAAAGCAGGATGTGAAAAATGGTAGTTGCTGTCCAGGGGGAGTACAAGACACTCAAGATGCTGATGAAGACCATGAGGTGCAACATGAAGAAGAGATTGAAGAAGATCAAACTGCTGATATATTACCTCCAGTAGTTAGACAGTTGAAGGATCATCCTGCACACCAGATCATTTGTGATCCTAGACAAGGAGTACAAACAAGGAGCAGAAACTTGAACACAGTTCTTTGCTCTAGCTTCTTATCTCAAGTGGAACCCAAGAGATTTGAAGAAGCAATTCAAGACCCTCACTGGATTGATGCTATGCAGGAGGAGTTAAATCAATTCAGAAGGTGCAATGTCTGGGATTTGGTTCCAAAACCAAAGGGCCACAATGTCATTGAGACAAAGTGGATATATAGAAACAAGCTTGATGAGAGTGAGATCATTGTGAAGAACAAGACAAGATTAGTTGCCAAAGGATACAGACAGGAGGAGGGCATAGACTTTGATCAGACTTTTACTCCAGTGGCTAGGTTGGAAGCTATCAGGCTATTCCTAGCCTATGCAGCATATCAAGGGTTCAAAGTGTTCCAGATGGATGTGAAGTCTGCCTTCTTAAATGGAGACTTAAAAGAGGAGGAGTATGTAGAGCAGCTCTCAGGTTTTGTTGATCCACTCAATCCTACTTATGTCTATAGACTTAGGAAAGCTTTGTATGAGTTGAAACAAGCCCCAAGGGCTTGGTATGAAACCCTATCTACTTTCCTCATTGAGAACAAATTCTCAAGGGGGAAAATAAATAAGACTCTATTCCTTAGGGAATCCAAAGAAAAGATTATCCTAGTCCAAATATATGTTGATGACATAATATTTGGGTCTACTAAAAGTAACCATTTGTAGAAAGTTTGCAAAACTTATGCAAGAGAAATTTGAAATGAGCAGTATAAGAGAACTTAAGTTCTTCTTGGGTCTCCAAGTAAGACAGACTGAAGATGGCTTGTCCATATCACAGTCTAAGTTCACCCTGGAGTTGATTAATAAGTATGGTATGAAGTCATCAACTACCATGAGAACTCCTATGGGGACAAATGTTTCTCTTAGCAAAGATGATGCAGGGAAACCTGTAAGATGAAACTTTGTATAGAGGAATAGTTGGCTACCTCCTATATCTGACTGCTAGTAGACCAGATATCATGTATGCTACATGTGTCTGTGCTAGGTACCAATCCTGCCCTAAAGAATCTCATCTTACTGCAGTCAAAAGGATTTTGAGATATCTTAAGGGCACACATAATCTACGTCTTTGGTATCATAGGGATAGAGATTTTTTACTAATGGGTTATTCAGATCTAGACTTTGCAGGTTGCAAAGTAGATAGGAAATGTACTACATGCACCTGTCAATTTCTAGGAGGAAGATTGTGTCTTGGAGCTGTAAGAAACAGACCAGTGTGACAATATCCACAGCTGAGTCTGAGTATGTTGCTGCTGGAAGTTGCTGTGCACAACTATTGTGTATACAACATCAGTTAAAAGACTATGATATTCAGGTAAGTAGAACTTCATTATTATGTGATTCTACTAGTGCTATTTCTATTGCTCATAATCCTGTTTCTCATAGTAGAACAAAACATATAGAAATAAGATACCATTTTCTTAGAGACCATGTAGAGAACGAAGATATCTCTTTAGAATTTGTTAGTACTGATTTACAACTAAGCAGACATGTTTACTAAGCATTTAGATGAAACTAAATTCAACAATTTCAAAATTGAAATATGTATGTTGAAAATAAATTAGTTTACAAAATTTGGCTAAGTAAAATTGTATCGACATCAGAAGTTGTCTGTGTCGACACATAGAAGTGATGTCGACATTACAGAAAAGTGGTGTCGACACATAGTAGTTGGTGTCGACATTCCAGGAAAGTGGTGTCGACACATCTAGAGAATCCGTGTCTACACTTCAGAGAAGTGGTGTCGACACATCCAGATGTGGTGTCGACACTTAGAGTAAACACAGATTCGTCGAACTCAGATCGTCGAACTCGACAAAGTCAAATAGAATTGATGTCGAGTCATTAGAAGTCTGTGTCGACACTTTTCAACAGTGTCGACACATTAAGAGATTATTGACGCGACTTTTGACCTTCATTACTTAGAAAGGTATAAATATGTCAACACCATATTCTGTCGACACACTCTCCATATTTTCGAGACCAAAACCCTGTGTCGACAACTTCTCTCTTCTCAATCCAAGCTTTCACTCAACCCTAATGACGCCAAAGCTAGAAGATATTGTCAATGAAGGTTATGAGCTGGTACGCAACGCCTTTGATAATGCGGAACCTGAAATTAAAGCAGTCGTAACCCTAATTGCTGAAAATGGGTTGGAATTTTTGGTATCTGAACCGACAAAGATTTGGAAGAAAGAAATACTAGATTTCTATGACGCAACTACTTTGGATTCTACTGGACTTAAGATCAAGTCTACAGTTCAGGGAACTAAGGTTAAACTTACTTTGAAAAGCTTAAGGAAAACTTTTCAACTTCCAAGAACTCAAGATGAAGAAGAAGTACCTTCATCCAAGACTAGGGAAGCACTTCAATGGTGTGGATTGAATCCCACCTTGAAGATTAGATCAACAATGAACATAAAAGGAATGAATCTACAAGACAAATTCCTTTCAGAAGTAGTGAGAAAAATCATTCTCTGCAAGGCAGGGGGGCATGATAGGATTTCAACCTATATGTTCAGCCTGATGACCAGGATCATCTACAGACTAAACACAGATTGGTCAGTAGTAATATTTGAAAAGATTAAGGAAAGTATTAAAAACCAAATCTGGGAAGGATTATGAGTCTCTATTTGGCTGGAATAATTCCAGAAGTAATGACACAGACTGCTTGTTCAAAGATTAACCATATGAGAAGAATGGACATAAGGATCATCTGCAGATAGGATATGGTCCTAACTAAGGATATGCCTGATGAAAAGAGACAAGAGCTTCCTGAAAAATCTCCTGCACAGGATATTGCAGATAGTACTCAGGTGCAGGGGGAGCCTCAACTTGAGAAAGAGCCAACCCACTTGGAAAGTGAAATGGCCACACAGACTATACTTGAGTTAATTCAAGAAATTAATCAATCAATTTTCATTAATAAAGATGAAACACTAATTGTGTCTTTGAATGATGCTGACCAGAACACACAACTGAACAGTCAAGCACAAGATGTTATCATGGAGGATACATCTGCTGCTGTTAATGCTCCTGAGTTGGTGGTCCCTCAAGTCCCTACTCAACAAGAGTTTACTCTTGAGTAGTTTTTTCCAGATATAGTACAAGCAAGAACTGAGGGGGAGCAACCTGAATTTGAAGGGGAGAAAGCAGACTTTGAGGGGGAGCAAATCAACATTGAGGAGGAGCAAGTAAGTACTGTGGGGGAGGAGCAAGGGACTCAGGGGGAGCAACCTAGGACTGAACAGGAATTGCCTCCTAGTCCTAAGGATAGAGTTGAGATTGCCAGTACCTCAGCTTCAGAAGATGAAGTAACAATTCAAGCCAAAAAGAGGAAGCTAATGGTATTCAAAAGAAGAAGCCAGAGCTATAAAAGGGCTTTACAAACTGCTCCTCAACCTGCCACAGTAACTGATTACAGTTCTTTGTTGATATCTTTGCAAGTAAAATTGGATGAACAAATGATTGTCATGGAGAAATATATGGATGAAACTCACAAAGATCTACAACTCTCCTTGGATACAGATATTAAATCAATAAGATTTGAAGTTAATCAGAATAAGGAGTTGACAGATTGTTTGACAAAGGAGGCAATGCTGTGGTTTTTCTAGCAACACATCAAGAGAAAATCAAGACTCAAGTTGATGATATAGCTCTTAAACAAGACTATGTCCTAGAGAATCAACTTAGAATGAATGATAATCTGACTGAATCACATAATGTGATTGTTACAGAACTGAAGAATGTTACAACTGCCCAGACTGAAGTAAGGACTAATGCTAAGGCAGATTTTGACAAGCAATTATAAGAAGGACTAGCTGCTGTCCAAACAACTATTAAGGATTCTCAAAAGACTATTTCTGCACAGCTAATGAAGTTAAAGTCTTTTTATAAAGATGATGTAAATTTTCTTGATAAACAAATCAGATTTCAAAAAGATGACCTCAGGGATCATGTTGCAAGAGAAGTCATAAATGGGGAGAGAGTGTTAGTCAAAGCTGGCTCTGATTATGCTAAATGAATCTCTAATAGCATCAGAGCCACCCTTGGATATCCACCACTCTGTGATGATGATAATGTGGCTGAGTCAGGTATACACCCTGCCTATTTTGGAGGTGACCAACCTGAAGTTGCTTAAGTTATTTATCCTCTCGTAGATTTTGAAATGATACACCAAGAAGTACAGTCAATGTACAACCCTCCAGAAGGTGCTCAAAATATTATCCTTGAGAAAGTAGACATGTCAGTGTCAGAGGCAATTTTGAACAAAGAGCAAGAAACTCTATTGTCTAAGAAAAGATTCAGAGAACAGGCTGAGTTGAAGCCTGATTTTGAGCAGTGGAGTCCAACATCCAGGAACATTATACTGACTGCTTGGAAAACTGTAAAAGATAAAACCCATGATAAGGGACAAATGGTACTCTGCACAAGAATGACAAAAATATGAAGCCAGACAGGACGCCATTGTTCAATATAGAAGAAAGACAAAAACTGGGAAGCTACCTCCTAATGCTCAAGAGCCTAACAAATATTTCCCCAAGCCCTTTCACTACTTTGAAAGACAAAAAATAAGAGCTGAAGAGCAAAAGAAGAAAGATCTAAATGGCAAGATGCCAGCTGATGATACTGATGCTCTAGTACAAGCCAAGATCCAATCAGACAAATGCATAGTCATCAAGGAGGCAGAGCAGCCTTAGGATAGATTTACTAGATTTTACAACTTTGTAAACTTTAGTGTTTTAAAATCTATGTAAACTATTATTAAAGAAACTTTTGGAGTTGAAACAAAACAATGTTTAATGCTCATTGTGTTAGCATTATTATTCTGCGATGATATCTTATATATGTTTTGTTTAAAAGTTACCCTGTCATATAATGTTGTTATACATCATAATGTGTATTTGTTATGAATGATGTATATCATTGACTAAGGGTTATGACTTCTCCAAATAGGAGGAGATTGTTGAGTACATTGGAAAATGTGTACCAGATTTGAAGAAGCCTCACCTTACTCAATGATATACATCAAGGTGTATTTGATGTTGTTTTGAGTTTATATGTGCAGGTTAAGTAAATGCAGGAATGCAGAAAAATTTCTAAGTCCATATGTCGTCACAAGAAGAAGCTGTGTCGACACTTATGAAGGCTTGTGTCGACACTGGAGAAAAGCTGTGTCGACACTTGGAGTTAATTGTGTCGACACTTGGAAAGGCTGTGTCGACACCAGAAGAAACTGTGTCGACATACAGAGGCAGTGTCGACACACAGAGAAGCATAGTCGACATCAACTGTGTCGACACATAGAGGCAATGTCGACACACAGAGAAAGTTTAGTCGACATCAACTGTGTCGACACACAGATGCAGTGTCGACACACAGAAGCTTAGTCGACATCAATTGAGTCGACACACAGAGGCAGTGTCGACACACAGAAGACTTTGTCGACATCAACTGTGTCGACACACATGACTTGTGTCGACACATGACAGAGTTTCAACTAAGTTAAAGAGAAGAAGTGGTTGTGTCGACACACAGAATTAGTGTCGACACATTCTACAGAAGCTGTGTCGAGAAGCAGTATCAACAACAAAGGAGATGTGTCGACACCACCAAGGCTTGTGTCGACACTTATTCCACTTGTGTTAACACTTAGTATACTTGTGTCGACACATGATGAAGTTCAGTCTCCACACTTTGCTGACAGAGACAGAGTTTCAAGAAGTGACTGGATGACTTGACAGCTGCCATTACCAACCGGTCTACTGCAACTGTCAGAGATGTCAGAAGTTTGTTAGAAACCGGATCAGCCGGTTACCATGGAGAAAGTCTATATAAAGGCATTCTCCTTCAACAGATGATGATGATTGATGATAGAAGAAAAATACTGATACAGATATAGAATAAAAAGAAGTTGGAGAGAGAGAGCTCCATCTATTGAAGTGCAGTTGCTGAACCAGGCTGCCAAGAAGGATTCAGATTGAGATCTGAATTTCAAGAGAGAAGCTGATTGAAGATCAACTTCAAATGAGATCAACCCTACTGAGTTCAGATTCAAGAAGCTTTGAAGAAAGCTAAGAGTGGTTGTTCTCTGCCATCAGATTCTTTCAAAAACTGATCAAGAAGCCATCCATCCATTTTCTCTCTACTAGGGTGGTGATATATTAAAAACTTAAATCAATTTTCTGTAGGATTTTTATAAGATCTGAGTTGTAAGCCTGTGTTTATAAAGGCTGAGTTGTAGGAGATTTAGATCTCTGAGTGGTAGGGCTGTGAGCCTGAGTTGTAGGAGATTGTTATCTCTGAGTTGTAGGCCTTGTGTAGGCTGAGGTAGGGCAGATTGCCTGAGCTGTAGGAGTGTGGACTCACTCTGAGTTGTAGGAGCCTTGTTGGGTTCTGAGCTGTAAGATCTGAGGATCTGAGGTGAAGAGAAGAAGTTAGGCCGAATTTAGCACACTGCTAGATAGGCAAAAGGGGAAAGTGGATGTACCCAGACCTTGGGGAACCACTATAAAAACTGTGTGCACTCTGTGATTGAATGATTCTGTGAATTCTGTGCTGTGTTAGCTGTAGAACTAGCTGTTTCAGATTAATTAACTGAATAGATATTCTGCTTTAAAAGAAAAAGGAATTACACCTATTCACCCCCCTATAGGTGGTTAGACACTAATTCTTTCACATATCATTCGTGACCAGGTGTTGACAGAGATGTTTCTTTGTCAAGGCTACCCCAGCCTGGTCATCTCCAGTGAGAAGAATGTCATCTACATATACAACAAGAACCACCAAACCCAGGGAGGTTTTGCGAATGAATAATGAGTGATCGGCATAACTTCTTGAAAAACCCACGGCCGGCATAATGTCGTTAAACTTATCAAACTAAGCCCGAGGGCTTTGCTTTAGGCCATATATGACCTTCTTTAGCCTACATACCCGTGTCTCCCCCTGAGCAACATACTCAAGAGGTTGCTCCATGTAGACATCCTCCTGAAGATCACCATAGAGAAAGACATTCTTGACATCCAGTTGAGAAATGAGCCAATCCCTGTTGACAGACACAGAGAAGAGTACCCGAATAGTATTGAGACGAGCAACGAGAGAGAAGATGTCAAAATAATCAACAACATAAGTCTGAGTGAAGCCTTTGGCGACAAGATGTGCCTTGTAACGATCCACACTGCTGTCTGGACTGAACTTCACAACAAAGACCCAACGACAACCAACAACATCGGTGCCCAACGATGGAGGAACAAGGGTCCATGTACCCCGCTCAGTGAGGGTGGCAATTTCCTCATCCACGACAGCCTTCTAATGAGGAACAACAAGAGCTTCCTGGTAGGTGCGGAGAGTGGCAGTGACAGAGATAGCCAACACAAAAGTCTTGCGAGAAGGAGTAAGACGAGCATAAAAAACAACAACAACAAGCGAGTGCTGGGTACATGCCCGCACCCCTTTGCGAAGAGCAATGAGAAGATCCAGGTCGGCGTGTTCCTCAATATCCGGTGCATTCGTGGCAGAGAGAGCTGACCCAGGAGTAGAGAGACGGCTATGGAGAAGAGGAAGACAGCGAAGGCGGAGAGAGGAGGAGACGATGGATACGGCGGAGGAGGAAAAATCTCGGTAGGTGTAGAGGGGACTGAGGGGACGGTAGGAGAAGCAGAAACATCAGAAAGAAAAGAGGAGTCGCGAGAGAAATATGACGCATTTTCGAAGAAGGTTCCGTCCGCAGAGACAAACTGCTTGCGAAGAACAGAGTCAACACAACAATAATATTTCTGAGTGGTAGAGTAACCCAGAAAGACACATTTGGTGGCATGTGGGGAGAGTTTGTCACGTGTGGCGGAGGGAGCTTGCACAAAAGCCGTGCACCCAAAGATACGCAGAGGGAGAGGAAACTGATCCTTGCCCGGATAAAGAATGGAGAATGAGATTTGACCGTGGAGAGCTGTGGAGGGAATGCAATTGATGAGATAACAGGAGATGAGAACGACGTAGCCCCAATAGGAGCGAGGAAACCTGCATCTGTGTCATCAGAGTGCGAGCGACATCAAGGAGGTGACGGTTTTTTCATTCCGCCACGCCATTTTGCTGTGAGGTATAAACACAGCTAGTTTGATGAACAATCCCATTTTGTATACAGAAAGAAGAAAAATCATGATTAACATATTCTTTGGCATTATCAGAGCGAAAAATTTTAATAGAGACAACAAATTGGGTTTTAATCATAAAATAAAAAGATGTCCATGCAGAGAATAATGCGAGGCGATCTTTTAAGAGATACACCCACGTACAACGAGAGAAATCATCAATAAAAGTTACAAAATATAAGCTATCCCGACCTATGGTGAGGGTAGGAGCAGGACCCCTGACATCAGAGTGAACGATATCAAACGGATGAGAAGATCCATGACCTTGCTTCGGTGGGAAGGAGCGGTGATGCTTGCCAAGTTGATATGCGTCACATTTGAGGGGAGGAATGTGCGGAGGGAGGTGAGGCAGAAGCTGACGAAGAAGCCATGAAGGAGGATGACCAAGGAGAAGATGCCATTGCAAAAGGTCTGTAGAAGAGGAGGAGAAGGCGGACAGAGCGAAAACATTGTCGAGAAAGTAGAGGCCGCCGCTCTCAGTCCCAATAGCAATCGTCCGTTGGGAGCCCGGATCCTGAAAAGAACAAGAAGTAGGAGTGAATTTGACGGAACACTGTAGTTGTTTGCACAGAGAAGTAACAGATAATAAATTGCAAAAAAACTTGGGCACGTAGAGAGTATCCGCCAAGCGAAGAGACAGAGTGACTTGAACCACTCCCGTTCCATTGACCGGTGAGGGAGAGCCGTCCACAATAAAGACCGAGGACAACCGATCATGTGTTTCTAGGAGAGAAAAACACTGAGAATTGCTGGTCATATGATTGGTAGCACCAGAGTCTATCAACCATTTGCCTTGAGTAATGACGTGGGCACTACCTGAAGACGTGACCACCGAGGCGGACTGCTTCGAAGAGAAGGTGGAAGCGCCCCTAGAGGGGCGAAGATGTGGATGTTTCATCCAGCAGCGATCAACCGTATGACCGGTGCGGCCACCGTGAGAGCAGAGAAAGCGGGAAGGACCATGCCCGCCGGATTGGGGGGCATAGGTGTCGGGGAGAACTATAAAGAAGAACAGAGATGACATAAAGGAAGCCGCGCGAACAGGGAAAAAGAGCCCACACAAAAGTAACAGTTCGCGGACGACTGGGAGGTCGCGAAAACAGGCGCGAGCAGAAAACGGAAAGAGGGAGACAAGGAGTCGCGCGAACAGGAAAAGAGGAAACCACACAAACAGAAAAGAGGCCTCGCGAAAGGAAGAGATCGCGGAGCGAAAGGGGAACCCACGAAAAAAAGGTCACAAGCAGCAAGCGAAAAGCCGTGCGAACAAATACGAGGCCGCCATAGTTGTCAGGATCACGATCTGGATCATAAGATCTTATGATCCTACGATCCAGATTTTGTAAATCGATCCTTATTTTGTAAAGAGAACCTCGATCCGACCATACTATCTAATCCGATTCTACCTCGAAATGATCTCATCTAGGATCTCGATCCTGACAACCTTGCAGGCCACGCAAAAACAAAAGAGCAGAGAGAAAAAGTGGTCGCGAAGACAGGTCGCGAACAGAGAGAGAGCGCAAACAGAGAGGTCGCGCACATAGAGGGCAACGACAAGGAAAAAAGGAAACCATGCAGACAGGGCGCAAGAAGGAGCGGACAAACCGCGCGGACAAAAGCGCTCATAGAATCAAGCGAAAAAGATCGAGTCCTCTGATAACCATGTGCGAACAAGAAAAAATAGACCGAAATTTAGAATAACAGAATTTTTATTATCCAAAAAAGTAAATATTATAAAGGTATAACCTCTTTTTTATAGAATGAAGCAGAGGGGAGAGATTACAAAGAAGCAATGTGAGACAAATAATTACAGGTACAAGCGACTATACAAAAACAGACCGAACAAGCCGCGCGGTTAGACGAATAGGCTAACCACCCGACAACAACTATAAAGAGAAGACAAGCTGCTAGGGGAGACGCTCGACCGCCCGGTCTTCAAGTCGCTTGCGTCAAACCGCCAGACCACCCGGTCTCCAATCAACAACATCTCGACTACCAAATCGCTGGAGAGAAACCGACACACCGCACGGTATTCAAGCCGCCAGGGTCAGACCGCCAGACCGCCTAGTCACCATACAACAACACAGCCGGGCCATTTCGCCTCCCGATGTCCGCTGCTTCGCTAGCCCGTCCACGCAGTCACACAGGACGAGGAAGGCACAAACGACTTGGGGTTGGCTGACGAGGTCATCAACGAGTATGATGACGAGTGTGAATTTGCCGCTTGCGTGGTCCACCGCCTACTGCTCCACGCCGCGCCTCGACGAACACGTTCAACGTAGCAACGTCTTCCGCAGCTACTACAACGTCACCGGCAAAATTTGCGACGTCTTGATCGACAACGACAACTGCGAGAACTTCGTCGCATCCCGCCTGATCTCCTACTTGCAACTGTCGACCGAACCACACCCGCACCCCTACTCCATTGGGTCGATCCAGCGCGGTCCCTCGGTTCGGGTCACGCACCGCTCTCACGTCCCGGTCGCCATTGGGAAACACTACGGAGCCGACGTTTGGTGCGATGTCGTGTAGATGGACGCGAGCCACCTACTCTTGGGCCGACCATGGCAATATGACACGGATGTCTCCTACAATGGCCGCAAGAACGTCCATTCCTTCACTTGGGCCGGCAAGAAAATTCAAATTGTGACACGGGTCGGCACCAAACCAGAAACCAGCCCTCCTTCGGATAAGGGGCGTAGCTTGTTGGTTATGCACGACGACACAACTCTGTTCGAGCGCGACATTGCAGAGGCAAAGGAGGTGGTGACCCTCGTTTCTTACGGACTCTACGCCACTGGCGAGCAGGTGACGGAAGCCGTTCCCCGGATGTGCGGGAGCTGCTGTACGACTTTCGCGCCATCACCACGGAGGATCTGCCCGATCACCTTCCTCCTCTTCGGGATATCCAACACCAAATTGACCTCATACCAGGGGCTAGCCTCCCGAACTTACCTCACTACCGGATGAACCCTAAGGAGCATGATATCCTGCGCGGGAAGGTCGAGGAGCTTTTGAAGAAGGGCTTCATCTCTGAGAGCCTTAGTCCCTGTGGGGTCCCGACGCTCCTAGTTCCCAAGAAGGACGGCTCGTGGAGAATGTGTGTGGACAGCCGCGCCATCAACCGCATCACCATCAAGTATTCTTTTCCTATCCCCCGCCTTGATGATATGTTGGGCATGCTGGATGGGTCGCAGTTCTTTTCCAAGATAGACCTCCGCAGCGCCTACCACCAGATCCACATCAAGCCGGACGATGAGTGGAAGACGGCTTTCAAAACCCCGGATGGCCCTTTCGAGTGGAAGGTAATGCCTTTTGGATTATCTTAACGCTCCGAGTACTTTTATGCGTCTCATGACACAGGTGCTGCGCCCATTCCTGGGCAAGTCTGTTGTGGTTTACTTTGACGACATCCTGTTCTTCAGCAAGAGTAGGGTGGACCATCCGTCACATTTGCGTGCGGTGTTGAAGGTGCTGGCGGACCACCAGCTCTTTATTCATCTCAAGAAGTGCACCTTCCTCGCCCCGCGGCTGAACTTTTTGGGCTTCATTGTTGGTGCAGAGGGGATACATGTGGATGAGGAGAAGATTCAGCCGATCCGCGATTGGCCGACTCCTACGACTCTCTCAGAGTTGCGCTTGTTCCACGGGTTAGCTACGTTCTACTGCCGGTTCATCCGTGATTTTAGTACCATCACAACACCGATGACGTCTGCCCAAAGAAGGGGCGGTTCCACTGGGGCGTGGAGGCCGACCAAACCTTCGACTTGATTAAACGAAAGCTCAACTCTGCTCCGATTTTGGCCCTACCCAGCTTCGACAAGCTGTTTGAAGTGCATTGCGATGTCAACGACATTGGTATCAACGCTGTCCTCTCCCAAGACAAACGCCCAGTCTTGTTCTTTAGCGAGAATTTGTGTGATGCTCGGCGGAAATGGGCCGCTTATGATCAGGAATTTTACGCCGTCGTTCGGGCTCTCAAGCTTTGGGAGCACTATCTTCTTCACAAGGAGTTCATCCTGTTCACCGACCACCAGACTCTCAAATACATTAACAGTCAGAAGCGTATGGACGACATGCACCTTCGTTGGACCACTTATCTCCAGAGATTCCCCTACATCATTCATCACAAGCCCGAGGCTCGCAATGTGGTCGCCGACGCGCTCAGTCGACGAAGTTGTTTATTGGCAACCATGCACCAGAACATCATCGGCTTTGATACTCTCGCCGATTTGTATGCTGATGACGTTGAATTCAAGGAAGTTTGACGCGCCTGTTCGTTAGGCGGCTCGCATAACAGTTTTCTCCTACTTGTTGGGTTCTTGTTAAAGGATAACCATTTGTGCATTCCCCGCACTCCTTACGGGAAAAGCTTATTCGCGATTTGCACGGAGGCGGTTTGAGTGGACACCTCGGCCGGGACAAGACGCTTGCCAGCTTGCAGGAGCGCTACTTTTGGCCACAGCTGACAAAGGACGTCGACAATTTTGTTCGGAAGTGTTTCGTGTGCCAACAATACAAGGGCCAAGCACATAACACAGGGCTTTATACACCGCTCCCGGTTTCCGCATGCATTTGGGAAGATTTATCCATGGATTTCGTCTTGGGACTTCCGCGCACCCAACGCGGTGTGGATTCGGTGTTCGTCGTGGTGGATCGCTTTTCAAAGATGACCCATTTTCTCCCTTGCCGCAAGACGTCCGACGCTTCTCATATTGCGTGGCTCTTTTTCCGGGAAATAGTTCGTTTGCATGGCGTTCCGACATCTATTACTTCCGACCATGATCCCAAGTTTCTCAGCCACTTTTGACAAATGTTGTGGAAGATGTTTGACACCTCTCTCAAGTTCAGTAGCACCGCCCATCCCCAAAACGGACGGCCAACCGAAGTCGTGAACAAGACGTTGGGCAACCTCGTTCGTTGCATATGTCAGGATCGCCCGAAGCAATGAGATCACACACTAGCTCAGGCGGGATTCGCCTATAACAATGCGGTGCACAACTCCATCGGCCGCACGCTCTTCTCCATTGTGTACACAAAGGCTCCCCGACATGCTCTCAATCTGGCCCCCCTTCCCGCGGCACCCCCTTTGGCGGCTCAACTGGCGGAAGACGCTCGCGACATCCAGACTGACACTAGGCTCAAATTTCTTGAGTCCAATGCCAAGTACAAAGCCATGACCGACAAGCAGCGACGCGAGAAGATATTTGAAGTGTTAGATTTGGTTATGGTTTTCCTCCGCAAAGAACGTTTCCCTGCAGGACATCATCACAAGCTCGTGCCGAAGAAGTATGGCCCATTCCCCATCACCCACAAGATCAACGACAACGCCTATGTGGCCTACCTCCCGCAGGAACTCAATATCTCCAAGACATTTAATGTGAGCGACTTGTCCACCTACTACCCGAATGTGCCTCTTTACCCCGTGTACTCGGGGTCGAGTGCCTCTCTAGGAGAGACGAATGATGGACACCCGGCGGACGGCAACTCGGCGGATGGAGATCCCGACGAGCTTGGGATCATGTGTGATGTGGCTGGAGCGCATCGACCCGCTATGGAGGCCGTAGTCCATTTAATTACCGTTATTTTATTTCTGTTCTGTTTTTAATTCGGTGTGCGGATAGCCTGTATTGTTTATTGGACTTTTATGTTGGTGTGCTGTCAGCCCTCCTCATAGTATAAGAGGAGGGATGTTATGTTGTTTTGAGCATTATTGAATGAATGAAGGATTTCTGAAACCCTAAGCTGCCGCCCCACCCCTTCTTCGTGCGAGAAGTTCCGAATCGGAAGGTTCCGCCGCTGCCTCCCCCATCCTTCCCGAGCGGAAGATCGCCGGACCGGAAGGTCCTTTCTCACGCCTACTACGTCACTGGATGTGCCCATGAACCGTTCCACCCGCCTGTGTTAATTGTTTTTGCATATTGGTAATTGGCAATAGGGTGTCTATGTCCACCATCCCTCCTAACTTTTGCTGCTTTTAATTTTTAGCGACATTGTTCACCATGTTTAGCAATGAGTAGGTTTATATAGTTTATATCTGTGTTTTTTATTCAATTATCTGCAACTTTTCCACATCAATATAAATTTTTCCTTTTAATGAAATGCATCTGCTTTGATTGTCATTGTTCACTTAATTTGTTTTTTTGTTTAGTACTGAATGAGAAATGTGTATTTTTGAACTCTAATGTTGAGCAGATATTGCTGTCATTTCTTAAGAATCCTGAAAGAGCTTTCACGGAGGTTTGTAATGGTGCCCTTTTTCTCATCTTACACTGTTCTTTTAAATGATAGCATCACAATAACTTGTATTGTTTTCAGGATTTTCATAAAGGTTTAGAAGAAAAGCCTTTTATTATTGATGATGAGGTGGAAGATGCCGTTGGTATTGATGATGGCGAGGAGTCAGAGGAAGAATCAGATCTGTTTGATTCCGTGTGTTCCATTTGTGATAATGGTGGTGAGCTACTATGGTATGTCATTGTTATATGCTATTCCCATGTTCTTTTGTAACTTGTAAAACATAACAGAAGATGTTCAATTATGTATTAACTTTTGTGGATTATAATACAAGGTTGTTTTGAGTTCTAAAATTTTCTCTCATTTTGTTTAAACCCATCGATTGTCAGTTACAAAATACAAAGTTTAGTTTTTTATTTTTTGAAAAGCATTATGGAGGTTCTTTCTTTATCTTATGAAGTTGCATCAGTGGTTGTTCTATTAAACTGCCTGTCTCACTAGCAATGTTCAATTCTAGTGCCGGTTACTGACTAGCATTTGTGAATTCTTTTGTATCTAATATACAAGGACGCCTTTAGGAGCTCTTATGTGATGTCAAACATGTAAGGTGGTGTATGCTGGCTGGATACCATCCTAAGTCTTGTTGGTACTTGCAGGGAATGTGCGCTGCACTTATATTAATTGTTGTTCGAATGATAATAATGTACTAATATATGCTCATCGGAAGGGAGGTCTGAATGGTTGATGTTTCAGTTCAATCATATCATAAGGAGGAATATTTTTTAAAATTTTCCATGCCTTTGATCTTTTAAATGTCATCAGTTTATCCAAGGTCAATCTGGGTATACATTAGTTCATTTTGTGCGTGTGACTGCATATTCCATTTAGCACTCAGGAATACATGCAGTACTTTCTTATTGAGCTATATTAATCCATGCATTATATATTTGCTCTTTTCTCTCTAGGATGTGGGACAATAGATATGGGAAGTTTTTTGGACTAAATTAACTTTTCCAGATACGAAAATTGAATAGCATTGCTGGAGCTCGAGATCTATAATCAACATTGGAGAAGTGATTTTACATTGTATCGCTGTTGTCCATTTAGTCTATAAATTTTTATTATGTTTTTGTAGTTCATACATTTATGCATTTGTCATAGTCAATTCCAATGTTGATTTTACATTGTATCTTTTTTAATGTTATTCTTTGATTATATGCCAAGAATTACATATGTCATTAGTTGAATAGTCTCAAATTCTAGAAGAGTATATAGGTGTGACATCTCTAATGCATCTCATGTTTGTTTGTAGTAAGGTATGATGAGAATTATTGTATCTTATGTCCAAAAAGCCAAAATGTAGCTTTGCATAGTTTTAAATACCTTGGATTAATTATTTAGTAGACGGGAATGTAGACGAGGATGTAATCTCTTGGGTTAAAACTAGTTAAAATGGCAATGTACCTCATTAATGCTATACGATTAGAGGATATTTTCTATCCTTAAAACACAATTTATGGACTTCATATTTGGCTGATAATACTGCATGAATTTGAATCTAGAAAAGATAAAGGAATGTTTTATATTGGAGAAATGGTATAAGGGTGTCATGGATGCTTTCATTGGCTGCACATATGTCCTGAGGACGTGTAAAGAAGGGTCTTGACGATACCACAGTTTCATAATTATTGCATTCTATTTATGTTTCCACATTTTTGTTAACATTACTATTCCACAATTTTGGTAACCTTACCATTTTTGCATTTTTGGCAAATCTTCTATTTCTGCATTTTTGGTAACACTATTATTTCCTCAGTTATTTTCACATTTATTTCAGTATTAGTTTATGCTTGGACTCCCATTTAAACCCGATTTCACGTTGGAATCCAGCATGCTTAATAAAATTCAATTTTCTTGGGCATCTTGAGTATTTTCTGGCTCCCTACTCTCTCCACCACCAACTCCTCTCTCCCATTGCCTTTGACCGTTGCGACAAGGCTCCACTCACGACCAAGCCTGTAGATGTCAAATGTCGGGGATACGTTGACTTGAATTTTTTATGTCGAGTTTTATATATCAGAGATATTTTATATATCGGGTTTTAATATTTAATTATATGTAAATATTCTCAATTTTTTTAAATATATGTATGTTGATATATTAACAATTTAACACCTATTGAACATCTAAATCTTACAAACTATATTGACTTTTAATATTTAACTCTATGTGAGTATTCTCATTCTAAATCTTACAAACTATTATGAAATATTTATGTTATACAATAAGAATGATATAAGTATAACGTGATAATTAAAACAATGAACAAACATATATTTTAAAAATAGTAGTTTCTTAAGATGTCATTGTTTCTGAATAAATATTACGTTTGCTACTATAACATCAAAATTTAAATATCAAATTTGAAATTTCAAACAACTATAACAAATGTGGATAGAATACAAATATCATCTGACGAACTTGACGCTCGAGATCTGCCTCGTCCTCTTAGACACCTTTCTTTTTCCTTTTTTTCTTTTTCACTGATAACCATGTTTTTGCTCTTTATTATTCTAAAAGGCTTCATTGTATCTAGATCGGTGTTAACAATATATCCATGTTGCACCCATGTCTCTAGCATGTGAACAAATAAAATTATTTATTGATAAAGAAAGTAATTTTGTGCTGTTTTCCACGAAACTTAATTTTAATTTTTAAACCACAAGTGCATCCTACATAATCAGGTACCACAACAGAGAAACAACAACATCAAAAAAACAGTAAATTCAATCAATTTGAATGATAATAATATAATGTTGCAACCATAATCTGATATGAACCAAAACAGAGAGACAAGAGTATTAGTGGTAAGATATCTTCAGAGAGGAGAGCAACACAAGCATCAATGAGAAGATAGCGTGCAACCCAAAAATAATAAAAAAATGCGATGAGAGTTCTGAGCACAGAGATAAGAGAGCATAAAAGAGAAGAGAGGAGAGCATCAAGCAAACATCAAAGAGAAGATAGCGTGCAACCTTAAATGAAATTTTAAAAATCGCAGCGTCGGTGCTAAAACCGGAGAACCAAACATTAGAATCCAGCCGTAGAAACCAAAACTCAAAGAGACGAGAGCTCAAAGGGAAGAGAGGCGAGAAATAGGGAGGAACCAAAGCTCAAAGAGATGAGAGATCGGGGAGAAAGAGAAACATTCAGAAGAACCAAACCACCAAATGCAATCAGTGCATCTCTAAAAACTAGTTGCAATCCAATTGCCATAACCGAAGAACCATCAGGCATCATAGAGAGGAGAGCTAAACTATGTTGTTAAAGGTGCGGCTCAGGCACGCCTAAGGCTCAAGTCTCACCAGACTCAGAGGTTTGCGTCTTCGTGTGTCTTTTTTGCGTCTTTGGAGTATAAAAGTCGCGTCTGTGTGAGATTTATGTTGTAATATTTTTTCAAAATAAAGAAATAAATAAAACACTATTTCAAACAACAACTTTCTTGTCAGCATCAACAAATTATCCAAACAGTTTGTAGCTTTCTCATTATTGCTTTCCTGACAGCTCTATTCTCACTACTGCATTCCTGCTAGCTCTATTCTCACCACTGCTTTCTCACATCAGCTTTCTCATCAACATCAACTACACTAAACAGAGTCTTTTGTGAAACATAATCGAGCATTGAGACTTAAATATGATGCAAGTGAGCTCATTGATTCTATTTTTAAAGAGAGAAAAATGATAATAATGAATGATTAATGAGTAGAATAGATGAAGAATCTGATCAATAAGATGAACTGATGTGTGATGCTGATTATTTAAAATCGATGTGGTTGCGCCTTGCCTTCATCAGACGCTCGTCTGCGCCTAGACTCCAAGTCCCCTTTGCGCCAGTAACTAAACACTCGATATATCATGTGTTTTATTCAAAAGTCAAGTTACACACAATTTTAACATGGAAACGTGTCATTTTGGGTGCAAAAATTTTATGTCGGCTAATATCTACAACACTACCCATGACCCTAGCATAGGTCGACATCGAGGATTTCGTGGAAAATAACTTGCTCTTTCCTTATTTCCTTGTCCCTCGCGTCTTGTTCGTATTTGATCCTTCACACAACTCTGTGACAACTTGGAATTAGTGTAGACCATGAAGGGACCAAACGATCTAATGGAGGCCATGCTCGAAAGGGTGCACAAGATGATAATGATGATGGACTAACTTGCCGCATCCGAGGATCAACAACACACAACCTTGTCCGAACTTTTGACTTGCATGGAGAGCCTCATTCCCATCCTACGGGTCAGGGAGTAGTCATCAAGGAGGATCCCCCATCCACCGAGAGCAAAAAGAATACCACAGAGGACCATTCAACAACAATACTCTTATCTGCTGTGTCAAGCTGGACTTTCCCACATTCGACGACAAGATCAATCCCTAGGGTAGCTAATCCGTTGCGAACAATTCTTTGCAAATCAAAAGACGCAACCATGAATATTTCGTTCACTGCTTATCACTTGGTTGGGGCATCTCATATGCTATTCTTTTGGTTGGGAATGGGAAGCCTTGAATGAAATGTGATGACTTCAAACGATTCTGCCACATGTGATTCTGTCTAGAGTATTCTTTCACATGTGGATGTTCGACCTGAACCACAAGTGCCCATCTTCACCGCGTGACTCAAAGAGCTTCTTCGCTTGAATGTTGAGTTTGAGGCCCTTCTGACCTCACCATAACCATGAGCCTAGCGTGGATTTATAATCGCATATTGTAGTTGGACAGGACCGACGACTATCGACGCAATCAACCGCCTCGCAAACACGAACCCTCCAGCTCGAAGGGGAAATCTCCATGGAGGAGACGGGGGACCAACTACCCTCCCACCATCGACAAAAAAGGTAGAGCATAGGGCCAAGGGGCTTGTTTTAATTGCGGCGAGGCCTATGCTTTTGGGCATAAGTGCAAGAAGCTATTTTGGCTTAAAGTAGAAGATGTTGAGGGCACAGATCATACAAACGAGGAGCTAGAGATATCGCTTTACGCAATGATGGGCGCCCGCAACTTACTGACGATGCAACTCTAGGCTCAAGTGGCCAACTACTTCGTTCAGATCTTGGTCGACTTGGGAATTACCTACAATTTTATCAGGGAAATGGTAGCCCAAGAACTAGGGCTTGCTATTTAGCCCATGGAGGGCATGCATGTAGTCGTCGCCAATGGAGAACGATTACCTAGTTTCAACATATGCACACAATTTCTTTTGGAGGTACACACGAATGTCATACATGTAGATCTTTATGATATCCCAATGACATCTTTCAACATGGTTCTCAGGGTCCAGTGGCTCGGCAGTTTGGGGCCGATTGTGCGTGGCTTCAATGCCTCAACATAAACAGTTGGTGAAGTGTGAATTAATCCTTGTGCCTTTCCACCATGTAGACCTCTCTCGGTCATCATGGAATCGTGGAGGATTTATTGGTGGAACATGCACCTCTATTGAGGAGCAGGCAGGGCTTCCTCCATCGAAGGTAACAAGGCTATCTCAAGGCCATTTGGTCCTACCTTAATTGAGGAACTTGCAAGGTTTTGATCCGCTGGGATGGGCCACTACATAAGAGACATGAAAACGCTGGAGGATTTTCGAAAAGCATACGCCGACCTCGAACTTGAGGACAAGCTTGATCTGAAGGAGGTGGGGGGGTGGCGTGATGCCACCAACGCTTCCATTGGGCTCACATATGGCAAGATTGCATGAAAGGAAGAGGCATCATGACATCAAGATTTTGTAATAATTGCATTTTACTTATGTTTTCACATTTTTGTTAACATTAATATTTCAGCATTTTTGGTAATGTTACTATTTTGGCATTTTTGGTAATGCTACTATTTCAACATTTTTGGTACTGTTACTATTTCGACATTTTTGGTAATGTTACTATTTCGGCATTTTTGGTAATGTTACTATTTCGGCATTTTTGGTAATGTTACTATTTTGGCATTTTTGGTAATGTTAATATTTCGGCATTTTTGATAATGTTACTATTTTCGCTTTTATTTCCACAATTTGTTTATGCTTGGTCTCTTGTTTAAACCAGGGTTCACGTTGGAACTAGGTGTACTTAATGTTGAAACCGAAAACTCGGTCTCTTGTGGAGTTCACCCTTGGAGAAGGGGTGATCGCGCACCTACTTCTCTCATGCCAGCCAAATAACAAGAGAAATGGGGACTGACCCAAGGGCTCGGCGTGGAGGTCCCACCACACACCCGAAAGATCTTAGAGCGCTTCCCCTCCTTAGCCAAAGACCATGCTAAGGCTACCTCAGAAAGTGCAAGAATATCTGAACACCAGTAAGCATGCTTTCTGAGGTGCCCCTTGGGTCCTATTTATAGTTTTCTGAAGACGGCCTGCAAATAGCTAACCTCCGCTGTTCTGAACAGATATGTGCAACCCAGCTGGGTCTGTCAACAGCGTAACTCCGCTGTTCTATCAAGCTATTCGCACCCCTGAAAAGGGCACCCAGGTAATTTTGCCTCTGGGCCCCACTGGGCAGATCCCAAGGATCTGGAGGTTAGCTCGCCACGATTCTCCACCCCGCTGGGGCGGACGCGACCTGGCTCCCGTGGCTCGCCCTCCCTCCTTGGGCGAGTGCGAGCCAGGCCCCGCAGCCCGCCGATCCTTGCTTTGAGGCGGGCTGGCGGCCAGGTCTCCTATGGGAGAGCGGGTTTGCCGGTCTGAGATTGTCACTACAGAAGTTCCAGAGGAGCTCGCCGATCTTGGTTCGACGAATTCGGATTCTCAACTCCTGAGGTTAGCTCGAAGAACGCCGAGCTCCGTCCGACGAACGCCTAGCTCCGTTCGACGAACGCTGAGCTCAACCTGTTCGACGAACGCCGAGCGCGTCCCAAGCTCAGTTCGACGAAAGCTAGGCCTAGTTCGACGAACTCAAGGCGGGTGCGGGATGGGTGGGCCCGCTGGCGCAGCTCTCCCGCTTAGCTTAGGCGAGAGCGAGCGGTCGCTCTGAGTTTTCCCACACGCTGCTCTGGCGCGGTCAGGTCGCCTTGGCCCACTCGCCTCGCCTGGTGGACCCACTCGGCGAACACCGAGTTGTACACTTAATAAAATTCAGTTTCTTGGGCATCTTGAGATTTTTCGGGCTCCCTTCTCTTCTGCCGCCAACTCCCCCACTCTCCCATCATTGTCCCTGCTTGGCAACCACTTCAAGGCTCCACCTATGACCCCATCATAGGTTGACATCTGTAACACCCCAACCAAGTTTAACATGAATCAGCAGTCCGGCCGGGTCCGCGATAACAAGTAAACTAAGTAACGTTTTATAAACTGGTATAAAGCTGGTAAAAGCAATAAAAGTGCTAAAAAAGAAAACTTACATCGGAATAGTGAAGTAATTTTAAAGTTAAAAGTGTACCTTGTCAAGCTGAATTCACAGAGCCAAGTAAAACTGAATATAATACTAGGGGACTGAATTACCATGAAACTGAAATAACTGATATATCAAAACACATGTGAAGTAAAACAAATTCAAATGTCTGTAAATAAGAGCAAAGTACAACAACAGTAGTACAACTGAACAACTGACGACTGAAGACTGAGCCGCCTATCCTAAGCGGATCCCCTGACCCGAGCCCCCTGTAAAAACAAGTTCTAAATGGGTCAGACCCACTGAAGAGTAAGAAAAACTACTCTCTCTAGCAACACTTAAAGAAAAGATTTTTGGTGAGTAATACATGAATTTAAATGTTGTATAAATATTCTAATATTAAATGTGGCACTTGAGATCATGGTCTGACATGAATTCAACTTATCGTGTGATTTGACACACTCTTTCTTATCTGTATCGATCGTTGATTTCTGAAGTTTTGAAGTTATATCTGTTGTAAATTTCAACCAGTTTCACGGACTTCTTATTAACTCGTGTCACTAAGAACAACTGTACACAACTAGAGACTGCATTCCTAGTGGCAAGCATGATGGTGCCCTGAACTGAGTGTTCCTCAAGTGGAACACAGACTCCTATCTGAGGAGTTTCATATCTGAAACAAGGGTCATCGACCCTGAGCTTGAAATACGAGTGGTGGCCTACCGGCCCTGGAAATACGGTGGCGTGCCTCCACCAGGATCGCGACGGTAATCCTTCCTCGCAAATTTTTTTTCTGAATTTCACTTAGACTGATGTTCAGCGAGTCTAACACAGAATAAGAATAGCTAAATATACTGGGCTTAGGATTCTCATGATACTGATTCTGCTAAATAAAGCCTAAGCGTATCCTACTCCTTTGACCTGGTTCTAACTATAGGAACTTGTAAATCTAAGTGCATATACCTACATTTTTAATACACGAATTAAAATAATCCGAACTGCTGGACTAAAGGAGTCGAATTTCTTACCGCAGTGCTTCGACGCTCGTACACGCGTCGAGGTGACATGACGTTCCTTCCCAAAAGATCTGACTGCTAAGAACTTCTCAAATCTCTTGCTCCAACGACCACCAAAAATATGAAATTCATCGGTAAACGTAACTTAAGTATTTTCCCCCTTAGGATTTTCGGCGGGAAAATACTCATGGCGGCAATTATATATTTACGGAGGAACATGAACATAAACGTATGTGTTACCTCGATCTAAAAGCGGGAAATTTTCAAAAACCGTTGAAATCTTAACTTTAGGAAATGAAAGCCTCCTTTAAAAATCTGAAATTGGAAACCTAAGGGTGTAGCCACAAAATAGAAATGAAGAAACCCTAGAACAGAAGGAGAAACGGTAAAACATACTCACCGATACCAAAATGACGCAAGAGGAAACTTCTAACACCGGCTAGGGTTGGGAACGATGCTTTTCCCGTCACTGGAAGGAAGGGAAGAGATCGCCGGAGCCTGCAGAGGGAGGAGAAAGGGTCGGCGCTGCAATCCATCGAGGTAGGAGGGGTCGACTAGGGTTAAGCTCGCCGAAATCACCTGCGGTTATGGGAGAAGTCACCGACTCCACTGTGTTCGAAATGCGGATGAGGGGGTTACAAGATGAGATGTCGCGGCTTTAACTGGGAGTGGCTAAGAGAGTGCGGTTTTTAAAACCGCCGGACCGGTTGAACCGGAAGGGGGGAAAATGTTTGATATTAATTTGATATTTCTCTCCTTTTTACATTACTAACTTGCCACTAAGGTGAATCAGATAAACTAGATGATACCTTCACGGTTCACCGACTCGTTTAGTTTTGCTCGCGATCGTATCCTGCAATTTTATTTAACGCGGCGTAAAAGCTGGGATGTTACAGCATCGAGGATCTCAGGGAAAACCACTCTGTCACGGACTTCTCCCATTGACAACGTCGCGTGCGGCCTCTTGCTCTTTTGCTCTCTCATTGTCTCTTACCTATCTTTCCACGATCAAGTGTTGAAGGAGGCTGACTTAGTTAGCTGCACACGACGTTGTCAATGATCTTGAAGGATACTCTTGTACATAGAGATTTGTCTAGAATATTCTTGAAAGATGTAGATACATAGATGATGAAAGAGTAGTCTAGATCCTTCCATCCTTTGGAGGGAAAACTCTTTGGGGGCCTGTATAAGGGGAAGACTCCCTCATTTGTAACTCACCAAGCAATTCAAGCAATAAATCTCTCTTACACACTCTTGCTCTCTCATTCTCTCTTTATAAGTGCTCTCTTATCTTTCCACGATCAAGTGTTGAAGGAGGCTGACAGAGGTAGCTGCGAAGGGGCGCATGAAGGAGCTAAGGCCGCACGCGACATTGTCAAGGGGACAAGTCCGTGACAACTCGCTCTCTCCAAATCATCTCCTCCATCCTCCGCATCCCATCCGGCGACTCGATCCTTTGTACGGGCCCGTGACAAAGCGACATCTTTCAAATTTTCTGATAGATAATACAAATGAACTTCAGTTTGGGCATGTACACCGAAGGCTGTAAAATGCACTAGTTAGACATGTAGTTATGATTAGTGTCAAATTAGGTAGGCGGAGTAGACCCAAGGTACTATGCATTAGATTGTTAAAGATGATTTGCATAATTTATTATTAAGGCTGCAGTTGGTGGGAAAAAATGAAAATGTTGGTTGTGGTGGCATGTTTGTACCAATGCACTGGTAGTAGGCCAAAGTAAAGTACACTGTTGATGGTTATACCTTGAGTTGGCAATCAATATTCCGGAAATTCAGTACTTATCTCTATCTGTAGTTTGTTATATATCCATCTTGAATGATTATGGGTATTTGAAATTTTATGGATACTTCTCGCAATTGTTTGAGATCAAGTTAGCTTGAATATGAAGCTTCTCCTTTTGATTTTCTTCAAGGATGTATTTTTCCTCGTTTAAGCTCAAAGTTTAATTATCTAGTTATTGCTTTCCTCATCTCTATCTTTCTCCGCATACTCAGTGTTTGATTGACTAATTGCTCGTGTTTATTCAGTTTTACACTCAATTTTCAATTCACTCTCTCTGTAATCAGGGCTTCTTTACCTGCATTCATTTACATTATATTGTTTGCTTTTCTATTATGTGACTTTTCTTAGGAATACTATATTCATTTTCTTTTACGTCTTGTGTATTTTAAGCATTAAATTTCATTAGGAAACTCTAGATCTTTGATTTCCTGCATCCGTTAATAATAGGATTCACAGAGGCTAACCATGTAATTAGGGTATCCTTTTTGCATTGTTGATATCATGATGGCTTCATATTTGTTATCATATGATGCAAATGTTTTATGTTGTAATCAAAATCATAATTATTTCACATAGTTTGCAATGTTTATTTTCTTTAATTTTTCTCTGGTGTACGAGTTTATTATTGTGGTCTTCTTATAGCTGTGAAGGAAGATGCTTGAGGTCCTTCCATGCCACTAGGAAAGCAGGTGCGGATTCAGATTGTGCATCACTTGGTCTCACCAGGATTCAAGTTGAGGTATTTACTCATAAAAGTTGCAAAATCATTTTTAGTTTCTTTTTCATTTTTCTTTATGGGGGTAATATGTTACAAACGAGAGCAAGAGGCGCCCTCACATGTGGCGTATATATCAACGTCGGGATCAAGGTGACAAGAACATGGATCCCAACGAGACGTCAAGCGTTGCCCACTAGGGCGCATGAGCATCACCCACTCATTTGACACCCTATCTTATTATCACATTTATATTTCGGGCTTGTTTTGTTATTTATCGTTTACCCTTTCATGTATTTGAGCAAGACATTATATAGTTACCTAAAACAATGCATCTTGGAAGTATGATCAGAAGTGAGCACCTGGGGCTGAAATTCTCCTCTCTAGTACTATTTCTTCCTCTAAACATTCCACTGTAATATTTGGTCTGGCCTACGCTCTTCAGGCCATAATCTTTGCCGCCCGAAGTACGATTCCGTGCCTCATCCGCAGCTCTGCGTTCTACGCGCCAACTTTATTGGTGCCAACCTGATCTGCGCCGCAATGTCCGCGCACAATCCACGCCCGACCGCCGTGCTCGCCCTCCGCGCCGCAACGCCCGCCCGATCCACACTCGTGCCCTTTGTACTTGATTCGCGCCTCATCCGCGCTCGTCCATGCCAGTTGCAGCCTACAATGCCATGTACGGCGATTTTCCCCATTACGGTCCCTACTCCCAGCTCCGACTACTCCAAATCTTGCTTCCAGTGCTGTTTCCGGCGCCCTGTTGTCAGCGTCGCGACTCGCTACTGTGTTTTTGCTTCATCTAGTTCACCTCCTCGGTGTTTGTTTGCATTCCATGGTGCGATCGAACACTCCCGCGTCTCAGTGCCCCATTGATCCAATCATCTCTCGCCTCTTTGACTCTCATGAAGAGTTCATTGCCTCTCTCCAGACCATAATCTAGTGGTTGAAAGTGATGTTGGATACCTTCATCGCCTACTGTCGGGGCGCCTCGTTGACTCTAATGCTGACTGCCTGACTCCCCTTTGGTTCTTGGCATTCCTCCGAGACCTCACGTTGAACCTCCCCCACTGCCTTTTTCCGCTTTACCACCGACCCACTCCTTCTACACCCCCACTTTGAACAGGACTAATCTAACTGGTTAGATTGCACATAAAGGAATTCTTTGACATCTATCATGCCTCCGAGGCACATAAGATCCCCATTGTTCTGGTCTGCATGGAAGGGTCGACCCACCATTGTGTCCCCCGCGGCTCTGCCTGAATAATCCTTCCCCCTTGTGGGAGGAACTCGAATAGAACATCATCCTCCGCTATGATGTTTTCTATTCTGGAATGTCAGTCGAGCGTCTTTGTGGCTTTCGTCAATCGGGCTCCTGTTACGGGCCGGGTCTGGCAGCGGGTCTAGCCTGCCCCAGGGCCGGGTGACAGAGCTTCTCCCTGCTCCCGCACGGGCCTTTTGTCCCTCCTCCCGTAACAGGGCCGCGACCCACACACTCCAACCCCTCTCGTCAACCAGTTTAATTGCCGCGATGACTCAGTTGGTGATGAGAGTTGCGTTGAAAGCTTCTTATCAAGGGTGTCGGGGTCGAATCCTGGCATCAACAACCCGCGACAATTAAACTGGTTGCCGAGAGGTGTTGGAGTGTGTGAGCCGCGGCTCTGTTACCGGAGGGGGGACAAAAGGCCCGTGCAGGAGTAGGGAGAAGCCCTGCCGCCTGGCCTTGAGGCAGGCTGGACCCGCTGCCAGGCCCGGCCCGTAACCAGATGATCTGGCCACCCGCATGGCGCACGAGCTTGAGGGCAAGCTTGTTTTGAAGGACAGATGAAGTGTTACGAGTCCTCCATTTGTTATCTTATATTATTAGTTTATTATTATTAGTCGTATCGTATGTGTAGAGTCGTATTTTCATATTTTATGCATCTTATGTAATTACGGGTATGCCACCCGGGGTCTTATAAATAGGCCTTGTCCTGTATTTGGAAAGGTAAGCAATGAAAAATGAAATTCCCTTTCTCTCTCTAAAATTCCTCTCCCTTTCTCTCTAAATTATTCTCTCCTTTCTCTACCCTATAGGGTTTCTTCCTCTCTCATCTCCTCCTCCACTATTCTATGGTTTAACCCCATTGTATCTCCGCCTCCTTCCCCCACAATATCTGGCACGTAACAGCTTCCTTGATGATTACATCGACGAGTTCATTGCGTTTGCAACGCACATTCCGGGCTTATCGCTAGATCATTACTTGAGCTTCTTCATGCAAGGTTTATTTCCCCACATTCGGTCCCTCCTTCACACCCACCCTCCCAACATTGTACTAATGCCATGGATCTGGTACGCTTTGTAGAAACAGACTTCAATGCCAAATCTGCCTACACCGGCTGCCTTTAGTGGATTTTTCCTCTTCTATAGTTTGATTGCCCTCCAACACCCTTCCGCCCGCCACCCAAGGAGCATACCACGAATCCCCTGCACCTTGGCCCCCCGACTTGCCCTTGCTGCCTGGTCTCCCTGGCCGTCGTCTGACATCGGATGACTAACCAAAAGTAGCATGATTTTTGCACATAGGGCCTCTATTTCTGTTGTAAACAACCTACTCTCTGACTCATGATTTCCTCTGAAGGAGCTCTGCATCACCATTGATGAGGATCTAGAGCTCACCCTTGAGGATTTTGAAGCCCTAGAGGGTGGTCAAACATCGTACGATGATGAACCGCGAGGCTACATCGTTTAGAACTTTTTTACTTTGCTGTTGGCAGCATCGTTGTCCCTTAAACCATTAAGTTCTTTGGTTCCCTCTATGACACTCCTGTGATTATGGTGATTGACATTATTTCTAGCCAGAACTTTATCTCCCAGCTTTTGGTGACATGTCATGACATTCACCCATCCCTTGCCTCTCGATCTGTTTAGGTGATGGTCGCTGTAGAACCATTGTGGCGTATGTATATGGGCCTGGAGATGACCTTTGGCCATTGCTCTCTTTAAGAAGATTTCTACTCCTTTGCACTTGGTGGCGTTGACATCATATTGAGCATAGCATGGCTCCGTGCCCTTGTCTACATATATGTCAACTAAATCACATGATGATGTGTTTTCATTAGTCATGGGTTACCTTTCTTTTTGCAGGGGATGCTTCCCTCATTCGTTAGGCAGTTGCCTTCCATTATATCCAAAAATAGTGGAAGTGAACTTTGCTGCCTCTATGGCACGTTGTATAGCCAGACCGTCCGCTCGTCCCTACAATGGTCCAACTCCAGCTCCAGCTCGTCATGCATGATTTTCAAGGATTTTTTGCCGATGTGACCCACCTTCCACTTCTGCGCCCCACCAACCACTCCATTGACCTTCAACTAGGGGTAACCGCTAGTTCTGTCCGCCCATACCGCTACGGGGACGCTCAAAAAGATGAGATCGAACACCTTGTGGGTGACATACTGACATGCTTACCATTGCCTCATCCGTCCTAGCACATGCCCCTTCTCCAGTCCAGTCCTCCTCATCTAGAAGAAGGATGACATTTGACGGTTATGTGTAGATTGTTGAGAGCTTAACAAGGCGAGTATTCCCGACAAGTACCTCATACCGGTAATCTAGTAGTTATTGGATGAAAAATGCGGAGCGAGTTTCGTCTCCAAGCTGAACTTACAATTTGACTACCACCTGATCCTTGTTCTCGGCAAGGACGTCCTAAAGGGGGCCGTCCACATCCACTATGTCTGCTTTGAGTTTTTGGTCATGTCGTTTGGTCTCCTGAACGCATCAACCACTTTTCAAGAGACCATGAACAATCTCCTTTGTCCGGTCCTAAGGTATATTTTGGTGTTCTTTGATGACATTTTGGTCTACAACTCCTCTTGGCAGGATCATCTCCAGCATGTGTGGGCAACTCTGGCCACCCGCCACGAGTATCCCTTCCTCGTGAACTCTGAGAAGTACACTTCAGGCCATTCTGAAATTTGTTACTTGGGGCACACTATTTCAGATGAAGATGTGGTTATGGAGAACAAGATGGAAATCGTCCTCCAAAGGCCGACCCCCTGCTCCCTCTAGGATGTCCAGGGTTACTTTGTCTCATAGGATAGTATTGACGTTTCATTTGAGACTACGACACGCTATGCCCATCTCCAGCTTATCGAAGAAAGCATACTCAAGTTCTTTTCATTGGACGGCGTAGGTGGTCCCGACCTTCATGGCCCTTCAGTGGGCTCTCGTTACTGCTCTCGTCTTAGCACTTACTGACTTCGAACAATAGTTCACCATTGAGTGCGACGTACTAGGCTCGGTTGTTGGTGCAGTTTTGGTGCAATCTGGTCAGCCCATGTCTTAGTTCGGTTGCTCTTTCGCACCCATGAGTTGTACACGCCCCACCGACAAGACCGAACTCATGGCCTCGGTCCTGGCCGTCTAGCAGGCGTTGTTCAAAATGCAAGACACCCAGGTTCGCATCAGCATGATCACCCACAGATGAAAGGGAAATTTGAAGTCCTCAACCGTTGTTTGAAGACCTATATTCAGTACTTTGTTTGTGATCACTCGCACGCCTGGGTAAAGTTAGCTACAAAACCTCATTCCACATAGTTGCAGGTACAACCCCGTTCGGGATTGTTTAGGGCTCGCCGCCCCCTTCGTGTACCCACAATTTTCCTTGCAATTGCCTCGTTGCAACATTATCAGACACATTAAAGGATCGTAATACAATTATTCTTCAATTGTGCACCTACCTTTACCGGGCCAAAAACATAATGGTTTCCTATGCCAACCGACATCTACACGACATTCCGTTCATGGAGGGTGACAAGTGCTTTGTCAAACTCCGCCTATACCGCCAGATCCCAGTTTTCTCGTGTGTCTATTCTAAGTTGGTAACCAATATTTTACGGATGCAAAAATTCAGGGCAAGGCTTGCATACATTTCACACTTGTGGTGGGACCCCTACACGGACCCTCGCTGCGTGGGGATTCTTTGTCTATCCGTCTGCCCTTTTTATTTGAGATCCTCGCCCACGTAGGATCTATTGTATACCGACCACAACTACCCCTCGATGAGCCACATCCATTCAGTGTTTCATGTTTCCCCACAAAAAGTATGATTGGTAACCACCCTGTGGAGGCAACATTACTTGCTGCCCCGCCGGGCACCGCAAAACAAACTACATTCCCCAACTCATCCATGATATGCGCACTTCGCTCCGGGAGGGTCTCTCCATGGATTAGGTCTTGATGCTTAGGTTTGGCTTCATGGATTAGCTCATCCATGAACCCTCATCAGAGGCTTCATGGGTGAACCACGAGCCTTCCGCACCCAGTTCCCAGACTTCTGCCTTGTGGACAAGGCGAATTTTCTTAGAGGACTGCATTTAAATGGACGAGGGCAACAAGCGCCCTTGTGTGTGGCTCGTATATTCATTTTAGGATCGAGGAGACAAGGACATGGACCTGAACGAGGCGGGGGGCTTTGGCCGTTAGTGAGCACGAGCATCGTTGATGTTTTCTTAAATTCCGAATTTATATCATTAATATAAAAATGAGTTTTTTAAAGTATAGGAGATGTTCACAAGTAAAATCATGCGATACTCAACTGTAGAGTAGCTTGACACGCATTAACGCCAAATATTCGTGCGCATTCTGCAAAACAAAGTAAATCATCCACAAGAATTTCTATGGAAGGAAAACGACAATGGAGTTTCAAAATTAACGACAAACAAGACTTTTGTTAACTTAGACAAGCAAGCTGTGAATTAACAGATCAAATAAAAATTAAGCATACAATCATAAAAGCAGTACGTGAGCAATGAAAATAAGAGGTATACCATAATGTACGAATACAACAGATTCAGATTTGTGGAAACAACCTCCGTACTGTTCGATAACACAAGGGGACATGGAGAAATCTTTCGGATGGGCTCTTTAAGTCGGATCGAGACTGGAAAGAAAAAAACATGTGGTCGATAAAGTTGATACTTGGTCTTGCAAGCTCTGTGATGGAGGTGGATTAGCGGTTATAGGGAGAGAGTCATCTAGATCTGGCGGCAGTCAAAAATGGGAAGTAGTGTAGTCACCAGAGGACAAGATCGTCGTGGAAGACGGCGACAAGTCTGGTCGGGATTAGCTGAGGCGTTTGGAGCGTCAAAACTGTGAAGATGAGGAGTCAAACACCTTGGAAACGGCCAGAGTGGTCGCCAGTTCTTGGAAGGGTCTCCAGGGGTGGTGCTTGAGCTGGGAAGGGAGGAAGATAAGATCAGCATCAAAATGGAACAACACTGAGAAGCTAGTCTGGAATAACGAAAGAGTAGAATTTTTCTCTGTACTCATGATTTTCCAGCATGGGTGAGAAAGAAAGTGAGCCGGTCCCTTTAACTATTAGGTTTTGGTTTAATTTGAGACGGTAGAAATTCCAGGGCTGGTTCTGTGGACTATTAGGTTTTGATTTAATTGAAGACTTTAGGAATTCCCTTAATGATTTAAATGATTTGAGAAATCAAGAGTCAAATCTCTTTAAAGGCTTGTTCATATTAAATAATTTTGAAGTAAAATATTTTATAAAATAAAAAGTAATTTTAGAATAGATGTTTTTTTAATAATATCAAATACTTAATTTTAAAATCTTTGTCTTGCCCAATTTAACACTAGCTCTAATTTGACTGACCTTTTTATTTAGGGTCTTATTGGTCAGTCGCACCAATAAGCTGAACATGCGTGAGTGACCCCGGCGAGACTGTGATGTAGCATGGTAGTAGAAAGTCCAAATGTCGATTTGAGAAATGTTGTACTAGCGCCCTGCTATTGCTGAATAATCAAAATCTATAGGTAAAATCTAATTCCTGGAAGAGACAGATAACCATTCACCTTCGAAAAAAATATAACCACCATTGATAAAATCAACCAAAGAATTATATTTTTCCAATGATGCTCGCAATTTGTTGTGTCCAATGCTACTGCAATATCATTTTTGGTAGCATTGGACACAACAAATTAGATTACTTCTTATACTGCCGAAATATCCCATTTTCATGTTTTACAACTGAAAATTATATTGCCAACTCCTGGGGCTATCATATTTGTGTCCAATGCTACTGAAATATCCCATTTTCATGTTTTACAACTGTACTTCTTATACCCTCAGTCATTACTTGCTACAGTTGACACTGAACTTTCAATTAGATTACTTCGAGTATGGGTTCATGGAAGAAAAAATGATTGGTGTTTTAACTATACCGGATTCAACAATCCTCATGATATCTGTTAAATGTGATAAATTTGTGATACAACAAAAACAACACTCAAGCCTTTATCCCACTATAGTGGGGTCGGCTAAAGGGATCCTTTGTCGCCATTGTGTCCTATCTTTTGTCATAATCTCACTGATGCCTAAGTACATCATGTCTTTCCTTATAGTTTCATTCCAAGTCTTTATTGGTCTACCTTCCCTCGCTTAGCATGATGAATTTGTGATATTTTAAAGGATTTTTCATTGACGATGTTTAGCGAAGATTAAGGTGTTGGAATATTGTCAACGTTTTTTGTGTATACACATAATTCCTTCTCTATTTTTACCTTCTATTATCTGATATCTAAATTTTTAAAAAATATTTTTGCTACAGGCTATGCAAAATTTTACCTGCAAGAATTGTCAGCTTAAGCAACATCAATGTTTCGCCTGTGGGAAGCTTGGTTCTTCTGATAAATCTGCAAATCCTGAGGTTAGTCGGTAAAGCTTTTTTGTTGTTTCTATTTTTTTTTCATGGAAGTGGCTAGCTATCTTGTTGACTTGCAAATTGTTAAGCGATTATGACACCTTTATTTTTTTCATCTTGCTGATTGAATTGCTTGGACGGACAACTTTTTGGCTACTAGTGGTACTTTTTTTCACGTGCACCTTATCCATTTGGAGTGGGTGCATATTTATTTGGGATCTACGTCTGGAAGCTTCTCTTGACAGAGTGATTGGAAAACTTGATATATTCTTCAGAAATCTAGCCACTTTTGAGACATCACAAAAACAATGTTGGCAAACCATTGATGTTGAATGTAGTGTTTCTTGGATAGATTTATGAAGGGAAAATTGTTGGTTTTTTGTTCATAAAATTTTCAACCATGATAGGCCTTAAAAACTTTCCATTACACAACAACCAAGTGCTCATTGTATTAAACTATCTTGTATGGTATTTCATGAAGTGTAGTGACACACATACTTTTGGGGATGAACGTCGAATGCGTATTGTATGTGTGATCGTACGATCATCCTCACATTGCACAAAGAATCTATTAATGGCCTACTCAGAGGTTGCCAGAGGAGTGTCTAGAGGTGGAGATGACGGTGACAGAGATATTACAGAGCCTTGATTGTGACTGCCTAAACGGGGCATGCTCGAGAGAGAGAGAGAGAGAGAGAGAGAGAGAGAGAGAGAGAGAGGGCTTCCAAGATCTCTTTTAGAGTTTTGGGAAAATAGACTTTCTTCATTGATACCAATACAAGTCTCAGTGAGTACTTTAAATAGACTTATGACCGACTCTAATGGAATACAAATGACAGACTTGGAATGCACATAAATAGAAAATCAATGACAAACTTGAATGCAAATAAATAAGGAATCAATAACAGACTTGAAATGCGATTAAATAGGGAGGTGACCTAAAAGGATAATAACATAATAATAATGAAGCTCGTAACATCTCCTCCGCCCTTCAAATCGAGATTGTCTTCAAGCTCAAACGAGGATTGCACAACTTGATCATCTGTCTCTTTGATTTCCTGTCAGAACAACCTTCGGTATCATGTTGCTTTAGCGAAGACATAAAAGATGGCGATGAACGGGCTGAACGAGGGTCCCTGGAGGTTGCGGGCAGGAGATGGCGTTGGTAGCCCAAGAGAAGAAGGCGTGACGTTGATCAGCTATGGCGGCGCCGATTTGGGGATGGTCAGTTGAAGAAATGGATCCAGAGGGGCTGATAGAGCAGGTGGCAGCAAACTAGGTGATAATGCCGATGGAAAAGACAGCGAGGTGGAGCCTGCAGAAGTTGGTGGTGAAAGGGCAACCACAATGAAGAGCAGTGACGCGTCTGCGGTTGACGTTGGAAGCTGTGGAAGGATGATTGCAGAGACTGGTGGTGGAAGCGAAGCTGAAGTCTTCAGCGAAAGGCCGACTATCAAATTATCAAATTTGTGGAGGAGTGTGATGGTCTTGGCGTTCCGACGACGTGCTTCGGCGTCTCGAAGACATGCGTTCCAGGAGATCTTTATTTCCTCTATCGAACAAAGGAAAACAATCTCCACAACACTATGCTTGCGGTCCATGATAATTAATTACTTAATTAATCAAGAAATGATAAATCAATTAAAAATTGAAATCCTAAATAATATGCCACTGCACTGGGCTCAAGAAGATGGAAATGCAAGCATGAATTGTGGGCTGGATCGGGAATGACTTAATTCCCAACGCCCGACCAAAATAGGCAAAAATTAATTCCTGTAGGCCCACACGTGAGTGTCAATTCAATTGGAAGACGTGCTTCTGACAGAAAAGGTGGAGACGGGGCAGCGTTGCCGAAAAGGCGGAGACGGGGCGGCGTTGCCGAAAAGGCGGAGACGGGGCGGCGTTGCCGAAAAGGCGGAGACGGGGCGGCGTTGCCGAAAAGGCAGAGACGGGGCGACGTTGCCGAGAAGGCGGAGACGGGGCGACGTTGCCGAGAAGGCAGAGACGGGGCGACGTTGCTTTTTGCAGGTACAACTCATGCGGTTCCGTCGCATGATGTCGATGGAGGAAAAGAACACGCGAATGACGGTTGGCCGCAGCCGTGTGGAAGACACGCCAGAATCACAGCCAAACTGAGATCTGACGTGTATCGTGGGGATGTCGACTGCCTTTATGCGAAAGGAGAAAGTCGAGAACCGTGACGAGCTTGATGATTGCTGTTGTGGTGCTGTCTTGGACCGCAACGGGTCCTGTCGGTGGAAGAAGAGTTTGGAGATGGGCTCAATGACATTTATTGTTGTTTGAAGGCTGAGGAAGTAGTGCAGACACGCGGAAATGACGACCTGAGGAGTGATTAGAAAGTTGGGGGGTACTTCGACAGAGGGGGGGATGATGTCGACGGAAGAGGATCGAGGGCTCTAATATCAAGTTGTTAAGGGCCTACTCGGAGGTTGCCGGAGGAGTGGCCAGAGGTGGATATGACAGTGGTGGAGATATTACGGAGCCTTGACCGCAGTTGCCTAAGCGGGACGTGCTTGAGAGAGAGAGATAGGGAGATAGAGAGAGCTTCCAAGATCTCTTTTAGGATTTTGGAAAAATGGACTTTCTTCGGTGATACCGTACAAAACCCAATGAGTCCTTTAAATAGACTTAGGCTCTGTTTGGCTCAGCTGCAGCGACTGCAGAAGTAGTGGTGAGAAGCAGTGATTGAATAATCAGCTGTTTTGCAGAGTGGTGCCAGAATCTGTATACCTGTTTGGATGAACAACTTTTGCAGAGCTGGTTCAAACGGAGATGCTGTTTAATCTGTTTGGCAATACAGATGTGCGGTGCACAGTTCATTTTTATTGAACTTTAAAGACAATCAACAATAACATAAAAAGAACAATTTAACTTAATGCATTCTAAGTGTCCAATAACAAAATTGAAAAAAAAAACAGACATTTCAAAAGTCTTATTTCAGTCATGAAAATCATAAACGTGCTCTGTCATGCTGATGAAACGTATCCCTCGATCATCGATCGTTAACTGCACATCAAGAATAAATATAATTACTGATTTTTTTATATACGTTTATAAATGTAAACGTCATAATGATATATACTTGTGATGCTCCGTGAGTTGATCTGCAATGTACTCCCTCATATTGGTCATTTTTGCAGCTCCCGTTCCCTCAAATGAGCTTGATGCAATGTTCAGATTTGAATCGATAGTTCTTGGGCGATTGTTTGGTCGCAACTCATATGCCTCTGGCTGAATAAAGATTTCGTTTTCGTCACATACATCAAACTCGGGGTCAGCCCTCGATGGATGTCTTCTAATAAAGTTGTGGAGCGACATCGTAACGACCACAGCAACACACTGCTTCGAGAATTCAAAATGAGGCATTTTGCCAAGTATGAGCCACTTTTTCTTCCATACACCAAAACTCCTTTCGATCACACTACGTAGCAATGAGTCTGCTTTATTAAATATTTCACGTCGTCCCTCAATTGGCCGATTTCCCCGAGCAAAGTCCGGCAAGTGATATCTCGTTTCCGGAAAAGGTTTCAGGAGCCCCTTTTCCAATGGGTAACCAACTTCAACGAGATAATATTTACCTTCAGAAGTAAGAAATAGTTTAAACAGTGGAAGATATGATATTTATTAAATGCAAAAAGCTCAATAAATCAACATAATGTAAAAGCTCGTGATACATACCTTGTGGGGGAAATGGAAATTTACTTAGCGGATCCAATACTGCACGATGATATGTGAGTGTGTCATGTGCGGACCCCTCCCATCCAGGTACAACATATGAAAAACACATATTGAAGTCGCAAACGGCCATTACGTTTTGAGTCGTGCTACCGTGACGACCAATATAAGGAACTTGATTTTCAACAGCTATCCGTGCATCAACATGCGTACCATCAATTGCTCCGATACAATTTTTAAAAAATGGCATATATCTTTCATCATTTTGTATGTGCAATGGAATTGAACGAAATTGGGGATCAATCAGAGCAATGTTATGCATTGACAAACTAGTCAGAGCTTCTAGACCGTTCATAAACATCCGACTCAAAGTTTTCGTGGAATGTTGGAATATTTCACCTGATTTTTTGAATATGTCATTGTGGCCCAATATGTAAATTGTTATTTCCAAAACCTCACTGACCTGTGTCCTCCGTGTTCCTCTTAAACCGTGATGTTGTTCTAACAATGCTAGCAAGTCAAAAAAAGACCTTAGTCATTCGGAACATATTGTGAAAAGTCCGGGATGTCCTTCAAATAATTCTCGGAGCCATTTATGTCCAGTTTGTGATGATTTCATTCATGCAAGGTGTTTTATCACAAAACAAATTGACATAGTCATACATTAAACATACACTCGAGGTAACGAGTTCCACAAAGTGAGCGCAATCTTGTTGACGAGTTGCACAATAATTCAACACCAATTCTTCATCATCATCTATGTTAACATCTCTGTCATCATTTACGTTTGACATTATAGCGACCTATAAATATGAAACAACAAACATTATAATAGTGTAACTTATATCACTGCATGATTCATTCATGCAAGGTGTTTTATCACAAAACAAATTGACATAGTCATACATTAAACATACACTCGAGGTAACGAGTTCCACAAAGTGAGCGCAATCTTGTTGACGAGTTGCACAATAATTCAACACTAATTCTTCATCATCATCTATGTTAACATCTCTATCATCATTTACGTTTGACATTATAGCGACCTATAAATATGAAACAACAAACATTATAACAATGTAACATATGACACTGCATGAGATATATCAACTAATCTTAAATAAAATAAGCTCCAACAATAAATAAGGGCCACACATTAATACCTAAAACACATAAGAGGCAGGACTTCAACATCATACAAGTATTAAATAGAAATTTATAAACTAAAAGATATCATATATGTGAATTCATGTAGTGGGTCTTCAACCATTCCACCCTCCTATCCTCTGGGATACTCAGGAATGTCACGCGATTCACTGGTGTTTGAAAATGAACCGTGGCAAAATGGTACAACAACCGGTCCTCAAAGATTTCAGGGTACTTCTCGAGTTCTTGAATCGCCTCTCGCAACAAATATATACTAGGTGGAACAATTGATGTTGTAACGCGCTGCATAATTGCTTATGAAGAGGAAAGTAACTTCTCTACGTGTGTCAACAAAACCTATTTGGTTCTCATTTCATGCCTCTTCCCCTCTTTTTTCGTTTTGAAGCTGCGCCACTTTGCGAACTTTGCCCAGGTGTAGCCGAGTCAAGATCTTCATTACCAAAAGTCTGTGTATTATTGCTCTCATTGATGTGGTCTTCAACTTCTTCAGATAAGGTGTCAGACTGCAAAAAGATAGATGCTAGGGTTGAAATGAGGGAACTAAGGAAGAAGAAGATCTAGAGGAAGAAGATAGATGCTAGGGTTGAAATGAGAAGGAAGGGAGAAATACCTTGGTTAATTCTTGCATGCCTCCAAAAGAGAGGGGTCCGGGTATATATAACCCGGGACCCCAAGCCGGCCAACCAAGGGGGCCGGCCGGCCCCCATGGGGCTGAACCAAATGCGGTTCAGCCCCCTTGAGCCGATTTTTAAGAAGAGGGGGCTGAACCCATTGGTTCAGCCCCGTTGTTGCCTTGCACGCGCCGTTGCCGCCGCTGGTAATGTTGCCCGAATAGCCTAGCCTCGTCGGGAGGCTTAACATTCCCTGCCCCATCAAAAGCCAGCTTGTCCTCAAGTGGGACATCGGGGTAAAGCTCCCGGAATTCCAGCAAGTCCACCCACGTATTGTGCTCCGCGGAGAGATCCTTCCATTTAATTAACAACTCCGGACAGTACACTGTGCCCCGACGTCGCCACTTGATCAAGAGTACCTCCGCCGGTAGGGGGCGAAGCTCGCCTCCGGAAGTAGCCTCGGGCAGGACGGGAAAGACCGGAACCGCCTCACCCAGCTTACGCTTCAACAAGGAGACATGAAAGGTAGGATGAATCCGTGAGCCTTCGGGCAATGCCAAGGTATACGCAACTGGCCCGACCCGGCGCGTGATCCGAAATGGACCATAGTAGCGGGGTGCCAGCTTCTGATTTGTCCTCTGCGCCACAGACAACTGCCGGTAAGGGCGAAGTTTGAGGAAAACCTCGTCCCCCACCTGGAACTCCCGGTCCGTCCGATGTCGATCCGCCTGTGCCTTCATACGATCCTGCGCCGCCCGAAGATTCTCGCGCTGGGTGGTGAGGGTCCGATCGCGATCACGAAGGGCTCGATCAACTGCTGCCACCGCGGTACTGCCTGACTCATAACTGCTGAAGGAGGGAGGTGGCCGTCCATAGACGACCTCAAAGGGGGTGAGCTTGCTAGCGGAGTGATACGACGTGTTGAAGCAGTACTCCGCCCAATGTAACCAACTGGCCCATGTCCTCGGCTCATCCATGACAAAGCAACGAAGGTAAGTTTCCACGCCCCGATTCAAGACTTTCGTCTGTCCATCGGTTTGGGGATGGTGAGCCGTGCTGAAACGCAAGAAAGTCCCCTGCAAGCGGAAGAGTTCCGTCCAAAATCGGCCAACGAAAGTAGGGTCCCGATCGGAGATGATCGCCCGAGGGATCCCATGCAATCGAACAATCTCCCGAACAAATAAAGCCGCCACAGACTCCCCTGTGTAAGGGTGGCTCAGAGCAAGGAAGTGCCCATACTTGGACAACTTGTCCACCACCACTAAGATAACTGTTTTACCCTGCGACTTGGGCAGCCCATCAATGAAGTCCATAGAAACCGTGTCCCAGATTTGATGCGGAATCTCCAAGGGGGTGAGTAGCCCGACTGGAGAAGTAGTCTCATATTTCTGCCGTTGGCAGACATCACATTGCTGAACAAACTCCTGAATGTCACGGCGCATCCCCTTCCAAAATACATTGGCCCGGGCCCGCTGGAGAGTGCGAGAAATACCCGCGTGACCGCCCGTCGGCGACGAATGGAACTCATGCATCATCACCGTCCTCCAAGCTGACTGCCAAGGGATGACCATCCGTCCCTGATAATAGAGCCGGTCATTTTGTAAGTGATAACCTGGGGTTACCTCACGAGCGTGCCGCAGGTTCTCCACAATAACCCGTAACTCGGGATCATGCTGCACCTCCTCCTGAATCTCATCCAGCGACTCCAACTGTGACATCGAAATGTGTGCCAAGGCCCCCTCTGGTAAGCGCGAGAGGGCGTCAGCCACCCGATTGTCCTTCCCCGGCCGATACTCGATCTCATAATCATATCCCAACAACTTGGTGACCCACTTCTGTTGAAGAGGGGAAGAAATCCGCTGGTCGAGAAAGTGCCTCAAGCTCTGATGATCTGTCCGTATTTTAAAACGATGTCCCAGTAGGTATGGCCGCCATAAGGCCACCGCATGAATAACCACGAGCATCTCCTTTTCATACACCGATAGGCCCAGTGTCCGTGGAGCCAAGGCCTTACTGTAGAAAGCAATCGGCCGCCCCTCCTGCATCAAGACTGCTCCCATTCCCACGCCGGAAGCATCCGTTTCGACCACAAACTCCTTAGTGAAATCAGGGAGTGCCAGCACTGGAGTCGTCGTCATCGCCCTCTTCAACGCCTGAAAGGCGGTCTCGGCCTCATCCTGCCACGAGAAAGCATCCTTCTGTAGCAGTTGCGTAAGTGGCCATGCAATCTTCCCATAATCCCGTACGAAACGCCGGTAGTACCCAGTGAGGCCCAAGAACCCCCGTAGTGCCCGGATGGTCAGAGGTCGGGGCCACGAAAGCATACTCTCGATCTTCCGTGGGTCGGCTTTCACCCCTTCCGCGGAGACTAGATGCCCCAAGTACTCCACCTCCTATTGTCCAAAAGAACACCTGGACTTCTTAGCATAGAGTTTATTTTGCCGAAGAGTAGAGAAGACCTGAGCCACATGACGTAAATGATCCTCCCAAGTAGCGCTGTAGATCAGAATGTCATCAAAGAAGATAAAGACGAAGTGTCGCAGGAATGAGCAAAAAATCTCATTCATATTGGCCTGAAAGGTAGACGGTCCTCCCGTCAAGCCATTCGCCATCACTAAGAACTCGTAGTGGCCGTCATGAGTCCTGAACGCCGTTTTATGCACGTCCTCCTCCTTCATAAGAATCTGATAATAGCCGGATCGCAAATCCAGCTTCGTGAATATAGTCGCCCCACTCAACTCATCCAACAGCTCCTCAATCACGGGAATCAGAAACTTATCCTTCACGGTGACACTGTTTAAGGCACGGTAATCTACGCAGAAACGCCACGATCCGTCCTTCTTTTTAACCAGAATAATCGGTGCTGAGAAGGAACTGGTACTAGGCCGTATAATGCCGGCCTCAAGCATTTCCTTCACACTACGCTCGATCTCTGCCTTCTGCATGTGGGGGTACCTGTAAGGACGAGTGTTGGGCGGCTCCGCCCCCGTCTGTAGCACAATCTGGTGATCACGGAACCGTGACGGTGGAAGCGTCCCCGGCTCCTGAAAAATGTCATCATACTCCTCCACCAACGCTCGCATCTGGTCAGGAACCTCCGTCGGTCTATCCTCGCCAGACCTCACCCCCAACAGGACCGTCATCAGACTAGCGGACTCCTGAAGCTGCTGTAAGCTGCGAATGGAGATCTCTTTGACCGGAGAAGATCGGAGCCCTTTCAAACAGAACTGGCGGCTCCCTTGCGAGAATTCCATCGTCATCTGGTCCCAATCAAAAGTCACCCTCCTCAACTGCTGTAGCCACTGCACTCCAAGCACCATATCTGAACCCCGGATCGGTAAGAGATAGACATCCGTGCACCCCACATAACCCTGCATCTGAAGCTCCATCGCCTTCAACACCCCCTGGCACTGTAGTTTGCTACCGTCTGCAACCATAACCTGGAACGCCGCTCCTGCGTCAATCACGTGCCCCACCCTTTGTGCCACATCGGGATGAATAAAATTATGAGTACTCCCACTGTCCACCAGGATGGTCACCCTCTCCTGCCGAATCCTCCCCGCCAGCCGCATAGTAAGCGGAGGTGGATTGCACCCTTCCATGGCATGAAGGGACACACCCAACTCCGTCAAATCGAAGTCCCCCCCAGGCTCCAAATCCTCCTCCGGAAACTCGTCCCCCTCAAGCTGCTCCTCCTGATGTAACATAAAGACTTGGACCTTCGGACACTTGTGTCCTGGCGTAAATTTCTCATCACAGTTAAAGCAAAGGCCCTTCTCCTTCCGTGCCTGTAACTCGTTCCAAGACAACCGTGTCACCGTCGGTCGGCCGGTCACTGGAGTCTCTCTCCTGGCCGCAGCCGGTGTAGTAGTGTGCCTTGCCAGACTGCGGGCTCGCTGCCTATTCAACTTTTCCTCTTGAATGCGCGCCAAGCTGATCGCATGGTTCAGACTACGGGGCATGTAGGCATGAACCTCATCGCGTAAGTGATCCTTCAGTCCCGATACAAAACAGCTGATGAGCGTCTTTTCTTCCCACTGAACCCTGTTGGCCAACTTCTCAAACTCCGTCCTGTACTCCATCACGGTACCCTTCTGTCGTAGCTTCTGTAAAAGCGCCTCAAAGTCTTCAAACTCCAAAGGCCCAAATCGAGCCATGAAGCCCTCCACAAATTCCTCCCACGGAACATATTCTCGTCCCCGCAAGAACCACTGTGTCCACTGGAACGCGTCATCCTCCAGATGGAAGGACGCTAGCTGCACCCACTGAGCCTCTGGCACCTCCTGATAGTTGAAAAATAACTCAGCTTTTTGTACCCACTCCAACGCGTCGCCCCCACTGTAGCGAGGGAAATTCATCCGAGTCAACTTGGGAGCCATGTACTGCCTTTGGCCGCGTTCCCCCGCCACTGGGGCCCCATGACGGAAGGGCCCCCCTTCTCCCCACTGCACCCCTCTTCCAAAGCCTGGTGGTTGCCCTCTTCCTGCCGGTGGGGGTAACAACCCATCCCCACCTTGCCTCCAAGGAGCGTGCTTGGTAAAAGTCCCGGCCCGCCCGTCAGCACCAGTTGCGTAGCCGCCACCCCTGGCGGCCATGTCCAGGCCTGCCGGCCCAAATCCGGCCCTCCCCGTGCTTGCCCCGGGGGGTCCAGCCACTCCGAAGCCCCCTCCAGCCATGCCGAAGCCACCCGGCCCAAATCCGGCGCCCTGATGACTCGCCAGCCCCGATCCGAGTCCCACAGGGGCCGCTGATGCCCATCCGACCCCTCCGGAGCCTCCTGCTGCATTCCCTGCTCCACCGTAACCCGCCGGGACAAACCCGACCCCCGGCATGCTCGCCATCCCCGATCCAGCCCAGCCAGCGGCAACACCCGCCGATCCGGGCCCCTGCGTGTGCGCTGAAGCCGATCCGGGCAACCCGACGCCGCCCCAGGCCTATCCGGCCCCTCCGTGATACGCCGCACCCGATCCGACCCCCGTCTGGCTCGCAACAGCGATTCCGACGCCAGCCGTTCCCGATCCAGCGCTTCCCGCACCCGATCCGCCAAGTCCAAGCATTTCCGGCCTATTCCCTGTAGATCCGCCCGGTTCCTCCTCTGCCACCGTCTTGCCCTTCAAATTTTGCGCTAATAGCGTCATGATATCGTTCAAGCGGTCGTCGATCCGCTCTTCCAACCTTTGAGTGGACGTTTTGACATTTTCTTCGATGGCGGCTACCGAATCGGTAAGCCCCATCAAACTCTCCTCTAGGGTTTCCAAGCGGCCATTCTCCTCTTGCGAGCGTGTATTCACCATGACGGAGGAAGGAATCCTCTGATACCAAATGTTATGCGGGAACTAAGGAAGAAGAAGATCTAGAGGAATAAGATAGATGCTAGGGTTGAAATGAGAAGGAAGGGAGAAATACCTTGGTTAATTCTTGCATGCCTCCAAAAGAGAGGGGTCCGGGTATATATAACCCGGGACCCCAGGCCGGCCAACCAAGGGGGCCGGCCGGCCCCCATGTGGCTGAACCAAATGCGGTTCAGCCCCCTTGAGCCGTTTTTTAAGAAGAGGGGGCTGAACCCATTGGTTCAGCCCCGTTGTTGCCTTGCACGCGCCGTTGCCGCCGCTGGTAATGTTGCCCGAATAGCCTAGCCTCGTCGGGAGGCTTAACAAAATGGTACAACAACCGGCCCTCAAAGATTTCGGGGTACTTCTCGAGTTCTTGAATCGCCTCTCGCAACAAATATATACTAGGTGGAACAATTGGTGCTGTAACGCGCTGCATAATTGCTTATGAAGAGGAAAGTAACTTCTCTACGTGTGTCAACAAAACCTATTTGGTTCTCATTTCATGCCTCTTCCCCTCTTTTTTCGTTTTGAAGCTGCGCCACTTTGCGAACTTTGCCCAGGTGTAGCCGAGTCAAGATCTTCATTACCAAAAGTCTGTGTATTATTGCTCTCATTGATGTGGTCTTCAACTTCTTCAGATAAGGTGTCAGACTGCAAAAAAATTACAGGAAGTTCTCCAGAAGAAGACATCCATACATTTTCTCCTGTCGCAACAACCAAACTAAACATTTTGTTTAGTTTTTCCTCAAGCTCGGGCGCTATTCCACCAAAACAGAATTTCTTCGCATTCAAAATCAATTAAAAGAAGATTGAAAATAAATGTACATCCTAATCAATTGTCCATTAGTATAATAATAAAATTATATAAAAAAATCTAACCTCAATACGTTCTTTCCACCAACAATCAGACGCGTCAGTTGTTCGTTTAGTGGGATTGCAACCAAGACCGGTCTCACCTCTTTTGAGTTCACGCCATAATTTTCAATCATGCTTCAGTTGATCCCATTTATTTTTCATCTGTGCGTGACTGTATTTCAAACCTGTGCGCTCCTTGAAGTTTTTCAACAAATTGCCCCAGCCTTATTGAAATAGGAGAACATTCGTTGTCTCCCAATTTGCAGAAATTCCACATTCCTTTGATTTACCCATCTATGAGAATAATTAAAATTAATGCATAAACATACACCCTAAACACAAACAACATTAACACACACACATAAACGGAATTTCTCACACACACAAACATACTCAAACACAAATCACATACACAAACACACAAACATACACAAACACAATCATACATACACACCCTAAACACACACACAAACACAATCATACACACACACACACACATACACAAACACCCTAAACACACACACATACACACACAAACAGACATACACACAAACACACACAAACACACACAAACACACACAAGCACACATACACAATCATACACACACAAACACAAATCAAACACACACATAAACACAAATCAAACACACACACAAACACAAATCAAACACACACATACACACACACACACAAATACACACAAACATACACACACACACAAACACACATACACACACACAAACACAAATCAAACACACATACACAAACACAAATCAAACACACACAAACATACACACACACCCTAAAAATAAAATCACATATAACAGTGGTACCACAAAAATAAAATCACATATAATAGTGCTAATTCTCTCTTTGCAGGAACAAAAATTTGGAAAAAATTATACCTTGCCGGATGAAAATGTTCAGCCTGAGAGGAGGCCTTGTAGGCGTTGAGGAAGATACTCCTCGCTGTGGTCGCCAGAGAGGAGGAAAGGGGGCGGCACTTGGCTCGATCGCCTGGGCAATGCTCGACAACGAGTGCAGAAGGAAGAAGAAGATCGCTTGGGAAGTGATCGGCAGCGACTCTGGAGGAGGAGGAGAAGGTGATACGCGTCGCCGGAGTGGAGGAGTGCAACGCTCGCCGGAGGGAGAAGTGCAATCGGTAGATTCCTCGCCGGAGATGGACGCGATGGAGGAGTTCTGGGTCGGCGGAGCGCGGGTTAGGTTGAAGCAACGAAATCAGAAAAATCAGCGATCTGGAGTCGTGAGAAATTATCGCGACTCCAGATCGCTGATTTTTCGCGATTTTATGGCGGCGGAGACTGCAAAATCCAGGCTGAAATATCCGTTTGGCGGAGCGGCACATGAATCCGTGACTCACTAATGCGAAAACGCTGCGCGAAGCAGAGCCTTACAACCGACTCTAATGTAAATATAAATGACAGACTTGAAATGCAAATAGATAGGAATTCAACGACAGACTTGGAATGCAAATAAAAAGGAATTCAACGACAAACTTGAAATGCAAATAAATAGGAAATCAACGATAGACTTGGAATACGACTAAATAGGACGACAACCTAAAATTGATGATTACATAATAATGTTCATAGCAGAATCATAGCCATTAGCCGCTCCTCCAAGATGCTTGTTATTGTATTCTAATCAATATTTGTAATTTATCTTTTAAGCTAATTTATAACAAGGCATTGGTAATGTTGGGCATCTTTATATCACTTGTGTTTTGTATCTCTCTTGGATAATAGCTGTACAGACTACATGGGAACTATCTCTCCGGAGTTAGCGGAGATTAGTTTTTGAGTTTTTTGTTTTCATTTCAGTAAAACCTTGTCCTTGGGTATTTTCTCCTCTTATTTCCAACCCTAGGAAATTCCTCTTGTTAGCAATGGTCCGACATGCTGACCTCTGACCATGGCTTTTACAGCTATTGGGTACCATCATACCCATCGACATGGTGAATCTTGGAGAGAAAGTACACCACTCTCCAAAGTATTAACACTGATCTATGAGCTCGTGTTACTCTACAAAACATCCCTGTTGAGTTTGATGCTCACTCTGTGGTATCCAACATCCAACACCCGCTCTAGCGCTCAAACCCAATTCTCCAATCCTCAACAGTAAAACTCAACAGAGCCAAAACCACCAATCTTTTGCTCATCTTCCAACTGAGACCCGCAACTCATCTTCCCTTTTCCACTAACACCAAGCTCCCATTACAACCACCTCAATCCCTTCTTCTAAGTCAACAAATTCAGCCAGCTTACCATTACTCACCAAATCTTTTGATAGAACCTTTTGGCTCACCACTCCCGCTGTTTCTTCCCCATAGCATGAGCGTCAACCCCCCTTCCCCATTTCCCGACCACCCCCCTCCCCCCCCCCCCCCACACACACACACACATACAGCCCCCCTCCCCCTCCATCCTTAGCATCTCCTCGACTCTGACTCACCTTCAACAACGATGACCAACTCACCTATTGCCACACCTACGACACAATCATGCTACCTATGGACATACCTGACACATACTGTGAACCACAATGCCTGCATCAATTCTTTTATCTTCTCCCATCTATATTGACCCTCTACAAAAGCTTCACTACTCATGCTCTGGCGTTTCCGTTTGTTCCTCCTTACGCGCCATGACAACAAGTTCCTTTAGTCCATTATCTTTCCATGAGACCCACAAAATTGCACTTCTATTCAACCCTGTCTACATAGAAGGCTTGTTTTCCCTCCCACAAACCCATCAACTTTCGGCCTCCACTTTTCCTCATTGTCAGGTACGCTCCTCTGCTAACATGCGAAAGAACGTAGAACAGGTCTATGTGAAAATGAATGTGTATGCCGACACGTTAATGCAATGTTAAGTGGATGTGCAAAATGACTGTGATCAAACCCAATGTAAACGATGCATGCATGTAATCAATTAATCCGGAAATAAAATAACAACAATTATAATTATATAATTTAGCAAGTGTACACAATATGAGCTTTGATAATTTTCCGGCACACAAGCAAAATCACACTCATCATCACAAGTGGTGCTTGACACTAAAACTTGCACTAATATTTTTTATGGGATTTAAAGGGATTAAACAATAACACTAGCAATCACAAAATCCAAACACAACATACATCTAGAATTTAATACAAAAAAATTACAACACAAAACAATAATACTCATAACCAAAGAGATCCAGAAGCGGCGGTTGGCGTGGCTCCAGGTGGGACGGTGAACAATTCCCGGTCTAGACTCAATCAAGAATGAAATTCCTGTAGAGATAAACTAGCGGGCGACTAGATTTGGATATTGTAATGTAAGTACTAGGATTTGCTGTGGAGGAAGGGGTGTGCTGGTGTGGGGGAAGAATTCACGTGAAGTTACAAGCGGGTTGTTGGCACAAGAAGCAACAACTAGCGATGTAATGGGGAAAAAGCAGCTGTTACGGCTTGTTGAAGGAGGTACGCCAGTGGCTGAGTTGTGGTTTGCGATTGCAATTGATGTCGAGCAGGAGAGAGAAGACTTGCTGTGGAGGGAAGAGACTGTTTAAACTGAAGTGGGAAGAACTTGATCAGCCAAGGGAAGGGGTTACAGTAATTAATGGCGTTATGGTAGCGTGCAGGGGAATCGGCAGCTCAGTAGTTTGCGGCTAGCGCACAATTCCAGAAACGGGAGGTGACGAAGAAGACTGTGCTTAGACGAGGGATGTGCGGTGGTTCCACGACAGGGCAGAAACGATGATGGGTCACGTGGCGAGATTGAATACTCATAGATAACTCACGATGAAGAGGAAGGAATAGTCGCAATGCTTGCAGGAAGCGATTAGAAGTGAACCTGAGAGATTTCGATCTATTGGAAGGAGATTTACAGGGACTTCGAGCTGCTTTGGCACTGGGAGGGATGAACATCAGTTTTCTCCTTCGAATGGATGAAGGAATCGTGGGTAACTGGGGAGTTTGTGCCAGTTTTAAAGAAGCTTCGTGGGAGAGGACTGGTTCACGAGATTAAAAGTCTACCAGTGGAAAAAATTAACTGAAATAAATCCAAGGCTTCGCACCCCGGGCTCACGACGTCACACCACGAAGATTGCCGAAGTTTTGAAATCTCTCACAAAATCAGCAAGGACTGAAAATCTGAACATCCGCCTCTATTTATAACGAGAGGGGGCAGTTGGACACCCAAAGTGAACCACTACGATCGTCTGTTACGCTCGGTGTCCTAAAACACCAAATATACACTAAAAAATAATATACATATAAAATGAAAAGCTATGCTCCGGATGCGCTCACGGTCTCGGATCGCCGATCCGATCAATGCATCTCCGCAAAATTTGCAAAAAACGGGTCCCGCCGAGTGGTGACCCGATCTCCATTGAACACGATCATGCGACCGATGCCCATCAATTCCCCCGACTGAAAACCATTCATCTCCGAGGAATGAAGGTGAATAAGCTATAGTCGAAGATCAGTGGTAAGACTATCATGTTTTGTTGCCAATATCCTAGCATCATCAAAGGTGGAGTGTCCACTCAAGTGCACCGATTAACAAGAAGAAGAACCGTCTATAGTGGTGGTGCAATCGTCCATCACAATTTCACTAATGCTCTCAGCTCTCACCTCTCGTGCCGGTGGATCCAGAAAACATGATAGAATTATAGGAGGTGCAGACAAGTCCGTGGGTGCTCGACCATGGTGAACAGGGGAAATGTCAAGCTGTAATTGGGAGGGTGTCAAAAGAAGCTCTAGGTATGAGTTCCTGGGAGGGTGTCAAAAGAAGCTCAAGGTATGAGCCCTTATGCTCGAGAGGCTCAAAGTAATGTGCCAAATATTTCGTATTAAATACTGGATGAATACTCATATCTGCAGGGAAATCGATCTCGTAGTCATTTGTCCCAACTTTCTTTATAACTATATAATGACTCCTTCGCTTAAGTTGTAGTTTAATAGCGGCTCCTTTTGGGAGCCTCTCCTTTCAAAGTCTGACCAGAACATGCTCGCACACCCGAAAATGCTGCTCACATCTGTGTATATCTGCCAATGCCTTATATAATTCAAAATTGCTATTAGTTTTCTTCCAGAGTAATTCATGCATTACATGCAAATGATGCAAAACATACAACCTATGTGAACCATGCAACACGAACTAACCTTGCACTAAATGTGAATGAACAAACAACACAAGTAAAGATGAATTACTAACGCTTAAAACTTCGTAAACTAGGGATTTTAGGCACAATAAGAAACTCCTAAGATAGGTGCGCGATCAAGAGGTTTAGAAGCTGGGTTATAGAAGAATCATTGCGGGTGCAATGAACATTCCAATGGATATCAGAGACAACAATAATAAGATGTGCTAATATAGCGCACGAACTGTCTCTATAAGTGTGAGTAGTAGGACATACGATCAGTTAGTCATGAAGCACACTCTCAAACTCGACTGTACTACAGATGATAAAAACATCCCAGGTAAGCAGTGATCCACTATGTGGCTCATCAAGGGGTTCATCAGGAGGGATATAATAAAATTCATCGCAAATGTTACGGATACTGACGTTGGTTCTAAAAATATCTGGTGTGCCCTCATATAAACGACGGTGCAAATGAGGCACAACAAACGTGACATGCTCGCAAAGGGAATGCGACACATCAGGAGGCTCACCAGGAGGGTCGTATGAAAAATCATCGCAAAAATGACGTTCACCCAAGTAAAAATCGTAGGCATCGACAATAGGACGCCACTCTAGAGTGTGGTGAGTCCCCCTCACAAGAAAGAATTCATCTGGCGGATCCGTAGGAGGTACCACCCAAGACTTATCTTGAGTGTGTTTGACCAGATGACAAACTCTCGAATCATCCAAATTATACATAAGTGTTCTTAGGGAGAACCCTTTATGCTGGATGCTACACTCAAGATCGTCTCTCCGGAGCACTATTGATATCAGAGGCGATAATGAGAGAGATGTCAATGTTTTAATACTCATAAACGTGCCACTCACCTGAATATCATCCTCACTAGGACGAGGTGTCTCATCTGAAGGCTCAACTGGGGGGGGGGGTCGTTAAAGAATCCGTCAATAGAGTAATGTTTCTCCATAAGCAAGCCATCATAAGGGGCCGTGTTCCTCGAAAGGGGTGAGGTGGCTGCCACGAGATCATTACTAGGCTCTCGACTTCCCATCGTGATGTGTGGCTCAATGCTCCTTCAAGTGAAGTGTGTGAAAAACCTACACTCAATAGTGAGCTAATAGGTATAGTGTCGAGGGCAAGCTCTCTAAGTGAACTGGTCTCTCGTGGGGACTGAATCCAAGCACGCATGTCCGGTGTTGGGAGGGCAGCCCGTTCTTCCTTAAAGTGAATATCAGGTGGAATGGGTGAGGTTTCCCTGCTTTGGGAAGTGGAGTGTTCTTGCCGACCTTCAATGACGTCAACGCGGGTGCAAATGTCGTCAAATTGTGCATCTACTTGATCAAACATTTTAAGAACTCATTGCTGAAATTCGGCCTTTATCATGTCCGTTTTAGGAACACTAGGAAGATCACTACGTCCAGCGTAATCTTGATGAGAGTGATCTCTATAGGATTCTTTAAGGTCATCGAGACGGTCGTCCATAGCGTAGTCACATCATACTCGTTTGGATGTGGTCCTACGAACGTGTGGTGGTGGTCGTGCATATATAGACTCAGGTTTCTCAAATAGAGGAGACGTGTAGAGACGATAACTTGAACAATACTCAACTCTATCCTCATAAAGTCGAGTCGAAGGATCAACAGGATCCACTCGAGTGCGGGGATAAGAACGACAACAATCATCATACCGATAGTCTTTAGCATAATGAGATCGTGTCGATGGATCATCACTATCTCTGGAAGTGGTGTGTCGCGATCGAGGACAGTCATCATAGTAACGTGAAGATCTCCTAGACAGATGGTGGTTCCTCAAATTGTGGATTAGTATAGTTACGACCACTATGATAGGACATTCGGTGGCATAACATGTAGTCCCGCGTATCTTAAAGTAAGTCGTAACCTGGGCTCTGATACCAAACTGACGCAGGACATACCTATATGAAAGTGAATGTGTATGCCAACACGCTAATGCAAAGTTAAGTGGATGTGCGAAATGATTGCGATCAAACCCAATGTAAACGATACATGTACGTAATCAAATAATCTGGAAGTAAAATAACATCAATTATAATTATATAATTTAGCAAGTGTACACAATGTGTTTGATAATTTTCCGGCACATGCAAAATCACGCTCGTCGTCACAAGTGGTGCTTGCCACTAAAACTTGCACGAATAATTTTTATAGGATTTAAAGAGATTAAACAATAGCACTAGCAATCCAAAAATCCAACCACACATAGCATAATCATCTAAAATTTAATACAGAGAAATTACAACACAAAACAATAATACTCACAACCACAGAGATCCGGAAGCGGCAGTTGGCATGGATCCAAGTGGTGATGGCGAACAATTTCCGGTCTAGACTCAATCAGAAATGAAGTTCTTGTAGAGATAAACTAGTGGACGATTGGATTTGGATATTGTAATTTAAGTACTGGGATTTGCTGTGGAGGAAGGAGTGTGCTGGTGTGGTGAAGGATTCACGTGAAGTTACAGGCAGGTTGTAGGCACAGGAAGCACCAGCTAGCGCTGGAATGGGGGAAAGGCTGCTGTTACAGCTTGTTGAAGGAGGTATGACAGTGGCTAAGGAGTCATGGTTTGCGATTGCAGGTGATGTCGAGCAGCCGAGCAGGAGAGGGAAGGCTTGCTGTGGAGGCAAGAGACTGTTAAAACTGAAATGGGAAGAACTCGATCAGCCGGGAGGAAGGGGTTACAGTAATTATTGGCGTTTTGGTAGCGTGCAGGGGAGTCGGCGGCTCAGTTCGACAAAGTCGAACAGTGACTGTAGCAGTTTGCGACTAGCGTGCGGTTCCAAAATCAGGAGGTGAAGAGGAAGATTGTGCTTCGACGAGGGATGTGCGGTGGTTTCACGACAGGGCAGAAACAACGATGGGTCACGCGGCGGGATCGAATACGAGCAGATAACGCACGATGGAGAGGAAGGAATAGTCACAATGCTTGCAGGAAGTGATTAGAAGTGAACCTGAGTGCTTTCGATATACTGGAAGGAGATCTACAGGGACTTCGAGCGGCTTTAGCTCTGGGAGGGATGAACATCAATTTTCTCTTTCATATAGATGAAGGAATCATGGGTTAACTGGGGAGTTAGCGACGGTTTTGAAGAAGATTCATGGGAGAGGGCCGGTTCACGGGATTAAAAGGCTAACCGTGGAAATAAAAATATAACTGAAATAAAATCAATGCTTCACACCTCGGGCTCGCGGCGTCGCACCACAAAGATTGCCAGAATTTTGGAATCTCTCACAAAATCAGCAATGACTGAAAATCTGAACATCCTCCCCTATTTATAACGAAAGCCGGCAGCTGGACACCCGACGTGAACGATTAAGATCGTCCGTTACGCCTGCCGTCCTAAAACACCAAATACACGCAAAATAAAATAAAATAAAATAATATACATATAAAATGAAAAGCGATGTTCCAGACGCGCTCGCGGTCTCAGATCGCCGATCCGATCTACGCATCTCTGCCAAATATGAAAAAACGCATCCCGCCGAGTGGTCACCCGATCTACATCGAACACAATTGTTAGATTTTATGTATTGGCGGTCTGGCGGTTTGGTCGGGCGACCTGACGGCCTGGCGGTTTGATCCAAGCGGTCTGGTAGCTCTACAATCCGGCGGTTAGCCTTGGCGGTCTGGTTCCGATGTATTGCGGATTGCCTTGGCGGCCTGGAGGATTGATTCTGGCGGTTAGCCCTGGCGGTCTGGTTCGACTGCCTTGCAGACTGCCTTGGATACCTGGTGGATTGATAGTGGTGGGCTGCCTCTGGCGGTCTGGTTAGTATTCTAGTCAGTTGGGAATCATTCAACCCTGTTGTGGGTTTGGCGGACAAGGAGTTCTAGTCGCTGCGGATATGAGCGGTCTGAGCAGCTGAAGCTGCAGATAGAGACAAAGCTGAAGCTGCGGGTACAGACGGGTGTTGCGGCTTGATGGTCAAGGGAGCTGACCCAGAGTTTGGCGGTCTTGTGCATCTGTCCGCCTGTGTTGAGCGGACTTCTGATCGGTGCAGTGGCAGCAGGCTATGAAGAGACAAGCGATTACTTATGTGGAGCAGGCAGACTGTCTAACCGCACGGTCTTAGCGGTCTGAAAATTTGTAACCGCCTATCCGCCTATTGTATTTTAGTCTCACATCGTCTGTTGTATATTTCCTCTCTTCCTTCTCCCTATAAATAGAGGGTCATACTCCTGTAATTTATCTTTTTGAGAAATGCAAAATCTTGTTATTTAGTTTTTTTCTCACAACAATCATGTGGCCGATCCCCGTCAGGAAACCTCTCTGGCCCTATCGCATAACAACTACACGATTACAATTTCTTATCCCTATACCCATGTTATCATTTATTTTCTTTGGACTTTGGCCCCTCAAAACCTGCCCCAAAATAGCTTTGTTAACTACCCTCTCCATGCATATTATCACACCAACAATAGCCCAGCCACACACAATACTATACCTCACACCTACTCACCTTCGACAAATTTTCACATTTATAACCCATCACCAATCCACTTCGAATTTTCACCAGGATTGATCTGCCCCGCTATTGACATAGCTCTCTTTATCCCCTACCTTTATTGACATCAGTGTTGCCACTCAAATTGTCAAATATTTGTATAAAATTATCAAAATAGTTGTCACAAGTGCTGGGAGACACAATAATTTTATTTTGCGGACTACAAGGTACAGCTACTCGCCATCCATATTGTCGGTGCCACCAACATCATTAAAGATTCAAACAAATGGGCCTAAAATGCAGGCAATCTCTGGCCATCCATTGCTAACTTCTTTTGCTTGAAGCTGCCTTAGGGCAAGCCAGTTTTTCAACTGACGTGTAGTACTACAAATATTCCAGTTCTAAAACCTGGCCCAAGGGTACCTGCTCAAAGGTGCACCAGAGACCACATTCAGGAGCAAATACTCCTGATAACTCTGACGGACGGAGCATAATTATCTCTTTTTACTGCCTGATGATAAGACAATTTCACGAGGAGGAGGGGATGAAATGCATACTCTTGGGGTGGACCAACAATGAACATTGTATGCTCCCTCAGAAGATCTGCATTACAATGTGAGAAGACTTGTAACCATTTCCTCAAAATGATCGTTATTGAATTTTAATTAATATTTATTGTTGTCATTTAGCTTATTTTGTCTTACTAGGTGGAGCTCATTTTACATAAGCTTGCTTTAGGAGCAATGTTAGGCATTTTGAATTACATGAGTTTTTATTCCTCTCTTGAAAAGTAACTTTATAGTGATCCAACCCTTGAGAGTTGGTGGGGATACGTCTTTGAGTTTGTATTTTTTTTCATTCTAGTAAAACTGTCTCGAGTGTCCTCTCTTCTCATCTTCTGACAACAAACACTTCACCTCGGTAATATGCAGTCTTGTTAGTTTAGTTGTTACAATATCATATTTATTTTCACATTTGGTTTATCTCTATGTATGAGTTATTCCTTTGTATTGGTGGGTCCACCTCTATATAAAAAGGGGACAAACCTCATTGTAATAGAATTTTGCAAGTTATTCAACATGGTATCAGATGACAGGATGCCTAATTCTTTCGAGCCCGCCTTCGCCTCCTCGGTCTCGCTCGCCCGTCTTCGCCCGTCCCCGATTGACGACAGCAGCGCTCCGACAGGCCAGTGCGCCTCCGTCGCCGCTCTACAGCTCGTCCCTACGGCGGTGTCTCCCGACGTCGACCTCTAGCCTCGCTCTCCTGCGGCTATCCTGTGCCGATCCGCAGCGGCGTCCCCGTCGGTTTCTTCAGGTGCGTCCGGCGGCTTCTCCAGGGCTCTCCCGGCTTCCTAGGGCTGGGTGCCCTTCTCTCTCTGGCGCCGGCTATGTTGTGAGGCTCGTTTTCCATTTCGACGCCGTCTCCTAGGGTTTCTGCCCTATTTTTTTTCAGATGGAGTTTATTTCTATTCCTCCCTTCTCCTAATTCAGCGGGTTGTCTCCAGATTTCTCTTCTAGAGCAACTATGTCGGTGCTCAGTGATTCTACCTCGACACTGGTTCCCTCTCTGATTCCTCCAGCACCTCCTCCACGTGGGAGCCATGATCATATACTCCGCAGATTACCACTATTCGCTTGGATGACTCAAATTATTTGTCCTGGTCGTGCTCCATCACTCTTGCTCTTACGAGTCGTGGTCTTTTTGGATATGTCATTGGGACAATTGCGGAACCAGAGAAGACTTCCCCTGACTGGCCTCAATGAGATTCCGAACATTCCTTAGTAATGTCTTGGCTAACGAATTCGATGCAGGAGTCTATCGCTCGCCATTACCTCTTTCTGGATACTGCCATGGATATTTGGCGCCGTGCTGAGATCACTTACTCTCGTAATGGCAATGCTGCTCAGATCTTCCAATTGCGGCGGACGATATCCTCTCTCCGCCAGGGTGATTGCCCCCCTTCTGCGTACTACTTGGAATTCAACCAGCTATATCAGTAATACGACCATTTTGATTCCCTCATATTTGTTAGACCTGTTGATGAGGCTATGGTCTGTGCGAGGGAGGATCACAATCGGACATTTGACTTTCTTCATGGCCTCCATCGGGACTTGGATCAGATTTGTGTTCACATTTTGGGTCGTGTGCCATTGTCCTCTCTTCTGGAGGTTTATAGCATCGTCCGACAGAAATTTGATCGCCGACAGTCTCTTCAAGATTCCACTCCTGAAAGTTCTGCTCTCGCTGCTGGTACCCCTTCGTTACTAGGGGCTCGTCCTCTCCGTGATTCCAAGATGAAGGGTTCTGACAAAGATCATCTCCTCTGTGATTATTGTGACAAGCTCTGTCACACCATAGACACCTGTTTTCGGCTCCATGGTTTCCCTCCATCGCGAGGTGGTGTGTCTTCTCGTGGTGGTCGTGGCTCTGGCCATTCTGCTAGTCGCTCATCTCCTCGTTCTGCCCATCTCACAGATGCTACTGTCGACCCTTCTTCTCTCATGCCAGATACTTTCTCTGCCGATGTAGTTTTTGCGCTTCGCCGCATGATGCACGGTCTCTCTACGGAGGTTTTTGCATTGTCTTCCTCTGCCCACACCAGACCACCCGGCGCTCACTCTGCTGTTGCTGCTTTCTCTACTTGGATCATTGACTCCGGAGCCACTGATCATATGACTGGCTCTGCCTTAGGTTTTCTTTCCTATACTCCTCTTTCTGGTCGTGATAAGGTGAGCATTGCTGACGGTTCCATTTCCTCTATTGCTGGGAAGGGTTTCATCTCATGTTCCTCTCTCACCTTATCCTCTGTCTTACATGTTCCCAATTTCACTCGAAATTTATTATCTATTAGCCATTTGACTAATTCTATGAACTGCTCGGTAACTTTCCATCCTTTTTCTTGTGTGTTTCAGGACCTGAAAACGAGGATGATGATTGGCTCTGGTAGTTTGGTCAATGGTCTGTACGTGCTTGACTCCTGCCCGGTGTGCCTCCTCAGGCTTTCCTTTCCAGCACTTCAGATCTTTATTCTTGGCACTGTCGCTTAGGACATCCATCTATCTCTGTTATGAAACTTATGCTACCTTCTTTGTCGGCTATAGTTTTTACTTCATTTGTTTGTGATGTCGGTACTGCTAACAAACATTGTTGTACTTCATTTAATCATGTTTCATTGTCCAGTTCTACGCCTTTTGCTGTGATTCACTCGGATGTTTGGGGTCCTGAACTCGTATCTTCTATTTCTGGTTGTATTTGATTTGTCACTTTTATTGATTGTTTTTCACGTACTACTTGGTTATACTTATTGCGAAACAAGAGCGACGTCTTTCCCACCTTCAAAAAATTTCATTCCATGATCTTCACCCAGTTTAACGCTAAAATTCAGATACTTTGTAGTGACAATGTCCGTGAATACTTAGATTCCTGATTTGGGACATATCTGGCTGATCATGGCATTTTACACCAAACTTCTTGTGCTTATTCGCTTGCTCAAAATGGGGTGGCGGAGCGGAAGAATCAACACATCCTGGAAGTTGTTCGCTTCCTTCTGTCTATCATGCATCTTCCCAGGTATTACTGGGGGTATGCTGCTCTTACGGCAGCATTCCTTATCAATTGCATGCCAACTCATATTCTTGGGAATGACACCCCCCTTGGGACACTTCGCGTCTCTTTCTCTCTGCTTGTCCCTAAGGTGTTTGTGTGTGTTTGCTTTGTTCACATCCATCATCCTCGTCCCACCAAACTTGACCCTCGCGCTCTCCGGTGTATATTTATTGGTTACTCTCATACTTAAAGGGGGTACAAATGTTTTCATCCTCGTACGAAGAGGGTGTTTGTCAGCATGGATGTCACATTTCGTGAATCTGAGGCCTATTATCCTACCTCAGGTATCTCTTCCCCTGTGACCTCTTCCTCTTTGTCCTCCCTGTTTTTACCTCTCCCCGTTCCTCCTTTGTATCCCTCACTTCAGGGGAGCCTCTTCCGTCGGAAGTGAGTGATATCTCTACTACTATTTCTCCTACCATTCCCCCTTTGCAGGTGTACACTCGGAGGAGAAAGATGCTCAGCGACAACCATGACCTGCTACCAGACTAATCATTGGACTCGGACTCAGGGTCTTCTGAGATTCCAATTGCTCGCCACAAAGGTATCCGGTCTTGTACTAAACACCCCCTTTCTAATTACGTTTCTTATAATTCATTCTCCACATCCCACAAGGCCTTTGTGTCTTCCCTTGCGTCCATTCCTGTTCCGACATCCTGACAGAGTGCCCTGGAGATTCCTATGTTGCGAGAGGCAATGCTTGATGAAATGACTGCTCTTGAGAAGAATAACACATGGGACTTAGTGCCTCTCCCTTCTGGGAAGAAACCAGTTGGATGCAAGTGAGTGTTCTCTGTTAAACAAAATCCACAGAGCATAGTTGAAAGGTGTAAAGCACGATTGGTGGCACGTGGTTACTCTCAAACACTTGGGATCGACTATCGGGAAATGTTTGCACCTGTAGCAAAGATGACACTATCAGAGTTATCTTATCCTGCGCTGCTTGTAAATGGTGGGATCTTTGACAACTTGATGTCAAAAATGTCCTTCTCCATGGGAATTTGGAAGAGGAAGTGTATATGTCCCTACCACCAAGCCTTACTCCCAGGAGCTCAGTGGGACTCGTTTGCAAGTTAAAGAAGGCCCTGTATGGGCTGAAACAGTCTCCACGGGCGTGGTTTGAGAGATTTCATAAAGCCATGTTGTCCTTTGGATATTACTAGGGAAACTTTGATCACACTCTATTTGTCAAGCGCATGACTGGTAAACTTACTGCTCTCATTGTGTATGTTGACGATATTGTTATCACAGGTGATGATGTTGAAGAAATCACGCTTCTAAAGAAAAGAATTGACCACTGAGTTTGAAGTAAAAGACCTGGGTGGTCTCAAATATTTCTTGGGCATTGAAGTGGCAAGGTCCAAACGAGAGATCTTTATCTCTCAGAGAAAGTATACTCTGGATCTCCTTGAGAAAACTGGGATGAGTGACTGCAGGCCTGCAGACACCCCAATTGAAGCAAATCACCGAATAGGCCGTGACGATGGTGAAGAGGTTGACAGTATACCTGAGTTTCATAGGTTTGTAGGAAGATTGATCTACTTGGCTCATACCCGTCCAGATATAGCTTATGCTGTGAGTATAATAAGCCAGTTTATGCACGCTCCGAAGGCTCGTCATGCTGACGCTGCCAATAGAAGTCTCCGGTACCTCAAGTACTCACCAGGGAGTGGAGTCCCGTTTTCCTCCAATTCATCCCTAAACATTGAGGTGTACACTGATGCAGATTGGGCCGAGTCTATAAATGATCGGCGATCTACCTCGGGGTATTGTTCCCTGGTTGGTGGAAAACTTGTTACCTGGCGGAGTAAAAAACATGTTGTGGCAAGATCTAGTGTTGAAGCAGAATTCTGTGCTATGACCCATGGCGTGTGTGAAGGCCTCTCGCTGCGATCGGTATTGAATGACCGGAGGCTTCTTGGAGATGAGCCCATTCAGTTGTATTGGGACAACAAGGCTGCTATTAGCATCGCACGCAATCCCGTCCAACATTGATCGTACAAAGTATATTGAAGTGGACCGTCATTTCATCAAGGAAAACATTGAAAAGGGGATTGTGTGTACTTCGTTTGTTTCATCAGATAGACAACTTGCTGACATTCTCACGAAAGGTTTAAGTGGAAGTATCTTCGGAAGTACGGTTGTCAAGTTAGGCATGATCAACATCTCACGCCCAACTTGAGCGGGAGTGTTACAATATCGTATTTATTTCCACATTTGGTTTATCTCTATGTATGAGTTATTTCTTTGTATTGGTGGGTCCACCTCTATATAAAGAGGGGAGAAGCCTCATTGTAATAGAATTTTGCAAGTTATTCAACACTAGTAAATGTGAGTAATATGTGAGTTTTTATGGTATATTGGCTTGGATTATATTGGTTTTATAAGTTGATTCGGGGTTTACTTGATTTGGTCAGAATGATACTAGCGAATGGTCATTATTGAGCATCTAAAAAAATGATGTAGAATAAATCTACAAGTGACGGACGCACGATACTGTACCCTTATATGCAATGCAAACAATCTTGCGACATATGCGAATAGAACTACATGGCGAACTAAAGATGCGAACAAATGCATGCACACAATCCAATGAACTTATGACGGCTATTCCTAAGCTTTATTGTGATGCTCGTGAGTGATTCTGTTACGGATCCTCGTTGAGGCGTGACATACAAGCGCCGCGCATAGCAGACGCCTGATGCACTCTTTCATTTTATCACTCGTATTTTCTTATGTTGCTTAAATGTTTTATACTCATGTATTAAGCCCTAATGAGGAGGGCAATTTAGTATTTTGGATATTGGACCGGTTTCCACCTTATATGGGGCGGAACCAATGTGTGTGGGATTGCCGGAGAGCCAAGAAGGCTCCCTCTTCCTTCCTTGAGGACTTCCCCGCTCTTCCATGGTGGACCCACTCTCAATCCCGAGCACGTAACAAATTGGTATCAGAGGAAACCTTCCTCCCCCCGTCCGCCACTCCAGATCCGGCTGTTCCTTGCCCGTCCGAAGCCGATCCGGCCACCTCTGCCTCCGCGCGGCTCGTTTCCGCCGTTTCTACCGTCCAGTTTTTCCCACAGGACCTGCCACCCGCTACCAGAGGTTTTCCGCCATTTCCGCCACTCTGCCTTCCTTCCCGGCCTATCCTTCTGGGTTCTTCCCTCACCGGTGACCACCTCCTCGCCGCATCTACCGGGTTACTTCCTCCACCTTTCCCTCAATCACCGGTTTCGTCCGCCATGGACGACGGGGCAGCCTTACCCTTGCTCAGATTTTGGAGTCTTTTAAAACAATGCTGGCGGACAACCATCAGTCACTCTTGGCCGTCCTCCGATCGGACGGCATGCCGCCGACGCCTCGCCCCACCGCAGATTCCTCGCCATCCGTTCCCGATCTTCCAGCGGAGCCCCGGCCGCCGGATTTCCCCTCCCGCTCCGTCCACTATACCGTTCTCCGTTATGTCAAACTTGACTTTCCGATCTTCGACGGGCGCGAAGATCCCTTGACCTGGTTGACTCGTTGCGAGCAGTTCTTCACCGCGCAACGCACACCATGGGAGGATTGGCTTGGTGTCGCCTCCTTCCACCTCATGGGCTCGGCCCAACTTTGGTTCTCGCACCTTCATCGGGACAGGCCCGACCTTACGTGGGAAGACTTCAAGGCTCAGTGCACTCTCCGTTTTAGCCCACCGCTCTACAGCAACCCCATTGACAATCTGATTTATCTCAAGCAGTCCGACACCGTTGATGACTACTTGGAGCAATTTCAAGTGCTCCTGGCACGAGCCCCATCCATTCCCCCGGCCCACCAAGTAGCCTTTTTCACTGCCGGTCTCCACGAGCTGTTGCACATGGATGTTGAATTTCAAAACCCAACCGATCTCACTACAACCATGAGTTTGGCTCGCCTCTGCGAGAAGCGCATTCTCATGGACCGACCATATCTCGGCCATCGCACTGACGGAATCTCTTTTCGAAGCTCCAGCCAGACCCACACCGTCGCTAGCAGCAGCCTCCATCGGCCTAAGGAGGGGGCACGACCCACCACCATCCGACGCCTGTCACCCCAGGAGATGGCAGACCGACGCGCCAAAGGTCTCTGTTTCAACTCTGATGAGCACTATGAGAAGGGACGCCGTTGTAAGCGCCTCTTGCGGTTTGAGGGTTATGACCCCTCAGATGAGGACATCGGGGATGACGGGCCCGGGGACCCGGCGATTTCCATAAATGTCATGTCCGACCCTCACACTTTCGACACCTTGCAGATGCCCATTACAGTCGCAGGTTACCGCCTCCTAGCCCTCATGGACACGGGCAGTACACAACTTCCTCAGCGATCTCGCCGCCCAGCGACTCCAGCTACCTATCACCAGCCGCAGTCGTTTGAGTGTGGTCGTGCCGAATGGCGCCGCTATGGCCTGTACCGTAGTTTGCCGAGCGGTTCCCATCATCTTGGAGGATTACCATTCCCATGTTGACCTCTTCGTCATCGCCTTACGGGGATTCGACGTGGTTTTGGAAACGCGCTGGCTGCGCACTCTCGGCCCGATTTTGTGGGATTTGGAGAGCATGACGATGTATTTGGCAGGGCCGTCCGATAGTAGATTCGAGCCATGTCTCCTCCCTTCGGCTCGAGCCATCAGTGCAGCAGGACCTTTCGTCCCTTCTCGCAGAGTATAGCCACACCATGCTTCCACCCACAGGTTTTCCCCCTACCCGCCGCCAGGACCACCCCATCTGTCTTCTTCCAAACACAGCACCAGTGGTCGTTCACCCCTACCGCTACCCCTTTTTGCAGAAGGACGAGATTGAGCGGCAGTGCGCCGACATGCTTCGTCAGGGCATCATCCGTCACAACGTTTCACCATTCTCCTCCCCGGTCCTTTTGGTGCTCAAAAAGGATGACTCTTGGCGTTTCTGTGTGGACTACCGCGTCCTGAACGCGGTCACGGTGAAGGACAAATTCCCTATTCCAGTGGTCGAGGAGTTGCTGGACGAGTTACATGGGGCCCGTTTCTTCTCCAAGCTAGACCTTTGCTCGGGCTACCATCAGGTCCGTATGTTCCCCGCCGATGTGGAGAAGACGGCTTTCCGCACGCACCATGGGCATTTTGAGTTCCTTGTGATGCCCTTCGGGCTCACAAATGCACCTTCTACATTCCAGGCCCTCATGAATGAGGTATTCCACACTCTCCTTCGTCGATGTGTACTTGTTTTTTCGATGATATTTTGGTGTACAACAAGACGTCGGAAGCACATCTTGAGCACCTTCGCATTGTCCTCCAACTGGTCCGCTCTCATGTCTCTCCCTTAAGCGGGCCAAATGCTCTTTCGACACGAAAAGAGTGGCATATCTGGGCCACATCGTCACCATGCGGGCGTTTCCGCCGATCCGGTCAAGATTCAAGGCGTCCTCGACTGGCCCCTTCCTCAAACTCAGCGGGAGCTTCGCGGGTTCCTCGGCTTAGCGGGCTATTACCGTCGCTTTATCCAGGGCTATACGGTGATCGCCGCTCCCTTACTCTCTCTTCTGCGCAGACAGTGTTTTGTATGGGATGACGCCGCCACGGCGGCATTCCGGGCTTTACAGCAAGCACTGGTCTAGACACTAGTCTTCAGCTTCCGGATTTCGAGAAGGATTTTCAGGTGGAGTGCGACGCTTCCGAACTCGAGTGTGGAGCGGTCCTGCAACAAGAGGGCCATCCGATCGCTTATTTCAGCCGCACTACTGCCCTCCACCACCGGAAACTTCTGGCATACGAGCAGGAGCTCATCGACCTAGCCAAGGTCATTCACCATTGACGCACATACTTGTGGGGCCGCGCTTTCATCATCCGTACCGATGATTTCAGCCTCAAATACTTATTGGAGCAGCGACTGACGACAGTTCCTCAGCAACGTTGGGTGACCCGGCTTTTGGGCTATGATTTTCGGGTAGAATTCAAGGCGGGGCACTTGAATCGTGCGGCGGACGCTCTCTCCTGTCGCGACTCCTCCAGCACACTGCTCTTTGCCGTCTCCACACCGTCGTCTCTGTTTCTGCTTCACCCCCGCCAGGTCATCCTCGAGTCCCCGGTCCTAACCGAGCTCCTACACCGCATTCAGGAGGGCCGCCTTCCATCACACTAGACTGTACAAGACGGTCTGATCTTGTACCAGGACCGCTTCTTTGTGCCCGACTCTTCCCCGCTGGTTACTGACATCTTAGCGGCCGTCCATGGACATACACACGAAGGGGCGCAGAAGACCCTTCAACGAGTGCATGCCGCGTTCTTTTAGCACGGTCTCAAACAGAGCATCCAGTCGTTCATTGCCACCTGCCTCGTCTGCCAGCGCAGTAAATCCGAGTCCCTTTCTCCTGCCGGCCTCCTGCAGGAACTTTCGGTTCCCACTAAGATTTGGGCAGACATATCGATGGATTTCATCGAGGGATTACCCCCGTCTTGGGGTCACGCCATCATCTTCGTCGTCGTCGACCGGTTCTCTAAGGGGGCGCACTTCATTGCCATGAGCCGTCCCATCACCGGCCCCACGGTGTTCCGTGCTTTTTTTGATTGAGTGTTTTGCCTCCATGACATTCCCAAGAGTATTGTATCCGATAGGGATAAAGTTTTCACCTCCCAGTTCTAGCAGGAGCTCTTCGCCCTTTGCGGCACTAAGCTGGCTCTCTCTTCCGCCTATCACCCCCAATCAGACGGCTAGACTGAAGTGGTCAATCAGACACTTGAGATGTACCTACGCTGCATTACAGTGGATCACCCAAAAGACTGGGCGCGTTGGCTTCCATGGGTGGAATACTGTTACAACACTTCCTATCATACAGCTCTCCAGACCACCCCGTTCAGCCTCATCTATGGACGAGAGCCACCCCGACTCCTTACCTACTGGAGTGCCTCCGCCCGCTCCACCGCCGTCGACACAGAGTTGCGCTCGCGTGATGAGCTTCTGCGTCTCGCACGTGACCGCCTTCTTCAGGCCCAGACATGCATGAAGACCGCCCACAATAGGGGCCACCACGAGCTGTTCTTTGCTCCCGGGGATTGGGTTTGGCTGAAACGCCGCCCCTACCGTCAGTCTACCCTCTCCAAGGGAGCCTATCAAAAGCTGGGGCCCATGTTCTTTGGGCCGTTCGAAATTTCCACTCGCATCGGGGAAGTGGCGTCTCGCCTCCGCCTTCCCGCCGACACTCGGATTCATGATGTGTTCCATGTGCCCCAGCTGAAGGCTTCATCGGCGAACCGCCCACCGCCCCTCTAGTCCCGCTGCCACCACCACCACCACAAGACAAGCTTGAGGACAAGCTTGATGTCGAGCCGGGTGGAGATGTTACAGATCCTCGTTGGGGCGTGACGTACATGCGTCGCGCGCCGTGCATAGCACCCCCCGAATGCACTCTTTTATTTTATCACTCGTATTTTCTTATGTTGCTTAAATGTTTTATCCTCATGTATTAAGCTCTAATGAGGTGGGTAAGTTAGTATTTTGGATATTGGACCGGTTTCCACCTTATTTGGGGCGGAACCAATGTGTGTGGGATTCAAGTAAGAATTAATGAAATCTATTTTCTCTCTCTAATTCTCTCTCTCTCCCTCTCTCACGAAATCGCAGCAGAAGTGAGTGTTATCAAGGGTTGCCGGTTCGAAGCCTAGCGCCAACAACGCACTGTTGCTGAGAAACAGGCACAAAGAGGCGTTGGGGTGTACCGGGCTGGAGCCCAGGTAGCTGGTGATGAACTCAAGCAGAAGTGAGTGTTATCAAGGGTTGCAGGTTCGAATCCTAGCGCCAACAACGCACTGTTGCCGAGAAACATGCACAAAGAGGCGTTGGAGTGTACCGGGCTGGAGCCCAGGTAGTGGTTCCAGCTAGGGTTCCGTAAATCCCTGTGTGGTGTAGGCCTGTAAGTCCCTATGTGGGGTAGGCCTGTAAGTCCCTGTGTGGGGTGGGCCTGTAAGTCCCTGTGTGGGGTGGGCCTGACCCGTTACATTAAAAATGCACTTTTTATGTAACGGCCCAGGCCCACCCCAAACAGGGACTTACGAGACCCTAGCTGGCACCTCTACCTGGGCTGCAGCCCGGTACACCCCAACGCCCCTCTGTGCCTGTTTCTCGGCAACAGTGCGTTGTTGGCGCTAGGATTCGAACCCGCAACCCTTGATAACACTCACTTCTGCTTGAGCTCATCACCAGTTAAGCTGCTGCAGCTCAACTGGTGATGAGCTCAAGCAGAAGTGAGTGTTATCAAGTGTTGTGGGTTCGAAGCCTAGTGCCAACAACACACTGTTGCCGAGAAACAGGCACAGAGAGGCGTTGGGGTGTACCGGGCTGCAGCCCAGGTAGCGGTGCCAACTAGGGTCCCGTAAGTCTCTGTGTGGGGTGGGTCTGGCCCGTTACAGTTAATAGGAGATGAAACCCCAACAAAAGACCTGTCCGACATTAATTAAGCACAATATTATAAGAAATATAAAGGTGCATCCACATAATGTAATAAATTTGAAAATAAATGCGGACTCATCGAGCAATGGGTCTGAGGATGCAGACATTGAGATCCGGTGCTTGTAGGTTGAACATAGGCAATATGAGTGGCAGTAACGGTTGTGTGGTGATCGACTGATGGGGAATATGGCTGTTTGTAGACTATTGGAAGGGAGGAAGGGCTGAATGTGTACTGAATAGGTCTGGAATGGGTGTGAGGTGGCTTGGTTTGGGCTAGGGTGGTTAGGGATGGTTGGGGCTATGGATGGAAGTGACTTTGGAAGAAGAACCGGTGACTGAGTGGGATGAGAATGGAAGAGAGAGGTTAATTGGCCTTGGGTTATGCTCAGTGGGATTGAGAAGGTGAAGGGGACGGCTGATTGGTGATCAGTTTTGGAATAGACTGGGGTGGTTGGGGAAGGGAAGGAGGAGGGCTGGTCTGAACTTATTGGATTGGTGGAAGCGACAGAGGAATTGATCTTGATCGGACCGACAAAAATGTTCTTGAGGAGGGAGCTGCGACTGTAGATCGGGGAAGACACGACAGTGATGGAGAGGCTTCAAAATATGACGGAGGCAAATGGCTCTAGGAATTTGCACCTGGAGGAGGGGAGTCACCCACAATGTCTCATCGTGTGTGTATGTGTGGTGGGGTGGAGTCAATACCATGGTATCTGAACGAGTCTTTTTTTCTGAGAAATCGAGAACCTATGCCCCTAAACTTGAAATGGATGGCAGAGTGTAGGTGGCAAGCAGTTTTATAGATACTGTGTTTGACCCGTAGACGCTTATCCAGCTCTCACATGAATTGTAAGGGTGTTGGGGGTGGGGAGTTTTAGGTTAAGTGTATCTGACTACATTAATCGTCTATTTAGATAATTTAATACAAGACTCGAGATAAAACTATAAATAAAATAAAAGAAAATACATAAAAAACAGGAAACATCGAGGTGATCGCAATCACAGGCTCTGATAGTCCGTCTGACAATCAAAAATGTCGATAATGAAAAATCGCCCAAAGAAGGCGCAATCGTTCTCCATCAGAAAAAATTCTGGAAGTTAATAATTTTATGTGTATATTTTTATGTCTACTTCATTTGGCTTTCTATATGGGGATACCCTCATTAATTCTCTGATTCTAACATCAAGTTTATGTAGCAAGGGTTTTAGTAGATATCCCATGTACTGTAAGTTCCAAGGGCATTACTTTCTTTTCAAGTTATGAAGGTTTACATTTCTAGCCGACAAATCCTAGAAAGGAAGTTGTGGATGGATAATAAGTTTTTTTCCTCGATTCCTTCATATAATACCACCATCATCTGTGTTTCTAATTTGTGAGATGTGCTTTCCTAAGTGAAAGGTTTTTTTGGCTTCCGTGTGTGCACACAGCACATCTTTGTAAGTTTTTGGTTGCTTGACATGTTTGAGACAGATGGGGATCTGTCTTGTTGAGTGTGGCCTGTATGTTAACATATTTGTGTTATACATGGGTCGGTAGAACTCATTTGGTAGTGATGGTGGGAGTTTTAGTTTGTATAACACTACTACTAGCCATGAAACTATTCGTGAGCCACATTGAAACAAACTCTATCGAGGTTGATATACAATCTATGAAGCAGGTTTCATTGATGGTTCTAGTTCTGCGTAGATGATTTAAGGATATTTTTTTATTTTTATGATTGATGTGACTATTTATGCTTGTTTTCTTGTATGTAAAGCATTTAAAATCTGATCTATTGAGTGAATCTGTTTGCACTAGGATGAACTGCCATCACCTGAAAATTGGATAGCCAGCACATTAAGTGCTTTAGAAAATGGTAAATGCTCATATTTAAGATCTTAATTCTAATTTCTTTTACATCCAGATTCTGAGAGATAAAGTTTAGCAAAATTTTACCAATACCATTCAGTTTACAACTAGCACTTCAGAAGACCGTGGTTCTTAGATTAAGTTTGTATTTATAACTTTTTTTATGCCAAACAACACGAGGATATAGTGCTATATTCTATATGAACATAAATAATCCCTTGTTTATAAAGTTCCTCAAGCTTCTTAGATCACAAGTTGCAGTATTTGGATTTATTTTGTAACGGAGTTTTTAGAGTTTGGTACATGTTTCTAACATGCTCTTGTTTTGAGTTGGAGAGGCTATTGAGCTTTTAGAGGAGAGCGAGCAACGAGAGATGAAAACTGAATATTTTAGGCTTTGATATTTGTTTAGGGTCCGTTTGGTTGGGTTGTTGCTGATGGAAAGCTATTGATGGAAAGCTGTTGCTAGGAAAAGTGTTGTTTTTGAAAAATATAGTTTTGTTAAAAAAACTGTTTGGATGAAATGAAGTTTGTAAAAAGGAGTTTTGGAAAAGTTGTTTGGAAATAAAATACAGTTTTGAGTGAATTTTTTTTCATTCATTAATTACATTTATAAATAACCTAAGCTCCAATTAACCATGTAACATTAGACACAAACTAATAAAAAATTGGATTCATAATGCCACCAATATAGTTGGGAAAGCTATAGATGAAAATGAACCGGGCTCATTGATGATAACAGATGTACAAAGTAAATATACAAAAATAAATCCAAGTATGGAAAAACGAAGTAAAAGCTTTAGGCATACTGTTCTTGATAAGAAGGTTCAGTATCTCTGAGAGTCCCATTCGACTGAGATTAGCGGGAACGATGATAGAACCCTTGGAAACTTTATACAGGTGTTGTAGCGTCATTCAAAAGCAAACGCGAACTTGTCTTGATGACTCCTTGCTTTTTCCATTTGCATCCATGTCATTAGAGAGAAAAACTCCAATGACCTAAAATGGCCTCGACAGTTAGGTTTCAAGAAAGTCAGAGTAATAAATCTTGCCTTCGCCCACCCGCTGAGAAGATACGATTACGGCGAGTGGAAGAGATTTGAAGAGGCGGCGAGTGGTTTCTCGTAGGCCATTGAAGGAATCACGATGATCTGCGGGAGGGAGACGAGGCGTTTCACTGTTGCGTCTATCGAGGAGATCAGGAGGGTAGAGTTGTGGCTGGACCGGAGGAAAGAAGTTGCGGCTGGGAAATAGGCCAAAACAGCAGATTTTAAGAAACACCAGTGGTGGAGACCAACCCCATCGGGTCGTCGCAAAAAAAATGCTTGACACCGCATCCGACCAGGCCTCCTCTATCGGCCGTGAAATTTACATGTTTTAATTGTGTTTTGTGTTGTAAATTTTCGTGAATATATATACATATATATATATAATTATAAAAATATAAGATATATATATATATATATATCTGTGTGCGCTGTTGCAAAAGTATGAGTAGGTTAAAAAGAAGCCCGGTTCGGCACAGTACTTCCCCTCTCCCGATCAAAGCTGCGGCTACGGTTCCAGATTCATCCATGGCGTGAATAGGGCTTCCTCCCTGCGCAGAGATCCAGCGGGATTTTTGCCTCAACTCCTACCCACGAGCCAGCAGAGCCTTCGCGAACCGCTTCCGCACGTCTTCTGCCAGATCCAACTGCACGACGCCACAGATTCAACCCCACCCCTCTTCCAGCGCAGGATTTCCTCCACGAGTTCAGCCGGCAGCCCATTTTCGAGCTCGGGTTCACACACGCCGCTGCCCCACGACACCTCCTTCAACTTGCGAAGACCACGATCCTTCTATGCCGACTCCAGCCATGGCCGACACCTGCATACCGTTAGTTTTTTTTTTACAGTTTTGTTTTCATTGTAACCCTATATAAAGTGATGTTGTATTCCGTTCTAGTCGGTGGTGATTGATGAAAAATTATGAGATGTATTGACATTGAGATTTCTGTGAATGTTTGCTGCCTCCATTTAAGGAGTCCTGTTAGGGAAGATGAATAGGAGTTAGGTGTTTGGTAGTGTTTAAAGCTCTGTGTGAGTTATTGATTTTATTTCCTATTTAGGCATTTAGAAGATGACAAATAGTACAATTGGATATAATTTTTACTGTTCTGACCTTGCTGTGAATGGTTTTCATTAACTTGCCGTTGCCTTATATGAAAGAAGATGAACAGTAAACTAAATTACGGTGCATCTTATTGAAACAGTGAGATTGGCTGCCATTGTGGTGGTTGAAATAGTGGACGAGATAGGTGTTTTGAGTGCTTCAGTCATGTTGCCGTGAGATTTGAGTTAGTTAGAAATTGTGATTGACATTATCACGATTAGGGTCGTAGGAGATTGGGATTTTGGTTCTACTGAGTGAATTTTGATCCCCTTGAGTGTTAGAAATTTTGTGGATCCACTTTGTGCGATTGAGATTTCGTGGTTCCACCTTGAGTGTGAAGAGCGAGTGAATTTTAGGTTGGTTAGGTTTGTGGCTTCTCGAGAGAGAGTGTTTTCGTGGAACCACTTTCGTGTGAGAGTGAACAAAGATTCTCCTTGGTGCCCGTGTGCGATAGCGGCCGACCTCAGAGCGGGAGATCGAAGGTGACGAGGAATTTCTCGCGTGATCGCCCTCGACTTCAAATACGGAAGACGCCTCTTCCGTGGGTAATTGTTTCTTTCTTTTCCTTTTTGTGCGCCTCAATATTTTCTCGTAGGATAATAGACTCTTTGCCGGATTTTTGCTTGAGTTTCGTCAGCAAACGCTACGTCAAAAACTCCAAACGGAAACGTATTTGGAGTTCACGATTTCCGTTGTGCTACGACAAAGGGAACAGAACGAAAGTTGCGAGCTTCCGTTCCCAGATTTAAAATCGAACCTTAATTAAGAAAATTCATTTTGTAAAGAAGTAATTTTGTGCTTTCAAAATCCAAGTTGCGTAATTTCTTTTTAGTACTGCGCCCGCTCTAAAATTGACAAAATTAATTATTCGTCGCATGCATTTATGGTTTCCTAGAAAAAGCCGACAGTCGCGTAAACTCTACGCGTCGTCCTGCATCAAATTGGTATCAGAGGGAGGTTCCGAAATTTTTCTAAGTTTTCGGATCCACCCTGTGTCGAATAGGAACCCGCATAACATTTTGTTTTTTTTTTTAAAAAGAAATTGTAATTGTATAATCATATCTTGCATTTAATTTTTTTTTATTTGCATGAATCAGCATAGTGATAGAATGCGTCGAATTGTGCGTGGTCAATCGAGCCAAGGGAACGAAGGGGAAGAACCACCCCAGTGGTTTATACCTTTCGCCTACCAAATGACGGCATTAACTGAGAGTACATGTCAGATGCGTGAAGGGTTGGAAAATCTTAGAGGTAGGGTGAGTAATTTAGAAATACCCCCTCGAGCGTCAATGCCGCCTCAAATTCGAGATGAGCATTCGGTCCGTGAACATTACGATGTTTCTCATCACTTTGTGGAAAGGTCTACCTTTAGGAGGAACCCTTTATTTGAGGATCACGACTACCCTTACACTCACACCCATATTGCCCAGTCACGGAGATCGTTACGATACTTCGATGATTATACTCGATCACCATATACCACTACTAGAGATCGTGTTGCCCCACCAACACGTTCTCATTATAGAGACGATCCGTATGATGACCATCGTTGTTATTATACTCGTACCCGAGTCGATCCTATTGGTTCCTCGACACCTTATTATGAGGATATGATTCAGTATTCCTCTAGTTATCGATACTACACGTCTCCTTTATATGAGGAATCTGAGACTGCATATGTGCGACCACCACCACACGTTCGTAGGACTTACGATCACCCACGAGCACGTCATGATTATGTTGGGGACACTCATCATGATTACCCGAGAACTATCTATAGAGGTCATTATCATCACCAAGAGTACGTCACACCTAGTGATCCTCCTAGTGTTCCGAATGTGAACATGATGATAGACATTAAGGGTCAACGAGAGCATTCCACTGCCCACACCAGGGAGACGTCACCCACTCTATCTGATGTTCTAGTACAGGATGTGTGGAGTCAACCCACATGTGAGTCGGCACCACTTAGTGAACCCGTCCTTGATGCGATCTATACTAGCTCTATTTTGAGTGTAGATTCCTTGCACACTTCACCTAGTGGCGCACCGAGTCACATCACCACACCTGATGATGCATCAAGTCACGACACCACACCTGATGGCGCACCGATTGACATTACGATCGGGAGTCGAGAACATAGTAGTGATCTCGAAGTAGTCACTTCTACCCTATCTGGGAGTATGACCCCTTCTGACGGTTCATTTCTGGAGGACCATCACTCGACTGATGAGTCATTTGACGACCCTCCTATTGAGCCTCCAGATGAGCCACCACGTCCATGTGTGGATGAGCTTATTCTAAGCAGTACACTTGCGAATTTTAAGACATGGATACCTGCTCCATTGTCTCACTTGATGTTGATAGTGCTTGGGCATAGCCATCTGGTGACCCGTACTTTAGATGAGTTATGGGACGTACCATTTGCTGATCATCGCATTCGCGATGAGTTTTCATATGTCCCACCTGGTGAGCCTCCGAATGTCTCACTCTTCCTTAGCACATTCAGTACGATTGTCATACTTTGCGCACTTTTATCTGAGAGCACTCCATCTGTTATTGGAGCTTACGTTTGCACGCGTCGCATTCGCGACGAATTTTACTATACCCCTCCCGGTGAACCCCCAGATGAAAAACTTATGGGTTCACCGCACATTTGGGATGTTTCCATCGTTAGTGACACAATCGAGTTTGAGGGTGCACTCACTGATTCGTTGAAGTTATATCATGTCACCCGCACTTTTAGAGACAGTCCGGACACTATGTTGACACATCTGATCACTGGCGTCTCTGATTTGCACTTGAGTGTTCATCGCTCCCGCGATGAGGTCTTTTATGATCCACCCTCTGAGCCTCCTGATCACGTTCCTCTCTCAGGAGCTGTCTTTTGTATCTGAAACCATCAGTTTGTGGCGGTAGTCATATTAGTAGTTCATTCACTGTATTTGTATGACTTGCATAAAATATATTTCGAGCGAAAAGTGCATAGTATTTATGATTTTATGCAACTCAATTTTAAAAAGGGCATAAAATAGCTACTAATTTTAAAATGAATGACTTGGTTATTGTTCGGCTAGATCCGGAACGGTTTCCTTCTGTAACCGTAAAGAAGCTAGCTACCGTAGAACTGGACCCTTTCGAGTAGTAAATCGAATTGGGCAAAATGCGTATGAACTTGACATGCCTTCTGTTTGTGGAGCAAATCATGTTTTTAACGTAGTCAATCTGACTTAATTCTACGATTACTTGCATGAGTCTTTAGAATTTCCATTGTCTTCTCCTCCGTTTGTTTCTTCTGGGTTGGTCAGTGAGAGTGAGGAGCCACATTCAGGACATACCTTTATTCATTCCGCTACTGACACTTTCATTGTAGTCTCTTCTGTTTTTCACTACCAGTTTCAGGTTGAGCATGAGACGCCAGGAGAATACTCTATTACAGTTCCCGAGCATATGTTGGACAGTGACCACTACTGATGATGGTTTTCAGAGATACTTGGCATGAATGTTGATCCTGTCGTATTACCACTTGGTCCACTCACCAGAGATGAGTGATTTCGAGAGGGGGAGAGTTGGTGGAGACCAACCCCATCGGGTCGTCGCAAAAAAAATGCTTCACACCGCATCCGACCAGGCCTCCTCTATCGGCCGTGAAATTTACATGTTTTAATTGTGTTTTGTGTTGTAAATTTTCGTGAATATATATACATATATATATATATATATATAATTATAAAAATATAAGATATATATATATATATCTGTGTGTGCTGTTGCAAAAGTATGAGTAGGTTAAAAAGAAGCCCGGTTCGGCACAGTACTTCCCCTCTCCCGATCAAAGCTGCGGCTACGGTTCCAGATTCATCCATGGCGTGAATAGGGCTTCCTCCCTGCGCAGAGATCCAGCGGGATTTTTGCCTCAACTCCTACCCACGAGCCAGCAGAGCCTTCGCGAACCGCTTCCGCACGTCTTCCGCCAGATCCAACTGCACGACGCCACGGATTCAGCCCCACCCCTCTTCCAGCGCAGGATTTCCTCCACGAGTTCAGCCGGCAGCCCATTTTCGAGCTCGGGTTCACACACGCTGCTGCCCCACGACACCTCCTTCAACTTGCGAAGACCACGATCCTTCTATGCCGACTCCAGCCATGGCCGACACCTGCATACCGTTAGTTTTTTTTTTACAGTTTTGTTTTCATTGTAACCCTATATAAAGTGATGTTGTATTCCGTTCTAGTCGGTGGTGATTGATGAAAAATTATGAGATGTATTGACATTGAGATTTCTGTGAATGTTTGCTGCCTCCATTTAAGGAGTCCTGTTAGGGAAGATGAATAGGAGTTAGGTGTTTGGTAGTGTTTAAAGCTCTGTGTGAGTTATTGATTTTATTTCCTATTTAGGCATTTAGAAGATGACAAACAGTACAATCGGATATAATTTTTACTGTTCTGACCTTGCTGTGAATGATTTTCATTAACTTGCCGTTGCCTTATATGAAAGAAGATGAACAGTAAACTAAATTACGGTGCATCTTATTGAAACAGTGAGATTGGCTGCCATTGTGGTGGTTGAAATAGTGGACGAGATAGGTGTTTTGAGTGCTTCAGTCATGTTGCCGTGAGATTTGAGTTAGTTAGAAATTGTGATTGACATTATCACGATTAGGGTCGTAGGAGATTGGGATTTTGGTTCTACTGAGTGAATTTTGATCCCCTTGAGTGTTAGAAATTTTGTGGATCCACTTTGTGCGATTGAGATTTCGTGGTTCCACCTTGAGTGTGAAGAGCGAGTGAATTTTAGGTTGGTTAGGTTTGTGGCTTCTCGAGAGAGAGTGTTTTCGTGGAACCACTTTCGTGTGAGAGTGAACAAAGATTCTCCTTGGTGCCCGTGTGCGATAGCGGCCGACCTCAGAGCGGGAGATCGAAGGTGACGAGGAATTTCTCGCGTGATCGCCCTCGACTTCAAATACGGAAGACGCCTCTTCCGTGGGTAATTGTTTCTTTCTTTTCCTTTTTATGCGCCTCAATATTTTCTCGTAGGATAATAGACTCTTTGCCGGGTTTTCGCTTGAGTTTCGTCAGCAAACGCTACGTCGAAAACTCCAAACGGAAACGTATTTGGAGTTCACGATTTCCGTTGTGCTACGACAAAGGGAACAGAACGAAAGTTGCGAGCTTCCGTTCCCGGATTTAAAATCGAACCTTAATTAAGAAAATTCATTTTGTAAAGAAGTAATTTTGTGCTTTCAAAATCCAAGTTGCGTAATTTCTTTTTAGTACCGCGCTCGCTCTAAAATTGACAAAATTAATTATTCGTCGCATGCATTTATGGTTTCCTAGAAAAAGCCGACAGTCGCGTAAACTCTACTCGTCGTCCTGCATCAAATTGGTATCAGAGCGAGGTTCCGAAATTTTTCTAAGTTTTGGGATCCACCCTGTGTAGAATAGGAACCCGCATAACATTTTGTTTTTTTTTTAAAAAAAGAAATTGTAATTGTATAATCATATCTTGCATTTAATTTTTTTTTATTTGCATGAATCAGCATAGTGATAGAATGCGTCGAATTGTGCGTGGTCAATCGAGCCAAGGGAACGAAGGGGAAGAACCACCCCAGTGGTTTATACCTTTCGCCTACCAAATGACGACATTAACTGAGAGTACATGTCAGATGCGTGAAGGGTTGGAAAATCTTAGAGGTAGGGTGAGTAATTTAGAAATACCCCCTCGAGCGTCAATGCCGCCTCAAATTCGAGATGAGCATTCGGTCCGTGAACATTACGATGTTTCTCATCACTTTGTGGAAAGGTCTACCTTTAGGAGGAACCCTTTATTTGAGGATCACGACTACCCTTACACTCACACCCATATTGCCCAGTCACGGAGATCGTTACGATACTTCGATGATTATACTCGATCACCATATACCACTACTAGAGATCGTGTTGCCCCACCAACACGTTCTCATTATAGAGACGATCCGTATGATGACCATCGTTGTTATTATACTCGTACCCGAGTGGATCCTATTGGTTCCTCGACACCTTATTATGAGGATAGGATTCAGTATTCCTCTAGTTATCGATACTACACGTCTCCTTTATATGAGGAATCTGAGACTGCATATGTGCGACCACCACCACACGTTCGTAGGACTTACGATCACCCACGAGCACGTCATGATTATGTTGGGGACACTCATCATGATTACCCGAGAACTATCTATAGAGGTCATTATCATCACCAAGAGTACGTCACACCTAGTGATCCTCCTAGTGTTCCGAACGTGAACATGATGATAGACATTAAGGGTCAACGAGAGCATTCCACTGCCCACACCAGGGAGACGTCACCCACTCTATCTGATGTTCTAGTACAGGATGTGTGGAGTCAACCCCCATGTGAGTCGGCTCCACTTAGTGAACCCGTCCTTGATGCGATCTATACTAGCTCTATTTTGAGTGTAGATTCCTTGCACACTTCACCTAGTGGCGCACCGAGTCATATCACCACACCTGATGATGCATCAAGTCACGACACCACACCTGATGGCGCACCGATTGACATTACGATCGGGAGTCGAGAACATAGTAGTGATCTCGAAGTAGTCACTTCTACCCTATCTGGGAGTATGACCCCTTCTGACGGTTCATTTCTGGAGGACCATCACTCGACTGATGAGTCATTTGACGACCCTCCTATTGAGCCTCCAGATGAGCCACCACGTCCATGTGTGGATGAGCTTATTCTAAGCAGTACACTTGCGAATTTTAAGACATGGATACCTGCTCCATTGTCTCACTTGATGTTGATAGTGCTTGGGCATAGCCATCTGGTGACCCGCACTTTAGATGAGTTATGGGACGTACCATTTGCTGATCATCGCATTCGCGATGAGTTTTCATATGTCCCACCTGGTGAGCCTCCGAATGTCTCACTCTTCCTTAGCACATTCAGTACGATTGTCATACTTTGCGCACTTTTATCTGAGAGCACTCCATCTGTTATTGGAGCTTACGTTTGCACGCGTCGCATTCGCGACGAATTTTACTATACCCCTCCCGGTGAACCCGCAAATGAAAAACTTATGGGTTCACCGCACATTTGGGATGTTTCCATCGTTAGTGACACAATCGAGTTTGAGGGTGCACTCACTGATTCGTTGAAGTTATATCATGTCACCCGCACTTTTAGAGACAGTCCGGACACTATGTTGACACATCTGATCACTGGCGTCTCTGATTTGCACTTGAGTGTTCATCGCTCCCGCGATGAGGTCTTTTATGATCCACCCTCTGAGCCTCCTGATCACGTTCCTCTCTCAGGAGCTGCCTTTTGTATCTGAAACCATCAGTTTGTGGCGGTAGTCATATTAGTAGTTAATTCACTGTATTTGTATGACTTGCATAAAATATATTTCGAGCGAAAAGTGCATAGTATTTATGATTTTATGCAACTCAATTTTAAAAAGGACATAAAATAGCTACTAATTTTAAAATGAATGACTTGGTTATTGTTCGGCTAGATCCGGAACGGTTTCCTTCTGTAACCGTAAAGAAGCTAGCTACCGTAGAACTGGACCCTTTCGAGTAGTAAATCGAATTGGGCAAAATGCGTATGAACTTGACATGCCTTCTGTTTGTGGAGCAAATCATGTTTTTAACGTAGTCAATCTGACTTAATTCTACGATTACTCGCATGAGTCTTTAGAATTTCCATTGTCTTCTCCTCCGTTTGTTTCTTCTGGGTTGGTGAGTGAGAGTGAGGAGCCACATTCAGGACATACCTTTATTCATTCCGCTACTGACACTTTCATTGTAGTCTCTTCTGTTTTTCACTACCAGTTTCAGGTTGAGCATGAGACGCCAGGAGAATACTCTATTACAGTTCCCGAGCATATGTTGGACAGTGACCACTACTGATGATGGTTTTCAGAGATACTTGGCATGAATGTTGATCCTGTCGTATTACCACTTGGTCCACTCACCAGAGATGAGTGATTTCGAGAGGGGGAGAGTTGGTGGAGACCAACCCCATCGGGTCGTCGCAAAAAAAATGCTTGACACCGCATCCGACCAGGCCTCCTCTATCGGCCGTGAAATTTACATGTTTTAATTGTGTTTTGTGTTGTAAATTTTCGTGAATATATATACATATATATATATATAATTATAAAAATATAAGATATATATATATATATATATATCTGTGTGTGTTGTTGCAAAAGTATGAGTAGGTTAAAAAGAAGCCCGGTTCGGCACAGTACTTCCCCTCTCCCGATCAAAGCTGCGGCTACGGTTCCAGATTCATCCATGGCGTGAATAGGGCTTCCTCCCTGCGCAGAGATCCAGCGGGATTTTTGCCTCAACTCCTACCCACGAGCCAGCAGAGCCTTCGCGAACCGCTTCCGCACGTCTTCCGCCAGATCCAACTGCACGACGCCACGGATTCATCCCCACCCCTCTTCCAGCGCAGGATTTCCTCCACGAGTTCAGCCGGCAGCCCATTTTCGAGCTCGGGTTCACACACGCCGCTGCCCCACGACACCTCCTTCAACTTGCGAAGACCACGATCCTTCTATGCCGACTCCAGCCATGGCCGACACCTGCATACCGTTAGTTTTTTTTTTTACAGTTTTGTTTTCATTGTAACCCTATATAAAGTGATGTTGTATTCCGTTCTAGTCGGTGGTGATTGATGAAAAATTATGAGATGTATTGACATTTAGATTTCTGTGAATGTTTGCTGCCTCCATTTAAGGAGTCCTGTTAGGGAAGATGAATAGGAGTTAGGTGTTTGGTAGTGTTTAAAGCTCTGTGTGAGTTATTGATTTTATTTCCTATTTAGGCATTTAGAAGATGACAAACAGTACAATCGGATATAATTTTTACTGTTCTGACCTTGCTGTGAATGGTTTTCATTAACTTGCCGTTGCCTTATATGAAAGAAGATGAACAGTAAACTAAATTACGGTGCATCTTATTGAAACAGTGAGATTGGCTGCCATTGTGGTGGTTGAAATAGTGGACGAGATATGTGTTTTGAGTGCTTCAGTCATGTTGCCGTGAGATTTGAGTTAGTTAGAAATTGTGATTGACATTATCACGATTAGGGTCGTAGGAGATTGGGATTTTGGTTCTACTGAGTGAATTTTGATCCCCTTGAGTGTTAGAAATTTTGTGGATCCACTTTGTGCGATTGAGATTTCGTGGTTCCACCTTGAGTGTGAAGAGCGAGTGAATTTTAGGTTGGTTAGGTTTGTGGCTTCTCGAGAGAGAGTGTTTTCGTGGAACCACTTTCGTGTGAGAGTGAACAAAGATTCTCCTTGGTGCCCGTGTGCGATAGCGGCCGACCTCAGAGCGGGAGATCGAAGGTGACGAGGAATTTCTCGCGTGATCGCCCTCGACTTCAAATACGGAAGACGCCTCTTCCGTGGGTAATTGTTTCTTTCTTTTCCTTTTTGTGCGCCTCAATATTTTCTCGTAGGATAATAGACTCTTTGCCGGGTTTTCGCTTGAGTTTCGTCAGCAAACGCTACGTCGAAAACTGCAAACGGAAACGTATTTGGAGTTCACGATTTCCGTTGTGCTACGACAAAGGGAACAGAACGAAAGTTGCGAGCTTCCGTTCCCGGATTTAAAATCGAACCTTAATTAAGAAAATTCATTTTGTAAAGAAGTAATTTTGTGCTTTCAAAATCCAAGTTGCGTAATTTCTTTTTAGTACTGCGCCCGCTCTAAAATTGACAAAATTAATTATTCGTCGCATGCATTTATGGTTTCCTAGAAAAAGCCGACAGTCGCGTAAACTCTACGCGTCGTCCTGCATCAACCAGTTTGCAAACAGCCATCCCAAACTCCCTTATACGTAAACCTCTGTTTTGGTTCTGCCGCATCACATACCATAAGCCGAACCAAACACCACCTTACTGTAAGTGTGACTAGGTCTCCAATTCGTTTGAAGTTCAGGTTCCTTTTCTTTTTTTACTTTATTTAAGTCTGTTGCTACAGGGTCTACCTTATGTAGCATAGAATTGGGAAGATTGGTCCAAAAAGGAATGAGAAGTCACCTTGTAGATATAGTTTTGCGCTCAAAGCTCTTGTATTCCTGTTTGTTGGAGATTTTGGTTATTCATGCTATACCACTATAGATTGCTTGCTCGTTTATTGCCTTGATTGCTTATACCCCTTTTGTTTTAAATATCTGGTTTGCATTGAATGCACAAACATTACTCTGGTACTCTTATATGGATTGAACCGTCTTAGAAGCACAATCCTAAAATATTTTTAGGATGTTTGTGCCTTCTGCCTTGAGAGGAATTCGTTCTGGCGGCTTGACATGATTCATGTCTCCATTCCTATGCTACCGTAGTTTTATGTAACTAGGCTAAGTAAAAGACTTCGTATTCAAGTTCCTTGGCTTATTGGAGGAGTTTGATGATGTAGCAATCTTTATCTACCATATCATATTTACGTTCATTGTTTGATTATGTTTTCTGTTTTAGTCAAAGGTCCTCCATTCTTTTATGGTTTCATGATATTTAATTGTCTTGTTGTTTATTTTTTCAGATATTTACTTGCGTTTCGGCCACATGTGGTCGTTTCTACCATCCCAAATGTGTTGCTGACTTGCTATTCCCTGAAAATAAAATAGAAGCAACTGAGTTGGGGAAACGAATAGCAGCTGGGGAGTCGTTTACTTGCCCAGTGCATAGATGTATTGTTTGTAAACAAGTTGAAAACAAGGAGGTCATGGATTTGCAGTTTGCAATATGCAGAAGGTGTCCCAAGTCATACCATAGAAAATGTCTGCCAAGGTATTTGGAAGATGCTTTGAATGGTGCTATGTGAAATAGGTATTGGTTTGTAATTGACTAATAGCTTGCTTCCAATGTGAATTATGTAGGAAAATTGCCTTTGATGATGACGAAGACGAAGATATCATACAAAGAGCCTGGGAAGGGCTTCTTCCCAACCGCATCCTGATATACTGCTTGTATTTCTGCATTTAGTTTATCCTTTTTTTTGTTTTATGAGTGCATGCATACTTTGGTACATTATACTCCTTTTTTATGCTGAATAGGAAGCATGAGATTGATGAGGATCTAGGAACTCCTTACAGAGATCACATTGTATTTCCGGATCTTCCGGAAAAGAAAAGGGAAACAGATGTCCAGAAATCTAGACCAAAAAAAGCTATGCTGGATTCTGATAGAAAGCCTGGGGATCTTAAGTTTTCAAAACTCTTAAAGAGGCCTGAAAAGCTTTCCACCTTTGATTCTGACAGTGCTATTCCCACAGGCAGTAAAATGTCTACCAAAAATGTTTTGGACCCTCAGCGTATGTGGAAGTTTCTTAAGAAAGATGCAAAGCCTTCTGTGACGATGGTTGAGTCAACAGAATTCGCAAAATCTGTCTCAAGAAAGTATGAGAAACCTACTATTGATAGCGAAAAGACTCTGTTTGATAAGGCAAAGTTTCAAAGTTCTGTCTCAGCTGTGCAACTGAAACTTATCAATTCAGCTCCCAAGATAATGCCTGAAATAAGAAAAGAGTAATGGATTCTCTGTTCATTCTTCAAACATTTCTTGTTCATATCCTAATTCAGTATTCGTCTTCAAATGCAGCTGCCCTGACTACTTTCTTTTGTATATCAATTTTTTTATCCACTATGCAAAACACGGTTTGTGGATAAAATGCTAATGAGAAGCTGTTCATTTCTTACACAAATATTAGCTCAGTTACCATCTCATTATTTTGCAGTTTGGGAGATTAATCATGTTCGAATTGGATACTTGCTATTAACATTAGTTCATTCATCTACTTGATTTTTCACTTAATGATTTGACCATGCTTGATATTTTATGAATTCTGATTTTCCCTGTAATTTTCAAATCATGAATTTACACTCCATTGCTTTTTCGTAACAGTTGTCAAGACCTTGAGAACAGTGTTCTTTGTTAGGCACTTCATTAATTTGTGTTCGTAACTCTTTCCACTTTCCTGAGGAAGGATTCTGTAGGAGCAGTATCTGACATTTTTTTATAAGTTGCTGTTTTTGGCACTCAAATGATCCATATTCATAAGTGTGACTAAATTTTACGTTGGCCGTCTACCTAACACTGCCCTCACCATTTTTCATCCGGACTTGGGACCGGCATATGCTTGGAATTAAATTATAAAGAAAGACATGATGTACTTAGGCATTAGTGAGATTATGACAAAAGATAGGGCACAATGGCGACATAGGATCCATATAGCCGACCCCACTATAGTGGGATAAAGGCTTGAGTGTTGTTGTTGTTTGCTGTTTTTGGCACTCGATATTGGCTTGGAGGCGTTCAGATATAGAAACTGTAGTGGAAAGGAAACATAAGTGAGAACTATAATTTAGGGTACACAACATTTTTTGGTTGTTTTGATTCTGTGAAGCTACTATTACAAGTATTGTAATGGAGCCTGGCAGCAGGATAACAGTCCCACACTGTAGCTAATAGCAAATTGGAATTTGTTTGAAGGGATTGTTCTTCTTTTGCATCAGTTTGATTATATTATTTTCTTCATATGTTTGAGTTGTGAAGTTATTCTTAGTGTTTAGTTTTGTGTGTTTTCAAAATCCTACAAAGAGGGGAGAGACCTTAATCGTCCTTATTAACATTACTGTAAGAGACTCTTTTTATTCGAGGTAAAGATCTGTGTGCACTTGGAGAGATTCCAAGATACTCTATGCTTACCTAATATCAAATCTTCTGGAGTTGGGGGGCAGCTATTGTCCGCCTTCTTTGTTTTCCTAATTAAGCCATCTATTTTGTTGGCATGTAGATGGATGAGGTTGTCAAATCTAAGCCATGTTTCCAGGTGATTGAGGGCGTTTGCTAGTCTTTTAGTATCCCCAGAGATGTCAGACTTCCCGACCCACCTCAGCTTTCCTACTTTTGTTTAGAACATCAACACTAAGTTGTTCTTAGTGTTCATATGGTGTCCATCAATATTTCTATATTTATTTTTGCAAAGCTTGCACATAAGCCCTCAGTTTTTTATCAAGGATGTGTACTATATAAGAAAAAGGCATATCACTGTAAAACAGGACATCTGCATCATCTATTTCAGTGTTTTAAATCTAAGTGCGATCACAGAGGTTAGAACTGTATGAAATTGTTTTTTTTTATGTTTAGAAATGTACATTGGTCATGGTTGATAATTTCATATAAGGAGACCCTAGAAGTTATGTAGGTTAACTATTACTTTTGGAAATTGCACTACAATTTAATACTGCTGTTGAAAAATGTGATTGCTGTTCTAATTCTGCTACTTTAATTTATTTGAATGCAGTGTTCTTACTTTGGTTGAAGAAGAATCATCTTCATTAACTCATGATGACATCAGGAAAATGCTTTCTACACCGTCCACCTATTCTTCTTCTGTTGGTCAGATTGATAAGAGTATCACGCTTGGAAAAATTGAGGGTGCAATTGAGGCATGTATCCAGACACAATGAAAATACTATGAAGATTTATTTTTCATTGGACTTTGTTAGTTTTAACTAATCACTTGTTGGGTTTATATAGGCCGTTCGTACAGCTTTGGAGAAGCTAGAGCGGGGCGGAAATGTGGAGGATGCCAAAGCTGTGTGTGAGCCTGAAATTCTCAAGCGATTAATTAAGTGGAATGTAGGCATTTTCTGCTGATTTACATTGCTACAGACAAATCTTCGTACAATGTTATTTTTAAAATTTTTTATTTATATTATGCGCATCTTTCTTTCATTGTTCTCTCTTTTAAATACTATGTTTGGGAAATCTATTTAGTTTACCTTACATTATCACGATAGGTTTAGTTTATTCTCCCTTTTGCCACATGCTAATTTTGAATTTAAGCTTTTGATGCCCTGCCCTGTTGTTAACCTTGCTATATCATTATATGCTTGTGGTCCAGCGCCATTATATACCATTGCATTTATATATTTTTTAAAGTTAACCTTCTTTTGGTTAGATTGCTCTTTAGCAGCTTACTGCCAGAAATTTCACTTCGATTCGTGTTATGAGTGTCCCATTCTGTTGCAGTCATCATGGAGAGGCTCTATGGAAAATGAAGGACCAATGTTTTAACATTTAGCAAAGTAGGGAAACCAAATGTAATTTAACCTTCTGTTGTCCTATTGCTGTTTTCAATTGTAAAAACTAATAAGTGTAAAATGCATTTAGTCTCAGTGTTCTTCTGTTATTTTTGTTCCATTACAATCCATTACAACAATGAGAGCTTATAGATCTTTAGATAAGGTGGTCTTGGAATGATTATTAGGCTGCATCCACTATGATCTGGGGGATATGAGTTGGAATCGTGGAGACGTCTTTGCAATGCAATGTGAAGACTGCCGATAAACCTTTCTATCCAGACACCTCATTGGGGGATGCCTCTCTAACTGGAGATTTAAGATTCAAGTTTGAAATGCAATGCTTAATTGTAAAATCTACATTAGCAAACATTTTTTTTGTAGACATTGACAATTTCCAGAAAAGAAAATTAACTAGGTCTTGCTGATATTCTTTAAGCTTAATTTATAAATTTTCTATAAAAATATTCAATTTCAACAACAACAACACTCAAGACTTTATTGGGGTCGACTATATGGATCCTTTGTTGCTATTGTGCCCTATCTTTAGTCATAATCTCACTAATGCCTAAATACATCATGTCTTTCCTTATAGTTTCATTCTAAGTCTTTATTGGTCCACCCCTCCACCGTTTAACATTCCTAGTGACTAAACCCTCACAACACCAAACAGGTGCCTCTAATGGTCTCCTTTGTACGTATCCAAACCAAACATGAAGAGTTCCAAGCATGAAGAATTTTATAAAAAGTTTCAATTACTTTGGAAAAATTTATTGCATATGGTGGTACACTAGTCATAAATTGATTATTTTATGACTCGAAAAATGGATAAAATGATTTGTAAGGATTGCTAAGTCATACCAGGAGAAAGTTTGGCAACACAACATAGGTTAGTGGTGTTAGGTGTACAAATTAAATATAATAAATTTAAGACGAACAAAAATATTGGAAAAAATTTGGTGGTGAAACTTGAAGATGAAAAACAAGTTTTCAAGAAGACAGTTATGGAACAACTAGTTGATGACCCTTATGTTGATCATAATACATTATCTTCGCATTTGAGAATAAGCGGAAAAAACATACTTAGAGTATCAAAAAGTCGTGCGCCCCCAAATAAAGAATCTTGGTGGTGGAAAGAGAAAGTGCAAGACAAAGTGAGGGCAAAAAGGGTCAGCTATAAATCACTCTACGGTTATAGGAATGATGAAAACTTAGCCAGATATAAAGTCGCCAAAAAAGAAGCTAAACAGACAGTAAGTAAAGCAAGAAGTCAAGTTTATGAAGAATTTTATAAGCGACTAGATTCCAAAGATGGAGAGCGTGACATATATAAAATTGTTCGAGCTAGAGAAAGAAAGACAGGAGATTTAAGTTAAGTAAAATGCATAAAGGATGAGACAGATACAATTTTGACGGTTGATGTGGATATTAAAGAGCGATGAAAAAGATACTTTTATCAACTCTATAATGAAACAAATGATAATGCATAGAACTTAGAAGAGTTAAGTAAATCTGAGAAGTATAAGAACATAACATTTTATTGTAAAATTCAAGTATCAGAGGTAAAAAATACTGTAAATAAAATGAAAAATGGAAAGGCGGTTGGGTCAGATGATATACCCATCGAATCATGGAAATGTTTAGAAAATGAAGGAATTTTGTGGCTTACATATTTTTTCAATAAGATACTGAAGTCAAAGAGAATGTCAGACCTATGCAGAGAAAATATCTTGGTACTTTTGTATACGAAAAAAGGGGATATACAAAATTGTGTTAATTACAGAGGAATTAAATTGATGAGTCATAGCCTGGGTATTGCTTGTTAAATATCTCGGATAATCAATTTAGATTCATGCCAGGGAGGTCGACCATGGAAGCTATACATCTCTTGAGGAGACTCATTAACAACTATCGAGGAAGAAAACAAGATTTGCATATGTTGTTTATTGATCTTGTTAAGGCTTATGATAGAGTTCCAAGAGAGATCCTATGGAGAGTCTTAGAAAAGAAAAGTATAAATATATCATATATTGACACAATCAAAAATATGTATAAAAATTATGTGACAAAGGTGAGGACATATGGAGGATTAACACAGGAATTCCCTATCACTGTTGTCTTACATCAAGGTTCAATTTTAAGCCCTTATATCTTTACCCTTATCTTAGATGAGCTCACCAGACATATCCAACAAGCAATACCTTGATGTTCATTGTTTGCGGATGATATCTTTTTGGTTGATGAGATGCGTGAGGGTGTAAACGCAAAACGTTAATCCTGGCGAGATACTTTGGAAAACAAGGGTTTTAGGTTGAGCAGGGCAAAGATAAAGTATATAAAGCTTAAATTTAGCACTACAAGAAGGATAGGTGACTTCGTTATTAAGTTGGGTGATCAAGATATTTTCCTTAGTGAGTGTTTTAAATATCTTGGATCGATAGTTCAAAAAGATGGAGGTATTGATAAAGATGTGACACAGAATCCAAGCGGGTTCGTTGAAGTGGAGAGGCGCGCCAGAGATCTTATGTGATAGTAAAGTACAACTAAAATTTAATGAGAAGTTCTACCGTACTGCAATTTGACCCACGATGCTCTATGGTTTTGAGGGTTGGGCAGTGAATTGTGTACATGAGCAAACAATGAGAGTTGCGGAGATGAGAATACTTAGGTGGATGTGTGGACACACGAGATTGGATAAAATTAGGAATGAAAGTATCAGGGATAAGACAGGAGTTGCAACAGTTTCAGAGAAGTTGCAAGAAGCTCGTCTAAGATGGGTTGGACACGTACAAAGGAGACCATTAGAGGCACCTGTTTTGTGAGAGTCTAGTCACTGGGCATGTTAGACAAGGGATTAGTAGAACAATAAAGACTTGGGATGAAACTATAAAGAAAGACATGATGTACTTAGGCATTAGTGAGATTATGACAAAAAATAAGGCACAATTGCGACAAAGGATCCATACAGCCGACCCCACTATAGTGGGATAAAGGCTTGAGTGTTGTTGTTGAGTGTTGTTGTTGAGTGTTGTTGTATGGTCTTACCCTTGTTAATCTAGGGTAATCACCCATATAGGGAAGTTAAAAGGAGTTGGATGAGAGGAGGAATCCAACCAGATTTCCTTGGCCAAGCTCTAGGATTCACAACATCATTCTAAGCATGAAGAATTCAATAACGTACATCCAATATAGAGAGGTCCTAGCATTTTGGGGCAAAAGTGTAAATATGAAAATAAAAGATTATTGTGAAAATGTGATGCGGAATAATGATAATTAAGCTATGCCTTGTTCCTACCGCAGTAGATGGGGTTAGTCCCTCTTGACTACATGTGCATAGTGTAGACCCGTCATGTGCCCGTGCGGTCGTTCTAGGCCCGTAGGTTGGCCGCGTTTGTAATACTATTTTATCCAAGAAATTTTCCTTTTACCCACGTTAATACTCTGAAAATGGTGGCTATGTTCATCTCATGCCACTCAAGTAACATTGAATGTTTGGTGATTTTTCTAAGTGACAAGCACTTGGTCATTTGGTATGCCTCTGCAGTGATGGTTTGTCGATCAAGCTTCAAATTTGGGCTATTCAGTGGTGGTGTTCCTCCATGTGAGAGGGCAGAACCCCTTCGAGCGTGTTGTTCTTCACCACCCGTTTCAACTGGGATACATGAAAGACTGGTTGGATGTGATTCTTGTGGTGCGTTGTGGGAGATAAGCTGCCTCGCCTATTCAGGCTTCGACTGAGAATGATCCATGAGAGGTACTACGAACTCCACATGTTGTTGGATGACTATTGACCCTTGGGAAAATGGCTACTGAGAAACACCACATCCAATTTCCAAGTGCATCGTACAACAACGCTTGTTGGTGTTAGTCGCCATTTTTTGCTGGGCCTATTGCAGGTGAAATTTGAGTTGCCGTAAGATCCAATCCCTCGTTATAAGCTGCATGACGAGTGTTTCCACTTGACATTCCCTGGGCAAGTGGCGTAGGATAAAGGGCGGCGGTCGACCATATATCACTTCGGAAAGGTGTGGTATTGGCAACATGGTGGAAGTGTTGTACAACTTCTTTGCCCAAGTGTAAGCCACTTCACCCTTGCACAAGGCTGGTCAGAGATGAAGTAGAAGAGGTAGGTTTCTAAACATTGACTGAGTACCGCGAACTCCTGTGGATGATAGTTATTGCTTAAATGGCCCATACCAAAAAGTACTCATGAAGACAAGGTTCTTGTCGCTAGTGATAGAGCATTGGAATGGAAGACAGGTTGCCTCGAATTTGGACCATTGGAATGGAAGACAGGTTGCCTCGAATTTGGACCATTGGAATGGAAGACAGGTTGCAACAAACTCCCCGGCACGACATCATGCCACACAAATAAAGGGAGGGCGCAAGTCGGCGGTAGATCCATCAGATGCCGATGTGTCCCGCCGATGTAGTGACATGAAATTCTGCCAATAAGCATGGAATGCACGATGATGTGAGCGAGAGAACCAAGCAGCCTCTATGGTGCAGTAGATCAGAGTGAAAAGAGGCAGGTGTGCTGTGGGATATATGTTCATAGGTCTTTAAGATATGATGGAGTCTCTGGCCCTCCTCAATCACCTGCTGTCTACTGCCACCTCCTTCCATACAGATCATGATATTGCGAGAAGTGAGATGGAGTCCGATTGTCGGGACAAAGCATCAACTGCTTTTTTGATTTTTTTTGCCTTGAGCTCATGTTGTTTAAGCTATTTTGACTTGTGACTCTCAGTCCTCTTCAGTTCGTGAGAGACCCTAGGGAGAGAAATGAATGATCCAATTAGTTAAGATTCAAGAGCTAGGATCCGGGTTCCAGATGTATTATTTTAGTTTTGAATTTCTTTTATGGATCTGGCATTTATTTTGCAGTCTTGATCTTGATCTCGGTTGTGGTGGTGATTTTTAATTAACATGGTAAATTTTATGAATTTGCCCACACACGAGCTTTACATATATAGCCTCCACGAACCACTCATCACCAAATGATGTGCAGATCTAGAGCATGAGAGCTTGAGAATGAATATCATGAGAAGATAAATTTTGCTACTATCAACATACCACACTATGTCCATCGCAACATACCACAAGCATACACGATTTTTAGGATCACTCCCTTGGCACAATTAGTGCAGATTTCTACTAGTTTTAGTTCTGATATTGTACACATTTTATATAGTATTATGGAGCTTCCTGCGCAGTGGGGATCTACAGGGTAATACATAAACGACCAATATGTAAAAATATATCATAACGTCATAGAGATTTACTCTCCAATAGGAATTTTCATCGTGTCCTTGCAGTTGAGCATGGGTGAGAGTTTTATGGCTGGCCACCCCACCCGTAATTTACGTATTCATAATCGGCCAAGTATTTATAAGCACCCTCCTCAACAAAATTTGATTTTTTACACGGCTTCCAAAATTTCATGCCACACAATCACCGGGAGCATATATTAGAAAGGAATAATTAAATTCAAACTGAAGTCATTCACAAGATTCAAGCATCATTCGCTGAATACAAATAAATAGCAGATGGATAATGTCACGTCAAGGGCATTACTGAATGAGATTACTCGTGGTTTGTTTGCATAGGAAAGATTTCTAGTAGGCAACCACAATAAATTTAAGACAAGAAGATCAGATCATCCAAGATTCCTCAGAGGATAAATAACATCACTTATATGAAGGATATTGCCATCGGTTGGGCTATTCTCCTATCGTTAATGTGGTGAACCTCTCCATCTTCGACCTGGATGTACCATTCCATGTGGGCGCAAATGCGGGCTGAGTCCATTTCAAGTGAGAGCCAAAACAGGACCATATGATTCTGAAACTACGGAAATACATCCGATCGTGGATAATATATTGAAGCCCCGATTAAATATAGAGAGCTCAGAGCCTAGTTGTTTAATTGTATTGGCAGCCCAATAACTTACTGGAGCCTTGATTTGTAATTGGAATTTCAGTACAAGATGAGCTTATGTTATTTTTTTTGCATTTACTTTCTATTTTTTAGGGGCTGTGGAAGATTCTCTTTATAAGATTCTTTCAATACAATCTTCCGCTACATCATTTTTGCTTCCAATCAGAATAAGTTGTTGATTAGAGCATTTTCCTAATTTATACTATTGAAAATTTTCTATGCTTGCAGGTTAAACTCAAGGTCTATCTTGCCCCTGTTCTTCATGGTGCGCGCTACTCATCATACGGGCGTCATTTTACCAAGTTTGACAAGCTTCAGGAGGTATTATATTCCTAATAATCTTTTCTTGTAAATTTTACTGCGATGAATTATGAAGCAATGTCCTTCATAGGAAGGGAATATAGTTGTTCTAAATGCCACATTTAGCATCTCCAATTTTTATTCTTAACTAACATTTTGTGGCTCTACTTTGACATATCAAACTAGCTGGGTACATGTAAACTATACCACTGCAATGATTAAATATTTGATTTTAATTACTATTATTATTTAGTTTAGATAAAATAATAATTTATTATTTTGTTAAAAGTTTTTTTTAATAATACTGTAAGTGTTCTTTTAGTTCTAGTTATATGAAATATTGTATTTAAATTACATTTTCAATCTGTATATGTTTAGTTTTGATAAATTAGAAGATGAAGCATCTCTGCTTATGCATACACTTTACAACGTGTTTGTGTTTTGTTGCCTATGTTTAAACTTCTTTAGACATGCCAATCTAGTGTGGCTGTAGAGTACTACTATTGTGCCTATATTGAAGCTGTAATTCAACGGCCTATTAAATAATTAATCACTGCTATCAAAGGATTTAAATTATTCCATTTATATGTAATTTACCTAATTAAATTTTGTATAGCTCTATGCATCACATCAAGTTGCTGATTACTTTTATTTTTGAACTGCAGGTTGATTAGCATATAATCAATTAATCGATATTTATATTCAATGGTAAATTGTATTGCGACTAGGAGATAAAGTAAACCTAATTACTTTCTAATGTAATTTATTGCTAAAATATTCTTAATTGATTTATCACACAATTCTTTTTCAATTTTTTTAAGCCTCTTATTTTAATTTTAGTTAGTTTTGAAATTCACGAGTCAAAATTATCCACATTCAAGATTTTTGAGATTTAACAATCATGATTTACTAATGCCATATTTTAGGATTTAGTAAATTTACTTTTACAAAATTTACTAAGACTGTTTTGGATGGTGGTGGTTGTGGAAAGTGTTTTATTCTCAACACCATCATGGTGTCGGAGCAGTTTGGTTCCCGGCGGTGGGAAACGTGCATGTGTCCAAAAAATGTTTTTTCAGAGTTTTTTGGAAAATAGTGAATCCTTCCACATTAAAAAATGTTAAAAGATGTTTTTTACGTTTTCATGCTTCTCTTCCGTATATCAACATCTCCCTTCTTCTCATATCACTCTTCCTACCATTACTTTTTTTGACAGCTCCAATTCTGCTATTGGTTTCCTACTACTGATTTTTTATAGTCACAACTGTTAGAATAACACATGTATTGAGCCCATGTTTTAGGCCCATTTATGCTTTCTCTCTTTTAGTCCCACATTTTGTATAGGATTTGTTCTCTCTCTCTTTCTCCTATATATTTGTATTCTCTCCTTGTATTTACATGCTCAATTAATACATGCAAGCTTTGAGCTCTTTCTACATGGTATCAGAGCCAGGTTTCGATTCTCGCGGTCTCCTTTCTTCTGACTGCACCTATTGATCTCTCGTGGACTGCCTCCCGCGGCCTCTCTCGCGGCCTGCCTTCGCGGACTGTTCGTTTCTATCCGCTTGCCTCTGCGGCTTGCTCCGCTCAGTCCTCTCCTTTTCTGCTACCTCCTGTTTCTCTCCTTCTCTCGTGGATTCACCCCCGCCCCACCCCTCTGTGCTTTTTATAGCCTTTCCTCCTCCTTAATCCGTGGGGCCCCCTTCTTTTCTGTCCGTCGCGACCTGTCTTCAGTCCGCCGGTTTGCTCTTTGCTGTGATCTGCCTGACCGTGCAGGCTGTTCCTTTCTCACCCGCATCTTGGTCGCGGTCACCTGCTCTTCTCCTCTCTGTCCGCGCGACTTGTCTCTACCCGCTGCGGACTTCTTCTCCTTGTCCGCTTCTGCTTTCCCCATATCCGTTTGTCTCTATACTCGCGGTTTGCTGCTGTGATCTGCCTGACCGTGCGGGCTGTTCCTTTCTCACCCGCATCTTGGTCGCGGTCACCTGCTCTTCTCCTCTCTGTCCGCGCGACTTGTCTCTACCCGCTGCGGACTACTTCTCCCTGTATGCTTCTCCTTTGGTCGCGGCCTCCTCCAGCCGCTTGTGTTTTCTTCACACCTTGACCGGACTGTCTCTGCTCTAGTCGTGCTGACTATTCTCTTCTTGCGGACTGCTCCTGTCCGCTACGGCCTGGTTCCTGTGCTTTGACCGCTACTGTGCTCACCTAGACCGTGCAAACTCTCTTCCTTTCCGCATTTGGGTCGCGATCTGTCTCATCGCTGGTGCCAGTGTGACCGTGCGGACTAGTTTTTCTTTCCGCTTTCTTGGTCGCGGTCTTCTGTCCTTCCCGCCGTGACATTGTCGTGCGACCTCCGGCTCTTTCCTCGGCGGTCTTCCCAGGTCGTCTAGGGTCTGCGGCCTGTCTCTATGACTTCTTCTGGTAATTCTACGAGCTCGGCGGCCAGCCCGCCTACTGTCCAACTGGCCTGTCCGCCAGACCGCCCGGCCTATTCTGCCGAACTCCGTGACGAGCTCCAGATCACTACCATCTCTCTTTCAGGCAAGAAAAACTTTATTCCATGGGTGCATTCAGTTCGGCGGGTTCTTCAGGCTAAGGGACTCCTACCTCACCTTACTCAGGCACCTCCTTCTCCCCTTACGGATGATTTGCTCCGCAATGACGGACGCGTTCAGACTTGGATTCTGAATTCCTTGGATGGTGAGCCTTATCAAATGGCTATGTACCACGACACCGCCAAGGCTATGTGGGATGAGTTACATTCCTTATACTCTGGCCGCGACAGCCTTCAGCATCTTTACGACATCCTTACTGACCTCTTCACTCTCGACACTGACGGCGCTTCCGATATGACCTCGTTTGTTGCTCGGGCTAAAACTCATGCTGAAGCCTGGATCCAGCATCATCCACCCACCAATGATCATGCTGCTCAGCGCGCTCAGAAGGAAGCTGCCTACATTGCCATCATCATGGCCCGCCTTTCATCTCATCTTCAGAGTCTTCGTGCTCAGGTCCTGGCTGCTCCCATCACACCATCTTTCTCTGATGTCTGCTCCATGATTCTTCGGGTCTCTCCTCCTCCAGACCCTCCTGCTCCTTCTCCACCGACGCTTCTTCAGCAGGCCCCTCCGCTCTTACCATCTCCTCCCACTTCTGCTCGGGGGGGGGGGGGGGGGGGGGGGGGGGACGTTCGGGGCCGTGGCCGTGGCCGGCCAAAGTGCTCCTTCTGCGGGAAAGATGGTCATCTTTAGGCGACCTGCTATAAGAAAATCGGCTACCCCCCTCGCCCGACAGCTTCTGTTGTTACTGAAGTCAGCTCTCCTGATCTTGAGACCGTACATCTTCAGCTCCAACATCTCCAGGGCCTGCTCAACCCATCCTCGGCCTCCGTCGCCTCTGTCTCCAACACTGGTACTGCTTGTCTCTCCACCAGCCCGGGTTGGATTGTGCACTCTGGTGCCACTCATCACATTACTTCGCACCGGCCTGCAAAGTACTCGGATTCTCCTTATCCGAAGTCTATCACTGTTGCCAATGGGGCGTTGTTTCCTGTCTCCGGCTCGGCAGATCTTTCTCTCACCCAATCCATCCCTTTTCGCTCGGCTCTTCATGTTCCGAGTTCACCCTTTAATTTACTCTCTGTTGGGCGCCTTACATGTGATCTGGATTGTTCTGTTATATTCGCATCTTCTTCCTTTGTTATACAGGATCGGCGGACGCGGACTACCATTGGTAGCTGGCAGTTGCGGAACGGGCTCTACCTTCTCGACGAATCTCCCACCATTCTGTCTTCTGTCTCCTCCACTGCCTGACATCGCCGCCTTGGTCATGCCCCTCTACCGGTTCTACAGCGGGCTCTTCCAGATCTTCCTTTTACTTCTTTTCAGTGTGATTCATGTATCCTCGGCAAACAACCGCGTTCTTCTTTTCCTTCGCATTGTACTCGGAGTGCAGCTTCCTTTGATCTAGTTCATTCGGATGTATGAGGTCCATTTAGGATTCCCAGTATATGTCGTTTCCGTTATTTTATCACCTTTATTGATGATCACTCTCGCACTATGTGGCTCTACTTACTCCATGAACGCTCTGAGCTTCCCCGGGTTTTTCGGGCCTTTGTCCTCGAGACCCGGACGCAATTCCACACCACACTCAAAACCCTCCGTACTAACAATGCTCGCGAATACACCAGCCACGCCTTTACCACTTTGTGTTCGGAATACGAGATTCTACATCAAACCTCTTGCGCTTGCACACCTCAGCAAAATGGGGTTGCCGAACGAAAGAACCGCCATTTACTCGATGTCGCCCACTCTCTCATGCTTCAAATGCATGTTCCCAAGGCATACTGGAACTTTGCGGTTTCCACTGGCTGCTTTCTCATCAACCGCCTCCCCTCCTCTGTCCTCAATTATGTTACTCCGTTTAGCATACTGTTTCCCTCCACTCCGGCTTTCCCTCTCCCACCCCGTATCTTCGGCAGCACCTGCTATGTCCACCACCTCGGGCCCTCCTCGGATAAATTTGATCTCCGGGCAGTGAAACACATCTTTGTCGGCTACTCCCGCACCCAGAAGGGCTGTCTGTTACTCACCCGTTACTCGCAAGATCACCGTTTCTGCTGACGTTACCTTCCGGGAAGACCAACCGTTTTTCCCTGCTCCGTTGCCTGCTGCGCTCCCACCGACTCCTCTCCCACCATCTTTACCCCGTCCCGTTATTCCCGCTACTACACCACATTCGCCCCGTTTCCCCTGCCCCCGTTCCTGCTACCACCAAACCACCTGTTATCCGTGTCTACACTCGTCGCCCTCCCAGTTCCGTTGCCCCTCTGCAGCCGGCCTTCACCACGGATTCTTCGCGTCCTTCTGATCAGGTAACGCCTTCCACTGCCCATCCTCTGGATGCCTACGTCTCGCTTCATCGCCTCTCTTCCCCTCTGCACACTTTTGTTACTTCTCTCTCTTCGATTGCTGTTCCTAACTCTGTGCAGGAGGCGCTTCAACATCCCGGCTGGCGGGCAGCCATGGAGGAAGAAATGTCTGCTCTCTGGGCTAACCAGACATGGACCGTTGTACCCCTTCCTCCGGGTCAGCAACCAGTTCGGTGCAAGTGGGTCTTTGTCATCAAACATGTTGCTGATGGGACGATAGACCGTCTGAAGGCTCGTCTTGTGGCTCGCGGCTTCACCCAGCAACAGGGGCTCGACTATGAGGAAACTTTCTCTCCGGTCGCCAAGCTCAATACCGTTCGAGTCCTCATCTCTGTCGTTGTTCATCGCCAGTGGCCCCTCTTTCAACTCGATATCAAGAATGCCTTCTTAAATGGGGATCTCCAGGAGACGGTCTACATGCAACAACCGCCCGGGTTTGAGACCACGGGGGAGTCTCAGGTTTGCCGCCTTCTTAAGGCTCTGTATGGTCTCAAACAATCTCCACGGGCCTTGGTTTGATAAATTCAGTAAGGTCCTTCGTGATATCGGGTTTACTCGAAGCTCGACCGACTTCTCGATGTTCACTCGCCACCGACCAACTGGGACGGTCCTTTTGTTAGTATATGTTGACGACATCATCATTACAGGAGATGAGTCACAAAGGATACATGTCGTCAAAGTGCATCTAAACTCGGTCTTCCAGACTAAGGACCTGGGAACTCTACAATACTTTCTGGGTCTTGAGGTTGCCCGGCGACCGGACGGGCTTATTCTATCTCAACAAAAGTACTGTATTGATCTTCTTCAGGATGCTGGTCTTTTAGGGTGTAAGCCAAGTGATACCCCCATGGATGTAAACCACAAGTTATGTGCTCAGGCATCTGACTCGGATCTTCTTCTCCAGAATCCTGAATATTATCGACGACTAGTTGGAAATTGATCTATCTCACGGTTACCAGACCAGATATTTCCTTTGTTGTTGGTCTTGTCAGTCGATACATGCACTCTCCTCGTAAATCTCATCTCCAGGCTGTTGAACGCATTCTCAGGTACCTAAAAACAGCCCCGGGTCAAGGACTTGTTTACCGGACTTCCTCGTCTGCTCCAACCTTAGTGGCATACTCTGATGCGGATTATGCTGGCTCTCTTGATGACCGGACGATCTACTAGTGGCTTCTGCACATACTTTGGGGACCATTTGGTTACATGACGAAGCAAGAAACAAGCGGTAGTTGCTCGATCATCAGCTGAGGCAGAATACCGTGCAATAACATCTGTTGTATCAGAACTGACGTGGCTTGAAAGTCTCCTCACTGATCTGGGTGTCAAATTACCTTCTCCAGCTCTTCTTCTTTGTGATAGCCAAGCGGCTATACATATCGCCAAGAACCCAGTCTTCCACGAAAGGACGAAGCACATTGAAGTCGATTTTCACTTCGTTCGAGAGAAAGTTCAAATGAAGAAGCTCGATCTAAAAGCATGTTCCAGGGACGGAACAAGTTGCGGATGTCCTCACAAAGGCTCTTCCCAAAGCATCCTTCTATCAATGTCTGTCCAAGCTTTGTGCATACGATTTGTACGCTCCAGCTTGCGAGGGAGTGTTAGAATAACTCATGTATTGGGCCCATGTTTTAGGCCCATTTATGCTTTCTCTCTTTTAGTCACACATCTTGTATAGGATTTGTTCTCTCTCTCTTTCTCCTATATATTTGTATTCTCTCCTTGTATTTACATACTCAATTAATACATACAAGCTTTGAGCTCTTTCTACAACAACCATCCCAAACAGAGCCTAAAATTTGATTTACTCGAATCCCACGTACAGTCGGTTAAAATTTGATCATTTACTTCAATCCAAAGCTGTATAACTCTTCCTATTAAGTCATGAATAACAAATTATATATCAATTGCATAAATGTAATTAACAAATTGTATAGTATTCTTAATGGGAATCTCACATTTATATGCTTGGTTAGCTATGTGCAAGCTAATTTTCAAAATGTTCTATTACATATTATGTAATCATGGTTTTAATATGGTTATCTAATACAACCCTGTTATATTTATGTACAGATTGTTGAAAAACTCCAGTGGTATGCACAAGATGGTGACATGGTATAATCTTTATTTAATTCTTTGATTTTAGTAAAAGTAGATGCAAATGCTTCATCTTTGATGTATCTTCTCATTGTTTTTTCGGATTGTTAACAAGTGCGGCAATTGGTTACCACAAATTTGATATTGATGGTATATATGGATTTTCTTTCACGGTCAAATGGTTTCTATTCTTTGAGAAAATTTTGTAGTGTTCCTTTTGTTTTGATTAATGAAATTTGTAGTAGAGTTAATGGATGAAGGATTTGGATTAATTTATCAGATACAATGATTTGTGCATTGAATGATACATGCAAAATAAATAAGTTTAGTCTTCCTTATCAAAGTCATATATTTTATTAGCAAATTTAATTTACTAAAGCCGTCTGACCTCTGACATAAGCTACTGGGATGCATGACAGGTTTGATTACGTTCGGGATGTATTACCTGCTGACCTTTTCCTTCTTCCTTTTTTAATAATGCTTGGTTTTTGTAATTAAAAAGAGTACCCGTTAACCACTATCCTTTTAGACAAAATATTTACACGTCACATGGACTTTGTGATATAATTTAAAGTGATGAAGCGTGATATGATTATTTGATATTGTTGATTTTATTTCATTCAATGCTAGGATATCTTTATTTAACTTTGATTTGTAACAAAAGTATTAAATGAAGAATTACAATTGTAAAATTCTTTCCTTTATTCTCATCTCCTCTGTTGACTATCTTCTCTCACACCCTTATAGTACTCTCTATCTGTTCCCTTTGTCTCTCCTATAGGTTTCTCACATTCTCTTCCTAAAAGTTTCCCGTGAGGGTTCCTTTCTCTCCAGCCATTTTTTTCAAATCTTGAAAAATTAAGAAAGATTTTTTTGATATTGTCATTAACGTCCTACCATCAAAATTACATTAAATTAGTTCCTCTTTTATATCAATTGGTATGACAGGCAAATTTTCAGAAGTAATTGCATTTTAACCTAGTCTAAAGCGGTTTCAATTTCAACTATTACACATTAAAGCAAAGAAAATTGAGTTTTTGTGCGATAGCTAGATTATGAATACAGCTGCTTGTTTCGCCAATCTAAAGAAAATTCAATTATGAAACATTATTGTGGCTATAAGCTTATCATGGAAATATGAATTTATGGATGAATTATAGTATGTGTCTGAGATTCTCGCATCATTTGCATTGAACGTGCTTTGGACTGAGATCTCGTGTGAGGCCGGACGTGGGTGAAGTCACGGTGGAGGGTTGAGTTCCTATCCAACTCCTATATCCTACTATCAACCCAACCTCTCTCACCCCGCAGGTCTTTGGGTGTGTTTGCTATGTCCATCTTCTTGGCCCTCCCTCCGACAAACTTGCTCCTCGGGCGGCCAAATATATGTTTGTTGGCTACTCCTGTACTCAAAAGGGGTATGTTTGGTACTCTCATTCGGATGGCAAGCTGGTCGTCTCCGCGGATGTCACCTTCTGCGAAGACCATCCCTTCCACTTACCTTCCCCCAACCCGTCTTCCTCTCCTTCTCTTCCCCGGCCTGGCGTACCTATCACGTCCTCCTTTCTGCCATCTCCTTCCTCCTCTATCCTCGCCCCCCCAAGGTTCCTCCGCCAGTTATCCGTGTCGATACTCGTCGCGGCTCCAAGGATGGTTCCCTGCCCCTGCTCCCAGTGACACCCCGACAATGGCGGTTCCGGCTCCTGCTTCTACGGCCCATCCCCTGGCTAATTACGTTTCTCTCCATCGGCTCACTCCACCTCTCTACGCCTTTGTCACTTCTCTTTCCTCTATTTCTGTTCCTAACACTGTGCAGGAGGCGCTTCAACATCCGGGGTGGCGGGTGGCCATGGACGATGAAATGCGGGCTCTCTGGGCTAACCGGACTTGGGAACTGGTTCCTCTTCCTTTTGGACAACACTGTGTTAGCTGCAAGTGGGTCTTTGTTGTTAAACATGGGACGAATGGCACTGTTGAGCGTCTAAAGTCCCGCCTCGTTGCCCGGGGTTTTACTTAGCAACATGACCTTGATTATGAGGAAACCTTCTCTCCGGTGGCAAAATTGAACACGGTCTGCTTTCTTCTCTCCTTGGTTGTTCATCGTCATTGACCTCTTTATCAGCTGGATGTTAAGAACGCTTTCCTCAATGGCGATCTGCAGGAGACTGTTTATATGCACCAACCTCCCGGATTTGAGACGACGTAGGAGTCTCGGGTTTGTCATCTTCGGAAATCTATTTATGGTCTCAAACAGTCCTCACGCGCTTGGTTTGAAAAATTCAGCAAGGTGGTCTGCGATATTGGCTTCATTCGGAGCTCGGCTGATTTCTCTCTCTTCACCCGACACCGGTCAACTGGAACTGTGATCCTACTTGTCTATGTTGACGATATCCTCATTACTGGCGACGATACTACAGGGATACAACATACCAAGCAACAATTGAACTTCGCCTTTCAGACCAAAGATCTTGGCAACCTTCGGTATTTTCTTGGGCTTGAGGTTGCACGACGCCCTGATGGTCTTGTGTTATCCCAAAGGAAGTATTGTATGAACCTCCTTCATGATGCCGACTATTCTGGATGTGAACCTACGGATACTCCTATGGACGCTAATCACAAGCTCTCGGCCCACAGCTTTGACTCCGATAAGCTGCTTACGAATTCGGAATACTATAGACGCTTGGTTGGGAAACTGATCTATCTTACGGTTACTCGACCAGACATCTCCTTTGCCGTGAGAGTCGTGAGTCGATTTATGCATGTTCCTCGGACATCTCATCTTCAAGCTGTCGAGCGCATTCTTCGATATCTCAAGAACACTCCAGGACAAGGGCTTGTATACAAGTCATCCGCATCTTTATCTCTTGTTGCATACTCTGACGTTGACTATACAAGATTCATTGATGATAGGCGTTCTACAACTGGTTTCTGTACCTACTTCGGTGGACATCTCATAACCTGACGTAGCAAGAAACAGACTGTGGTTGCTCTCTCTTCTGCTGAAGCCGAGTACCGGGCCATGACTGCTATTGTTTCCGAGTTAACTTGGCTTGAGAGCCTTCTGGGAGACTTGGGTGTTCGTCTCTCATCACCGACGACCCTATTTTGTGATAGTCAAGCAGCAATACATATTGCCATGAAACTGGTCTTTCACGAACACACAAAGCATATTGAAGTTGACTGCCACTTTATTCGGGAAAAAATACAGTCAAAGAAGATAGATTTGGAGCATGTCCCTGCTACAAACCAAGTTGCTGACATCCTGACTAAAGCTCTCTCCCGGCCGCTATACTACCAGATTTTATCCAAGCTTGGTGCCTACGACTTGTACGCTCCAGCTTGTCGGGGAGTGTTTGAAAAGCCTTAGTAAGGGCCCATCTTAGGGCCCATTTTTGTCTCCTTTTTCTCTCTTTGTATTTGTCCCACATCTTGGATTGAGATTTCTCTTCTTCCTCTCCTCCTATATAAATGTATTCATACTTGTAATTTATGATTCAAGAAGTATATACAAGGTTTGAGGCCTCTCTTTACAATTATTATGAATTTAATTCAGCATACATTTCATTTTAATTATCAATATCTGGGAAAATAAATCTGTCTTCCAAAACTACCATTGTGTAACGTGATTATTACTATTTGTTAGAAAAGCCCATGTAAATGGCCCAGTATTGGGCCCATGTATTCTTTATTTTCTTCTTCTCCTATTAGTCCCACATCATTGTATAGGATTTCTTCTCTCCTTTTCTCTCCTATATATTTGTATTCTCTCCTTGTATTTCAATACAAAATAATACATACAAGCTTTGAGCTCTTCCAATATGGTATCAGAGCCAGCAATTCCGACCTCGCGGTTTCCCCTTCTCTAACCGCCCGACTTTGCTTCTTAGCCTATCCGCTCTTCCTCTGCGGCCTGATCCTCTACTCGCACCGGGTAGCGGCCTGTTTCTACCCATCTCTTCTCTCAGCGGCTTCTCCCTTGTTAAGCCGCTGACCTCTCCTCTTCTTCTCTCCCTCCCGTGGATCCACCCCTCCGTCTTTTTTATAACCTCTCCTCTTCCCCGTGGGCCCCACTACTCTCTGCGGCTTCTCTTGCCGCTTGCAGTTTGTTGTCTGCTTCTAGCCGCGAGTTCCAGTCTCTCGCTCGAGTTCCTACTCGCGGCCTCTCTCCCCTAGCCGCTCGAGTTCCTACTCGCGGCCTCTCTCCCCTAGCCGCTCGAGTTCCTACTCGCGGCCTCTCTCCCCTAGCCGCTCGAGTTCCTACTCGCGGCCTCTCTCCCCTAGCCGCTCGAGTTCCTACTCGCGGCCTCTCTCCTCTAGCTGCCCGAGTTCTTACTCGCGGCCTCTCTCCTCTAAGCCGCTCGAGTTCCTACTCGCGGCCTCTCTCCTTTAGCCTCTCGAGCTCCTGCTCGCGGTCTCTGTTCTAACCGCTGCGTCTTCTCCCTCTCTTTCTCGCGCGGGCTCTCTCGTCAAACCGCTGCGACCTCTCCTTCTGTCCGCTGCGACTTCTCCCTGTACCCGTGCGGGTTGTCCTTACTTTCTCCCGCACTTGGTTGCGGTTTAGTTGTGCGCTCTCCTATTCGCGGCGGTCTTCCCCGACTGCATGGGCTCCTCCATTGACTCTACCAGACAGGCGGCTATTCCTCCTGCTGACCGCCCGGCCTCTCTTCCTGATCTTCGAGATGAGTTGCGGATCACCACTATGTCCTTATCTGGGAAGAAGAACTTTGTTCTGTGGGTCCACTCTGTTCGGCGTGTTCTTCAGGCCAAGGGCCTTGTGCTTCACCTTACTAACGCTCCTCCTGTCCCTAATACGGAGGATTGGCTACGCAATGACGGCCGAGTCCAAACATGACTCCTTAATTCGCTGGAGGGTGAGCCATACCAAATGGTCATGTACCATGAGACCGCCAAAGCCATGTGGGAGGAGCTTCACTTCTTATACTCTGGAAAGGATAGTCTTCAACACCTCTATGACATCATTACAGACCTTCAGTCTCTTGATGTTGGTGGGGCGGCTGACATGACCTCTTTTGTTGCTCGGGCCAAAACTCTGGCCGAGGCCTGGATCCAGCATCAGCCTTCTACCACCGACCTCGCTGCTCAGCGCGCGCAAAAGGAGGCTGTATGTGTTGCCATGATGATGGCTCGTGTCCCACCTCACCTTCAGAGCATTCGGGCTCAAGTTTTGGCTTCGGCTTCTACTCCCTCTCTCTCTGATGTCTGCTCTATGCTCCTTCGTGTCTCACCGCCCCTGGATCCTTCGGCACTCTCCTCTCCGGCTCTTCTTCAGCAGGCCCTTCCCCCCTTACTTCCCCCACCGTCTTCTGCTTGCGGTGGACGTTCCGACTCTCGCGGAAGGGGACGTGGGGGTCGGGCCCGTTCCAAGTGTTCCTACTGCGGCCGGGATGGCCACACGGATGCTGTGTGCTACAAGAAACATGGTTATCCTCCTCGCCCCACTGCGACTGCTGCTGATGGCTCCTCCTCCACTGGTACCGACCTTGCGGTTGTTCGCCTCCAGCTCCAGCAACTCCAGGGACTTCTTAGCCCTCCTCCTGCCTCTGTTGCCTCCACCTCTACTACATGTATTACTTGTCTTTCCTCCGGTCCGCGTTGGATCTTGGACTCAGGGGCTACTCATCACATCACCTCACTGCGGCCTCTCCAGTACTCGAATGTTCCTCATCCGAAATCTATCACAGTCGCTAATGGTGCGACAACTCCGGTCTCTGGCTGTGCCGACATCTCTCTTGCCCCCTCCATCTCTCGTTGCTCGGCTCTTTATGTTCCGAGCTCTCCTTTTAACTTTCTTTCTGTTGGGTGCCTCACTCATGATATGGATTGTTCTGTCACATTTACTCCCTCTTCCTTTTTGATACAGGATCGGCGGACGCGGACTACCATTGGTAGGGGACGACTGCAGGACGGGCTCTACCTTTTGGATACGTCTCCCACTATTCTCTCATCTGTCTCCGCTCTGGACTGGCATCGTCGTCTTGGGCATGCCCCTCTTCCTGTTCCCCAAAAGGCCCTGCCTGATGTATCTTTACCTGTTTTTTAATGTGATTCTTGTATTTACGGCAAACAATCGCGAACTTCTTTTCCTGCTCATTGTACTCGGAGCGCTGCTCCCTTTGATTTACTATATTCTGATATCTGGGGTCCGTTTAAAGTTACCAGTATCTCTGGATACCGTTATTTCATCACATTTATTGATGATTACTCTCGCACCACATGACTTTACCTCCTTCGTGATCGCTCTGAGCTCCCTCGCATATTTCGCGCCTTTATCCAAGAAACTCGCACGCAATTCTCCCAACTTTTAAAACTGTGCGCACCGATAACGCTCGCGAATACACCGGCCATGAATTTACCAACCTATGTGCAGAATTTGGTATTCTTCATCACACCTCCTGTCCCTATACCCCCCAACAGAATGGTGTTGCCGAACGGAAGAACCACCACCTCCTCGACGTTGCCCGCTCACTCATGCTCCAAATGCAGGTTCCAAAACTTTACTGGAACTTTGCGGTCTCCACTGCCTGCTTCCTCATAAACCGTCTCCCTTCCTCGGTTCTCAACTTTGCCACCCCATTCAGTCTCCTCTTCCCCTCCACTCCGGCTTTCCCTATTACACCAAGGGTCTTTGGCTGCACTTGTTTTGTTGACCTCCTGGGTCCCTCCTCCGATAAGTTGGACCCCCGGGCCGCCAAATCCATTTTTGTCGGCTATTCTCGCACCCAAAATGGCTACCTGTGTTACTCTTCGGTCACTCGGAAGGTCATCGTCTCCGCCGATGTTACTTTTTGGGAAGATCAACCTTTCTTCTCACCTCCACCTGCTCCTTTGTGAAACCACCTCTTTATTTTATATGTTAGGTAAGTGGTGTGGTGTGCTAATAGAGGCTGAAATCGGCTAAAATGAAGTGAACCGGCACCTCCCGGTCATTCGAAATGCGTGGCGTGCGGGTATTAAGCGGCGCCCGATAGGAATAAAGCAAAGGAAAGCCGTTGTTCCTCCTATTTTTCTCTCCCGATCCCGCACAGTAGCGCAGAAGGCGGACATTAGCCGCACGCCGACGGACGCTCCCGAGCGCTCGATCTTCCTCCGTTCTTCGTTATTTTCCCTCCGATTGAAAGGTAATCACTTCCTCTCTACTCCTCTTGCTTCTTTCATGAAATTTTTGCATGGATTGTAGATGGTAGAAACTTTAGATTTTAGGGTTTTCGAAAATCTTTGTTTATTTTCATTGGAAAAGTTTCTGTAACGATTTCTCTAGCTAAACCCATGAATTTGGGGGAAACCCTAGTAAAGGCTAACTCGATTTTGTTGTTAGGATTGAATTAGGTGAAACCCTAAATATCCTTAGCATGAATATTATGCTGCCCTTTCTCTAAACCAGTGAAAGTTCACTACGTTGAACCTAGGGCAGCAAAACCCTAAGGGTTCAAAGAGGTCTTTGACCTAATTAGGTCAAGTAGAACCCTCAAAAGGGATTATGACCTAATTAGAGACCTTAGTTGATATATTACAAATGAATAAACCTTGTTGTAATAATTAGGGCAGCAATCTCTTAAAAGATTTTGAGCGAGGGAAGCAAAATTGGCTAGGGCATAATGTTCCCTCGCCAATTGGACCAGAAGCCCCATGATTTCTAGATAGAATAACAAACAATTAACACCCTAAATAACTCCTTGACCTAATTAGGTCAAGTGGAGCCCGTCAAGACCATCTTGAAGTGGTTGACCAAATTATGTGTCTTTAACAATATTGTCAATGTACGATATGACTTCACGAGGTAGTAGAAAGCGAAATGACGATGGTGGTCGCAGGGATAAAGGTAAAGGGGTGAAAAAAGTGAGTTCTTACCCTTTGTAATCACTTAATTTTCATATTTATTTTTCATGCTTATATTTTTATGTGTATGCTATATGAAAAGAACAATGAAAATTAAATATATGAAAATAAAGTAAAGGAATTAAAGAAAAGAAAAAGTAAATGAACAAAGAAGTGAAATGAGCTAAGTTAGGGGTCAACCCAACAGTGGAGGTGGGGTGAATGTCCTCCCAATGATGAAATGAAAGGAACGTGCGAATATGAAAAAGCACGTTAAGAAATGTGTGCGAATATGAAAAGGCACGCAAACGCGCTATATAAATGAAATAACAGGTTAATATTCCCTTAACACTGCCCAATAATAACATGAAAAATCTAAAAAAGACTAAGAGAGCCCAACCCATGAAACAATATATGTATGAGTAAAAGATAAACCAGAGAAGAAAAAAATTCATAATAAGAAGATGATGAAAACAATTCATGTAATATAACGAGAGAGAACGTAATCAATATAAAGTATGAAATCCGTAAAATGCAAATAAGATATCATAGTAAAAAGGGAATAATGAGAATTCATTTTGTCTTTGACTAATAAAAAATGTAACTAAACAGGTAAAGGTGGATGCTTCCCCTGCTAGCTCTAGCAGGCCTCCTACACGCCGGGAAAAGATGTACAAGATCTAGGTGGATGTCATCACAGCCGTCTTCGAAGTCATGGATGCCCACAAGACGTCTTGTCGCGACCCGGACTGCCCCCACTACGAGTTTCAGTTTTATTTCAAATAGTTACTTATGGTTTTCACATGTTACAGTATAGCTTTTGGTTCTGAGTTACATGTATAGTTTTGAGCTTATGTGATAGTATCTGTATAGTTGTAGCTCAGATATTTTGATGACTCCTTTTGTTATATATATGTATCCAGTCACCTGTACTATACTGTATCAGATGTATGATAAATAAGATGGGATGTACTTTTCAGCACTTCTTTTACTCTGTCATGATACTTATTTATATATATACGCATTGATGATTATATAACTGTCATACTCTGAATTGCCTAGGAAATATAGAAGATGAATGAATATTGCGACGGTAGCCTAGTAAGAGGGGCCGTTACATCCTTCCTCCACGACGACATCTCCATCGCTCCCTATACCCCGCCCCGTCATCCCTGCTACTGCGCCTTTTGCCCTACGTCCTTCTACCCCTACACCTGCTCCATCCAAGCCACCAGGTATGCAGGTTTACTCTCGCCGTCTTTCTCCTCGTTCTGCTACCCCTCTGCAGTCGGCTTCTTCCACGGCTACCCCGTGCTCTGCTGATTAGATATCTCCCTCTACCGCTCATCCTCTGACAAATTATGTCTCCCTGCATCGCCTCTCCCCCCAACTACACACATTTGCCACTTCTCTTTCCTCCATTTTGGTTCCTAACACTGTGTAGGAGGCGCTACAACATCCCGGCTGGAAGGCTGCCATGGAGGAGGAGATGGATGCTCTCTTGGCCAACCAGACCTGGACTCTCGCACCGCTTCCCCCGGGTCAGAAACCGGTTGGGTGTAAGTGGGTCTTCGTCGTCAAACATGCAGCTGACGTGACGATTGACCGTCTGAATGCTCGGCTGGTCGCCCGGGGCTTCACCCAACAACACGCGATGGACTATGAGGAAACCTTCTCCCCGGTGGCCAAACTCAACACCGTTCGTGTTCTTATCTCGGTGGCTGTCCATCGCCGGTGGCCCTTACTGCAACTGGATATTAAGAATGCCTTTCTGAATGACGAATTGCAAGAGACTGTCTATATGCAACAACCTCCCGGGTTTGAGACCACGGGGGAGTCTCAGGTTTGTCGTCTTAAGAAAGCGATGTATGACCTCAAACAATCACCACGGGCATGGTTCGACAGGTTCAACAAAGCTCTTCGGGAGGTTGGTTTTTCTCGAAGCACGACAGACTTCTCGATGTTCACTTGCCACCGTACAGTGGGGACGGTTATTTTGTTGGTATATGTTGATGACATCATAATTACAGGAGATGACTCACAGGGAATACAGGAGGTCAAACGACATCTCAGTACTGTTTTTCAAACAAAGGATCTGGGACCCCTCCGGTATTTTTTGGGCCTTGAGGTGGCTAGACGGCCAGATGGTCTCGTCCTCTCCCAGCGGAAGTATTGTCTCGACCTTCTTCATGATGCAGGTTACTCGGGTTGTAAGCCGATCAATACCCCAATGGATGTGAATCACAAGTTATGTGCTCAGGATTCCGACTCAGATCTCTTACTTGAGAATGTTGAATACTACCGCCGTCTAGTTGGAAAATTGATCTACCTCACGGTAACTAGATCGGACATATCCTTCACAGTTGGTATTGTCAGCCGCTATATGCATTCTCCCCGAAAATCTCATCTTCACGCCGTTGAACGCATTCTCCGATACCTCAAAACGGCCCCTGGTCAAGGATTGGTCTACAAGATCTCATCTTCAGCTCCTACATTGATAGCGTACTCTGATGTTGATTATGCTGGTTCTCTTGATGATCGCCAGTCAACAAGTGGGTTTTGCACATACTTTGGAGGACACTTGATTACGTGGCGGAGCAAGAAACAAGTTGTTGTGGCTCGATCATCTGCTGAGGCTGAATACCGGGCAATGACATCTGTAGTGTCTGAACTAACATGGCTGGAGAGTTTTCTTACCGATCTTGGTATAAGACTTCCTTCCCCAGCCCTTCTCCTTTGTGATAGCCAAGCAGCGATACATATTGCCAAGAACCCGGTATTCCACGAGAGAACTAAACATATTGAAGTTGATTGCCACTTCATCAGAGAAAAGGTTCAAATGAAGAAGATTGACTTGAAGCATGTTCCCGGAACAGAACAAGTTGCGGATGTGCTCACTAAAGCTCTTCCCAGTACACTCTTCTATCAGTGCTTGTCCAAGCTTGGTGCATACGATTTGTACGCTCCAGCTTGCAGGGGAGTGTTAGAAAAGCCCATGTAAATGGCCCAGTATTGGGCCCATGTATTCTTTATTTCCTTCTTCTCCTATTAGTCCCACATCATTGTATATGATTTCTTCTCTCATTTTCTCCCCTATATATTTGTATTCTCTTCTTGTATTTCAATACCAAAATAATACATACAAGCTTTGAGCTCTTCCAACACTATTATTTATATGATAATGGTCATCTTATGAAGTATATGAATGATGCTAATAAATATGTTATGGTTATTATGTGTAAGTTCATCCCATTTCAAAACAATCTTTTCATGGTGATGGATAGCACTATACCTTAACTTCTTGAACTCCAAAGGTTTAGAAGCCAATGTTAGTTATTGAAGTTCAGACATTTGTGCCACCTACATCAGTTTTGGAACTTGATCTTCTTGATGAGTTGATTTATGAAGATTGTTATTGTGGGATCTTGCTTATGTAGATAAGCTTGATGTTAATAATCAATTATTATTAATTGAACCTCCTTTTGAACCTATCCGTATGATTGTACTTGACATTATTCTTGTGTTTATATATGAGATATTCCCTTCGTCTTCTAGTTGGGACTATGATATATTTTGCTACTTTGATTATCTTGATTGACAACTTTTTCACAACTTATATTCATGTAATATTAGTCACCAAAAATTTTGGGCCTAAAGGAGTTGCTGCATAGTAGAAGATTATTATATGCATTTAGTCGTGCTTTGTTACTTTATTTCAGTTTTATTTCACTAATCATTATATTTTCCTTCATTTTGAATTTAATTCATTTAAGGGGTTATCTTGATTTGAAAGTATATTATTTTGATTTAATCCTTTAATAATTTTCCTATAAATTGGGTTCTGTGGCTTGTAACCTCTCTTGACGAACTTTCATATTCTCTCTCGACGACCTTTCCGATTTCTTCTTGGCGATGCTTCTAATTTTTCTCGACGGTGTTTCTATCTCATGGAGAAATAGAAATTTGTGTCAGGTATCATAACAATGTTTCTTTTTCATGGATACCTAGATACATTCCTTCTGATATCGGCCGACCCTCAGTTGGGCAGATCCAAGTACTTTTACCGCGACCTTCTCTATAGAACCTCCTTACTTCCGTTATAGTTCCCTTCCACCATTGGGTGACTCCGCCAAAGAAAATTGACAAATCCTCGATATCCTGAATATGTTCCAGGCTGATTCTCAGCACCAGGAACGTTGTGCAGCGATAGAAACACCATAACATCGATCCTCATCATAGATTCATACTTGATGATGAACATACATCAATAAAGGAGGGGTAATGTGTTATGTATCTTTAGTTAATGAGTCTTATTATGTATATTTAGTTGAGTCATTGTAGAAAGGTGCTCATGACACCACATTTACTCTTTCTTTACATTTCTTTTTATTATGCCTGACATTTTCTTTATTTTGCATTTGTATCATGCATTTATTTTTCCTATATTTTATTTTATGATTGAAGTTGTGGTGGTGTATACCCTATTTATTTTTCCTATATTTTATTTTATCTAAGTTATATGTTTTTACTCTAGGTTAGCCAGAGGTGTGTTTTTTGATTTGGTCAGGTCGAACCTTATTTTCTTCTCTACTCGTATGTTGAGCTTATCCGTAATCGAGTATAAACCTGTTTTATTCCTATTAGATGTTGTTATAACTAAAAATATTAATGCCAGAAATAAAAAGAGGAAAAACAGAAATTAGAAGAAAAACTTCTGTTTACAAAAAAAAGTGAAATAGAGCTAGTTTTTAAAGAAAGTTCTGTCAGACGACCATTTCTCTTTTCATTGTTTGAATTCAATAGAATGAATGATTCCAGGCATTAAGGGCGTGAAAGGATATCCCATTATTTTGCCTTATAATGTCCTTTCCTTTCTGGTGAATAAGGCACGGATCTGATATTCAGCATAAAAGGGAGAAAATGGAAAAATAACCACAAAAAATAACTCTCCGCCTCTACACACCAACCAAAACAGTACCGTATTACTTTCCAGGAGTGCCGTGAATTCTCTCCTTCCCTCTTCCACTTGTAAGAAAATTCAGTCAGCAGATCCTTTCTCGTTTCCATTGTTTGAATTCAATACAATGGGTGATTCCAGGCATTAAGGGCTTCATAGGATATCCCATTATTTTTCTTTCTAATATCCTTTCCTTGCTGGTGTGTAAGACATGGACCTGGCATTCAGTATAAAAGGGAGAAAAAGAAAACACATACACCCAACAAATGAGAAAAGAAAACAGTAGCCTATTACTTTCCAGGAGAGCCGTGAATTATTTGGAGACAGTCGAGCCGCTCAAGGTCATCGTGGTAGAACACAAGCTCTTGCTTGAATATCGTTAGAGATTGTCGATCTTCCTTCGTTTCGATCAACATGAAGGCTTGGGAGTCGTAGGATTCTCTGGAGGTCCTTGGTATGCCCTCTCCTCAGAGTGTAGTCGTATTTGAATGAGATTTGGTGAGGATCTTAAGATAATAAGATGCATTTGAATGCTATTGCCGGGCGGTAGCAAGGTATCGCCGGCGGTAGATGAACAACAAAGGATTTCTTTTTTGGCTTGAGCTAGCGCAACACAGTAGATAGGAGGCGGATCATTCCATATAGAGGCTAGAGCTCCCCTAACTATAGGTAGATGTCACCTGTGGTAGTCGAACGATAAAGCCTTCCTTCTAGAGAAGCGAGCTAACGCCTTGTGGTAGGTGCCATCGCCGAGTGGTATCAAATCTTGAATTTTGCCGCCATTTCTGTTACAAACAAAAATCGTTGATGAGCGATCCACTCAAAGCAATGCGCATGCGCGGGAGAGTGAGCGACCCAAAACCACAAACATTGCATTCATAAAAGATACATATGCGAGACGTAGGGAGAGTCCCAAGAGGAGAGAGAAAGATAGAGGGATGAAGAGAGAAAGAGAGAGTGGTGGAGACCAGCCCCGACCAGGTCGACGAAGAATTCCCGACGCCGCACCAGTCCGGACCTCTTTCAACCCTGAGATTTACATATTTTATTTGTTATGTTGTATTGTTTGTAATTTGTGTGGGAATATATATATATATATATATATATATATATATATATATATATATATATATATATATATATATATATATATATATATGTGTGTGTATAAGTGTCTTGTTAAATGTATGTGAATATATATATATATATATACATACATACATACATACATATATATATGGCTATATTTAAACCCCTTCAAAAGAGCAGGCCCAGTCAACCCGTGCAAGTCATTTCGATTCTAGCCGGACCATTTCTATTCCAACAGAGCACTGTTCATCTTTCGGTTCATCCATGGCAATCCACAAACTTAGGGCATGCTCCAGCAACAGCCTCCCCGCGTCTTCCGCGCACGATTCCGCCGCTCCTCAGCTCGCGCGTCGGCAGCCCACGATCGAGCTTCAACCGCCGGCCCGCGTTTTCTCCACCAAACTGCTTCGCTGCAACCGCCATGGCCGATTCCTCATCGCACTGGATATCTGGTTTGAAACCCTATAAATAGGGGGGATATGTATGTATTAGGGATGGATGTTGAAAATGTATTGTGTGATTACTAATTGGTGTTCTTCCCGTTTGAGAAGATAATTAATAGTGGTTTAGGTTTGCGGTTTGTGTGATTCCCGTTGAAGCTTCTGCTAGATTGAATAGAAAATTCCATTGATTTCCGGTTCGGTGAAACCTGTAGGTAATTAGGAGAAATTGTGATTATGCTTGTCCAGTAGTCGGAATGTCCTGCTGTTTCAGAGGGATGATGAACAATGGAGGTAGAGGTAAAAAATTGAAGATTGATGCTTGTCTTCTTGAGTGAAGGCTTGCGTTTCTTTGGCTTCCTGTAAGTGTTGTCGTTGAAATGTTTATGTAATCCCTGTAGATGAATGTTAGTGTAGGAGTTGTTTGCTGCCATTGTTGTTTTCCCAATTGAAGAGGAAGGTGATCAGTGAGTTGTGTTTTTTTTTATTCAGTGAACAGTGAACATAGAAGTCACTATGATTTTATATGCATTTATTTCCCGTGAGTGATGACTTGAGTTAGGGATAGGGAATTTAGGTTAGTTTTGTGCTTTTACGATTTTGTGGATCCACCGTGAGTGATAGAGATTTCGTTGAACATCTAGTGTGAGAGTGAGTGAATTTTAGGTTTGTTAGTTTGTGGCTTTCTTACCTTGTTAAGTGATTCCGTGGAACCACCTCGTGTGAGGGAGCGATTTAATTTCTTGTGCCCGTGTGCGATAGCGGTCGACCTCGGAGCAGAGATCGAAGGTGACAAGGAGTTTCTCGCGTGATCGTCATCGACTTCGAAATACGAAGACGTCTCTTCCGTGGGTAATTGTTTCCATCTTTTCTTTTGTGTGTGCCTCGATATTTTCTCATAGGATAATAGACTGTTTGTTGGGTTTTCGCCCGAATTTTGTCAACAAACGCTACGTTGAAAACTCCAAATGGAAACGTATTTGGAGTTCATGATTTCTGTTTTGCTACGACAAGGGGAACGGAACGAAAGCTGCGAACTTTCTTCCCCGGATTTAAAACTGAACCATTTTATTTAAGAAAATTCAATTAAAACAAAATAGCGATTTGTGCTTTCGAAAATCTAAGCTGCGTAATTTCTTAAATAAATGCAACGCCCGCTTAAATTTTAGGGAATTGTTATTCACACCTCACAATTGAATATTCATACCCAGAATAATACAAATTTTAGCATATTTTTTCCTTAAACTTATCTGATATTTGTACCCGACACAAACTTCGTTTATGTTTCTCTCGAGTCTTAAACTCCAGCAGCCGAACATTCACCTCTCCTCTCGCAGTCTCACCTCTCTCTCACAGTCTCTCGCTGGCTGTCCGATAATATCTCGCCACCCGTGGCGCCCTCTATTTCGTCGCACCTTCCGCCCATCTCCTTGTCGTCGGTCAATCTATAAATAGTTCGTTTTAGGTCTTATGTGTATGTTCTAGCATAACAACAGAGTAAGGTAAGTCCAATAATAACCCACTCCTAAGTCCACGAGTTCCTAAAGCCGAGTTGAATTTCGGTCGAAGACACTGGCGGTTTGTGGCGACGGCGACGACGACGTTTTCGGTGTAGCGTCGGCGATAGCAGTTTGCGGCGACGACTATGGCGGTTTGTGGGGACGGCGATGACGGTTGGCGCGGCGGTGACGATGATGGCTGTTGGCGCGCGACGACTAAGGCGGTTTGTGGCGACGACGATTTTGGTTACGTCGGGGAAGGTTCGGATATCCGCACCTCATGCATGGTGTGCGGGCGCGGCTAACGCCTCTCAGGAGAGCTCATCGTTTTTCTTAATATTATTATGTATGGGTACAAATATCAATTATGGGTACAAATATTCATTTTGGGTACAAATATCAATGAGTTACAAATATCCATTTATGTGGTACCTCTAACAATTCCCTAATTTTATTAAAAAATTCATTAAGCATCGCATGCATTTAGGGTTTCCTAGAAAAAAGCCGACAGCCGCGTAAACCATACATGTCGTCCTGCATCAGAGAGCCCATGCACATGATCCACCAGGAAATCCAAAACCTCAAGCCTCTCCTCCATATGTATGAGGGAGGGCATACATAATACTATTAATAATACTCATTAGTTATTATATGAGTTTGTCACGCCGGCTTCCATATGTGTGCTTTATGAATTCCGATGCGGGGGTCGCTTGAGTAAATGTGTGAGCGTAACACTATATCATTATTGAAAATCGACCTTGTCCTCAAGGTCAAGTTTTATTCTTTTGTCGTGGTCTTTAAGGATTTTGATGAGAAAAAAGTTGTGGATGACTAGTGGTGGTTGCATGTGATGAACGAATGAAAGTGTTGAAAAAGGAAGAAAAAAGTTGGGTGAAATTTTCGGTGGAATAATGGTGGGGCTGTGGAAAAGGAATTGACGGATCGATTTTTGAATGGAGAGGATGAAATTGTGTGAAAATATGAAGGTGAAAAAATGTGATAGTGGAATGTATAAGGTAAGTTACGAGGCACCAAACACGAGGCTCAAGGGTGATAAAAGATATTTGATGTTGGATGGTATGAGGCTGCAATTGGGAGGTTAAACTGGGTGTTTGAGGCATGGTTGTACCGGTGAGGGCATATGAAATGAAAAAATAGGCTATATGAGGAAGGGGATAAGGTTACAGGCCATCAACTTTAAGGCCTAGTTTATTGTGTCCGACAGTTGTAAGTCCTGGTAAGGGAAATAAAAAGGAGGCCGTACGACTGCTACCTATGAAGCACCGACACTTCAAAATGTCCAGCGTGTCGGTGTCAGACTCTCCGACACTCGTCCGACTCTCTGACACTCGTGTCAGAAGCCCTACATGTTTGTTCAAGCGGGACTCGCGTGCCCCGCTCAATCAGACATGCGTGTCCCGCTCAATCGGACACGTGTCCCGCTCATTCGGGCACGTGTGTCGCTAAGCTAGTTACTCATGGTGAGACGGGAGGAAGTTTCTCTTGAAAGTGCAATTTTCGTGAAAAATATTTTATAAGTTCAAATAAAAAAGTAAGAGCAATTTTTGTAAATGTTAGAATAACGAGTTTTGCTCCTAAAAAGTGTCTTTGCCCTTTTCTAACATTTAGAGTAGTGAAGACAGATCTATTAGTGGGGTGAATATTTTCTCTAGAAAAAAGAGATTGAAAGTGGAGGAAAAAGTTTTGCTTGAGATTTCATTATCTTTACTGATGATATATAATGCTAATGTGCTAATGTTATATCATTTTTTGATCTTTAGTTAAATTTTGCATTTGAATATTTGATAAGTAATATTTAAACATGACTTAGTTTATTTGAATATTTGTTCGTTATTCATTTTTTTTTTTTTAAAAATATTTTAGGATTTTCATAATTATAAAAAATAAATATTTAATATACATGTCCCAGCGTGTCAGAATATGGTATTTTTTGAGAATTAACGAGTTGCGTGTCGCATAGTATCGTGTCACGTGTCGTGTGTCGGTGCAACATAGGCTGCTACAACTCTGCAAAAATGGGCAGAGCAAGAGAGACTCCTCTATTTGAGCCTGAAACAAGCCCAACGAGTTGCTGCAATGGAGCTACACTGCTGTAAGGGGAGACAAACGGGGATGGGTTGAGCGGAGTAGACGTCGATGCCTGCAAAGATGGCTCTAGAGGGGGAGGATAAGGACCATGGCATGATTTCTTGGTGAAGAGGCTGACTGTTTATCCCCGTTGGCATCAGCGGTGGAGGACCCTGGGGTGGAGGGCCGCTCGACATCCTCGTTGTTGGGAGGGAAGAGTAAAGAGCGGCCTAGGTTGGTGGCAGGGGAGTCGGGGAAAAACGTCGGTCGTAGTATTGGACTTCTATTCCTATTTCCTTGTGACAAACGTGGCAGAGGATCCCTGCACGACGAGGACAGACAACATCCGAGCTATAGAACCGATCAGTGCTGGCCTGTTGGTCGCCCTGAATATGCGAGTGTGCAAGTGATAGCCTGAATGCAGAACGTCTGCGTCGGAGGCTATGGCGGCACGATGTTGGTTACGACTGGGGAGAAGCCTTTAGCCCGAGCACCTGAGATGGAGGGGCTGGTGACCGGTGACGGCGAGGGTAGCGAACTGACGAGATGTGTCACTGCGGGGATGCGATCGAGCCCGTCAAGTTTATCAAGTTTTACCATGCAATGTTGCGCAATGGAAAGGAGGTTTGTGTGCAGTGTTATGCCGATTGAGGCTCCTTGTGAACGGATGCAACGATGGAGGACATGCATGAAGAGGATGTTGTCCAACCAATGGTCCGATAGGAGTGATGTGAAAAATTCTGGCTACGGAAAGTGCGGTTGAAAAAATGGTAGGTCAGACCAATTGTTACGAACATGAATCGTTGATGAGCAATCCGCTCAAAGCGATGCGCGCAAGAGAGTGGGAACGTGTCAAGAACACGAACATTGCATTCATTCATAGAAGATACGTACGCTCTTGAAAATCGAATTTGTCCTCAAGGTCAAGTTTTATTCTTTTATCAAGGTTCTTTAAGGATTTTGTTGAGGAAAAAGTTGTGGGTGACCAGTGGTTGCTGCATGCGCCTTGAGGGGAATGAATGATGAGGTGCTAAAAAAGGAAGAAAAAATTGGGTGAAATTTTGGTGGAATAAAGGTTGGGTTGTGGAAACGAAATTGACGGATCAGCCTCTGGTGGGAGAGGGTGAAATCTGGTGTGAAAATATGAAGGTGAGAGTATGTGGTAGAGGAATGTATAAGATAAGGTACATGTGGCAGCAAATGCGGGGCTCAAGGGTGATAAAAGATATTTGATGCAGTATGAGATGAGGTTGCAGTTGGGAGGTTAATACCAGGGGTTTGAGGCATGATGATATACCCGTGGGGGCATAAGATAGGAAAAAGGCTATATTAGGAAGGGGGTAAAGCTTCATGCCATCAACTTTAAGGCCTGCTTTACTCTGTCTGACAGTTGTACAAGTCTTGGTAAGGGAAATAAAAAAGGAGGTCGTGGGAAATAAAAAAGGAGGAATAATCCCAACGTGTGCAGCAATTAACAACACTGTTTCTGGGAAACAAACGACGCGGGTGGAGTGGAGGAGCGATGTGTCGATGATGTCGCAGAGGGGAGGATGGGGACCGTGGAAGGATTTTTTAGGGAAGAGATCGCCCGCTATCCCCGTCAGTATCAACGATGGAGGACTCGGGGGGGGGGGGGGGGGGGCTCGACACCCTAGTTAATGGGAGGGACGAGTAAGGAGCGCCTGGGTCGGCAGCAAGGGAGTCGGGGATAAACGTTCAGTGGCAATATTGGACTTCCCTTCCTAATGACAGTACTGGCGGAGGATCCTTGCACGACGTGCCAAACATCAACCGAGCTATTGAACCGATCAGTGGTGGCCCGCTGGTCGCCCTAATATGTGAGTGTGTGGGTGATAGCCTAAATGAGGGACGCCTACACCGGAGGATGTGGCGGCGCGACGCTGGTTGTGACTAGGGAGAAGCCCCTAACACGAGCGCTTGGGATGATGGAGAGGCTGGTGACCAGTGACATAGTGAGGGAAACGAACTAAGGAGATGTGTCACTGCGGGGATTCAATCTAGCTCATCGAGTGTATCAAGTTTGTCCTTCAGACGATGCACTATGGTGAGGAGGTTTGTGAGCAGAGCGTTGTCAATTGAGGCTCTCGTGAATGGAATGCGACGATGGAGGACATGAACGAAGAGGAATGTTGTCTAACCAGTGGCCGGACCAGAGTGTTGGGGAAAACTCCGACGACGGTAATTGCGGTTGGAAAATGGACAGGTCAGACCTATTGTTACAAACATGAATCATTGATGAGCGGTCCACTCAAAGAGATGAGCGCAAGAGAGTGTGAGCGAGTCAAAACCACGAACATTGCATTCATCATAAAAGATACGTACTGCCGTTAAAAATGTCTTCAAAGTCAAGTTTTATTCTTTTGTCGGGTTCTTTTAGGATTTTGATGAGGAAATAGTTATGGATGACCAGTGGTGGTGCATGTGTCGAGGAGAACGAATGAAGTGGTGGTGAAAAAGGAGAAAAAGGATGGGTTAAATTTTCCGTGGAATAATGGTCTGGCTGTGGAAAAGTAATTGACGGATCAGCCTCTGGAGGAAGAGGGTGAAATTGGGTGTGTGAAAATATGAAGGTGAGAGTATGTGGTCGAGGAATGTATAGGTAAATTATCAGGCAACAAATGCGGGGCTCAATGGTTATAAAGATATTTGTTGTTGGATGGGATGAGGCTGCAGTTGAGAGGTTCAATTGGGGGTTGTAAGGACATGGATGTACCAATGAGGGCATACGTGAGAATGGCTATATAAGGAAGGGGGTAAAGCTTCAAGCCATTAACTTTAAGGCCTGGCGTGCTGTCCCCAACAACTGGAAGTCCTGTAAGGGAAATAAAAAAGGAGATGGGAAAAAATTATTACGCCCACCTAGCGTTTCAGCTTAAGAGAGCAACAACACTCAACACTAACACTCAAGCCTTTATCCCACTATAGTGGGGTCGGCTATCCATATTCATAAGGGTGACTAAATTTTACGCTAACCGTCTACCTAACACAACCGCTCACCATTTTTTCATCCGGGCCTTGGGACCGACATAGGCTGGTTTCAGCTTAAGAGGGCAGCGAAGAGAAAAAATAAAAATGCCCGAAAAGGGTTGAATATCAGCACCCTTATGGCGTTCAATTCAATTCAGCGCCATCATGGGCGCTGACTAAGACAACGCCCAATGGGCATTTATTAAATTCTAGCGCCCATGGGCGTTGACGCCTATGGGTGATAAATTTATTTAGCGCCCATGTGGCCGTTGGTTAATTTCATGTGGCGCAAGTTAATCTAGCGATGTAATTCAACGTCGTTCTGCGGGCGTGATGTAATTCAGCGTCTGTTCTGCGGGCGCGATTTAATTCAGTATCATGTCATCATTTGATTAACTGATGTAATGGATGTGTTGGCAGAGATGTATGAATCAAGGCAGCGTGCAACTTAGTCGGTCATCCAAACGTTGACTTTTGATATTTTTGCTCTAATATTTTTTGAATCTTGTATTTTTTATAATCTGCACACGTAAACATAAAATACCGTGAAAAATACCAATTCAAATAATAAAAATAATCGTTAAAATATGCTTGAAATAAATGTAGTTTCATGCTCTTTATCACCAACCAGAAGGTACCCTTGACCGCTGTCTATGTGGAAGGTTTGATGCTCTATTGGTTACGTTGGGCACTTTTGCAGATTCCTGATCTCTCCTAGCCCACTATGACGCAATGCCTACGAGCGCCTCCGCTCTGTGCGCTTGTCCGACACCATGACCTACTTACATTGACGAGTCATTGAGGTTTCCACTCACTTGCCCGACCTATCCCCGACCACTACCTGTGGTACTTCCTTTGGGATCCACAACCCTACTTTTAGGCGCGACTCCGGGTCCACAGTCTGACTACTCTTTCCCGCACCATTTAGCAAGCTCGTTGCCCTCGTCCTGCCACCCCATTAGTTGCTTCCACTGCCGCCTTTGCCACCAAAATCTCTGCCTCCTCTTCCCCTCATGGATCACCCGCCCCCATTGCTAGCTCACAGCTGCCAGTTTCGCTGGCCCCACCTTCATCGACGCCATGATTATTCCAGCACTTATCTCATGGGCAGCGCCTCGATTTTCTTCGCTAGGGTTTTTGCTTTTGCTTCCAGCAACCGTACTTGCCCACCCACGTCTACGCTTTCATAGACTTGTGTGTGTTGGTGGGATCTGAAGATGACGTCTTGACTTCAGAGACTTGGACCCCCTGACGCTTGCGGATGACCCCTACGGATCTCGACCTTGAGGACAAGGTCATTTTTTTGGGAGGGGTGTTTTTTACGAATACGACCTCTTAGCCACACATTGTGTCTCCCTCTGCTTATGTTGGTCTAAGGTGCATTATCGTAATTTGTGTATCTCACTCCTCTATATAGTGGAGTGGTTGTGTCTCCTATTTTGGTTTCTTAAGCACAGTTGTCAAGGCGCGCACCTAGGCGCGCCTGAGGCGCCGGGCGCACCGGGCGCAGCCCGCCGCGCCTCAGCACGGCTGAGGCAGGCGATGTTCCCAGGCGCGCGCCTTACAGGCTCCCAGGCGCGCCTCGGCCTTTCAAGGTTTTTTTTTTTAAAAAATTGATTTGGGCAAAAACTTGATCTTAGACGCACCTGAGGCACCCCTAGGCGCACTTGAGCGCCCAATTCGCTGAACCTGGGCGCCCAATTCGCTGATCCTGGGCGCCCAATTCGCTGAACCTGGGCGCCCAATTCGCTGAAACCTGGGCGCCCAATTCGCTGAAACTGGGCGCCCAATTCGCTGAAACTGGGCGGCGAATTGGGCTTTCAATTCGCTGAAACTGGGCGAATTGGGCGCCCAATTCGCTCAGTTTCCTTTTTTTCCCATTTTTGCGCCTCACGTGCCTCAGGCGCGCGCCTGCGCCTTGCGCCTAGACTCCAGGGGCCCTTTGCGCCTCGGTGCGCCTTGCGCCTTTGATAACTTAGTTCTTAAGAACTTATGAATGTAGGCACTCCTAGGTGAGAGAGGCTCGTTGTGGGAACCAACCCTCAAGATTTCGTGTCGATCTTGCCTCGACAATTGTATCTTTATTTTAATGTTTAAACTTACAATTTTTTGTTCTATATAGAGGTGTGTGTATGCGTTTGTCTATACTATTTTTGGTGAAAATTTATCTTTCCACTTTTGCCCTCCTTTATTACTAATTTTCTAACTTTTCATAACTAAGTTTAATTAGTATGTTTTTAAAATTTAAATAAGTGTGCTTGCATCCATTCAATTTCTATTAAGTTTGTATCCGGCATCAAAAAGAAATTTTTGAGGATGACAAACAAATGATTAATTTTCATGTCGGGTTAAGGGGGAACCTCGTGCACGACTGCTTATATATGTGTGTGTGGGAGGGGGGGAGGGGCACGCGCATATGCAATACACATGTGCTTATACATATAGACACATACATATACTCATGTATACACGTGTTTATACATACATATGCACGCATATACACACACATTCTATTGAGATGTTCAATTACTTGAATTTGTTCATTAGAGAGACTCTCATTCTAATATATACAAGTGGGGTAAAAAGGAAAAATACATAAAATTTGAAAATTATAGGTAATAACAATACATGCTAACACCCCCCTCAAGTTGGGGGTGCAATGTTAACCATGTCCAACTTGGTAATGATCCTTCCAAAAGCACTCATACTCAATACTTTTGTGAGGATGTCTCCCGGTTGTTGTTCAGACGGAATGAAGAGTGTATATGCAAGTACTTTTGCTATGTTTTCTTTAATGTGTGTCAATCTCAATGTGTTTGGTACGATCATGTTGAATCGAGTTTTGAGGAGTGCTAATGACCACCTTGTTATTACAATATAGTCTGATTGACTCATTTTTCTTAACGACAAGATCCTCAATAATTATTTCAATCCATAGTATTTCACAGATTTCATGTGTCATGACTATGAATTCAGCTTCAGCACTGGATCTAGCCACCACATGTTATTTTTTTGATCCTCCATTTAACCAAATTCTCACCAACCAAAGTGTCATATTCTAAGGTGGACCGTCGATCATCATCTGGTCCAGCCCAGCTTGCGTTTGTGTAGACTTCAATATTTATCTTATTATTTGGTGAGAATAGGATACCACTCCTAAGAGAGGACTTGAAGTATCTGAGAATACGATTGACAACATCAAGATGGTAAGTATTTGGAGAGTACATGTACTGGCTGACACCAAAATAGGGCTCGGGCCTCGTTTGTCTCTGCGGATTTTGCGCGGATCCAATCTGCGCAGAGTCCAACACGACTGTAGTGGCCTTCACACATCTGATTTCTGCCAAAAATCTATGGAAATCGGCCACGGGGCGGATCTCCGCTTTAGTCCCGCCAAAAGGCCCGCGGCCACAACTGAGTGATGCTGTTCGCGCAGGATCCGCCTTTGCCAAATGTGGTCTAGATCTTCATGAAGAGTCGGCAGACTGCCTACCAAAGGAGTGGCTGGACGTGCATGGGTCGTGTGTGAGAAAAGACAATGTTGTGAGAGTTGACACCTGCGGGAGTCTGAGCACGAGAAGTTGTATGACTCCTATCTTCTATGATCAACTGTATCCCAGATTTTGCAATTTGTTAGCAATGCTCAACCTAGATCTACCCATGATAGTTGAAGTTACACACAAATTTCAAGAGAGGTGCAACCTGTAGTTATGCTTACTTCCAAGGGAAGTTTTGGTAATTATTCATATATATATATATATATATATATATATATATATATATATATATATATATATATATATATATATATATATATATATATATATATATATATATATATATATATATATATATATATATATATATATTTTTATATACATATATTTATATATATATATATATATATTGATATTTAGTGAGAGGTCTACTTTTTTATTTTAGACTTTGTATCAATCATACTCCAGTTTATGACAGACAAATACTGCATTCTTATCTTAATTTTGGAGAAGTTAGCAAATTGCCTTAAACCGTTCTTTCTGGATGTCATAGATTAGCCTCATTTTTGAACTATGAATAGTATCCATCATTGCATTGTTAATCCTTGCTGCTCAATGACTAAACTGCCCATTTTCTTCTTTGTTATATTTATTTATTTTCAAAGATTAACTTTGATGCAGCTTTATGCTACATCATTTGTTTTTATCTTCCCTGAGCCAAAGTTTTAGTTTATTTGTAATTGATGATGGTTTTTCCGTTCACTATGGTGCTCTGGCATTCTATATTAAATTTTTAAGCCATTTTCTAAAACTTCAGAGTTATATTCCCTTTTTAACTTTATACCTTATAAAGTTAACGTCATCATCACCTTTCATTTGTTAATTAGTCTTTTATTGAATATTTTAATAGGAAGAGCTTTTTCACTTTTGGTTTCCATTTTCCATTAATAGTTTTCTTGGATTTTTCTTGTATGTGTTTGGCAGATAGTTGACTTTTGTTGCGGTGCTAATGAGTTCAGTATTCTGATGAAAGAAAAGCTTGATACTACTGGAAAAAAGTGCTCATTTAAGAACTATGACATTCTCCAGGCAAAGGTAGCGTATACCAAAATTGTATATACTCTTACAATGTGTTGGTAGTATTTTTCAATTTTATGTCGATCCTTCTCATGCAGAATTTGTGAAATCTGAAGCTGTGTTTGTTTTGCTTCTGTTAATGATGGGGATCATGCCACTCACCCGTTAGTGTTTGCTCCCGCCTACCGCCTACCACGGACATAGTGACGATCGGGGCCACTAATCTTGAGTGGATCCCCGATCATAGTCTTTTTCGTTCTTTGCGTTTTTTATTTTACTTTTTAATTTCATTTGTTTTGAGGTAGACAGTGTATAAAGAATCATGACCTTTCGTTGCCTCCCCTCTAGTCTATATATAGTGGTAGAAGGTTCTAATGAGAGGTATTGAAAGTTGAACCAAGAAGCCTAGATTTTGATCAACCGATGCTGAAACCGGAACCCTCCTCCAAGTGTGACGCTTGGACCTTCCCTCTCCCCTTGGCCGCCGGTCGTACCCCCCTTAATCGAGCCCTTCCCCTTACTGGTCCTTATTCCACCCTTCCCCCCACACTTGACAACCCCCTTCCCCTCCCACCACCACTACCTTTCAACAGCCCAAATCAGCCCCCAACCATCGGACAACCATCACCATAATTCGGCTCCCCAAATTCCACCAAAACAACCCCCTCTCCCAATTCTCCCCGTTTTCGATCGCTGGCTATCACCTGAAAAGTGAAAACCTTCCCCAACCACCTCCGGCGAACCTCCATCATCACCCTCCAAGTTCCCTTCATTTTTTTTCGGCGATCACCGGAAAACACCTCCGATCATCACCGCCTGCCACCTCTCCGATGACCACCTCCGGCCAGCCACCTCCCCACTACCTCATAACTACCTCAGCCACCTCCCCCACTAACTCCATAACTCCCCACTATCCTAAAACTGCTCTTTGCCACCCATCCTCCCCCACTACCCCCGTTCTCTCTCTTGTAGAGCCACTTGGCAGTCACCTAACCGAGCCCCTATCTCTCTCATTACTACAGCCGGCCCACCCTTTACCCAGCCTCTTCTACAAATCAAGCCCCCTGTACTCCACCCATTTTTGTGGAACCAACTCCAACAGCCGTCCCCACACTACCCCAATTCCCAATCTCATTCAACAACTTTTCTCTCTCCCGTGGAGCCATTCTTCAATCAGCCAAGCCCCACTCCCCTGCCATCGAATTCCATAACTCCCACAGCCGGTTGACCCCTCAATCCCCTCTCTCCTCCCTGCAACCAACACTGTCCACCACCCCTACTGCACTCTCCACACAGTCTACAGCCCCCCAAAACCCCTGGACCTCCAAATACACCACTACTGCTGGCCGGCAACTTAATACCCCCCTCTCCTCTCTACTGTCAGCCATAGTCCAACATCCCAATTGTGTCCTCCACTTAGCCGACAACCCCCCACCACCCCCCAACCTCGGGAACTCCAGATACATGCCCGCTGTCTGCTGTCCAGCTGCTCAAAGATTCACTGGGAGTCAGATTTTCAGTACCACTACTAGTCCCCACTCCGGGAGATCCTCTCCAAGCCTTTTATTACTATTACAGTGAGAGTTTATTTGTTTTGAAGTTAATTCTTGGTGTTTAATTTAGTGTTATTTCCTATTCATGTGATATGTCTTTTATAATTGTTGTTTCAAACTCTTGAATCATTGCAAGTTTCCATTTTACTATTTATTTGAATTTTGAGTACTCTTTCACATATATGTCTCCTTGTTCGTGTTCAATACTTTTGACTTATTGCAAGTAGCATGTATTGATGAAAAGTACTTTTGCATATATTATATACCCCTAGTCCCTCTATGACCTTACTCTGCATCAGTTTGGTATCATACCCAGGTTAGGTCCATTTGCATTCTTCGTAGAGGTCAGATATTTAGGCATATCTTGGTTGGGTCTCTCCCATTAGATATTTAGGCATGCCGATATTAGTCTATGTAACCCATGAGCGTTAGTGGCTTAGTGCACTTTGTATTTTCCCACTCGTCTATATATATGAGTGGTAGTATCCTTAGATGAGGATCCTTTTTGAGTCTTAGGTTTTGACTCTCTTGGAGAGTGAAGTGTCAAGGATCCAACTTACCGAAACTTGACGAAAATTTGTTTCTCGGTTGTATCCTCATGTTTGTTTAATGCAATGCAAATTTCATCATATTGATCTCGATACGGCTCTAGTGTATTAACTGGTCTGACCTGCCATCGTTTATGGTTCCACCGAATCCTAATTTTGCCACCTTGTCTCGTTCTGATTTAGCGAGTGCGGCTTCCGTCCCGCTACTTTTTTTCTTCTTTCTGACTTCGTTAGTTTCTGTTGTCAATCGTTTGCCTCCTCGTGACCTTTGTTGCTGAGCGTCTGCCTCCGCCTCGCGACCTCCCCCTCTCGAGTTTCCGTTATCGAGCGTCTGTCTCCGCCTCGCGGCCTCTGTTGTTGAGCGTCTGCCTTCGCCTCGCGAGTTTTCGCTGTCGAGCGTCATCTTCGCGACCTCTGCACTGTTGACAGCGCCAGCTACCTTGCCGCTCTCGCCCAACGCCTCCAGCGATTGCGCCGACATTTTTTCTGCGCTTTCGCCGTCTTCTGCTCCTTTCAACGGCGATTCCATTTAGACAACACCGCCCACCTCCAACGGCTTCTCCAGCTCCCCCCCCCCCCCGCATTTCGGAGGCCCTCCTATGGCGTCTAAAACCTTCCATCAGCCGTTTCTCCTCCTCGCCATCTTCCTCCATGTTGGGCCGCCCTCGTACAGCTATTGCAGTCGTCTACCATGTCAAGCCACCCTCCTACAGCTATTGCAACCTTCCGACGCTCCTCGCTGCTACACCTAGACGTTGTTTCATGCCCACTACCCGGGCAATGGCCCTCCACACCGACGAGAACACCTCCACCACTGCCATCTCGGGCTCTCAACGCATAAATCACATTGAAGCCCAGCTGGCGGATCTCACTCTCCTCCTTCGAGAATTTACGACAACGACATTTAATCGCCCTTTGGTCCCTCAACCACCTCCAATTCAAACTGTCCCCGACCACATGAGGTTTTTTCACCCTGCGTTGGGCATTGCCCCGGCCCGTTTCCGCACGATTGAGATTCCTTTGTTCAGTGGCTTCAACCCTCTCGTGTGGATCACCTGCGTCGAGCAGTTCTTTGACCTACAGTCCACCCCCGCCAACCAAAAGGCCCCCTCTCCACTATCTATATGGAGTGCTCGACGCTCCATTGGGTGTGTTGGATGCGTCAGTAGGTACCTGACCTTTCTTGGCCCACATTGAAGGAGGAACTCCTCCGACATTACGACAGCCCCCAGGCGGGTAATGCCTTTGAGCACCTTAGCTCCGTCCGCTAGTCTGACTCCGTGGCCACATACATTGATGAATTTATCGCGTATGCTACGCATGTTCCCGTCTTGGCCCTCGACCACTACTTGGGCTATTTCCTGACGGGCTGCACCCCCACCTTTGTGTGTGCCTTCGGGTCCACAACCAGTCTACTCTTTCCCTCACAATAGAGAAGGGTAGGTATCTCGAAGAGGAGCTCTACCTAGCTCCACCGTCCTCCTCGATTCGGTCGCCTCAACAGCCACGGCCATTACTGCCACCTCTTCTGCACGTGGACCCTCTGCCCCCACCTGGGCCGCAGCTACTGATTCCACAGCCCCCCCGACGGCCCCATCGTTTGTCTTACTAACAACAAGCCAAGGTTCGTCGCAAAGGCCTCTGCTTTTGCTTTGAGCAACCCTTCTCGCCCACTCACATCTACCTTCTCAGAAATCTGTGTTGCTAGGATCTGAAGATGTTGATCTTTACTTCGGGGAATTGGATCCACTGACACTTTTTGAGGACCCTTCGGCCCTCGATCTTGAGGGCCAGGTCTTTTTTTGGGCGGGGCGTGTTGATACGATGTGGGTTGCCACTATGTAGCTAATGAGCATTATTGCACTTTGTATTTCCCCACTCACCTATATATAGGAGTGGTAATATCCTTAGATGATGATCCTTTTTTGAGTCTTAGGTTTTGGCTCTCTTGGAGAGTGGAGTGTCAAGGAGGATCCTGCCTCCAGACGCTTGATGAGAACTTGTTTCTCAATTGTATCCCCGTGTTTGTTTAGTGCAATGCAACTTTCGTCATATTGATCTCAATACGGCTCTAGTGTATCAAAAATATATCCCTAGTTCATATCTTGTAGTGCATTGAAATTTTGCTGATGAACATCTTCAGCCTCTGTATTTACTCCAAGAAGTTTGTGTTATGAGTCAAGCTAACTTGAGTTCATCGGGTGGTGACCAGATCTTAAGGAGTGGCTAATCATATAAAGTGGTTATCTTCTTCTACGAAAGGAAGATGGACAGAGAGGATTGAACCCTAAGGTAACTCTCTCGATCTCAACATGGTATCAGAGGCGGTTTCTTTCGCTTCAGCCTAAAGGCTCGTCATTCGTCTCCGTCTTTCGTCGGCCCGTTAGCTCCTCGATCGTATGGATCGATCGTCGTCTTCTGGCGTGAGCGGCTGGAGTCGATAGGTCGGCTTCTTCTTCTTCTTGGTGTCGCCGGCAGGGCATTCGTCGCAGAGCCGCAAGGAGTGCGATCGTCGCAGGATCGTCTCCTCCTTCGTGCAGTCTTCTTCGATTCTTCTTCCAGTCATTCCTGAGGTGCAGAGGCTGTCGTCTGGTGGTGCGGCTGAAGTCGTTTGGTGCAGGGGTGCGGCTGTTGCTGTCCTGTTGGTGCCTACTATCATTTGTTGGTTTCTGTCCTCCTTTACCTTCTTATGTTTGACCCTATGGAGGACAAATTGAAGAGTATTGGTTCCCCTAAAGGGGTGGTTGATCAATCTAAACACTATGGTGGGGGAAGTTCTAACATGGACTTCAATCATGGTGTTACTCAAATCAAGCTCAATGGGAGAAATTATCTTTTATGGGCCCAATCTATGTGGATATTCATTGGAAGTCGTCAGAGACTGGGGTTTCTCACCGGATCCAAACCAGCTCCTGATGTGTCTGACCCCCTATATAAGGAATGGGAAGGTGAGAACCTCATTGTGATAAATTGGCTTGTCAATTCTATGAAACCCAAAATTGCAAGTCACTTTTTATTCTGTCAAACTGCGAAAGAGATGTGGGAGTTGATCGAACGGAATTACTCAAAAAAGGACTTGACTAGAATATATCAGCTCCATACTGAGCAAGTCCACCTGACAGGGATGTCTGATTTCGAAGAATATTACAGCAAGTTGATCCATAAGTGGGCCGAAATAGATCAGTATTCTGCTATTCAGACTATAGATGACTACAAGACTGAACTCATGCAACGGAGGGTATTTGAGATGCTTTCTGGTCTTCCTCCTGAACTTGAATTCCAGAGAGTTCAGATGTTGGGTAGAGATTCTGTGACGGATCTAGAGACAGTGGCTCATTATATTCTAGGGGAAGCAAGCCGTATAAATTCCCTTCGTTCAGACACTCTGGTTCGTCATGAAAAATCTGTCCTTGCTGCAGAGCAGAAGAGATGACACCCGAGGAACGTGAGACTGGAGGACAAGAGCAAGATGAAATGCCCTCACTGGGAAGAAAGGTCATGGGAATGAGAAATGTTGGGATCTTCATCCTCACCAGATCCCTCCAGGTTGGATTCGTGGTGTCGATGAGAAATATGTGAGATCTCAATCGGCTATGTATGGTAATCTGGAGAATACTGGGTACCTTCAGGTAGAGAACGAGAGTTTGACTAGAGAACTGAAGGCCTTAAAAGCCAATACTACCGAGCGATCTCTTTCTTGTGATTTTGTGGGGACGACAGCTCATGATCATTCTACTCATGTGTCCTCGAAAGGACCATCTACTTCTTGGATCATCTACTCGGGAGCTTCCGACCACATGACTGGGTCTTCCATGGGGATCTCTTCTATTTCTCCTGCCTCTGGCAGTGTGAGACTTGCTGATGGGTCTTCGACTCCTGTGACTGGTAAAGGGATTATTCATCTTTTTCCCTCCGTGTCTCTCAAATCTGTTGTTATCCTTCCCGCATTTCCTACAAATCTCTTATCTGTGAGCAGTTTAACTAAACAGCTTAACTGTTCTATCACTTTTTCTCCTCTCATTGTGTTTTTCAGGATCTGGCAAGTGGGAAGACGATTGGTGGTGGACATGAGTGGTGGTGTATATGTCTTGGATAACTGTCAAGCTTTTGGTGTTCAGAAGTCTACCAACCCTGATCAGTTGATGTTGTGACACAAGAGATTTGGACATCCTTGTTTGAAGACTTTAAAAGCTACTTCCCCACATTTTCTTAATATTGAAAAAACTAACTTTTGATTGTCAATCTTGTGAATTGGCTAAGACTGTAGAACTAATTATGCCCCTAGTCACAGTCGAAGTTTAAATTGCTTTGATTTGATACATTCTGATGTCTGGATTGCTCATATTTGCTCTGTGAATGATTTTTAGTATTTTGTATCTTTTATTGATGATCACTCGCGCTTTACTTGGGTGTAGCTCATGAAAAAACAGAATGAAGTTTCAAAAATATTTCAGTTATTTTATCATCATGTGCAGACTCAATTTGATACTAAAATTAAGATCCTTAGGAGTGATAATGGAGGCGAATACAAATGCAATGACCTTCAGAGGTTCCTGGGAGAGCATGACATTACTTTCCAAACTTCATGTCCGAGGACTCAGCAGAACGGGGTAGCTGAAAGGAAGAATCGTCTTATCTTGGAGATCACTCTTGTCTTGTTGCAAGAGATGCATGTTCCTAAGGGGCTATGGGATGAAGGTGTTCTTACCTCCGTATATCTTATTAATCGGATGGCTACAGGTACTTTGGGGAGAAAGTACCCCCTAAAGCTTCTTTGCCCAAATATGCCTCTATTTTGTCTTCCCCCCAAAATTTTTGGATGTACTGCTTTTGTCCATATTGTGGGGCCTCATAAGGATAAGTTGGGCCCACAAGTAATAAAATGTGTCTTTGTGGGATATGCTGCCAACCAAAAGGGATACAAGTGTTATTCTCCGATTCTTCGGAGAAGGTTTATCTCAAAGGTTGTCACGTTTTTTGAAAATACTCTCTATTATTTAGATGAGGGAAAGGTTATCACATTTCAGGAGAAGAGCAAAGATGATAATGATATGGTGCCACCTCTTCCTATTTCGGTTGATGTGATTGCTCCGGGATGTGTGGATATTCCTGTTATAGAGGATGTCCTTCCCAAGGAGCTATGTGTGTACAGAAGGAGAAAAAATCTTCAGGTGTACCAGAGAAGGAAACATAGAAATCTTGGTCAAGAATGCCTCACTAATGCTCCACCACCCACCACCACTCCGCCAGATCCGAGCAACAACATCACTCAGGATACCACTTCTGCGCTGCAAGTTCACAGCGGTCGGACTAGATATCTCATAGATATATATGTTTGGTATAATTCTATCTCTCACTCTTTGCAAGCATATCTTGTCTTTGTTTCCTCTATTTATATCCCTACTAGTTGTTTGGAGGCTATCTTGTGTCCTCATTGGACGAAGGCCATGGAGGAGGAGGTGAATGCTCTCCAACGTCAAAAAACTTGGGAAATTGTTCCTATCCCACATGGGCGTCGTCCTGTCGGGATGCAAATGGATATATACAAATAAATTTCTTCAAGATGGAACTCTTGACAGAAATAAGGCACGATTGGGTGCTAAAGACTACCCATGTTGATGGAATTGATTTTCAAGAGACATTTGCCCCTGTCTCTAAGCTGAACTCTGACAGAATCTTATTGTCCATTGCTGCTCATAAATCTTGGACGTTACATTAGCTTGATGTTAAAAATGTCTTCCTCCATGGTGATTTACAGGAAGAATTTATATGACGCCTCCCCCTGGTATGGATGTTCCTGCAGGACATGTGTGTAGCCTTAAGAAAGCCTTATGGACTCAAACAGTCGCCTCGGGCCTGGTTTGCCAAGTTAAGCGACAAACTTGTTCATCTAAGCTTCACTCGTTGCACTTCAGATCACTCAATCTTTGTCTACAGAAATGAAGAATGTACTACTATTCTTGTTGTCTATGTGGATGACATTATTATCACCGGAACTGATGAACACCACATTACTTTGGTAAAAAAGGAATTGGCTTCTGCCTTTGAAATTAAGGATTTGGGAATCCTTAGGTACTTTCTCGGAATTGAGATCGCTCGATCTGTGGAGAAGATTATGATTTCTCAGTGTAAATATGTTTTGGATCTTCTTAGAGATGTTGGATATTTGGGTGTCAAACTAGTGGATAGTCCTGTGGATCCTAATTATGACATTCACAAAGAGAATTCTTCCGATCTTGAGAGGAAGTCAGAATATCAACGCATTGTTGGAAAATTGATTTATTTGACTATTGTTCGTTCAATTCAATTCAAAATATGTATTTATTTATATTTGTTTCCCCTCAGAGTTCTATCGTCCGCTAAGCCACGTTAGTGTGTTCAGCGATTTATATTTTCAATGATATCAAATATTTGAAGAATAACTAGCTTATCAGGTTCATAAAAAAAACGGTAAGGACTCACCCCAACTTTCCCTTTGCCCTTGTCCCTCGTAGGATTCTCGTCGCGTCTATCGTCGGACGTCATCTTCTGCAGTATCAATAAATCATTTACTTTATGGTTGCGCTATAAATAGGTACGAGCGGATTCCTACGACGATCACAACTACGACCTCTAGGAGTTGTCTAGGGAAGGACTATAATGGATGACTCAAGGAAGGCGCATCATTCGATCAACAAAGGTTTCATATGCCCACAAGAAATAATTCAAGTTGCTCCTACAGACAGTCGCAAGGGTTGCCCCAATGGCAACGTCAAGGGCTGCGAATAGCAGCTTAAATTAAAGTATAAATTCCATCTAAGACAGCCGACCAGTCTAGGTAACACTCAAACTAACAGCAGTCGGCCAGCATAAGACAGCCCCCATCAACAGAAATCGGCCAGCACAAAAACAACTCCCAACAACAGCAGTCGGCCAGCACAAACACAACCCCCAACAACAGCAGCCGGCCAGCACAAACACAACCCCCAACAACAGCAGTCGGCCAGCACATACAAGGAAAGCAAAAAAACAAAACTCCAAATCTGAAACCCTAATGCTTTGGTTCTCAAATTAATTCAAAATCATAGATTATGGCACAAAAAACTGTATAGGAACATTTCATATGCTTTTCATTAACATAAAATTCCAAAAATCTTAACCTCAGGGTTCGAGCCCTCTCCAATCTATACCCAGGCAGCAAGAGTGATCGGCGCGGCAACGGCTTCCCTGGGGTTCGTTCCGTCGAGAAATGAAGAAGAACGAAATGCAGAATAGTGTTATATCACGGGAAAGTCCACCGCCTAACCCAGACAGCCAGTCACACGACCGGTACAGCCTGTTTCAACAGTGGACAGCCACAACCACACACACACTCAGCCGGTCCACCGTCAAATGTCATACATAAACCCCAATCCAAACCAAGCCCAATTTTTATTAAGCTTATATAAAATCCGGCCAACTCAAGACATTCAAAATTAAACGAAAACGAAATGACTGTCGCAAAATCAATCGGAAAATCCAAACATCAAAATTAACGTGCGACGTCGAATCGGCACTGAAATCATTTTTTCATCATCGGGGATTATTTACATAGTTTATATATATATATATATATATATATATATATATATATATATATATATATATATATATATATAAGTTCGGGTCTTACAAAAAGTGTGTGCGCGCGCGCGAGAGAATTCTGGTATTACTTCCAATAGGTGTCCTTGTATGCTAATACTCTTAATATCAAAAGTAATTACAACCTGATTACATTATGTATCCCTAATTGACTACCTACTTTCTTTGTGCGTTCAAAGTCAATGTTACCCTTTCATGCATGCGAAGAGGAGCACAAATCTGTAGGTCTGGGTTTATTTTTATTACTTGTTTTTCTTCCCATTGGTTTTCATTCAGGTTTACATTTTAAAATTACACTGTTTTACTTCTGTATCATTTAACTCTGTAATATGAGAATTGTTTTACTACTTTGTTTCAAACAAGTCTCTTCTTTTGTATGCAGAATGATTTTAATTTTGAGATGAGAGATTGGATGACAGTTCGACCTAATGAATTACCTGTAGGATCAAAATTGGTATGAAACCTTACTATGCCAATCTTGTTACTTTTGTTTTATAGTTTTTTTGTTGCTATACCCACAATTCCTATTATATTTACTTCTGTTGCTATTCTAATTGAGTTTCCACTAAAGAGGCCACACAAATTACTCATTTACTGTTACTAATTACTGAGTTTTGTACTCTGAGGTTTACCTTCAGTGCTTTAAGAAATCTTAATTTCACATTCCTTCGCAAAATATTTTTTCTTATCAAGGCAACAATATCCTAATGCGGCAAGTGTATCTATCGAGACAGTACCAAATTTATCTCTCGTACATTAGAAAACAGGAATGAATTTAACAGTGCTTTAGTAGCAATTATTTTTGCATGAATTACAACTCTCCAGGCCTCCAATCTAAAGAGCTTACTATTTTATTCCTCTTTTTTGCTTCTTATGTAACATAACTACAATATGCTATTATTTTTATCAATTTGAATGTAGATAAAGAGTATAAATATGTTATCTTATTTTGATTTTGTTGATAGTACTTGATGTTAGGAAAATCTTTTGTTTCTTTTCCCAAGGTTTTCAGTTGGACCATGTAGTATTTGTTTTTTTTAAGTTCAGAGCAGTTATTTTGTTTGTTAAGGTTGAACTTTACTGATGGAGACCACCATGCGTGAGCAGATCGACGGCCCCAAGGTCTCCTTCATGTCTATTTCTGCAGGAGGTTTTCACTTACTATCTGTTCGAACGGTCTGAGTCCGCAAATGCGTTCGAATGGTCATTTTGGCGTAGTTTCATGTGCTTGTTTATTTATTTTATTTGGACGTTATATTAGTATTTATCACAACCAATATGAACATACATTATAACCTGTCAATATTGGTTGTCCTATTTCTATTTTCCCTATTTTTACATGCAAATATTAGAAGCGGATGATAGAAATATTACTAATAAGTTGCGAGCGGCTTCTAAAAAATATAAATTCATGGTCGATCGTCATCGTTGTACTTTTCATAAGGAGATTGAGTGTTTGTTTATTTCAGAAAACAAAGATTAACTCTAGGGGGTATATCATAAACTACAACAAAGGAGATTTGGTCCATTTCAAATTCGGAAACGCATGCGTGATAACCCTTGCCTCCTTTATTTGTGTTGAATTTGGTACTTCATTGATATTTAACATGGATGATCTGATACCTTTCTATGGAGAGCCACCTAGTTCCAGACCCAATCCACTTGTTGCGGTCCCAAACATACCACCCGACTTAACACCAGTTCCGACGCCCACCACTAAGGAGAAAGATCAAGTTCTTGATGTACGACAGTTTCACACTCGCCGTGGGACGCACCAACGTTACTTGTTCTCTTGGCAAGACGTGATATTACTGATAGTTCTTGGATTAGCACCGCCGAGTTACAACGACGACGCCACGATCTCTTTGTTCCCAGTTTTTCAGAGTTCGATTGAGCTCTGCCAACCCCAGGGAAATTGATGCAATCCTGGCCGCATCCGAGGACGCATGATATCATCACACGATTGTTATTTTTTTATTTGTTATTTTTATCTTCTATCATTTTTTCCAGATCACCGATTTTATTTTGAGTTTTGACTCATTATGAATAAATGGTTCGACTTTTTTAAGTAGTTAAGACGAAATAGAAAAACCTTAACTAATTAAGGACGCATACGACTAAGACGACAATATCTCTAATTAGATATGATTTTATTTAGAAATGAAAATTATGAAATCATATTTTGGATTGAGTATTAAAAAGGCAATAGTATTATTTGTTCTTTGGAAACAAATAAAAAAATCAAAGGTGCCTCCTTTCAACGGAATAGGGACTAACCATCAATAGAGGACGCAGAGCCTTCGTTTCCCTCTGTCGGCCAAAGAGATTAGTGTGCACGTGATCGATTCTCGCGATCGCTCACTCCAGTGCAGTCAACGATCCTTCAGTGCCACAACGTCGACCATCGGCCTTCTTGCTGAGCGACACCTTGGATTCCTTCGACGGGACACCCTTACTACTCTCCCTCACCCATCGCCTGTACCACCGGACGACACAATTAGAACTTTTGGTTGTCGTCTCCAGGCCACAACTCCGACAACAAGTGCTTCCACCGTCCCCTTCTTCCAGTGGCCGGCTACTGCTGCTTGCCCATTCTACTATGCCGCCGATTGCATCCCAACAACCACCTTGCGCTACTGAGTTTGAGTCGGCCTCCTCGCCGTAGATCTCATATGCTTGGGTAAACTGCGCCTCTCTTTCTTGCTCATGTTTATTAGCTTAGACGTATGTATGTGATTCAACTAATTAACAAAAGCTTACCTAGAACGCTTTACCTACTTTTATTGTTTATTCATAAATTGTTGTTTGCGATTAAGTTTGCCGGAAGATGCATATTCCTCTTTGAATCGAACCATAAAATGCTTGAGGATTTCTTTCCGAATTGCGATTGACTAACTTTTGAAGTTCCAAACATCTATAGTGACTTCGGGCGCAATAAAATCGGATTAGCCCTCTCGATCTACATCCGTTAGTAAATATCCGGACGCATGTCTATGCTTGTGACATTTGTTTTTCCCCATACGACACTCCTTGCCGCTTCCTGCCCATTAAACTATAGTGTAATTCTCCGGACATGTCTCATCGAAGGAAATTTTTTTTTACTAAATCCTTATTTGGAATTGGGTTGCAAAAGAATGGTACAAATTTGGGACTCCTTGATATTTATAATGTTAGCTGGCGAGGGGTTGTTGAGAATAATATTATTGGAGCTAAGTGAGATCCACATTAGTTTTTCGTATATAAATGGAGGAATTAGAGTGGAAAGAATAATTTTTTGTTAATCATCCAAGAGAGGTCTTAATCATACATGTACTTGAGTAAGGAAAAACTTAAAAAGGAAAAAAAAAACAAATACCCCAACCCGGGATTAATACAAAAAACGTCGACTTGGAATAAAGTAAATATATTACAACTCTCCCCCTCAAGTTGGACGGAAGTTGTCTGTCATCCCAAACTTTTGAATATCATCGATAAACACATCACACACCAAGCTTTTGGTAAACACATCAGCCAGTTGATTTTTGGAATGAACAAAATGAGTGACAACTGTCTTTTTTTCCAAGTGATCTGATAAAGTCTCAATCAACCTCAACATGTTTTGTCCTGTCATGTTGGGTTGGGTTATGAGCGATGCTCATAGCTACCTTATTGTCACAAAATAAGGAGAAAAGAGTTATCTTAGAGAAACTCAGATCTTGTAACACAGTATGCAGTCATAGCCCCTCACATAGGCCTTGAGATATGGCACGATATTTTGCCTTTGCACTTGATCTAGCCACAACATTCAGCTTCTTCCTACTTCATGTAACAAGGTTTCCACCAACAAAGGAAAAGTATCTTGTTGTGAACTTTTTGTCATCACTAAAAACTTCAATCTTCAAGTTGTTTTTGGAGAATAAGAAACCACAATCATGAGCTTTCTTCAAATATCGCAGCACGCAATACGCAGCTTCTTGATGTCTGATCCTGGGAGAATCCATATATCTGCTAAGGATACCGACTGCAAACGTAATGTCAGAGCGTGTGTAGGTTCGATTATAGATATATAAGTTTTTCAACCAATCTTTGATAACGTGATACATCTGTGTGATCACCATCACCATCTTCCTTATTCTTGTAATTTTCCTCCGTAGGGGTGTTCGCAGGAACACAATCAACCATACCCGTCTCCTTTAGGAGATCCAATATATACTTCTGTTAGGATATAAAGATATTCTGCTCAAATTTAACCACCTCGATACCCATGAAGTACCGTAATCTTCTCAAATCTTTCACTTAAAATTCAACAGATAGGAGGGTCTTAAGATTATCAATCTCCTGTGTCATTTACGGTAATCACGATGTCATCCACGTACACAATGAGAACCACAACTCTTTGTTCATGTCTCAGGATAAACGTGGTATGATCAGATTGAGCTTGTTTGTACCCAAACTTGAGCATAGCCGTGAGAAATCTCTCGAACCAGGCCCTACGTGATTGTTTCAGGTCATATAAGGATTTCCTTAGGCGGCATACAAGCCCTTCAGCTCCTATCTTAACAAAACTAGGAGGGAACTTCATGTACACCTCCTCATCAAGCTCATCATGGGGGAACGCATTCTTCACGTCCAGTTGATGGGGGTCCCAGTTCAGGCAATCAACACACGATAATAATACCTGAATGGAGTCCATCTTTACTATAAGAGCAAAGGTCTCATGATAATCAACTCCCTGAGTCTGAGTGTATCCTTGAGTGACTAGACGTGCTTTGTACCGTTCCACCTTGGCATATTGGTTCTGCTTAATAGAGAAGACCCACAGGGAACCTATTGCTTTCTTTCCTGGAAGAAGAGAGGAAACATTTCATGTGTGATTTTTGTCCAAGGCTGACATCTCATCGTGCATGTCCTGTGTCCAAACAGGTATTTCCAAAGCTTCCTGCCATGTCTTAGGAATAACGACTAGGGAATGAGACGAAACAAAAGCCTGATGAATCGGTGATGTAAACCAAATCCTAGGGTTATAATTTTGAAATATAAAATTGTTATCCTTTAAAATAATTGTGGTGCGAGAGCACTTCGCGGGCCATTTTAAACGGTTAAACGACCTAGGCGTCGCACACAAACGTAAACGCTAACGCATGAACATACAACGTCATGAAATTAATTTCACAGGCACAGAAATCTATGGCGACATTAGCACGTAGGAAAATATGATAATTAGGAGCTAAGATTAAGTCGCGCAAGCTCTAATAATTTCACTATTCATTCATAAAGTTTGAGCATAAAATTACTAGGGCTTGAGAGCGAAACGGTGGCGAGGTATAACATGGGGAAAGAGTCGCAACAATGCACACAAAATTCTTCAAGAACTGGGCTGGTTTCGGGCGAAGAAGACAGAAAGCTCGGGACAGAGGAAACGCCCGACTGGAAGCCAGGAGATCACCGGAGACTACTGGAGTGAGGCTCGCCGGAGGTAGGAGTAGCCCCATGAAGCGTCTAGCACGGCTGTCGAGGAAGTACAGCCCGGGAAGGACGAAGTCAGCTGTCGAGGCAGGGAACGGCGGAAGAAATGGCGGCCGATGGGGGCTCTGCTGCTTGATTCGTCGAAGAGGAGACGAGTGTTTTGGCGCCGAGAGATTCTGGCGGTTTCCGTCGGGAAGAACGAGCGTTAGAAGGTGCGGGAGTGGTCGCCAGAGCCTTGGAGGGAGGAGGGGGTGGCGGCGTCGAAGGCTTCCGTCGGGAGGAAACATCGGGCTAGGGTCGGCGCTGGGAGAACGATAACAGAGAAACAATTCTCTGTTCGTTCTATTCTAGTCGGCTATTACGGGGGGAAGGATTTGTTTATATAGAAGGGGGGTTTTAGGGCAAAATGGCTATTGGCAGCCGTACTTAGTAAGATAGGAATATATTTTTTTAGGAGAATTGAACATGCAAGTGGTCTGATTTTAAAGCATAAAGATATAAGTGATATAGGTAATTTTTAAAGCTTGCCCTAAACTAATGTATCGCCTAAATATTGGACCTATGCATTTAGGGTATCGTTGGTCGGTCACACCAACGAGACAAACAAAAATTGCGCGAACAACATGCGCGATACAAAATACACCCAAGCACAAATAACATGTGCGGTACAACTCGACGCTGCACAAAAATCCAAAAATGCGCAAAAGCTTGTGCTACAATAATAAAAGACAGGTACACTAATAATAAATAAAAACTCGCGACGCGGGTTGCATCAATTCTCCCGGGGTTGAAAGAACTCGACCCCGTCGAGACTCGATGTAACCAGCAAGTAGAGAGTCCAAATGTCAATCTGAGAGATGTTGTATAATGTCTTGTTGTTGTCGCCCCTGCGACCCAAAACCTGGAAGTAACCTCTCATCCCAAAAACTCGCAATCCATTAGTCAAAATTTCATGTCAAATATTTAAATAAACAGTAATTATTAGAGATTTCAGGGAATGACGGGGGCGGTGTGTGGGGAAAACATGTGGCATTAGGGAGAATCGAAAACAAGTGGAATCAGCCTGTGGAATCAGTAACTCATAACACAACGTACGCTCGCCCGATAGACACCTACGAACGTCTGCTGGACCCGGATTGAATATCGCCCTAATTTCTCCTGATGAAATTCCGCTCGAGTCACAAAATTTTTAGCAGATCCTAAATTTATCTTGTAAAATTTTTCTTTAGAAACTTTTGAAGCGGGTGTCCCGATGAGGAGTAAAAAATCTAAGTATCGTCTTGACTCCCTCAAGACTACCAAACCTAGAATTGTCGGAACTCAAACGGTAACGATGTGGTGACTCAACGTGTGTGCCTAAAACCAAAGGGGAGTGTCGCGAACAGAAGACGTGCTCACCAAATATAAAATCTACATAAGGTGGCGACTCTAATGGCACTAGCGAGTGGTCACCAAGCACAACGTTTGTGGGCTCAAGGGTTTGTGGTGGTAGTGTGCTAAGAAGGTCAGGACATATGATGAACGAGTCTAGGATTTCATCACTAGCCAACTCCTCGGGGAGAAGAGAGAGCGGCGATGTGTCATCCAAGGGGAGATACACACCACTAATAAGTTCTTCTGAAAGTGGAAGCTCAGAAAATAACTCAGTTGCTAAAATGAGTATTGTCCTAGAGGCAAGTGGATCCACGACTTCAGCTAGCGTGATAAAAGTGGGAGAAAGCTCTTCTTCTTGGAGCAGGGGCTCGGGAAGAAACTTCTCAATCGAAGGGGGTGCTATAGTGGAGACAAGTGATGTCACGACTTCAGTCGAGGTGATAAAAATAAGTGAAAGCTCTTCTTCCTGGAGCGGGGGCTCATGAAGAACCTCCTCGATTGAAGGGAGTGTCACGATGGGGTGGCTGAGACTAAGGTGCTCGTCGTGAGACCGACGAGGCGAGACAAAGGACTATCGAAAGACCTAACCTCGGGTTCCACTATGTGATATAAAGTGTGGAGGTAAGCAGGACCAGCATAATGCGTGCGCATTGTCGTCTCTAAGTTGTGAACAGAGGTGCACAACCCACTCAAATTCTACTTGAGTTCTGCAGTGACAAACTCAACGGCTTTCCGCAAAGCTTTAATACACGCATTTAAATCACACTTTTTTTTTCTAAGAGAATTATTTGTAAATAATTTTGAAAACCAGATCGCGTGACTCGCGATAGAAGCGAGTCACAATGCTTTGATACCAGACTGATGTAAACCAAATCCTAGGGCTGTAGTTTTGAAATATAAAATTGTGATCTTTTAAAATATTTGTGGTGCGAGAGCACTTCGCGGGCTATTTTAAACGGTTAAACGACCTAGACGTCGCACACGAACGTAAACGCTACCGCACGAACATACAACGTCATGAAATTAATTCCACAGGCACAGAAATCTAGTGGCGACATTAGCACATAGGAAATTAGGAGCTAAGATTAAGTCGGGCAAGCTCTAATAATTTCACTATTCATTTATAAAGTTTGAGCATAAAATTACTAAGGCTTGAGAGCAAAAAGGTTTAGAGGTATACCCTGGGGAAGGAGTCGCAACAGTGCACATAAAATTCTTCCAAAACTGGGATGGTTTCGGGCGAAGAAGACAGAAAGCTCAGGACAGAGGAAGCGCTCGACCGAAAGCCAGGAGATCACCGAAGACTACTGTAGTGAGGCTCGCCGGAGGTAGGAGTAGCCCCAGGAAGCGTCTAGCGCGGCTGTCGAGCAAGAATAGCCCGAGAAGGACGAAGTCGGCTGTCGAGGCAGTGAACGGCGGCAGAAACGGCGGCTGACGGGGGCTCTGCTTTTGGATTCATCGAAGTGGAGACGACCGTTAGGGCGCCGAGAGATTCAGGAGGTTTCCGTCGGGAAGAACGAGCGCTGGAAGGTGCGGGAGTGGTCGTCGGAGCCTTGGAGGGAGAAGGGGTGGCGGCGTCGAAGGCCTCCGTCGGGAGGAAACAGCGGGCTCGGGTCGGCGCTGGGAGAACGATAACAGAGAAACAATTCTCTGTTCGTTCTATTCCTGCCGGATATTACAGTGGGGAGGATTTGTTTATATAGAAGGGTGGTTAGGGCAAAATGACTATTGGCAGTCATACTTAATAAGATAGTAATATATTTTTTTAGGAGAATTGAGCATGCAAGTGGTGTGATTTTAAAGCATAAAGATATAAGTAAAATAGGTAGTTTTAAAAGCTTGCTCTAAACTAATCTATCACCTAAATACCGAACCTATGCATTTAGAGTCTCGTTGGCCGGTCACACGAACGAGTCAAACAAAAATTGCGTGAACAACATGCGCAATACAAAATACACTCAAACGCAAATAACATGCGCGGTACAACTCGACGCTACACAAATCCAAAAATGTGCAAAAGCGTGCGCTACAATAATAAAAGACAGATACACTAATACTAAATAAAAATTTGCGACGCGGGTTGTATCAATCGAGGTAAGATGATGGTAATCCGCATGATTAGAAATAAGATGTTGCATACAAGTAGCTTTACCTTTTTTTAGCAATGTAAAAGGGATATGCAGATTAGCATCATCATAATCCGATTTTGAAGTTGGCACTGGTAGAGGTGGAGTTGTGGTAGCCTGTGTACTTGAACGACCGTAGTATACGTGGGGAAAAGGATAAATCGTAGTAGAGGAGTCTGATAGAGGGATTAATGCTATGAGTACCAGAACGGAAGGAGTGGACGGAATGGAAGGGATGGAAGGAAGAGGAGGAAGATGAGCAGGAGTAACATCCGTATCACCACTACTCTCCCCCTGACAAAAAAGCCGATTCGAAGGCAGAAAATATGATTCCCCTCCTGGAAGGTGACATTCATGGTACAGAACATACTCTGGGAAGGGGGGTAATAACATCGATATCATTTGTTCATACAAGAATAGCCAAGGAAGACACAATGTTGAGCTCGAGGCTCAGGTTTATCGCGATGGGGTTGGTGAACATGCACGAAACAGACACACCCAAAGACACGGGGTGCCAAATGGGAAGTATGAATCACGTCGGAGGTGGAGTGACGAGCTAGAGTAGTAAAGGAAAGGACACAAGAAGAAAGACATTTGATGAGGAAGAAGTTGTAAGCATGCATCACCCCAATAGGATTTAGGGAGATGCATAATGTCTAGGAGACAACGAGCAATCTCGAGGAGGTGTCGATTTTTATGTTCGGCCACTCCGTTTTGAGTAAATGTATGAACATGTTTTATGGTGGATGATATTGTGATTGGTGAGGTAAGAGCCAAAGGCACCACGATAATCATACCCCCCACCCCACCCCATTGTCACATTGAAGAACACAAATAGAGGTATTAAATTGTGTTTGAACCATTTTATGAAATGCTTGAAAGCACAGAAAAAACTTCCTTTTTTTCTTTTTCAATAGATAAACTCATGTAGTGCGCGAGAAGCAATCAATAAAAGTGGCAAACCATCGAAAACTAGATAAAGATAAATGGGGGACGGACCCCAAACATCAGTGTATAATATCAAAAGGGATGCTGCTAGGGGAAGAAAGATGAGAAAAAGTATGTCGCGGATGTTTAGACATATCACATACATCACAAGCAAAATTCTTAAGAAAAGGTAAAAAACATGAAATATTTTTTGCAGATAAATGGAGGACGGATGTCCTAGACGCAAATGCCAGTGGTGAACATCATCAGCTGTAACAATGGAACTGGAAAGAGTTTGAGAGAGAAGAGTCCAGGTAGTACAAGCCGCCACGGTCCTACCACTGTCAATGTTCTGCTTCGTACTCTGTTCCTAAAAGACACAAGAATCATAAAAAAGGTTACCAAGTTGTTAAAAGATTTATTAATATTGCTGATGGAGAGTAAATTGCGAGGAAATGAGAAAACATGAAGTACAGAGGGAAGGGAAATGGACGAAGAACAAGAGATGTTGCCTTTGCTCGTAATAGACGACAAAGAATCGTTAGCAAAAATAACTTTGTCCTTACTAGACAAAAGAGTATAAGAGAGAAAACCTGAGGAAGACTCAGTCATGTGGTGTTATCGGTCATTTCAGTTGTACTATTTTCTTATTGTACTCTTTTTACTTCCGGACATTATGTGTTATTGTACTCCAGTTATTTTGATGTACCAGTTTATTTTAGATGGTCCGTATTTCAGTCTCATAGTGTTATTTTTTGTTTTAGTGGTTCTGTGAATTCTGCATTGTAAGGTACTCTTTTACCCATAGATTTTTATTACACTGCATCCGCTGTATGTTTCTTTTAGAACCTTTTTTATTTTTACCTGATTTATACCAATTTATATATTGTTACTTAGTTTACTTTTTTATCGCGGGCCCGACCGGACTGCTGATTTCCTGCTAAACTAAGTTGGGATGTTACAGGTAAGAGGAGAGCGGTGGAGAACGTGTGTCTGAACCATATCAAATTCCATATTCAAGCTCATCAAGAAGACTTGAATACAGAAGTGATCTTCCTTTTGTTTTAACTGAATGACATCGGCAGTACACACAGGAGTGAAATGCGCAAAGTAGTCAAGCTCTTGATAAAGGCGCTCGAACTCCGAGAAGAATGATGAAACATTCATCGATACTTGCCGCAACTCCAAAATGCGACGAGTAAGCTCATAAACCTGGGTGGAACTGCCGATCTGAAAGTATGTTTCGCGAGCACGGGTCCAGATCTCGAATGTCGAGTCCATCAACATATAGCTCTGATATACCTTAGGATACATCAAATGCAGGAGCCATGAAACAACTAGAGGGTTGTCAGAATCCCAACGCTTACAGGAGGGATCAGTCATGGGGGGGCTCCTTAACCGTCCCATCGATATAACCAAACATTTGTTGATTGTGGATGACATGTTGGGTAGCACGAGACCATTCAAGATAATTCGTGTCATTCAAGGGAATCGTGGTAATCTTCAAAGAACTGGAGTGGTCATGAGGCCGCTGAGGGTCACTCATCTGAGGATGGATCACACCCGGAGAGGATACCGAAGAATCAGGATCACCCATATTGGAGAGGAAGTGGGACAAAAGGTCAAGCAGTAGGATCCATTATCGGCAGTAGCATCGAAGCAATCAGGAAGCATCAGAAGTCGGCGGAGAGCAGCGGGTAGCAGCATCGGCAGGGAGCAGCGGCAGAGAGTAGCAGGTAGCAGCATCAGCAAAGGAGCGGTGGAGAGCGGCGGGGAGCAGCATCAGCAAAAGGCGGCAGCTTCACTGGAGACGACATCAGCTTGAGCAGAAAAAAAAACAAAGGACGGCGGCTTCACTGGAGACGGTGGCGTTGTTCTCGTCACCATCTGACGGTGGTGTCTGTTCCGCCAGATGGCCGCATCAGCGGGACGCGCACAAGGAGTCGCTCGGACCAGCGAAGTTGGAGAGACCGGCGCACGCGATCGAAGAACGGGAGTCGCGAGAGACCGGCGCACGCGATTAGGGTTTCTTCCGGGCTCTAATAGCAAGTGGAAAGAATAATGTTTTGTTAATCATCCAAGAGGCCTTACTCATACATATACTTTGGTAGGGGAAAACCTAAAAAGGGAAAAGACCAAACTACCCCAATATGCAATAATACAAAAAACGTTGACTTTGAATAAACTAAATATATTACAACTATTAGTGCTACATTATTGGGAAAGGCATAATGACTGAAGCCACGGCTCTTCATGGGAAATACATTATTGGTACCTTCTCCTTTTTTTCATTCTTCCACACACACAGTGTTCCCTGTGCACAATATAGCTGTGACATTGGCAGTATTTCGGCTGGTATATCTATTCTGTGTGCAGTGTCCGACCACAAGAGTGCCTTAGCTTGCGCTCAGCCTTATTCCATGCGAAGACATTTTTATTTTATCTTATATATAGTTTAATGTGTTTTTTCTCTTTTTTATATATATTCCTAATTTATTATATTTAATTTTTTTGTTTTTTTATTTGTCTCATCTGTTTATTTTTTGTGTTCTATTTGATGTTATGTTTTAATTTATCATAGTTTATTCTAATTATACAAAAAATAATTTACTGCACTGATGTTGTGTAATCATTTTTAATCATTTAACTTGATTTGATTAAATATTTTATGTGAAGATGAGCCAAACTTGCTCAAACTCATTTCCTTTCACTCATATTCGTAAGCTTTTGAAGTGCTTTTTGGTTTGATTCGCTAATGTCTAATCCCAAGTTCTTTAAACAATTTGATGATCATGCAGAGGATTTTTTACATAACCATCGTCATCTGTGTTGGGTAGTGTAGAATAGTTTTTGTTATTTGATGTCTCAGGAATTTTGGTTTTATTCACTTCCTGTATCCAATGCAGATTATGGGCCTCAATCCTCCTTTTGGACTAAATGCTCATCTTGCTAACAAATTCATAGATAAAGCTCTGACATTTAAGCCGAAGATTCTCATTCTCATTGTTCCGGAGGAAACTCGAAGGTCGATATTTTAAAATTTGCCCTCTCGTCCTCAATCTTGCAGCTATGCTATAGACTCTACAAATTATTTGCTCAAAGGTCTCTTTTTAATGATCAGGTTAGATTCAAAGAGTCCCCACTATGACTTGATTTGGGAGGATCGCATAAGCCTCTCAGGGAAGGTATTTTTTGCACATCATTTCATCCATGTTTGCATGAAAAATTGATTGTTCTGTGGTAATTTTTCTTGATCAAACAAATTTTTCCCTTGATCCAGTCATTTTATTTGCCGGGTTCTATCGATGTGAATGACAAGCAAATCGAACAGTGGAATGTCAGACCGCCAGTCCTCTACTTATGGAGTCGCCCTGACTGGACGCCAAAGCACATGGGCATAGCTTCAAGTCAAGGCCACAAGTCTAAAATGCCGTCTTCTCTCCCTGATAAGAATACTGAAGAAAAGTACAAGGAGAGAGATGCTAATCAAGGGGAGAAAGAAAGCATGTCCCTGAAAGAGGCAACCTCAGCCGTTGAGGCACATGTTCAAGTTGACAGGAGAGAAGAATCTTCAGGACAGAAAGAGACAAGGAGAGAGAAAAAGAACATTCACGGGGGATTTGAAAACAAGGAATCTGCTGCAGCTCAGAAAGAATTGGGGAGAGGTGTTCACAGCAGGAACAAAGAAGCAATTCCCGAGAAGAAGAGTGCATTTCCAGGGAAAAAAGAAGGCAGGCCATCTGCAGAAAAACACAACAAGAAGCGAAAATCTCCAGAATCCCACAAAGATGGTACTCAAAAAATGAAGATGGTGAAGAAGGAGCTGCAACAACAAGAACGACAAGAAGAGGATGGAGATGATCTTCCTAACATGAGCATTTCACCACCACCTCGAGGAGAGCCTATAGACCTTCCTCCCATTCAGACATCATTGTTAGAGTCAGGGCTGCGAAATATTTCCTCAGCTGCAAGGCCTTCCGGCATCCATGAAGACCTAGATACCTTTCCCAGGAGGTTTGGCAGTGCTGAAAGGGAGAGCTTCTACACGCCCGGAACTGAGGCTTACGGCCGTTATAACAGTCCGGACACTTACAGCCCAAGTAAGTATGGTAGGATTGGGTATGGAAGACCTGATCCAGATATAAGAATGCAATCAAGGCCCTACAGCATGCAAGAAGAGGAAGTACCAAATAGTTATGGAAGACCTGCTGAATCAGATATCAGGGCCCAGATTAGAACCTACGGTGTGTCTGGCGAGGAGAATCATTCAGATGGCATAAGGTTCTCAGTGGGAGGCTCGGGACCTTCATTAGGGCAAATTGGTATGTACCCTTCGCCGGCCTACAGGTTCGCGGCCACTGCGACGGAGACATCAGCAATGCAGAGATACGCCCCCAGACTTGATGAGATGAACCATTCGAGGCCTCGTCACCTGAGCCCTAGCATGCCCTTCCCCGGAAGGGACGTGCAAGGATTGAGGCGTGAAAATCCGCCCGATTCTTTTGGTTTCCCACCAGAAATGGCTCCATTTTCAAACCGGGGTTCTTTTGGTTGGATTGATGATTAGTGTGGGGGAGGTTTAGATTGGAAGAGAGGCTAGTTTGCTTGTGTTTTGGACCAATGCAAAGGCTGGCAGATTCATGTGCTTCAGGTGGACCGAATCTTATATCGGGTGCGTAGAATGTTGTGCTAAAATAGGTGTTGATCCATGTTGGACTTTGTATTGTAAATTTCTATGATTGTTTCTTTTGGGATGCAGCTAATATTATCTAAATGAAGAAGAACATGTAGGTTTTGTTTAAAGATTTTGTTGAAGCTAATCTGTTGAATGAATGTTATTTTTTTTGTCATCAATAGTTGTGTGGGTTTTTCTCAACTCTTTGGAGATACACTTTATGAATTTCCTCCATGTTTAGTATTGCTTCATTTTAAATAATTTTCGTCTGTTTTTTCGAGTCTACCTGGTCTCATTTAATTAGGCAGTTGTTATTCGCAAATTATAAACGTCTATACGCCGTTCAAATTTTTCATGTTTATAAATTACTATCCGCAGACCAACTTTAAAGTTTAGCAATTAATGTTTTCTTCTCCTAAGCAAAGCCCGACAACGAAGGAACTTCTCTGACAACCTTTTGAGTCTATGCCGACGACTCTATTCCAACAATTTGACATGAATTTCACCATTTTGACGTCAATTTCATCACTTTTGTCTTCTGACATTGCCTCAAAAGTTTGAAAAAGATGTTTCTTCATTGTCGGGGACTACTCGTAAGAAGAAGACGTTGATTGTTAAATTTTTAAACTTGATATGCGGATAATAATTTATAAATATGAAAAATTTTGTATACGGATAGCTGTTTATGATTTGTGAATAACAACTGTCTTAATTAATCTTCATTTTATTATGTCCTTATTTCAATAATTGTTTTTCCCTGATTGACGGATTATGTCGGTTTCTTAATTTTATTTATTTATTTATTTTTTGCTACATTATTTACTGTCAATAATTGAATAATTACCAAAAACTTCCTATATAAGTTAGCATAATTACAGGTTACTCCCCTCTTATTTTTGAACTTACAAAAACCTCTCAAGTTTACATTTCATAATATCCATGTGCAAAAGCGCCCTCTTGGAGTTAACCTTCATTGAGGTCTTCTTGTGCATGGATGTTATGAGTTTTTCGTAATTTCAAAACTAAGTGGGGTGCAACCTGTAATTTAGTAAATTTAGAGGGGAGGTCCCCATAAATAGCGCTTTATAAATATTACCCTTAAGTTTAGCCAGTTATTTCATATGGCAAGTGTTTGCAATGTTCATGTTTGTTGAAGTTCATGTTTGTTGACAAGTTAGGTACATTGTCATACACTCATAGTGTGAAGATCAAATTGAGCACTTGATTGACCTCCATGTTTGCAACATTGTAGGAGTTGAATGCATGAAAGAAAATCTTTTCGTGTTACCGTAGATCTGTTGTTGTGTGGATTTCTAACACGCCACTCTGAAGGGTCGGCTTTGGGTGGGGCGGGGAATTATTTTAGAAGGCGAGCGATAGCGAACGAAGATAGATGCTTTGAATCGCAAAGTATCTGCTTTCATGTGCGTGTGGCAAGTTGACATAAGCCAATAACACCACACGCAAAACAGAGCCTTGAATCAATTCACCATCACAGGAACCATTTCACTTTGTTTAGAGTATTGGGATACTAATATGAACTAGAGAGTAGATTGTGTTATTAAATAAAAAGCAGATTATAAGTTTGTGGGACTTCGCATTGTTTTGGATACCTTTGCTTTAAGGCTCTATTTGTTTGGGTGTTTCACAATTCCGTTTTGGGCAAACGCCGCCGGAAGGAGGGTAAACAAATGAACCTCCGGCGGCGTTTGCTCCGTTTCCACCCTCCCGCCTTGAGAAACGCCCCAAAAAGCTCCGTTTGGAGCAGCCACCTCCCCCCTCCGGTTTGAACTCTTCGTTTCCATCCGCCGGATCGACCGGCCACCGCTAAAACAAATGAAGCCTATTTTACTCCGTTCGGCATGTTTTTTTTTTTGCTCTGGTGAGTTTGGACAGATTTCATCGTCATAGAATGCATGTTTGACAAGACAATGGTCATTACCACCACCAAGAAAAGAAAATTAGTTTTGAACATAAAAGTGGATGAAGTCACTTTGGTGAGATCAGGTGTTCACGAATGATAGTTCATAACCACCGTATTCATGACCACCGCCATGCCAAACAGAGTCTAAGTGTCGTTGGAAGTCTTTTACGGACACCTTTTCCAAGCAATTAGGCTCATGGAGGAATGCAATATTGACATATCCATCTTGGAAATACACCTGGGCCGGATTCGTAGAGATAATTCTCCATTTTCGGCGAGTTTCTGTCGGAAATTTGTAGTTGCCGGTGTATAAATTGGGCAAGAATTATTGCAAGTGCCTCAAATTGCGGAAAATTGAGAATTACTCTAGGAGAGGTGCAGGGTGGTGAGTATAGTATTTAAAACAAAATTCACAACCAATCACAGTTTATTCACCACTTCACATATTATGAATGAAGCAATACATATATAACAAACAAATTAAATCTAAACTATAGACCAAATCATCCAGATTACACAATAAGCTTTTATAGAGATTCATACGCCACTTATTTTGGATAAAAACATTTAATGTACGATAAAATTCCAATCTTTTTAAAAATAGGAATCTAAATTTAAGGAGACTTAAGATTTATTAAACCAATCTTTTACATATTTATTGAGTTTTAACACACAATTACATATTTATTACATGATAAATGAGCCCATATTCTCCAACTTTACATTGTCTTTTTTTACAACCAGATTGACTTTTAAAGCTTTTCGGGCTGATCAATCCATTATTGTTGACAGGAATGGATAACAAAGAACTAATGAAATATATAAACATACCGGCGAAAGGCGAATCGACACGATTCTCTCAAGTGATTCCTTCAGCTCTTCATATTTCTCATTCAGGATCCCCTATGAAATAATCGACATCGACAAAAAAACGCTGCCTCCACCAAATAGGTCCATCAACAATCCACTAAACAGAGATTGAAGAACTTGGTTTTTTATTCATATTGGCAGCAGATGGCTTCTGTTGTTTTCTCTGAGATCCATCCATGAGGCCTATTCAAGTGGAATATTTTAACTTATGCAAACCTTAACATGTGCAAGAGGCAGGAATGCTATTGAATATTATTGATCATCACAGAACTTCTTCCTATTAAGGGAAAAAAGCTCCCACCATTCTTTATTGGGAAACTTTTATAAGAAAGGGTGAAAGAATCTAAAGTAACCACCACATTGCCAAGACACAATATTAGTGCCGTTAAACGGAGTGCCTTTAGTTACTATACAGGAAGAACTAGTGCAAGACACGAATACAACGACTAAAAACCATAACTACAAAATGCAAATTGCAGGTCAAATCACCTCTTGTGAGATAGCTTCCACGTGAAGAAGAGAAACAAACAGTTTTGATTAATATACATGCATGGTCCTTTGAAAACTGAATGCTAAGATCCCACTACCGGTTGTGCAACTCCTTTAGCCTTCGCAGCGGCGGAGGCCGCAGCAGCAGCTGCTGCTGCTGCAGCGGATGCAGCAGCCGAAGGCTGAGATGGTGCTGCTGGTGTCGGAGTCTGCTGCAGAGGAACTGCCGGCACTTGTTTCTGCAGCTGAGAATTCACCTGGGCAAGAAGATGCTTGATTTGTGCTCCAGTGAGGGTTTCTTGCTCCAAGAGCGCATTGGCTAAGGCATGCAGCTCCCGGTTATGAGTGGTCAGAATAGTTTTTGCATTGTGATATGCTCTCTCAAGGAACTGTTTCACTTCTTTCTCTACTAGAAGCCTGGTCTCGGTGCTCATGCTCTTCCCATTGTCATCATAGTTATGTGCAACAACTCCAACCTCCTTGCTCATTCCATATTTTGTCACCATGGCTCTTGCCAAGGTAGTTGCCTGCTGGAGATCAGAGGAAGCGCCCGATGTGACTTCATTCTCCCCAAATATTAGCTCTTCCGCAACACGTCCCCCCATGCACACATCGAGCCTTGCAAGCATTTGCCTTAGAGATATGCTCGTGTCGTCCTTATCGGGCAACTGAGCAACCATACCAAGAGTCATTCCCCGGGGCACAATGGTAGCCTTGTGGACCGGAAGGGCACCATCTGTGTGGACCGCGACAAGAGCATGACCGCCCTCGTGGTACGCTGTTAGCTTCCTTGACTCATCGGAGACCACTGCAGATTTACGCTCACTGCCCATCATGATTTTGTCCTTAGCATACTCAAGATCTTCCATGCTAACAGCTTTGGCTCCATCCATAGCAGCCTTGAGAGCAGCTATGTTAATCAGGTTTGCTAGGTCAGCTCCCGAGAACCCAGGTGTGCCTCTCGCTATGATCATCAAATCAACGTCTTCTGCTTTCAAGACCTGCGCATAACAAAAAATTAAGTAACCAGTGAAAAGTATGTGAACATCAAGCACTAATGATTCACGCCCACAAACTTGGTACTAGAGGTTGGTATAAAATAAAGTTGCTCAACTTGTCAATATGCATGAAAAGATTTTGAAGGCCACACAACTATGTTCATCAGTTTTAACACATTTTCTTCACTTTCACATGAAACCGAATAGATAAATTCATAGCTAGCTACCACTTTCAGATGCAGCTGAAATGCAAAATGAAACAACCCAAGCTGTAACCAGGCGACCTATAGCATTTGAACTGGTACAAGGTATAAATGCAGGAAATTGAACGCCATGTGTCATGAAGAATGGGATCATCATAACGTTCAAAAACTATATTCTAAATTCTAAATTTGAATAGCACAACTAGTACAGATTCAACAATTATTCCACGAATTCGTCGTCTTATTAAACTTTTAAGGATTTTCAGAGCATAATCTAACAGATCAGCAAGTAACAAGCAAAAATAATGATGATAATAATAATAATATATTATTATAAAATGGGATATCAAGTGACACCAAAGTGTGTAGGTTCTCTGCAAAAAGCCAGCTAAAACATGTACTCACCTTAGACATATGGGATTCCATAATTTGTCTTCGGCCTTCAACATCAGGATTTGGAACAACAATATGACGATCAAAACGCCCAGGTCTCACCAGTGCTTTGTCTAGTGACTCAGGGAAGTTCGTTGCAGCAATGACAATAATCCCCTCGTTTTGCTTAAAACCATCCAGTTCAACAAGCAACTGATTCAGTGTCATCTTCATGTACTGTTGATCCTTCGGATTACGGCTTCCACCAATGGCATCAATCTCGTCGATGAAAATTATACAGGGAGATCGTTTCTTCCCTGCAGCGAAAAGGTCCCTCACCCTCCTTGCTCCGACACCCACGAACATCTCTTCAAACTCACTGCCACTGCAAGAAAAAAAAGGAACTCCAGCTTCTCCAGCAATAGCTCTGGCTAGCATGGTCTTTCCAGTGCCAGGAGGGCCAACAAGTAGGACACCCTTTGGAAGCTTGCCACCTAGTCGAGTGAAGCGCTGAAACAAGAACAGTGGTCTTCAATAAACTGTTGTGTGAAGTAGTCTGATAAATCATAAAGTAAGATGATTCATATATATATAACACAAACGTCCCCTCGGAGTTAGCATAATTATAGGTTGCACTCCGCTATCTTTTGAAATTACAAAAACCTCACTAAGTTTACTTTTGTACATGCATGTTATGGAATGTAAACTTACAGAGGAGGTTTTACAAATTTGAAATATGGGGGTGCAACCTGTAATTTAGCATGCTACACACACACACATACAAGGTTGTAAACATTGAATGTCGACAACATGTCAACTTGAGTTTTAAAATAACAAATATCGAAGATAGTGACGCTGATATTTTAAATTTAAAAAAAAATTGTATACTAAGTATAATTATATGTATTAAAAGTAAAAAAATTACATGAGAAGTGGACGGACAATGAATCATGTATATACAACAACAACACTCAAGCTTTTATCCCACTATAGTGGGGAATGAATCATGAATATAACAAGATAAATTTGACAAGTATCCAAAATTCAATATTATTAATAAGTACAAATAGATAGATAATAAAATATATCTTATATTATACAAAAAAATTATTTTGCTAACACCAAGTTTTATAGCAAATAAAGAAAATTTAAAAGTTAAATATCCTTGATTTATTATATATTTTTTATCATAATAAATTTATATTAAAAGTAAAAAAATTAATCAACTAATAAATGTGAACTTTTTATGAAATGGGAAAATAGTGTAAAATAATAATACAAAATTGATTATAAGAATAACATGTATGAATGTTTAAAATTTATGTCTGGCGATATATCGAAAAAAAATGTATATGTAAGTCTATATTTTACAAAAGAACGTATTTTTTTTAAATCTCGCTTTCTCATCAAAAATGACTGGAAGAACATTTAAACCAGTGTATGTGTGTACACACACATATACATAAGCATATAAATATATATATCATTAATATCCTTAACCCAAACAATTTTATTAGTCTTTATGAATCATCATTTTCCACTGAGTCCTACTAAATGTATGTGAGATTTTAAAAACTAATCTATGCAAATCATTTTGAGCTTCCTCATTGTACTTACGATCAACTCTTTTCCTCGTCAGTAAACTTTTATTCTTTATTGTACATTTCCAATTTATATATGATCTTCACAGTTGTGATTCTCAATCCCATAAAAATAATCAATCATTTGTTTATTCTACCTAGCATTACTACACATTCATCTTGGTATTTGTATGCCACAATGAACTTAAAACATTTTTTTTAGTGCAGCACTCGAATACATACTACATCATCGAACAAGTCGGATAATAAAATTAACCAATAAGACTCGATAAACCAACCAGACACTAAAACACATTGGAAACAAATTATTTTATTTTACCTTCGGATCCCGTAGGTAGTGAACAATTTCCTCTAACTCAGCTTTGGCTTCATCAACACCCTTTACATCATTAAATTTTGTACTAGAATCCAAGCTTGGTTGAACCTCCTCATGTAGTCCGAGGCCTGTACAACATTATTTCAATACCACCTCATATCTTGAAAGAAGAAATCCAATGAACAAAAGGGAAACTTAACACAGTGGCAACAACATACCTTTGCTAATCCCTCTATCCTCAATAAGCGCACCAACACCAGATATCACAAGAAAGGTAAGTGCAATAGTGCGAAATGTACGCCACAATTGGTCTTTAAAATGACCAGTTTCTGCTGTCACCATGTGAAGAGGAGCATTTGCAGTCCCAAGAACCCCTTCTTTAGTTGCTAAGCCCAGATTCTTCAAGCCTGGTATATTGTTGATGCTCTCTTCATTTCTTAAGGAATGGGCCATACCTGTAATAAAGTTATAGTAAAGTACAACAAAAAATATTAATTCAAATTGCAAAATAATTCTGAGAGTTCACAAAACTACCAGAAGACAACTATGTACTTCCAGAGTAAAATGGGGACAGTAGGTAGCATAGCCTAAAGACATAATTTAACTATTTGATGAAATTACACTCCCATCTTATACTCACCCCCGACCAGTCCTCGTCCTTAACCCACCTATATCATCACTGCTATTAAGAACTGATAATATACCTAATCAAAAATAAAACTATTACAACATAAGAGAAAACTATGATGAAGGAGAATTTAACATGAAATAGAAAAGGAATAAAGGCCTAATCCCCTGATCAACAGAAAATAATATTAAATTTTTAGGTAGTTATTTCAGAAAAATATTAAAAGGGAAACTTGGCGAATCGGTTAAGATGTAGTCGTGTGACCTTGTAATTACGGGTTCAAGTCTAGGAAGCAACCTCTAACAAAATTGTAGGGAAAGGCATACCTATATTTCACCCTTCTTGTGGGACCCTTCCCCGGACCCTCGTTGCACAGAGATGCTTTGTGCAACGGGCTGCACACTATTGTATTTTCAGAAAAATATCAAGGTTATTGTTACGGGATCGCCGTAGAACGTCGGTAGAGAAGCTGGAGATGTGGATGATGGTGGAGGATACTGTGGAGCTGAAACCGTGGCTGCATAGGCAGGTTGTGCGCCCGCGAGAGAGAGAAAGAGATGCCAAAACCTCTTGAAGACAAAAGAAGACAAATTCAAACCCCAGGGGTCCTTTAAATAGAGTTACACGGGGCATAAATGTAAATAAGTCCTCACACTTGAACTTACATCAAATACGACGTAAAGGACAATCAATAATAAAACCTAATAAAAGACAACATAATAAAACCAGACTGACTCAACTAAAGACAATAACATAACAATTGATGTTCAAAATAAGCATGCCCTTAAGCTCAAGGGAGATCCAAGGCAGTCCAACCTTCACCTAATTCCCTTGTCATCAGAGTCCTTTACGTCCAAATAAAAAATCTCTTGCATTGATGTTCGTGAGTATACTGCTCAATGCAGTTATAGCACAACACTTTTGTGCATTAGTCAAACATTTCCGGTGAGGCCGCAAGACCTCCTGATGCATTCCTAAAACTGAAATTGATTTTAAAACATTTAAAATTGTGATCTTTTAAACATTCGCGGCGCAAGTGGGGCTTTCACGAGCAAAACCTTGCGGTAACTAACCCAGAGTTACAGTCACACGTTAATGTCTAACAATCGAGTGCTTAACAAATACGACTTAATGTTCCACCAGCGAGGAAATTAAAGAAATGACAATGTGAGACAATCAGATCTTAAAATTGACGACAAACAGGGATAAATGTTAATTGTAGGCAAGCTCGGAAACTTTAGAGGTCATTTTAAAATTAAGCATAAATGTTACACTAACATGGATCAAGCACAGGAGAATTGAGTGGCATATCCTAATTGCATGTCCACTGCTACAAACTCGGTTCTTCAGGAATGTCGTCGTTCACTACGGAAGGGAACGAGAACGGGTCGCCGGATTCAGGCAGTCATTCCGGTGGCTCTGGCGATTTCTGTGGCAGGGTGGTAAGGAGAATGCGAGGAACGTCATACAGGAGTTCGCTCCCGCCGGAACTCGCGTGCGTGAGGCTCACGAGCGGCAGTTTCGTCTTGGGAAGATTCGTCGGCGTTTGTATCAGTCAAGGGAAAGGTCGTTGAGGCTGTGGAAGCAAGAAGACGGGCTCGGGCGGCAGGATGGAAGCTTTGCCTGGCATTACCGAGAAACAGAGATTTTCCCTCTGTTTCCCGATTTTGTCCAGACCACCTTTTTGGTACGGGCAACAGGTTTTTATAAAAGAGGGAATTGAATTCAGCAATTTAATGGATAGGGATTTCAAAGGTCAAAGAGTGGCCGTTTCAAATTGATATCAAAAGGCTAGTAATGGGGGAAGTTTTTCGATTGATTTTAATTTGTTTGATGGCAGCAGGCTTCAAAATAAAAAAAACGGTTGATTTTATTGGGGAAGTTTTCAAAAGGCTTGTACTTTTAAAAGACTCCCATTTAACATTCTCAAATCCATAACTTCTGAATTTAACGCATTTAATGTCAAATTCAGAATTTAGAATATTCTGGTGCTAAGTAAAAATACATTTGTTCAAAGCTTGCCTTAATTAACACTAGCTTAATTTGACAGACCTCTTCATTTAAGACCTTATTGGTCGGTCACACCAATAAGCCGAACAATTCATGACATGAGCGCTAATGACATGCGCGAAATTACAAGGAACACGTACAAATATAAAATAAAATGACTTGCGCAAAGACATGTGCGACACCAATTAAAATGCAGAAAATAAACTAAAATACGATGTGACTCAGATTGCATCACCTCCCCTCCGGGAGTGCTGACGGACCTGTGTCGGTGACCCTTCGGACCCCCTTCCGGGCAACCCAAAATTTCAGAGTCTGCCTGTCCGGGAAGCCCAAGATTACAGAGCCTACCTGTCCGAGAAATCCCTGATTTCTATAACTAGTGGTCAGATCCTAACAGGAAAGGAGGGCGGACAGGGGTGTAGGGGCAAGGAGCAACGAGCTCCATACAGGTCTAGGCGAACTCTATGTGAGAGTGGGCGAACACTCCTTCGAGGCAGCAGGAAGCAGTTTGGGTGACCACTCCTCTGTGACTGTGAGCTCTCCACAACAGGCTGTTTTTTTTAAACTATTTTCTACATGTAACTTGATGTGATCTGAGCATTCAATCAATAAAATCACCGGCAACAGAGAGTTGCAGTTGCGGGAAGTCTTGTGTAGCCATTTGCGGTACCCCCTCTCTCGTTATCCCCATACAAAACTAAAGGTTTGCATTGTGCAAAACCTGGTCTCGCGGCCCACGGCATCCCTTCTATCACAATTAAAAGTAAATGAACACCTAAAGTGTTTAACTCGCCCCACCTCTCTTGAAGTGTGGAGTTCAAGCGTTTTCAGCCCCAAAAGAGCAACCACGCAACTTTCAGATCTGGTAATCGGCAAACAATGAATTAATACGAGTAAAAAGATAGCACAATGAAAGAATCCTTCAAAGGACTCGCGACAATACAAGTTTAACAAGCAGTATTGGCAAATTCCAAACAAAACTTGTGAATATTCATCAGGCAAAACATCAAGAAATACCTGCAGAATCGAAAGCAGGTAGAAATGGGGCTCATCTAACAACCACTCAAGTTGTTCAACACAATGAAGGGAGGAGATGGGGATAAGAAACTTTTATCAACACAAATATAGAAACCAAAGACAAAGCTCTATTAATAAAGTGCTTGATGGACAATTTATATACATTTGCCTGGCGTGTGGCCAACATGCCTGGGATAAGTCTTGATGTAGCTCGCCACCATCTCAACATCAATCCAACCTTTAAATTCATTAAGAAAAAGAAGAGAGCAGTGACAACAACGCTAGCAGAACCCATCCAAGAAGAAGTGGATTGAGCTTGACTCATCACTCCATTCTTCATGTTCAGGATCTTTTGCAGTTTCTTTCCTTCTCTTGGCCATGTACTCTTCAAAGTAAAATTTATCAAAGAGATTCAATACCCTGAATGGATCTCCAGCATTGTAATCGTGAAAAAAATCCAACGACGGGTGGCGTATATATGCATATTTCACTAAGCACAATAAAGCATGTCCAAAAATTGCAATCTTTTACCTCAGATTCATTGGTCGACTCAGCCTTAGGGTCCTGATGATGAGTTTTCAGATGCTTTCTTAGGATATTAGCAAATGTGAATTCATGTCCCAGATACTAACCATACCTCCATTATCACAAATGAAGGATGTTATTGTTACCAAGTTATGTCTTTTGGCATTAAGAATGTCGGCGCTACATAACAACAAATGATGGATTAGGAGTCTAGAAGTATATGTGGATGATTTGCTCATCAAGAGCCGAAAACTTAAGGATCACATCCAAAACCTTACGAAACAATCTCTGTTTTGAGATAATATAAGATGAGACTCAAACCAACAAAGTGCATATTTGGCGATAGTAAAGAAAAATTATGCATCATTTACTGACATCTCATGGCCTCGAACTCAATCTTGATAAAATAAAATAAAAGTATGTCACCTCCCCGGACTCCGAAAAAAACTACAGTAACTAAAGGGAAGGATTATTAGGCTCAGTCATTTTATCACATGATCGGGTGACAAATGCGCACAGTTTTTTAAGACCCTATGTGGAGCATCTAAATTCAAATAGCCTGAGGAATGCAACAAAGCTTTTGAGAAACTTAAGAAACAACTAACATCCACTCCTTTTCTACTGAGCTCTCGAGACAGAGAAAATATATTGGTATACCTCGTAGTTGGTCCCGAAGCCATAAGTGTCATTCTAGTTCATGAAGAAGGAAAGAAACAATTTTCAACAACTCGTAAGTACTGAAAGATGCAGAAATTAGGTACCCACTACTCGAAAAAACTGGCCATCGCTCTAATCACAAGAACAAGAAGGCTATGCCCCTACTTTCAGGGACATTCAGGTTGTGACAAACCATCCTGTCAAGATTATTCTGGAAAAACCAGAGCATTCCGGAAGGTTAGCAAAGTGGGTCGTTGAGCTAGGAGAGTTTAACATCTCTTACCACTGATAGCAATCAGAGTGCAAGTTCTTGCTGACTTTCTCACAGATTTCACTGAAGAAACACCCATCAAACAATGGATTGGAATGCAACTGCCTTGGACAATGTCCGTAGATGAAGCTACTGGCAAAAACTCATCAAGAGTCGGAGAAATTCAAATATATACGAATGGCATTCAAATTGAACAAGCAGTGAAACTACACTTCTCAACTACAAAAAACCAATGGGAGTATGAGGAACTGATCAATGGAATGCAGTTAGCAAGAGAACCTGGGATAGATAACATAGAGATTTAGACAAACTCTTCGGTTATGACATCACAAGTCAAGGGAACTTTCGGAAAAAAAAAATTCAATCATTAAACAATATTTGAGAATAACACAGAGAGAGATCGGGAGTTTCAGAACTATCAACATTTAACACATCCCTCGATCCGAGAATGTAGAAGCTGATGAAATATCAAAGTTTGGACTGCCATTAGGGGGAACCATGACAACTTTTTTGTCCTACTATCAAGGAAGGCGAAGTCATGGAAATCGATTGTCACCCCTCATGGATGGATCCCTTTGTTCTTTACTTGCCCACAGGAGAGTATAATTCAAGGTCACTCACTACATTCTTGTTTCTAGTGTCTGTACTGAAGAATGTTCCTGTCACACCTAGCTAGGTGTGTATCCGAGGAAGAAATTTCTATCATCCACTGAAACGGTCATTTCAGAGAATGTGGAAGACACTTTAGTGCTAGGACTTTGGAAAAAAAGAATACTCAGGCAATGATACTTTTGGCCTTAAAGCAAAACGGATTCAAAATGTTAAGGAGATGCACCTAGTATCAGAAAATTACTCCACAACAACTATAATTGATCGACACGCCTTGGCCATTAGTTGATTGAGGAATAGATCTTTTAGGACCTTTTACCATGGCAAGTGGGCAACACCGCTACATTTTTGTCATGATCGATTACTTCAGTAAGTGAAACGAAGCAAAGGCGTTGGCAAAAACAACACAAACGTGAAAAAATTTATTTGGGAAGATAAAATGTGACAACACGGGATTCCAATGGCCATCATTACTGACAAAGGGTCATAATTTGCCAATAAAGAACAGAAAAGTTGTTGCAAACAAATAGGAATTGAGCTTCGATACTCCTTAATTAATCACCCAAGAAGCAATGGTCAGGTGCAGGCAACCAACAAACTGATCTTGAACCTGTTCAAGAAAAAACATAGTGATCATTCAAAGAAATTTGGTCGAGGAACTTGCTTCGATTCTTTGGACCCTCAGAACTACTCCAACTACATCTACTAGGGAGACCCCTTTCAAATTATCACACGGATGTGAAACAATGATCCTAGTGGAATTCAAAGTAATGAGTCCAAAGGTTCTTCTATCGTAAGAAGCAAAGATTGGATGAAATAAAAGGCAGATGAAAAAGTTGATAGACTAGGAGGAAATCTTGTAAAATCTAGATTTCCCATCAAACGTCATGGATAGCAGTTTGCAATGGATACCGTCATAAAGGTTCTATATAGAGAATGCAGACTCAAAAGCCTGCAAATGATTTACGAGATATTCTCTCTCGGTGAACCGAGAGAGATGGAGTTCTTTGAATATGACTAGGACATGTTCCCAACGGATAGCACTTGAGAAGGGGGAAGGATCTTCCTCCATAGAGACCACAATTCCTTCAAAATCCAGTGATCATGAATGCCCATAAATCGCAGCCACCCTATAGAAATTGGGTTTGGTGCGTTCAATCTCTTCATCATTAGACCAAAACCTGAGCGCTGTTTAGAATATAGGTGGGCGGATATCAAGAGTTATCGCACCCCTGGTGAGAGACTCGGGCTTCTTAAAAAGTCTAGGAACCACTAACAGTAGCATGCTAAATCCTCCTCTATTGATTGTCCCCTGGGAGTTGTTGCGAGAACTCTCAGGTGACTTCCCTGTTGCATCTCATCCATTCATTGTAACACGTGTTTGCCAACCACCCATGATCTGAAGGTTGAAGCTCGCATGTTCGTTCTGTTTGGGAAAAAAATGTCCCAACTCCACAACCAAGAGATTGAGATAGATGGAGAGTACTATGGGTGGAAGAATATTATGGGTTACAAATACTTAGACGAGAGAAGGGTGTCAAGGATGGCGAGGTCAGGTGTCGCACAACGCAAATACATAGTTTGTATTCGAGAATGCTATAGTAAAACAGAATTCGTTTGTGGTGTGGAGGGAAAAAATCAAGTTTGCCAAAAATAACAGACAGCTTAGCATGATTTTTCAGGTACCTTCCACTGCCCCTATTTATACTAGTAGGGGGTGTGCCCAAGGGGGTAGGTTCAAGAGAAAACTACTTGAATGCAGAAGAAATGGGCAGGACACAGAAAAAGAGGTATAGAAGGTAAAAAGCTGTCTAAGCAGAGAGGAGTCTATGCAAATACAAGAGTACTTGCGCGGGCTATTGCAGGAGGTCGAGCGTGAGCAAACTCCCAAGGCGAGTTTTCCCAATACTGAAAAAGCCTTCCAGACTGATTTTTCCTTGGAGGAGGTGATCGTAGAATTTCGGGTATACATTATGTTATCAATATATAAGCTTAAATTACTTTTATGAGTTGAATTATATTTGCTCGAATTAATTAAATTATTATTTTATTTTCCGACGTAGGATTATTCTTGCAATTGATTGCTTATAATCATTTCACAGTATCTTTCTTATTTAAAATTAAATAAAATATTCAAGCATTCAACACATTTGCTAGTAAAGCATTTTTTATGTTTTTAACATAATTTTATTAAGCGTAAAATACTTATTATCAATCAAGGGCATTTACACTTTAAATATTTTTAAATTGTTGTAAAACTTACTGTTATCTAAATTAAATGATTATATATTAAATACATCTCAAAATATATTTATTTGAATATGTTTTAGATTTTGTCAGTAGTAGTCAAAGTGTGTTACTAAAATTTGATTTTGAATAGAAGTAGACTTCATTTTGTGATATATATGACCCGTTACTTGTTAAATTATTATGTAAATTTTTTACTTTTAGAACATATAAGTAGACTTAGTACATATTTTTATTTATGAGATCCCTGACATCCAATATGCGACATTTTAAAGCTCAATCTGATATACCCACATACGGCATGCGACATTTTAAAACTCAATTTGACATGTCACCGACATTCAATATTTACAGCCTTGATATTAATTTAATTATTATTATTGCATTAATGTATTATTAAATTAACATATTATTCAATTCAATTAATATCAATATTAATTAATAATTTCGTTAATATATGTTGGATATTGCATATAATATTTGTATTGATTATGTTATTTGTATCCTAAATATATTGATTCCTATTTAGGAATTATGGGTGCACACGGATCAATGACGTGTCATATCGTTGTATTTGTATAAATACCCCCATGTGGATAAATAAAATTAATTAACTTTTCTCCTCCAACATGGTATCAGAGCCTTAGGGCTAAATACATCTCCCGTGCGTTTTTCTTCTTTCTCCCGCACGAACAACCCGCCGACCTCCGCCCGCAACTCCGCCGAACTCCGCCGAACTCCGCTCGCCTCTCCCGACCCTCTGGCTCCGGCGGCCCCTAGCCCCACCTAGCCACTACCGATTCCCCCTCCCGCTCCTCCGCCGCACCCCGCACCCGCCTCTGGTCACTGTACGCACGCCTCCCGCGCCAGCGACTGTCGGGCTTTGGCCCTCATCCAGCGGCCCTCGGCCACCGCCAGCACCTCTGGCCCCTGTCTTGCGTCGTCTCCTTGATACCGCACATGCGGTGCTCCTCTTAATGTCCTTTTCGGTGCCTATACCATTTTTTGGGTTCCTTCCTCTTTCTATGAGGCCAACCTAGTTTCTATCTAGGCCGCTCTTTGCTCTCCCGGGGGATCTTGATTTGTATTCTTGCTCACCATGACCGGGACCGATGGCTCCCCTACCGAATCTTCCACCACCAGTACACCCCCAACTACAGTGACGTCCAGCGGCTTCCCTCGCCCGGGACATGACCACAATACGCCTCAAATCACGACGATTCGTCTGGATGGCACCAACTATCTCCCGTGGTCTCAGGCTGTTACTCTTGCTTTGAAGAGCAGGAGGTTGTTTGGATATGTCATGGGCACTACACCCCTACCTCGTTCAGATTCCCCAGATTGGGTGCAATGGGAATCGGAGAACTCCCTCGTCATGTCCTGGCTGACTAACTCCATGGTCGAATCCATCGCTCGCAACTATCTCTTTCTGGATACGGCTGCGGACATTTGGCGAAGGGCGGAAACTACCTACTCCTGTCGCGGCAACGCGGCCCAGATCTTTCAGCTACGACGAAAGATCTTCCTTCTTCGCCAAGGAGATCGCCCTCCGTCTGCCTACTACCTCGAGTTCACCCAGCTATATCAAGCGTACGATCACTTTGACTCCATCACTTTGGCGTCGCCTGAGAATGAGCTCCTTGTTCGCGCACGGGAAGATCACAACCGAGTTTTCGAGTTCCTTCATGGGCTACATAGGGATTTCGACCAAATCAGTGTGCAGATACTTGGCCGCTCACCCTTACCCTCTCTTCCAAAGGTTTTCAGTCTCGTTCAGCAGGAATTTGATCGGAGGCAAACTTGGACTCCTGATCCTCCTCCAGATAGTTCGGCCTTGACGGCCCAGGATGGGCTACGAGCGGCTCGTGACTCTCGGCCGAAGTCAACTGACAAGGATCACCTACTCTGTGACTATTGCGGGAAGAACCGTCATACCCGGGCGACTTGCTTTTGGCTTCATGGGTTCCCTACACCCCGTGGTGGCTCTTCCTCTCGTGGCGGTCGCGGTCCTGGTCGCACTTCGGGGCGCTCTACCGAGCCTCGCTCCGCGCACAAGTCTGATGTTTTCGACGAGCCACAGCTTCCGGCAACTCCGTCATCCCCCACATTGACTCTGACGCCTGTTGAGGTCCTTGCTTTCCGACGCCCGATGCAGGGCCCATCACCAGAGCCACATGCCTCTTCGTCCTCATATGCCCATCAGGGGCCTTCCGGTGCTCATGCTGCCTCCACCCATCCCTCTACTCACTGGATCATTGATTCTGGAGCAACGGACCATATGACCGGCTCCTCCTCAGGTTTTGTGTCCTACCTTCCGTTGTCTGGTCGGGACAAAGTGAGCATCGCAGATGGTTCCCTCTCTCCCATTGCCGGAAAGGGCTCCATCCCGTGCTCCTCCCTAACTCTTTCCTCTGTTCTTCATGTTCCGAACTTTACCCGAAATCTCTTTTATATTAGTCATATAACCAATTCTATGAACTGCTCAATAACTTTCTTTCCTTATTCATGCATTTTTCAGGACCTGAAGACGGGAACGGTGATTGGAACTGGTAGTCTGGTGGACGGGCTCTATGTGTTCGATTCTTCCACCCCGGTCTCTCCTCCCCGAGCTCTCCATGTGGAACGGACAGCTACTTTGGAGTCCTGGCACTGTCGGCTGGGACATCCGTCTATCCATTCTATGAAACATTTATTTCCTAATTTCTCGTTTGTGTTAGTTGATAAATTTCGCTGTGATACATGTGCACGTGGTAAAAATCATCGTACCTCTTTTAATCATATTTCTTCTCCAAGTACTGTTCCTTTCCATTTGATACATAGTGATGTTTGGGGTCCTTGCCGGGTTGCATCTATTTCGGGTTGTTTTTGGTTTGTAACTTTTATCGACTGTTTTTCACGTACCACCTATGTTTACCTTATGAAAGCAAAACATGAAGTCTTTCCCTTGTTCCAGCGATTCTACAACATGGTCTCTACACAGTTTTCGACCCCCATCAAGATTCTCCGCACCGATAATGGTCGTGAATTCATTGATTCCACTTTCGAGCAGTTCCTCGCCAATCGGGGGATTATCCATCAGACATCCTGCGCCTACGCCCCTGCTCAAAATGGGGTGGTTGAGCGTAAGAACCGCCACCTCTTGGAAGTTGCTCCCTAAATACTACTGGAGGGATGTTGTACTCACCGCAGCGTACCTTATAAACCGTATGTCATCCCGTGTTCTCGGTTTCAAAACTCCCCTCACCATACTTGGGGTGCCACCTACCACTCTCCAACCACGTGTTTTTGGGTGTGTTTGTTTCGTCCATATCCACCACCGCCCGAAACTTGATGCTCGTGTGCACAAGTGCGTCTTCATTGGCTATTCCCCTACTCAGAAGGGATATAAATGTTTTGACCCTGTCAACAAGAAGGTTTACGTTACCATGGACGTTACCTTCCGGGAATCTGAAAGCTACTATGGGTCCTCACTTCAGGGGGGGTCTCTTCCCACAACGGAAGTGAGTACCTTACCTTACTCTGACACCCCTCTACCTATTCCTCCAGTATATCATCACTCTCAGTCTACACCTCCTACTTCTTGCGCCCCTCCTGTCAAGGTCCCTGTTACTAAACCTCTGCAGGTTTACTCTCGTCGACCCAAGGGATCGAACACGCGGCCCAACATCTGGATATCAGACCGCCCACCTGACCCGTCGTCGGGATCCATCATCCTTACGGAAGGTAACTCCACTCGACATCCATTATCTCAGTTTGTTTCTTACTCATCCCTAACAGCTTCTCATGGAGCATTTGTTTCCTCTTTGTCCTCTGTCTCTATCCCCACTTCATGGCAGTATGCCCTTTTCGACGACAGGTGGAAGTTAGCAATGCTCGAAAAAATGAGTGCCCTGGAAAAAAACGACACATGGGACCTGGTACAACTGCCACCAGGTAAAAATGCTGTTGGATGCAAATGGGTATTCACCGTCAAACAGAACCACTCGGGCATTGTAAAAGGATACAAGGCACGACTCGTGGCAAGAGTCTATACTCAGACAGAGGGCATAGACTACCAGGAGACCTTTGCTCTTGTTGCAAAAATGAATTTGATCAGAATCCTCATATCGTGTGCTGCCTGCAAGGATTGGCAACTCTGCCAATTGGATGTGAATAATGCTTATCTTCATGACGACCTGGAAGAAGAGATCTACATGGCTCTCCCTCCGGGACTCAGCCCTAGCGGATCAAAAGGGAAAGTGTGCAGATTACGGAGGCCACTCTATGGCCTGAAACAATCATCCAGGGCCTGGTTTGGAAGATTCCACAAAGCCATGAACAGGTCTGGGTACCGTCAGAGCAATGCCGACCACACCCTCTTTATCAGAATCAACAAGGGGAAGTTAACCGTCCTGATTGTCTACGTGGATGATATCATAATCACTGGGGATGACAAGGAGGAGATTCAGGCACTGAAGGAGAAGTTGGCAAAAGAATTTGAAGTGAAAGATTTGGGAAATCTCAAATACTTTCTCGGCATTGAAGTTGCAAGATCAAAACATGGCATTTTCCTATCACAAAGGAAGTATGTGCTCGACCTCCTTGAAGCCACTGGAAAGAGCGGGTGTCGACCTGCCGACACCACAATCAAAGCCAATCACAAGCTAGGCAGAGAAGATGGCGATGTGATCGAAGACATTCCCAGTTACCAAAGGCTGGTAGGGAAGTTAATCTACTTATCTCACACTCGACCAGATATCTCTTATGTTGTGGGAGTTCTTAGCCAGTTTATGCACTCTCCAAAGGCCCGTCATATTGATGTCACACATCGTGTCCTCCGATACCTCAAGTCCTCACCAGGAAAGGGCATCCTATTCTCACCAAATAACGAGTTGATTATTGAAGTTTACACTGACGCAGACTGGGCTGAATCGCCCACCGATAGGCGCTCCACAAACGGATATTGTTCCATGATTGGTGGGAATTTGGTCAGCTGGAGAAGCAAGAAGCAACATGTTGCTGCTAGATCCAGTGCTGAGGCCGAGTTTAGAGCAATCGCACATGGCATTTGTGAAGGATTATGGGTCTCCACTATCCTGAAGGAACTTGGGCTTCAAGGAAGTGAGCCCACCAGATTGTATTGTGATAACAAGGCTGCAATCTCCATTGCCCACAATCTGGTACAACATGATCGTACGAAACACATTGAGATTGACAGACATTTCATCAAGTAAAATATCGACAGAGGAACTGTTGTTATCCCATTCATACCATCTGACCAACAGTTGGCCGATGTTCTCACAAAGGGTGTAAGTTCCAGTATGTTCGCAGATCTTATTGGCAAGTTCGGCATGACTGACATCACACGCCCAACTTGAGGGCGGGTGTTGGATATTGCATATAGTATTTGTATTGATTACGTTATTTGTATCCTAAATAGATCAATTCCTATTTAGGAATTATGGGTGCACACGGATCAATGACGTGTCATATCGTTGTATTTGTATAAATACCCCCATGTGGATGAATAAAATTAATTAACTTTTCTCCTCCAACAATATATTAACTTAATTTATTGATAAATTAATATTAATTTAGTTACTATATTAAATTAATTTAATAATAAATAATAGTTTAATTAGCATATTAAATTACTTTATTATTAAATTAGTTTAATAACAAAATGAGAGAGATGGTGAGGGAGATGTTGCCATTATCCTTTGCTCTCTTTCCCCTTCTTCAATTGTTTTAGTTATTCTATATTAATTAATTATGTAACAGCTACAATTTCTATAGGAGTCTATGCTGTATTAGGGCATCATCCAACTACTAGTATTTCAACTTGGATAGGGCACTACGGCTAGGGCCGGTGAAAACCCCGTAGGCAACCCTCAGCAAAGTATCAGTGCTTTATAGCTCGTAAGAACGCTTCGCATGGCTTGTCCTTCTCCTTTAATCTCTCTTTCACTTTTTTATTTTACTTAATGCGACCCATAGGGCTAACATGACTTTACTTGAAGAAATTTATAGATATAGTCGTGGAAATTAGATTCTTCAAATATTACCAAGGGAGGTTGATAATTTTCCAAATTTGACTTTAGGTAAGAGTCGTGACATTGCATGTAGTAACAATCAACTTCTTCCTCGAATAGTATAGCAGTTCTGAGCGGTGAGAGTTAGTATTTTTGTTGCTTGGTTTCTTGAATGATTTTGGTTTGCCATATGGAATATTTTTTTGCAAGAATGATAGTCCAAAGCAGATAAGGTTGGTACGAACATAATTTCACATCCCATCTCCAAGCAGACACAAATTCACTGCCTGAAGAAAGGACTTTAAGGAAGAAAAATAGAAATCAATTTTATTAAAGTTACATCTGTGGATATAAGTTTACTGGTGGCTGGGTATGATAGGGACGGCTATCATCGATCAATATATGTAATTTGATACTCAAGAAAATGCACTTAACGAGACATGCTTGTTCTCAACTCTTTTAACACTAAGGGTTGCCTATATAAATGGAGACCCCTCTATAAGACAAAGCACACTAAAGAACAAAACACACAATTAATTATGAATATAATATTACCCATAAAAGATAAAAGACCCATCAATTTTTCTTCTTCTGATTTCCTGTGTCTTCCGATTTCTTTCTTCTGATTTCTTCCAATCGACTGTTTCAGCTATCTCTTCTTCCTCTAATTTCATGTGTCTTTCGATTTCATGTGTTCTTCCTCAATCGTTTCAATCGACTGAGTCTTCAATTTGCATATTGGCATTGTTTAATTCTTTAGCTGCCTATGATGAGATTAAATTCCGTGATAATTTCCGGTTTTAATTTCTTGTAACTGTTTGGTTGTTATGATTACATTTTATTTGTTTCTCTTATGTCTCATTCTCAATCACATATATTAGTATTATTAGTTCATCTTCTATCTCAATAACAAGTAGATTTCTTTCTAATGATGTTGATAAGTCTGATCATGCTTCGCTCTTGTCTTATGTGTCTTGTATTCATAGAAGGGAAGTTTGTTGTGAAAATAGAAAAGGAAATGCAATTTTTATGAGGTAGATTAAAGTGGCTCGTATTCTATGGAGAAGAGTCACTTATTGAAATTATCTGGGAATAATATAATGGGTATGTGCAAAGGTGCCCAAAAGTATTTAAAAAACTTCAGAGAGTGGTTTCTAAATCAAAAGAAGGATGCAAGCCGAATCCCAAATTAATACCATTTGCTAGTGCAAGTAAGACTAGTCAATCAGTTGGTGAAATAAAAAGAAGAATATGTGGACATTGATATAGTTTTTGAAAATTAATCTAAAGATAAGTTAAGGAGCCACATCCCGACAATGTTCTATTATAATGGTTTTTCATTCCATCTAGCGAGGAATCCATATTACATGCACTCATATAATTTTGTAGTTAACTACGACCTTTATGGATTAATTCATCCTGGATATAATGTTCTTAGAACCACCCTTTTACAAAAAGAAAAAGTAAATAGCACAAGAGTGCTTTAACCAATCAAAGAAACTTGGACCATAAAAAGAATCTGTTTAGTAATTGATGGTTTGATTGATGCTTAAAGAAGACTATTGATTAATTTTATGCCTGCCTCCGAGGATGGTCCTATTTATTGAAGGTTATTATACAAAGATTGACATTATATTGCTAATTTAATGAATGAAGTTACTAACAAAGTTGGTGCAACAAATGTTGTACAAATTATCACTGATTATGCACCAGTGTCTAAGGCATTAGGATCAATCATAGAGGCAAGATTATCACATATATTTTGGACATCGTGTGCTGTACACACCCTACACCTTGCATTAAAAAAAAATGTTCAACTAATAATATTGATCAATATGCAACTATTAGAGAACAATGTGGATGGATTACTCAAGTGTCTAATGAAGCTCAATCCATCAGAAATCTCATTATAAATCACCATTAGGGTTGAACATGTATAACTCTTTTGTTTCACCAATGTTTCAGTTGTTGAAACTCGATTTGCTTCTACCATTGTGATGTTGAAGAGGCTTGAAGTTGTGAAGATGGGTTTACTTGATATGGTCAGATGCCCCGAATAAAGTTTTTATATGGAAGATGATGTTGAGGGCCCAAGAGGTTAAAAACCTCATTTATTATGACAAATGGTGGGATGATCTGGAGAAGCCCTTGATATAACAAAGCCTATATATGATATACTAAGGGTTTGTGATACAAACAAACCTAACCTTCATTTAGTGTAAGGTGTAGAATTCAATGGACCAACCTTATAGATACTTCTTCATTAATTAAATACAAGTGACAATACAAATATATAGGAGAAGAGAAGAAGAAAGAATCATATACAATAGATGTGGGACTAAAGAAGGAGGAAATGGGCCTATAAATGGGCCTTTACATCATTTTTCCTTATATCTTCTAACACTCCCCCGCAAGCTGGAGAGTACAAGTCGTAGGCACCAAGCTTGGACAAGAACTAATAATACAATTTTCGAGGTAAAGCCTTGGTAAGGATATCAGCAACTTGCCCAGACGCAGAAACATGATCAAACTTTAGCACCTTTGATTGAACCTTTTCCCGAACAAAGTGACAATCAACCTCAATATGTTTAGTCCGCTCATGGAACACAGGATTCTTCGCAATATGTATTGCAGCTTGACTGTCACAAAGCAACGTCGATGGTGAGGACAATTTAACTCCCAAATCCATTAGAAAACTTTCTACCCAGGTTAGTTCAGATGTAACGGCAGTCATCGCACGGTACTCAGCTTCAGCAGACGAGCGAGCAACCACCGTCTGCTTCTTATTCCGCCGTGTGATAAGATTTCCTCCAAAGTAAGTGCAAAAACCAGTAGTTGAACGTCGATCATCCAACGAGCTTGCATAGTCCGCATCAGAGTATGCAATAAGAGAACGAGAGGAAGATGGCTTATACACGAGTCCTTGCCCAGGAGCAGTCTTCAGATATCTGAGAATCCGTTCCACTGCCTGAAGGTGGGAAACCAGTGGGGTATGCATGAACCGACAAACCACTCCTACCGCAAATGATATATCTGGTCGCGTAACGGTTAGGTATATCAGTTTTTCAACAAGACGACGATAGTATTCTGAATTTGAAAGTAGAGAATCAGCCTCAGATCCCTGAGCACACAACTTATGGTTGACTTCCATCGGGGTTTCCGCTGGTTTGCAACCTGAGAGACCGGAATCTTGCAGAAGGTCAATGCAATACTTACGTTGGGATAAGACAAGGTCATCAGGTCGTCGTGCTACCTCTAGTCCAAGAAAATATCGAAGACTTCACAGATCTTTGATTTGAAAGATAGAGTTTAAATGTTGTTTAACCTGTTGTATCCTAGCGGAGTAATCACCAGTGATCATAATATCGTCCACATAGACAAGAAGTATTGTTGTCCCCGTTGATTGGTGACGAGTGAAGAGAGAGGAATCTGTCGAGCTTTGCTTGAAGCCAACCTCACAAACGGCCTTGCTGAATTTTCCAAATCACGCCCGTGGAGACTATTTGAGACAATAAATGGATTTGCGAAGTAAACAAACACGGTACTCCCTCGTGGTCTCAAACCTGGACGGTTGTTGCATATAGATAGTTTCAAGAAGATCATCATTCAAAAATGCATTCTTGACATCCAGCTGGTGGAGAGTCCAGTGGCGATGAACAGCTAAAGAGAGCAAGACCCGAACCTTATTTAATTCTGCGATTGGGGAGAACGTTTCCTCATAATCAAGCCCGTATTGTTGAGTAAATCCTTGTGTCACAAGCCGAGCCTTTAAGTGATCAACTGTCTCATTCGCGACATGTTTGACTGTAAAAATCCACTTGCAGCTAACACAACTGTGTCCAGGAGGAGACACAAGATCCCAAGTATGGTTACCCCATAGAGCAGTCATTTCTTCATCCATGGCGGCACGCCACGCCGAATGCTGGAGAGCTTCATGCACAAAGTTAAGTATAGAAATATAGGAGAGAGAGAGAGCAAAGGTAAGGAGAGGCTGAGAGATTCGATGGAGAGAGACATAGTTGTGCATGGGATGTGTTGTCGAGGAGGCCGGATCAACAGGACGCGAGAGTACACCGGTAGAGGGAAGCTGCCGCAGGGTGTCTGGACGAGGAGGACGACGAGTGTATACTTGAATGACAGGAGGTTTGGAGAGGACTGGTGGTGTTGGGGAAACCGAGAGAAGTGGTGGAAGTGGAGACGTGACGAGTATGATGGGGCGAGGTAGTGGAGGAGGAAGAAGGGGATCAGAAGGGCTGGAGTGATACGGTTGGTCTTCTTGAAAGGAGACATCAGCAGAAACAACGACCTTACAAGTGCTGGGAGAAAAGCAGGCATACCCCTTCTGAGTGCGGGAGTACCCAACAAACATAGCTTTGGTAGCACGAGAGGCTAGTTTGTCAGTGGAAGGACCAAGGTGGTGGACATAACAGGTACACCCAAACACACGAGTTGTGAGAGAGAAGAGAGTTATGGATGGGTAAAGGAGAGTAATTGGCGTCACAAAGTTGAGGACAGACGAAAGCATGCGATTGATGAGATGACAAACAGTAGATACGACAAAGTTCCAGTAGACGGGAGGAACCTGCATTTGGATCATGAGAGATCGAGGCACATCAAGGAGGTGGCGATTTTTTCGTTCCACTACGTCATTCTGTTGAGGCGTATAAGCACACGAAGTCTAATGTATAATACCGAACTTAGCGCACAGGTTGGAGAAGGTGCGACCAGTATATTCTCGAGCATTGTCCGTACGAAGAGTTTTGACACAGGTAGAAAACTGAGTGCGGGTTTCGGTAAGAAACGCACAGAACGTAGTCGTGAGTTCAGTACGATCACGAAGTAAATACAACCAGGTAACCCGCGAGTAATCATCTATAAAGGTAACAAAGTACCGATGCCCCAAGACACTAGGAATCTTATAAGGCCCCCAGATATCAAAATGCACTAGGGAGAAAGGAGAATCGCTCCGAGTGCATGAAGGAGAAAAGGAGACATGTTGTTTACCGAAGATACAGGATTCACAAAAGAACTCTTGGAGAGAGACAGTAGGAAGAGCTTTCTTGAGAATTGGGAGAGGGGCATGCCCAAGACGTCGATGTCAATCAGTGGTGGAGACAGAGGTGAGAGCAGAGGTGAGAGCAGTGGGAGGAACGTCGAGAAGATATAGCTCATTAGACAGTCGCCCTCTACCAAGTATAGTCTGCGTCAGTCGATCATGCACCACAAAGGAAGAGCGTGAGAAAGTAACACAGCAATCAAGGTCTTGCGTAAGACGGCTAACAGAAAGTAGGTTAAAATGAGAGCCCGGAACATGAATAGCCGAGGATAAGGAAAGTAAAGAGTAAGAGACAGATTATCAGCACCAGAAATTGGGAGCGTGTCACTATTGGCCACAGTGATGTGCTTGGGGTAAGCAGTATTCAAATATGTCGGCGGTTGCTGCGGAGAGAGATGGTGTGTAGCACCTGAGTCCATAATCCAGTGAGAGCTGTGTGAGAGGCACGATAGACCTTCTTGTAAGATCGAGGCCACGGAGCTAGAGCAGTGACGAACTACCGCTTGAAGCTGATGGAGTTGAGTACGCAACGCAGCAATCTCATCAGCAGTGGTGGAGGCAGAAGCCATAATCCAGATCAGTGACTAGCCACAGAAACCAGCGGTCAGAACCAGCGGTCAGAACCGGCGGACAGAACCAGCGGTTATCACAGAGGTAGCACGAATAACAGCGTTGAGAACAAACCGCAGCGGATAACAAGCCGCTAGAGGTAGAGAGAACCCGCAACCAGAAGAAAGCGAGGCGAAGCAGGGAGGCCGCCCGGTCTCGGTGTCAACACACCAACGGTTAAGAGTCCGCGACCAAGGGGCGGAGCCTGCCGAGGGTAGAGAAATCTGTGACGAGAAGAGAAGGCCACCACGGGTAAAGACAGAAGCCGCGGAAGCTAACAGTGCGGTTGGTTAGAAACATACCGCACCCAAGCGGAGGCCGAGCGGTTAAGAGGAGCAGAGAAGGCGAGTGAATAGAAGAGGTCGTCGAGACTTGGCGAAGAAGAACTCGCAAACGGGAGAGCAGGGAGAGCTCTTGCACGACAAGCCCGCGCAATTTCAAAAGTGGTCGCAGCGGGTAGTCGCAGCAACAAGAGCAGCAGGTAAGAGAAGTTGGCGCGGACAGGAGCAGAGTACAGAAAATGGAAGCAACGGGTAAGAAAGAGAAGACGGTGAGACCACGGCGAGTTGAGGCAGGTCGCAAATTAAGGCAGGCCGCGGGTAGAAGAGGTTGTCGCGAGTAGGTGAACCGCGCGAGTAGAAGAGGAAGCCACACGAGTAGAAGAGGAAGCCACACGAGTAGAAGAGGTCGCGAGTAGAGAGAAAGCCGCGCGAGTAGAAGAGGTCGCGAGTAGAGAGAAAGCCGCGCGAGTAGAAGAGGTCGCGAGTAGAGAGAAAGCCGCGCGAGTAGAAGAGGTCGCAGCGACTAACTGTGAGTAGAAGGAGGTCGTCGCGGGTAGAGGAAGCCGCGCGGGAGAAGAAGAAAACAACAGGAAGAGGCGGCGAGCAAGCGGGAAGCTTGATGCGAGAAGAGAGAAACAAGTCGCACGGGTAGAGAGGAAACCGCGCGGGTAGAGAAGTAGGAGAGGGCCCCACTAGAGAGAGAACTCCTATAAAGGATAGAGAGTAGAGAGACAGAAGGTGGAGGCCGCGGAATAGGAGGAGGGGAAGAGAGAGAGGCGGGTAGAGAAAGTTTAGCCGCGTGAATAGAAGGGGAGGCCGCCCGGTTAGAAAAACAGAGACCGCGCCTAGCTCAAGCTGAGGAAGGTCGGGCGGTTAGCAGAAAACTAGCCGCATGGAGTGACCGAGTCCTTCTGATACCATGTAGAATTCAATGTGCCAACCTTATAGATACTTCTTCATTAATTAAATACAAGTGAGAATACAAATATATAGGAGAAGAGAAGAAGAAAGAATCCTATACAATAGATGTGGGACTAAAGAAGGAGGAAATGGGCCTATAAATGGGCCTTTACATCATTTTTCCTTATATATTCTAACATAAGGCATATAGGACTCAATGATAGAAAATGTGAAAGTTGAAACATATAGGCATGAAAAGTTGGCGGACTTGGATGTTCATTGCCCTCTTTATGAGGCAATTTTCGATGTCATCGTTGATTGGTTGAGGAGTTACACACCACTACATTATATGACTCATTCTCTAAATCCAAGGAATTCTATTCACATATTTGATAGTTACTATGACATATTTCTTTAATGGTACGACTTGTCATTTGTTAAACACTTGTAAGTATTATAGTAGAGAAGAGAGAAAACAAGGAGAGAATACAAAACTTGTATGTATTATTTCAGTATGTAAATACAAGGAGAGAATACAAATATATAGGAGAGAAGAGAGAAGAATAAATCTTATACATGATGTGGGACTAAAGAAGGAGAGGAAAAATGGGCCATTAAATGGGCCTTTTACATGGGCTTTTCTAATACTCCCCCGCAAGCTGGAGCGTACAAGTCGTATGCGCCAAGCTTGGATAGGCACTGATAGAAGAGGATACTAGGTAGAGCTTTGGTGAGGATGTCAGCAACCTGTTCAGTACCCGGAACATGCTTGAGCTCGATCTTCTTCATGTGGACTTTCTCTCGGATGAAATGACAATCTACCTCAATATGCTTCGTTCTTTCATGGAAGATCGGGTTTTTGGCAATATGTATGGCAGCTTGACTGTCACAAAGGAGGAGAGCTGGTGAAGGTAGTTTAACTCCAAGGTCGGTAAGGAGACTCTCAATCCATGTGAGTTCAGAGACCACAGCAGCCATTGCCCGATATTCTGCTTCTGCTGAGGATCGAGCAACCACCGCTTGTTTCTTGCTTCGCCAAGTAATCAGATGTCCTCCAAAATAAGTGCAAAACCCGCTAGTAGATCGTCGATCGTCGAGGGAGCCAGCGTAGTCGGCATCAGAGTATGCCACTAGTGTAGGAATGGAAGATGAGGTTTTGTATACAAGTCCTTGGCCAGGAGCTGTCTTAAGATATCTGAGAATGCGTTCCACAGCCTGGAGATGAGAGCTTCGAGGAGAGTGCATATAGCGACTCACAAGTCCCACAGCGAAAGATATAGCAGGTCTTGTAACTGTTAGGTAGATAAGCTTCCCAACTAGACGACGGTAATATTCTGGATTTGGTAGAAGCGAATCAGAATCTGAGCCCTGAGCACATATTTTGTGATTTGCATCCATGAGAGTGTTAATAGGTTTGCAACCAGAGTAGTCTGCATCATGAAGAAGATCCAGGCAATATTTGCGCTGAGAGAGAACCAACCCATCTGACCGTCTGGCCACTTCCAGACCGAGGAAGTACCGAAGAGGACCCAGATCTTTAGTTTGGAAGACGGAGCTCAGATGTAGCTTAACGGCCTGTATGCCGTCCAAGTCACTGCCAGTAATAATGATGTCGTCGACATATACCAACAGGAGAACCGTACCAGTGGCTTGGTGACGAGTAAACAATGAGAAGTCAGCCGAGCTGCGAGTGAAGCCAATGTCCCGGAGAGCTTTGCTGAACTTGTCGAACCATGCCCGAGGGGATTGTTTGAGACCATATAGAGATTTGAGAAGATGACAAACCCGTGACTCCCCCGTGGTCTCAAACCCGGGAGGTTGTTGCATGTAAACCGTTTCCTGAAGGTCGCCGTTCAGGAAAGTGTTCTTGACGTCGAGTTGAAACAAGGGCCACTGGCGATGGACAGCCACAGAGAGGAGAATGCGGACCGTGTTGAGCTTAGCGACCGGAGAGAAGGTCTCGTCATAGTCCAGCCCCGGTTGCTGGGTGAAGCCACGAGCAACCAACCGAGCTTTGAGGCGATCAATGGTCCCATCAGGAGCATGTTTAATGACGAAAACTCATTTGCACCCAACGGGTTTCTGGCCGGGAGGAAGGGGCACCAGGGTCCAAGTCTGGTTGGCCCAAAGAGCAGCCATCTCTTCTTCCATGGTCGCACGCCACCCAGGATGTTGAAGAGCGTCCTGGACAGAAGTAGGAATAGAGACCGAGAAGAGCGAAGTAGCCAAGGCCTGAAGAGGTGGAGAGAGGCGATGGAGAGAAACATAATCCGCCATTGGATGAGCGGTAGAGGCCGACACCGGAGCAGCAGAACACGGAGAAGCCGAGGTCGAAGCCGACTGCAGAGGAGCAACGGGAGGAAGAGTGCGACGAGCATAGACCCGAATAACTGGGGGTCGAGGAGGGTCAACGTTGGGAGGAGGCGGAGGGATGGTGGGAGGTGAGTGGACGTGGATCACCGGCCGGGGAAGGGAGGGTGTTGTAGGAGGTGGTGGTAGAAGTGGTGGCAAAGGAGGAGGGAAGAAGGGTTGATCCTCCCGGAAAGTAACATCAGCCGAAACAGAGACCTTCTGGGTGACCGGAGAGTAGCAAACATAGCCCTTTTGGGTACGGGAGTAGCCGACAAAAATGTGTTTGGCCGCACGGGGATCCAGTTTGTCAAGAGTGGGGCCCAGGTTATGGACAAAGCAGGTACATCCAAAAACCCGGGGGGTGAGGGGGAAGGCGGGTGTGGAGGGAAAAAGAAGGCTGAAGGGGGTAGCGTTCTGGAGAACGGGAGAGGGGAGACGGTTGATAAGAAAACATGCTGTGGACACCGCAAAATTCCAGAAAACTTTGGGAACGTGCATGTGAAGCATGAGAGAGCGAGCCACATCGAGCAAGTGGCGGTTCTTGCGTTCGGCGACCCCGTTTTGTTGAGGGGTGTAGGGACAAGAGGTCTGGTGAACAATACCGAAGTTTGCGCAGAGAGTGGCAAACTCGTGGCTAGTATATTCTCGTGCATTATCAGAGCGGAAAGTTTTAATGGTGGTAGAGAATTGCGTACGAGTCTCTAACACAAACGCCTGAAAGACACGAGGAAGCTCAGAGCGATCATGCAGGAGATACAACCAAGTAGTACGAGAGTAATCATCAATAAATGTTATAAAATAACGATAACCAGAAATGCTAGAAACTTTATAGGGTCCCCAAATATCAGAATGTATTAAATCAAATGGAGCAGAGCTCCTAGTACAATGAGCTGGATAAGAAGAGCGAGGTTGTTTGCCAATAATACAAGAATCATATTTAAAAACAGGAAGAGAAAGGTCGGGAAGCGCCTTCTGCAGGATAGGTAGAGGGGCATGCCCAAGCCGACAATGCCAATCAGACGAGGAAACGGAGGAAAGGGATGTGGGAGAGACATCGAGGAGGTAAAGCCCGTTCTGCAGCCGACCCCTACCAATGGTAATCCGCGTCTGCCGATCCTGTATCAAAAAACCAGAAGAGGTGAAGGTGATAAAGCAATTCATATCAGTAGTAAGACGACCAACAGAGAGTAAATTAAAAGGCGAGGCTGGCACATAAAGAACGGAGCGAAGAGAGAGAGAGGGATGAAGGAGGAGATCCGCGCAGCCGGAGACCGGGACAAGCGCACCATTGGCCACAGTAATAGACGGGGGGTGAGCAGCAGCAGAGAACTGGGGCGGCCGCATGGAAGTGATGTGGTGGGTGGCTCCCGAGTCCAGGATCCAGCGAGAGCTGGAAGAGAGACAGACAGTACCTGCAGCGGAGGTGGAGACAATACCTGCATGGGAGGTGGAGGCATGGGAAGCAGAAGGGGGGTTGAGGAGCACCTGGAGTTGTTGCAGCTGAAGGCGAAGAGCCTCAAGATCCGTACTAGTCGGAGGAGAGCTATCGGTAACAGCAGCAGTAGGCGGGCGAGGGGGGTAGCCATGTTTCTTGTGACAAACGGCTTCAGTATGGCCATCCCGGCCGCAGTAGGTGCACTTGGGCCGTCCGCGGCCACCACGGCCCCGCCCACGGGAGCCCGTACGGCCACCCCGAGGAAAAGAGGGTTGTGGGAGTAAAGGAGGAAGGGTCTGCTGAAGAAGGGCCGGCGAGGGTGGTGCATGAGCCTCCGGTGGAGGTGGTACACGAAGTAACATCGAGCAGACATCAGAGAAGGAAGGGGTAGTGGGTGAAGCCAGAATCTGGGCCCGAATACTGTGCAGGTGTGGCGGGACGCGAGCCATAATCATAGCAATACAAACAGCCTCCTTCTGGGCGCGTTGGGCAGCGAGATCAGTAGCCGCGGGCTGGTGCTGAATCCAGGCTTCCGTGAGAGTTTTAGCACGGGCCACGAAGGAGGTCATGTCCAGAGCTTTGCCAACATCCAAGGCTTGAAGATCAGTGAGGATGTCAAAAAGGTGTTGAAGGCTGTCCTTCCCGGAGTACAACGAATGAAGTTCATCCCACATGCCTTTAGCAGTCTCATGATACATGATCATCTGGTACGGCTCACCCTCGACCGAGTTCAGGATCCAGGTCTGGACACGACCGTCATTGCGGAGCCAATCATCAGTAGAAGGAGTTGGTGGGCCCTGGGTAAGGTGACGGGCAAGACCCTTGGCCTGTAAGACCCGGCGGACAGAGTGGACCCAGGGAATGAAGTTGGCCTTGCCAGAGAGAGAAATAGTAGTAATCCGAAGCTCATCGCGGAGTTCGAGAGGAGCCACGTGGTCGGCAGGGGGTTGAGCGGTAGTGGAGTCGCTGGAGGACATGGCGACTGAAGAGCAGCAGACAGCAGGGCTCGGAGAGAACAACCCGCGCGGCAAGCAGTGGGAGAAAGGAGAGCCCGCAGCGGTCTGGAGGTCGCGGCGGTCTGGAGGTCGCGGCGGTCTGGAGGTCGCGGCGGTCTGGAGGTCGCGGCGAGTTGAGTGAGGCCGCGGCGAACAGGAGCAGTCCGCGAGAGGAGGGCGCGGCGAGTTGGAAGAGGTCGCAGCTCAGTGGAGCAGATCGCAGCTGGTGAGAGCAGAGCTGGAGCAGTTCGCGACAGAGGCCGCGGCGAACTGGGGGCAGGTCGCGGCAGCGGACAGGAGCAGTCCGCAAGAGGTCGCGGCGAACTGGGGGCAGGTCGCGGCAGAGGTCGCGGCGAACTGTGGGCAGGTCGCTGGAAGAGAAGAGCACAGTGGATACAAGAAGAGCCCGCAGCGGACAGGAGCAGTCCGCAAGAGAAGGCGGAGAGAGTCCGCGAGCGGACAGGAGCAGTCCGCAAGAGACTGCGGAGAGAGAGAGTCCGCGAGCACAGAGGCTCGAGCGGACAGAAATAGAGCGAGCTAGAGGGAGCAGTCCGCGAGCAAAGAGGCTCGAGCGGACACAAACAGAGTGCAGCGGACAGGAATGATCGTCCGGAGCGGATAGAGAGAGGTGGGCCCCACGAGTCAGAGCAGAAGATGGCTATAAGAAGCCTGAGGAGGGTGGAACCACGGAGGGAGAGAAGAGGAGCGGAATCAGAAGGGCAGTCCGCACGAGACCGGAGCGGATGCAGGAAGGCAGTCCGCACGAGACCGGAGCGGACAGGAATGCAGTCCGCAGGGTAGCCGAGCGGACAGAAGCAGAGGGGCAGTCCGCAGGAGACCGGGCGGACAGAAAAGGGGCAGTCCGCAGCTAGACGCAACCTGCCTCTGATACCATGTTGGAAGAGCCCAAAACTTGTATGTATTATTTCAGTATGTAAATACAAGGAGAGAATACAAATATATAGGAGAGAAGAGAGAAGAATAAATCCTATACATGATGTGGGACTAAAGAAGGAGAGGAAAAATGGGCCATTAAATGGGCCTTTTACATGGGCTTTTCTAATAATAGTTACTATGACATATTTCTTTAATGGTACGACTTGTCATTTGTTAAACACTTGTAAGTATTATAGTAGTTGGTGGGCAATACAAAATAAAAATCAATTCGAGATCCATTCAAAAATCATATAAATTACTTGGTATCTATTCTACTAACTCTTAGTTCTTTGTCCCATCGCTTTGTTGTCCATGGTTCAAACTAACTTTCAAGAAGCTCAATCTGTGAGAATTTCATCTACATATAGTATATGCCATGGTATCTCATTTGAATATCTTTAGTAAGTATCCACGGCCATGACAAAAACATGATGAGTAAATATTACATCCTTGTACATAGAAATAAATAATTGCAACTGGGTAAAATAAAAATGAGTATTCAAAGTTGAAGGTATCTGGGAGAATAGAAGTACTAAGATGCTAAATTCAGGAACATTTCCATCCCCAACAGCAGCGTAATCCCTCAAAAGTTAAAAAAAAAAAAAGAATCAACAATTAAGTTGAGGAAATCAAGCAGTGAAGTAGTAATGCCTTGCCAAAAAATAAGCTCCAAAATCACAGTATAAATATAAACATGAAGCAGTACATGATTTAACAAACAGTCATTTTATGCAGGTAATTACTGAAAACAGGTACTGTAGAATGGAAAATTAGGTTGGAAAGCAGGCATAGACAGATAAACCGACTTGTCTTGAATTGAGAATTTCCAAGACTAAACCTTCGAAAAAATAAAAACAGAATTTTAATAGCAGAAGGAAGACAAAATGCAGTAATTCATAGCGATTCAAGACAAATATTATAACAAATGCAAAGATAAAATTTTAGAAGCATGAGCAACTGTAAGATGTTCATGAAGAATATCTTCATCAAGAAACTTGTTAATGGCACATGAATGCTTTGTAAAGTCCATTTATTGAATCAAGTAATCAATTTCCATCATTCTTTGAAAGTTCTCCAAGACAACAATTGCATTACCTCTTTGCAGAGTTTTTAGCAATGAACTTTCATCAAGCCTATCAACTTTGACCAACGCTTTTACATATTCAGCCAAGGCTGAAGGATTAGAATGTAGAGACGGCTGACTTTCAAATAAACGGATAACCCCTTCTGGATCACTTCTATAAAGTTCCTTAAGTAGACTCACATCATTCAGTCCTTCTGCCTCCCGTACTCTACGAGAGAAAGTGCCAGTGTAGCTTGACTGACATCTCCCTTGAAGATTTCCAAGTCCGCTTCCTGAAAACAGTTAAAATAGTAATAAAAAGAGCAGTTAAAAGAGTAATAAAAAGAGGTTATGCATAGTCTTGTGTAAATAATTAGACAAATGTAAACCTAGAAAATATATTTCAAAAATAACTATAATCTGAAGTAATTTGACTTTCCACCTCTAATACTATATGGCGCAGGGTAGGCTGTGAAGGTGAACTCTAAATATGCAACCCAAGGTGCGGTGTCGGAAAAATCAAACCCTTACTAACCTAGGATGATGTATGCAATAAAATGGACTATCTGATATTGAATTATAAATAGCAAGCATGAATTAAATCACGCAGCTCGTTACAAGACAAAACAAATTTATTTTAAAAGCACGCATATATGGCTTTCTTCCGCGTGAGCGCTTTGATTTCAAACGCTAGAGGAATAACTCTTGCAAATTGTAAACAATATCAAAACAAGTGCACTAACAGGCTAGCATTTCAAATCACATAATGTTCTCAATCTGTACAATAAAGAGAAACCAAAACACAAAATAGCAAGTACTCACGAAGGGGAGGTGGCCGATTATGAGGATGATGAGATCCGGTGGCCGATTATGAGGATGATGAGATCCGGTGGCCGTATGAGTGTTCGTGTCGAGCATGTGGGCATTACACAGCTGTAGGGAATGGTTGAAGGTGGAGGGACTGAATGTTGTTTGGACGTCAATCGGGTGCAGGGAGGAGTTGAAGAGGGAGCGGTAGAGGGATGGAGGTTGTTTGGGCGGCGGGCTGCTGCAAGAACGGAATGGAGACAGCGGCAGGGAATTGGAGGTTATGTGCGCCGCGAACTGCAGCAAGGAGAAGCTGGAGACGGCGCGGCCGCGCGGCGAGGGGCTGGAAGTCTGTGGGTGGCGGGTTGCACAAAGGAGAGGGAGGCTGCTGCTAGCATAACAAAAATACAAGGATAAAACCAATGGAGACGTTACCTTTGGGTTCCGTGGAGTTGGCACCATGAGAGATCACAGGAATTCGAGAAAGCCTCCAAATTCTGCAATGAACTTGACGGCTTTTTCAACCTCTTATTTATCGCAAAACTAATTTAGGGCGGCCACATCTAGATGGTATGATTAATCGTCATTGTATAGTGCCTGATCTAAGTAAATAATGCGTAAAACTGTAAAGTAAAAAACATAAAACGGGTAAACAACATTTCAGATGCATCTATGGATTTAGATCGTCAATCCGGTCAAGATGTCCTATGAGAATAGGCATAAGTCCCACTGAGCGACAAACCATATGCGAAGAATGATCCCCATCACTATAGCTTTAGAATCAAAATGTTAGGCAATCTATTTTATTTCATTCTATTTCATTTTATTTATGATTTTGTAGCACAATTCCTATTTATTATAAAGTAAGGTTTATTATACATCTTATACTTCTCTTGTACTTAAGGCCCTTATCGAATGCATTCGACTGGTTAATTACTGCAATAGTATCAAAGCAAATGTCCAAGCTTTTTTGTAACACCTCATTTTTGTACCCTAGAACTCTTATATATTGCTTTACAGACGAGCTTCCCGCGTTGAAAGTTCAACCGTTAAATTCAGTAAGAATTGTTGAATATCCTTTTGACACGACCAGTACGTTTTTGGGCACGATCGAGTGTTTTTAGCTTTTTTTGAAATGTTACATATAGTAGAGTTTCCTTCGCGCACGATTATGGGTCAGCAAACAGCATGACCGTGCATTTTCTACCAAATTAAGAGATCGGCGCGACCAAGCAATCGGCATCTTTTGAAATGTTAAAGATAGTAGATTTATGCCGATTTGAAGCATTTGTCACTAGAAGAATGCAAAGGTAATAAGAATAATAGATATGGATGATTAGAGATACAGAATGACTTGTGGCTTTGAATGTTGAATTTGATTGTCATGACTAGTGGCGTTGGGTACTAACCCGGATTTGAGATGCTCGTGATAGGGTAATAACATGCTATGTCGATGGCGATGATGAATTACTAATCATGAGAAATGATCGTAGTTGGTCATTGACTCCCCATGATGGAGTGTAATGGTGTGATTATTGGATTGAATCAGTGTTGTAAAATATTCTCCAATATGTGATAAATTTCCCTCTAGTGGAATGTTGATATTGTGGTAACCATTTTGGATGTCAAACCAAGGGGAAATGAATAGACCAATGTGAGATGAATTTGATGAGTCCCCTTAGTGGATTATGAATGACTTGTGGATATAGGCACACATTGTGAAGCTACTCATGTTATGTTGGGTTTGTGCTTGGGTATGTTGGTGTGCTATTTGTTGGCTTTGTTCATGAATGTCCTTGTAGGACCCTATTGAGAATGATTAGATCTCCACCCAGAGTGCGTGGTAGATTCGATTGTTGTATAGCATGCTTGCTTATAATCATATATACGTTTGTGATTAATGAGATACCAACCAAGACATGATAGTTTTGGGTTGAAAAATTATGAAAGTGATCAATGACTAATGGTCGGGATACCTAAGTTCAGTGATGAATTGGCTGCGTAGAATGCTTGATTAAGGGCATTGCTTGTGTATGTGGTTGTGATTAAAGAGAACAGGAGGTAAAGGCGCACCCGTGTCGTGTAATTCGGCAAGAAACGGACATTTTGGTAAGTAATTTGTTGACATGGTGATCTGAGCAACGGAATGAGGTTGAACCGAACCCACACCATGCGGTTCGGCGTGAGGTGGATCCTCTTATATGTTGTTTGACATGAGAGAGGTCGTGAGTATGGCGTGATCGTCCGGAATGGAAAATGCTCAATAGTGTATTCGGATTTTGTAGACCCTATGACTTTAGTGCCCCCGTGAGCCTGGCATGATCTTCGGCTCGCTTTACTTATTGCTTAGCATAGAGACGTGTTTGATGTATGTGACACATCATCTTGTTGATTGTTTATTGTTTTATTTTGTATATTGTGATGTGATGATCGACAGTAGTTTGTACTTCTCTGGATCCTAGCGGATCCCGGCAGGAGAGAGGTTATTACACAGTTTATTGTCAACACCGACTGGCCATCGTTTTTTTGTTACTCGAATTTGGTTGCAGGGGCTTGCGCATGCTTGGAGTTGCTTTCTGTCAAATACAGAAACAAATCCAACAGTTTTAAATTGTTGCAATTCATGTGCTTTCATATTTGATGCATATGGTCCACGTGCTCCAAAGTGATGTATTGTAAATTTGTAAAATGTTATGTATTGAACATTGTAATTATCATGTAACTTATACACATGCGCACATCCAATGTTAGTGTTATTATTTGTATCACTTCGCTTAAGTTTGTGCCCACTCTGAGATTGTTTGGTTGATTTTTTAGAGAAAAGTTGAATGAAGTAAAGACTAGGTATTTCACAAACGATATGCAATTCGATATTATAGTTCAAGCTCTCCACCACTGGGGGCACTACCTGATCCAGAATGAGTTTATGTTGAATACAGACCGTGAGGCACTAAAATATTAGAACCCTCGGAGAGAGATTAGACGACATGTCAAGTGGGTTGCATATCTTTAAGAGTTCACCTTCTATTTAAAGAACAAACCTGGTGTCACGAATCGAGTAGTCTGCGCTCTTAGTCGCCACTCACATCTATTAACCACCCTGCAGCCTCCCTCGTATACTATTGGACCTTTCTTTCGTGACATCTGGGTCTCGTGTTGTCATAGTGGGACTAATCTGACTACCCAGTAAGTGATGAGTGAGTGATATTTTTTTAAGGGAACTCGTCTTTGCATCTGCAAAGGATCCCTTTGAGAGACGCTACTTAGGGAGCCTCACTCATCTGGGTTATATGGACACAGGGGACAATCCAAATTGTTAGATCTAACTTGTGCTAGATACTATTGGTTGAAGATGAAACAGGATGTGATCGAGCTTATTAGGCACAACAGCATGTATCAATTATACAAGGGGCACGCCCGAAGCACTATATTATACACCCCCTACAGATTCCTGGGAGGTTATGGGATTTCATCTCAATGGATTTCGTAGTAGGAATTCCTCGCACTCAGAGGAAAGTAAACTATTTTTGTGATAGTGGGTTTTTTCAAAAAGGCGCATTTCATACCGTGCAGGAAAACCTCTAGTGATGTACATGATAAACTTTTTTTAAAAGAAATTGTTAGGTTGTATGACATTCCTAGGTCGATCACATCAGATAGGGATACACGTTTTATGGAGTATTTTTGGAAAACGCTATAGGGGAGACAAGGAACCAAACTCAAGTTTACTAACGCTTATCACGCTCAGATTGATGGATAGACTTGGGTAGTTATTAGGAGGTTTGGGGAATCTTCTTAGGTTTTTAACCGGGGGGAGTCCAAATCAATGGGATCTTGTATTTCTACAAGCTAAATTCGCATTTAATAATTCTCAAAATTGTTCCATTAATAAATCTCCTTTCGAGATTGTCTATGGGTTCTCTATACCTCACCTGCTTGACCGCCTCTCCCTACCATGTCATGAACATATTTCATTCGATGTGTAACCTCGGATCGAATATTTAAAATGAATTGCATAAAGTATTGTTAATAAATTACAAGGGACTTCTGAATAGGGGCAGACCCACATAGGGCCCAGTGTGGTCGGCCGTCCACACTGGTTTTTAAAAATATCATTTATCAATAGCATAATGCGCAATTTATTTATTTGGCAGATATAAAATATAAATATATATCATGAATAAATTCAAGCAAGTATCTTAGTCAAGTTGGTAGAGTGTATGATATCTAACTATATGGTCATGAGTTCAAGTCTTATGCATGTCACATTTTTTTATTACCTACATATTTATTTATTATTTTATTTTTAATACATTTATTTATCATTATATTTTCTACACATTTTTATCATTTATTTTCTTTATATGTCACATTTATTTATCATTTTTAGATATAATTCAAAGTAGTAATATTTTCATTTTATTTTTTTTTTGATATTTTTCATACACCGCCCACACAGAGAAAAATCTCTGTGTCTGTCACTGTTTTTGAAAATTATAATCCATGGTTGATCATCATCATCGGGAGTTATACTTTTCAATAAATGATTGGGTGTTTATTTATTTCAAGAAGCAGAGATGTACTCCATGAACGTATTATAAGTTGCAACAAAAGAAGTTTGGTCTATTTCAAGTTCGGGAGCACATAGGTAAGAATGATTACCTACTAGATTTGTCTGTTAAATTCTAGACTTGGTCGATATTTAACGTGATTGATCTAATAACATTCTATGGAGAGTCATCTAATTCTAGCCCCATCTACTGCAGCCCCAAATATAACACCTGAATTAGCACCAGTGTCAAGGTCTACCACTGAGGAGATAGACTGGGTTCTCGATGCACGAGAGTTTCACACTCGCCACAAGACATACTAGCGGTATTTGATTTCATGGCAAGGACGAGACATAAGTCTAAGGTGAAAATTATTCACATTAGAAGATTTGTATTTTATTGCTAATAAATAGTGAAGGGGAGCCTTGGCGCACTGGTTAAGGTGTAGTTGTGTGACCTTGAGGTCATGGATTTGAGTCCTAGAAGCAGTCTCTTGCAAAAATGCAGGGTAAAGTTTGCTTACATTTCACCCTTGTTGGGGGACACATCCCCGGACCCTCACAACACGAGGATGTTATATGCAATGAGCGGCCCTTTTTTATTTGTAATAGATGGGGGGGAATTTAGAAAAGAATAATTTTGGACCAAAATATTAAAAAGGTATGGAATTAGCCCTTTTCACAATATTTAAACAAGTCATTAAACAAATCAAGTGAAGAATCTTTGTTTATAAAGAAGACCGTGAATGGACAAAGGGGCAATCGGGAAAAGAATGGAGAAACAATTTATTGTTTCATCTGTCAGCCCGAAAACCCTAGAGCCAATTTCCAGTAGCCCTCCAGCTCATTTCCCCGTCGATCTCAAATGAGTATTTGGAACCAGTAAGTACAAAGAGGACAACGGTTTGATAACATCCTCGACATCGCCTGGTTGCATTGCGTTCAACCTCACCGCCTCCGCCCAGTCTATCGAGGACGTCCGTCCTCCCTCAGTTCATCGTTGATCTATTCCATCGACTCGAGCTATCACTGATGGACACCTTCCAGTGGACAACAACTGCGAGCTCCCCTTTTTGCCACTATCTTGCCAACAACAACCTCGCCGACAACAGCCCAGAACTCGTTCGACTGGCTTTGAGGAAGCTTTTTCTTCGTCCAGCTATATTGTTGAAAGCATCCCAGGACCGTGCAACTAAATTTGAAGTGGTCCGCACATTGTCGTAATATTTCATTTTTTGTATGCTTGGGTAAAACCAATCTATGGCATTCCCAATCCCGGATGAAAAATTGTGAGAATTGTATTAGATAGACGATCAGCGTAAAATTTAGTCACCCTTATGAATATGAATCATTTGAGAAACTGTGCAAAGTCAGGTTGTTCCCCCTAAGGAACGTGGCGTATGGTCTGAATGCGGAGTCTTGGCAAGGGTTGTTATATCTCTAGGACTTGGGTGTAGTGTTAATTATGCAACAATCCTCGTCGTATGCTCTGAATGCGGCGTCTTGGCAAGAACCGTTGCATTTCCAAGAGTACTTGGGTGTAGTGTTAAATAGGCAACAGTCATCAAATATTAGACATCCTAGAAAAGTATATTGTAGGATTTGTGACCGACTTAGGTTTGGAAGATCTTATGGCTACAAGAAACTAGATGGGTGGGTGAGAAAACTAATTTTTTAGATAATTCAGATTTAAACTATGGTACACAGGAAAAAAATAAAACAATGTAGTGAGTATTATTGTGGATACTACTTGAAAGAGTGGAATTGTTGGGATAAGTAAAAAAAGTAATAGAATTTTAGCTCTCAAATTAGTTATAGAAAAAAAACTACTAATATAATCAGTGTTTATGAGTCACAAGTGAGATTAAGTGAAGCTATTAAAGTGCAATTTTGAGAAAACTTAGATGATTTAGTAAGAGAAATATAACAAAGAGAAAGATTTTCATAGGAGAAGACTTAAACAGATATATAGGAAAAAATATATATATTATACAGCTGTTCATGGAGGATTTGGGTATGGGGAAAGAAATGATGAAAGAAAAACCATTTTAGAATTTATCATAACACATGAGTTACAAACAACACTCAAGCCTTTATCCCACTATAGTGGGGTCGGCTATATGGATCCTTTGTCGCCATTGTGCCCTGTCTTTTGTCATAATCTCACCAATGCCTAAGTACAGCATGTCGTTCCTTATCATAACACATAAGTTAATTGTGAAAAATACGTTTTTCAAAAATAAGGAAGAACATTTAATTACGTTTAAAAGCGGATCAAATAAGTCACAAATTGATTATTTTATGACTCGCAAAATAAATAAAATAATTTTTATGAATCACAAAATCCTATCAGAAAAAAGTTTGACAATACAACATAGATTAGGAATGTTGGATGTACAAATTAAATATAATAAATTTAAGATAATGACAAAAGTGTTGACAAAAATTTGATAGAGAAACTTGAAGATGAAAAAATGGGTTGATTTCAAGACAGTAGTTATGGAACAACAAGTTGATGAACCTTATGTTGATCCTAGTATCTCATGAGAAGTAATGTCTTCACATTTAAGAATAAGTGGAAAGAACATACATGAAGAATAAAAAGGTTGTGCGCTCCCAAATAAAGAATCTTGATAGTGAAAAGAGCAAGTGCAAGACAAAGTGAGAGCAAAGAGGTCCAGTTATAAAAACTCCATGCTTCTAGGAATGATAAAACTTGGCAAGGTATAAAATCGCCAAGAAAGAAGTTAAACATGCAGTAAATAAAACAAGAACTCAAACTTATGAAGAATTTTATAAACAACTAGATACTAAAGATAGAGAGTGTGACATATATAAAATTGTTCGAGCTAGAGAGGAAGACAAGCAATTTAAGCCAAGTTAAAGGCATAAAGGATGAAAGAAACACGGTTTTGACAGATAATGTGGCTATTAAAAAGTGATGAAAAAGATAATTTTATCAACTCTATAATGAAACAAAAAACAATTAACTAACTTGTAAAAGAAATAAATCGAATAAGTACGGGAACATAACGTTTTATTGTAAAATTCAAGTATTGAAGGTAAATGATGCTCTAAGAAGATGAAAAATGAAAAGACGGCAGGGTCAGACGATATACCCATCGAAGTATGGAAATATCTAGGGGAAAAAGGAATTGTATGACTTACATGTTTCTTCAATAAGATACTGGAATCAAAGATGATATCAAACCAATAGAGAGAGTATTTTTGTACATTTGTATAAGAATAAAGGAGATATACATAAATGTATTAATTGCAGAGAAATTAAATTAATGAATCACATCATAAAACTATAGGAACAAGTAATAAAAAGATGAGTGGGACAAGAGACCAATATCTCAGAGAATCAATTTGGATTCATGACAGGGCAGTCGACTATGGAAGTTATACATCTCTTAAGGAGACTCATTGACAACTATCGAGAAAGAAAATAAGATTTATGTGTTGCTTATCAACCTTGAGAAAGCTTATGATAGGATTCCAAGAGAGATCTAATGGAGAGTTTTAAAAAAGAAATGTGTAAATGTATCATACATTGACAAAATCAAAGATATATATACAAATTCAGTGATGTGGGTGAGTGAGAACATTTGGAGGATTAACACAGGAATTCCCTATCTTGTTGCCTTACATCAAGGTTCAACTTTAAGACCTTACTTTTTACTATTATCTTAGATGAGCTCACTGGGCATATCCAATAATCAAGACCTTTGTGTTTATTGGGATACAAGTTGAGTAGGGCAAAGACGGAATATATGGAGCTTAAATTTAGGTGTGCAAGAAAGACGGGTGACTTCGTTATTAAGTTGGGTGATCACAATATTTCAAGCAGTAAGTGCTTTAAATATCTTAGATAGATAGTTCAAAAAGATGGAGGTGTTGATAAATATGTGATATATATAATCCAAGGAGGTTGGTTAAAGTGGAGAGGAGCGTCAGGGATCATATGTGATTGTAAAGTACCATTAAAACTTAAAGACAAGTTTTACTGTACTGCAATTAGACCAGCAATGCTCTATGTTTTTGAATGTTGGGGAGTGAATTGTGTACATGAGCAAAAAATGGGAGTTGCGAAGATGAAAATGCTTAGGTGGATCTGTGGACACACAAGACTAGATAAAATTAGGAATGAATGTATCAGGGATAAGAAATGAGTGGCACCAATTGCAGAGAAGATGTGAGAAACTCAACTAAGATGGTTTGGACACATACAAAGGATACCATTAGAGGCGCATGTTAGGCGTTGTGAGAGTTTAGTCACTAGGCATGTTAAACGGGGGAGGGGTAGACCAATAAAGACTTGGAATGAAACTACAAGGAAAGACATGATGTATTTAGGCATTAATGAGATTATGACTAAAGATAGGGCACAATGGTGACAAAAAATCATATAGCCGACTCCACTATGATGAAAGACGGTCATATATGACAGGAAAATAATGAGAAAACTCGTATATGTAATCACACACGAGATCCGACGATTTACTTGCAAAAACTGATATTTATGAAAAACTATATCAATTTGATTAATCACAAAGAGTCGAAGCTTTCAAATATGGAAACACGTAAGTGGGGTAAGGGTACGAGAGTGCGCGAAAACAAATACTATTCGAATAGGAAATCACAAAGACAAAAAAGACAGAAACAAAACTTCCAAACCAATATCTCTCAAATAGAGAACAAATGCAAGACTCAACTGTAAAAGAAATAATAACACACCTTGAACTTTGCAAATGATGGAGAGGGGAGGGTTGTATGTGCTTTTAGAGGGCTGTCATGGCTGGTTTTCAGCAATAAACAACTGGAGTTTGTTGTGTTGGAGGCCTGGACAGCAATTGGGAGGATGGGGGTGGCTGTATGGAAGGTGTTGAGACTTGGCCGGAGCTTTGGATGGTTGTAGGGTGGCTGGACAACACTCAAAAGGCAATTTCGGGGAGGCTTTGGGTTGCTGGGTGATGGCAGAGGGTGGCATGAGTGGCTGAAGTGTGAAGGGGTTGCAGTTGGCTGGATTCAATTGCGAGTGGAGGTTGTAGTTGATGGTAGACCCAGCAATCCAGAACTTCACATGAGATAGAGAGCTGGGAAGGAAGTTTCGGCCAGCAGTTAGAGGAAGGTGGGGGATTAGTTATTTGGCGGAAGTGGGAGTTTCTTTTCACGTGAGAATGTGAGGGAATGTTGGGACATAGTGGGGCTACAGTTGAGGGGTTTTAGGGAGTGGCTCCACGTGTGAATGAGGGAGGGGATTAAGGGGTTGGCTGTCAGGGTGAGGGGATAGTGGGGCTTAAATTCAGGAGATGGTTCCTAAATAAAAGGAAGTGGGTTAGTGGGTAGTTAGAAGGTAGTGGGGAGGTGGTTAATGGATGGTGGGGCGGCTGCCGGCAGGTGGAGGTGGATGGTGGCCGGAGTTAGTTGTAGGTGGTAGTAGTGGGCCGGAAATGCATTCCGGCAATCATCGAAAAATGTCAAATGATAGGAAAATGAAGGGGAGGTGTGGGAGGACCACCAGAGGTTGGCCGGAGACGTACTCTGGTGATCGCCGGAGCTGGAAAATGTAGGGTAAAAGAGGGTTGTTTTTTGTGGAGGAATAAGGATGGCGGTAGATCCACGACAAGGGGAGGAAGGGATGGTTGCCACTTGGCCTGAAGGAGCAATACTCTTGGCCAGCTGCTTGGGGTGTTGGCGGCAGTTCTGGAGGAAAACAGTGGTGGTAGTGGGCTTGGGAAGGTGGTGGCAGAGGATTTATGTAGGGGGAAAACAGGGGAGGGGTGGTTGTTTGTGAGGAGGGATGAAAGGAAGGTTGGTCGGCTGAAATGGGGTGGTGGAGTGGCCGACCAAGGGGAGGATGGCAGAGGCCGGCCAAGTAAAATGGGAGGGAGGAGGTAGACCCGAGCTTTGCACCCGGAGTTCGGCTTCAGCACCGAGACGACCAAAGAAGGGGCTTCAATACTTAATTCTTCAATGCCTAAAATGAGAGTCTTCACCCTCTATTTATAGGTTTTTAAAGACCAATGAACGGTTATGATTGGCTGAACACTCTGAATCTCTGACACAAAAAAAACAAAAAATTACAACTTAAAATAAAAAATGACAAGAGACAAATACAATGGTTGTCGAGCCGCTCAAAATAAGCGGTTCCAATCATCACTATGCACGTGGTCATCGTGAGTAGACCCGAACGGGTCGGGTGGGCTGCCCCCCCCCCCATCAACTTCCCTTATCACACTATAGTGGGATAAAGGCTTGAGTGTTGTTGTTGCATAAACTTCGTCATCTCTCGTGTTTCATCTATTAGTTGTCTTATTCAATCCATTTAATTAACTATAAGCTTGTCTCGAGCGTTCACGCAATTTTTATTTTCGTTTATTCATAAATTATTACATATGGTTAATCTTGTGGATGTAAAAATGCTGCTTCGATTCAATATGTAAAGCATTCACGTATCTCTCTCAAACAACGATTAACAACTCTTGAACTTCAAATGCCAAGTGATTTTGCACAAGAGATTCATATTGTCCCCCTTGGCTTACATCAAGGCTCTTAGAGGGAACCTGCTCTCAAGAATTGGTATCGAGCATGTCTCGATAATTTATATCTAGTGTATTTTGAATGATATTTTGTAAATTATAGCATCCATCTATCAATTATATGGAGATAACTTAAGCATGTATATTGCAAATATAACCTAAAATGAGATAGTGTACAATATTTTCATAAGTCGTATCTGCTGATAGATTGGAAAAAATCAGATATGTTGACCTAGATTTTACAAAACGACAATCTATTTTCAAGGAAAAAATGTCGTCTTCTCCTCAAAACTTACATGTCGAAAGACATTTAAAATATCAGTTACGAATACGTGTGTTGACCTCAAATATTTTATAATCATATTTTCCTCATATTGTGTTTATACGGAAGAGGAGTTTTGGCACGCTGGTTGAGGTGTAGTCGTGAGACCTTGAGGTCTCAGTTTCCAGTCCCGAAAGCAGCCTCTTGCAAAAATGTAGGGTTGGGTTTGTCTATATTTCACCCATGTGGTGGGACCTTTCCCCGGACCCTCACTGTGCGAGGATGTTTGTGCACCAAGCTGCCCTTTGTGTTTTATGGAATATAAATGCGGAGCGGAGACGTGGACCTGCAGCGAAGGACGAATTTTGGGCTCGTTCGGGGCTGATTGGCGACTTACCATATATTACGTGCCTTGATCGATGATCTGACTCCGCGGATGCGTCCGGATGCACGTTGTGAATCGATTTCATATATCACTTCGTTATTTTTACATTTTATAATTCTCTTATTATTATAAATAAGATGTTAGTGGGATGATTGGAGGCATTGCAGAATTTGGAGAATTGAATCCCGGATTCTCGCGATCGTCTCACGGTGTCGACTCTGTGAAACCCTAGATGGCTAAATGATGAAACCTAGGCTTATATCTCCCTCCCCAAGCTACTCCCAAACCCTAGGCCTTCTTTTTCCTCCTCCAATCCCTCAACTGCCGCCCAAAAATCTCTCTTCCAGCCGGTTAGTTGGTTGGTTTCTTCTCTACAGCAGTCAGCCTTTCCCTTTATTCACAGTCATCACCGCCCCACTCCCCCTCCACCAAAACCCCCCATCGAAGCCCTGTTTGGTAATTCCCTGCTACCGCCCCATTGCCCTGCCATAAATATCACAGCCATCACCGTGATATAGTAGACCCTGAAATTACAGGGACCACTATTACCTAAACCCCCCCTCCGGTTTACAGCAGTCGGCCTTTCCCTTTATTCACAGCCATCACCGCCCCACTCCCCCTCCATAACATGCACCACAAAAATTCCCACTCTAGAGCGCCCCAAGGGTTTATTTTTGTGCATGTTATGCAATGTAAAGTTAGAGGGAAAGTTTATGTAATGTCAAAAAAATATAGAGGTGCAACATATAATTATGCTAACTCTCGAGGAGGTTTAGGTAATTAATAGTAAATATATGTACATAAGTACAGTAAACTTTAAGAAAATAACCAAAATAGTCACCTACAATTTATTATGGCTAATTTTAATCTAGAACTTTTTTGTTTCTTGAATATTGTCCTTAGACTTATGCAAACAATGACAACTACATTCTTTCAATAATAAAATCGTCAAAATTCGAAGTAAAACACCCTGATGGGGTTACATAGTAAGAGCAAAATTACATTTCATTATTACAAACAATGCTTATTTCCCTTGGCCCTGTTCTAATGTAACAGTATTAGCAGGCTAGTGTTGCAATAAGCCTAATAATTATGAATGTTTTCAAGAATATCGAGTGGAGTAGTACAATAACCATCGCCTTGCAATTTTGGGTGTCGAGGATATCGAGTGTGGTAGTACTATTGTCGTCGCCTAATGATTCCTAAAGTGGACGCCAGCAATCACAAATTTGGTCGCTCGTTACCTTCGGCTGTGGTATTACATCCATATAGCGCATTACTACCAACCACAGTTGTATGTCAGACTTCAGCCCCCTCAGCTAAATTGCTCAAAATTGATTTGTATTTGAGTAAAAAGAAATTAGATATCAAAAGAAATGAAAGTAATGTTCACAAAAGATGCTTGAAAATAAATTGAATCTAAAAAAACAGAATGAGTCGACACAGAAACAACTAGACCACTTAAACGGCTTAAAACCATAAAAGAACTAACACAACATTTCCATCATCAGCAAGCATCACTAATCACACGAATTGTTATAACATATGAGAATTCATCTCCTCCCATAAAAATGTGACGGGCATCTGAGCTTCAAAGTTCTGAATTGATTTTTATAAAATTTCAACCAGAAAATTTGTTTTAAGAAAATTCAAAAATTTCAAAGGAAATCAAACAAAATGGAAATACCTGGCAGGTAGTGGCGGATGCAGGAATTCTTCTCTGATTGGGCAGTGTATAAAATTATTCGAAAAAATAAAATGACAAATATAACAAAAAATATGTCAACATTATATTACTGACATATAATTATTTGCAATCGCTGATAATTTTTGACACTCAGGTTTTTTAAATTAATCACCATAATATTTTAATAATTATTGTTTGGCACTGTATAGTTATTCTTTTTTATGAATCAACAAAAAAAATTATGAGATTTTAATGCACATATATAATTGAGCAGTAATTAAAATAATGAAATTTCAGAATAATTTTTTAATTATTCATCATAATACTTTAGATAATTATTGCTTAACAATAATTAAGTATTCCATTTTCTCTATTTTTATAACTTGATAAATAATAGTTAACTTTAAAGGAATATATAATTGGAAATTTAAAATCATAAAATTTTAAAAAATAATAATTTGAATTATATCTAAAAAAACGTAAATAAATATGTCATGCAAGAGAATTGAACTCATAACCACATGGTTAAATACCACACACTCTACCAACTTAGTTAAGATAGTTATTTATTTGGTTTAGTTATAAGTTCATATATTCATTATCTAACAAATAAAAAAACTACCTATTGAAAAATAGCGTATTTAAAAATCAGTGTGGGTGGCCGCCCACACTGGGCCCAAGTGAGTTTGCCCATGCTGGCAGAGGTGAGCTGTTGCGGAGAGGATCCATCAGAGAGAATAGAATGTCGAAAAGGATCCACAACTCGTGTGGCGTGGGATGGGGAGGCTTTTTGCAGAGTGAGAATGGAAGGTGATGTAAACCGGAATTCTCGAGTCAATATTAAATAAAATAAATTTGAGTTCTCATTTAATATTGCGGCGCAAAAGAGAATTTTCACGAGCAATATCCAGCGACAACCGATCGAGCTCTAGCAAGCGCGTATAAATATACAGTTTTCAAGCGCATTCCACAACACGAATTAATTCCGCCACAAGCTATTCAATGAACGCAAACACAACGGAAGTTTAAATTGACGACAAATAGGTAAGACAATAACTAGGCAAACTCTGAAATTTAAGATCAATTAATATTAAGCATAAATATTATCCTAACAACTTTTGAGCAAGAGAGGGGGAGTGGTATACAAAAAGCTCATGCGTACAAGGAATTTTTGAAATCAGCAGGCGGCTGAGTCAAAAAAAGGGGGAGCAGGAATCTGGGTGGTTCTCTGGTGGGGGAGGTGGGCTCTAGCAAGGTTGCTACAGCCGGCTGGTTGGAGAGTAACGTCGGGAAGCCACTCAATAGAACAGGTTGACGGAGCCCTAGGGACTGTTGATCAGCAAAGGCGTTGGTTGGCAGAGCCTCCAGGGCGGGGAAGAGATCTGTCGGCGAGCCCGAGCGACCAAATAGGGGACGGGATGAGCGACTTAATCCCGGCGGCGGATGGAAGAAGTCTGGACGCCGGCGACTTGGGAGGAGGGGGTCCGGCGGTGGGATCGGTGGCAGACGAGCAAGCGGTGGATGGGAAATCTAGTGTTGGGAGGAGCGGTGGGGTTGCACTAGAGGGGAACCGAACAAGACAAAATGTTTGTTCAGTTCTCTTTTCCAGGATGCCGTGTCGTGAAGGAGAATAGGAATTTAAATAGAGTAAATCGCAAATGTTACCTTAATAATTATCAAATTTAGGAAGTTTAGGTGGGAGCCGACTCTTATAAAGAAATAACAAATTTTGGCTAAAATACAGTAGTCATTCAAAACCAGGAAGGATTCAGAATTGGCAAACAGCTATGAAGACAAATAGGGATTTTAATTGACGAGGGAAAAGTGAACTTTTGGTATTCTCACTGCTCATAAAAGACAAAATATTTTTTGAAATCAAATTTATTTTATTAATTATAATTTCAAGAAATTAAATATACTTAAAAATAATATTTCAAAGCTTAATAAAATTATAATTTCGTAGCTTGCCCTATTTATCACTTAGCCTAATTTGATGGACCTCTTTATTCAAGATCTTAATGGTCTGTCACACCAATAAGCCAAAACAAATAAGCACAACTATAATGAGCACAAGTAACAAGCACGATCACGGTCCACAAAGACACATACACAAGAAAAATAATAATAAGTGTGAGGACGTGCGCAACACTATAAAAACTGCGGGAAATAAAAGTAAATTTTGATCTGACTCAAGTTGCATCAATTCTTTCGGAGTTGAAAGAGCTCGACTCCGACAAGTTTGTGACGTGACATGCTAGTAGAAAGTCCAAATGTCGAACCGAGAAATGTTGTGCTACCACCCTGTTGTTGCTGAATAATCAAAACATGTAGGTAAAATCTCATTCCTGAAATAGACAGACAACCCATCTCCTTCGGAAAAATATGATTCCCGGTGAGAAAATCAGCCATGAAATTATAGATTTTCGAAGACGCTCGTAAATTGTTAGTCATAATTTTATGCAAAATATTTATTTGACCTATAAAATTCAGAGCATCAAACAGGAGAGAATCACAAAGTGGAAGAAATGGTGGAGTGAAATAGCAAGGTAAAAAGTAAGAGAAGAAGAAGGTATGGAGAAAATTTGATCAATCTGTGGAATCAATAAATAATATTGCATCATATGTTTGTTTGCTAGAAACTTATAAGCGTCTCCTACGCCCAAATTAACTATCCCGAAAATATTACCAACTAGAATTTGACTAGCGCAACAAAATTTAAGTTTGAACCCGAATTTATTATTTAAAACTGTTGAGAGCTCAAAAGCTTGTATGTATTGCTTGTGTGTCTAAATACAAGGAGAGAATACAAATATATAGGAAGAAGAAGAGAGAAAAAAATCCTATACAATATGTGGGACTAAAGGAGGAGAGAAGATAAAACAATAAATGGGCCCAATAATGGGCCCTTTACATGGGCTATTTTAACACTCCCCCGCAAGCTGGAGTGTACAAATCGTATGCGCCAAGCTTGGACAAGCATTGATAGAAGAGTGTCTTGGAAAGAGCCTTCGTGAAGACATCCGCAACTTGTTCCGATCCTGGGACATGCTTTAGGTCAAGCTTCTTCATTTGAACCTTTTCCCGGATGAAGTGACAATCGACCTCAATATGCTTCGTTCTTTCGTGAAAGACCGGGTTCTTTGCGATGTGTATGGCGGCTTGACTGTCACAGAGGAGAAAAGCCGGTGATGGTAATTTTACACCCAGATCAGTAAGGAGACCCTCAAGCCATGTCAATTCTGATACAACAGATGTCATTGTCCAGTACTCTGCCTCGGCTGAAGATCGAGCAACGACCGCTTGTTTCTTACTTCGCCAAGTAACAAGATGTCCTCCAAGGTAAGTGCAAAAACCACTCGTAGATCGCCGATCATCGAGAGAGCCAGCGTAATCAGCATCTGAATATGTCACCAATGTTGGAGCAGAAGAGGAGGTCCTGTAGACAAGTCCCTGACCAGGAGCGGTTTTCAGATACCTGAGAATTCGTTCCACTGCTTGAAGATGAGATTTTCGAGGAGAGTGCATATATCTGCTGACAAGACCAACAGCAAATGAAATATCAGATCTGGTAACCGTGAGATATATCAGGTTTCCAACAAGACGCTGATAATATTCAGGATTCTGGAGAAGGAGATCGGAGTCAGATGTCTGGGCACACAGTTTGTGGTTCACATCCATAGGAGTATCACTTGGCTTGCAGCCGGACTGACCCGCATCATGAATAAGGTCAAGACAATATTTCTGTTGAGAGAGAGTGAGCCCATCCGGCCTTCTGGAAATCTCAAGGCCCAAAAAATAGCGAAGGGGTCCCAAATCCTTTGTCTGGAAGACTGAGTTTAGATGGACTTTGACTGTCTGTATCCCTTGAGAGTCATCTCCAGTAATGATAATATCGTCGACGTATACTAACAGAATAACTGTTCCTGTTGGTTGGTGACGATTAAAGAGCGAAAAGTCGGTCGAGCTCCGAGTGAAGCCAATCTCACGGAGGATCTTGCTGAATTTTTCAAACCATGCCCGTGGAGATTATTTGAGACCATATAGAGCCTTTTTAAGATGGCAGACTTGAGACTCCCCCGTGGTCCCAAACTCGGGTGGTTGCTGCATGTAGACAGTTTCCTGGAGATCCCCATTCAAGAAAGCATTCTTGATATCCAGCTGAAAGAGAGGCCACCGGCGATGGACAGCAACAGAAATGAGGACACGAACACTATTAAGCTTCGCTACCGGAGAGAACGTTTCCTCATAATCTAGTCCCTCCTGTTGAGTGAACCCTCGAGCCACAAGACGGGCCTTTAGACGGTCAATTGTCTCATCGACAGCATGTTTGATGACAAAGACCTACTTGCACCCAACTGGTTTCTGGCCTGGTGGAAGGGGAACAACAGACCATGTCTGGTTAGACCAGAGAGCAGACATTTCTTCCTCCATGGCTGCGCGCCATCCTGGATGTTGAAGTGCCTCCTGCACAGAATTAGGAATAGCAACCGAAGAGAGAGAAGTAGCCAAAGTGTGGAAATGGGGAGAGAGGCGATGAAGAGAGATGTAGTTTGCCAGCGGATAAGCAGTGGAAGGCGATACCTGATCATTCGGACGCGAAGTATCCATGGGAGAGACCGACGGCAGAGGGGCAGCGGAAGTGGTAGAGCGACGAGTGTAGACACGGATAACGGGTGGTTTGGAGGGAACGACAGGCGGTGTAGAGGGAATGACAGTCGGAGGAGTAGTTGCGGGAATGACCGGGCGTGGGATGGATGGAGGAGGAGGTGTGGGTGGATGATGGTCAGGTATGGGAGCAGAAAAGAATGGTTGATCTTCGCGGAAAGTGACATCGGCAGAAACGGAGATCTTGCATGTAGCAGGAGAATAACAGACATACCCCTTTTGGGTGCGAGAATAACCAACAAAGATATGCTTGGCCGCTCGGGGATCCAACTTATCCGAGGAAGGCACCAAACGGTAGACATAGCAGAGGCTACCAAATACACGAGGTGGGAGAGGAAAGGCCGTAGCGGAGGGAAAGAGTATGCTGAACGGAGTAGCATAGTTGAGAATAGAGGAAGTAAGACGGTTAATGAGAAAACAGGCGGTCGAGACCGCAAAGTTTCAATATGGTTTAGGGACATGCATTTGAAGCATGAGGGAACGGGCAACATCGAGTAAGTGGCGATTCTTGCGTTCGGCAACACCGTTTTGTTACGGCGTGTAAGCACAGGAATTTTGATGTAGAATCCCGAACTCGGAACATAAAGCAGTAAATTCGTGACTACTGTACTCACGAGCATTGTCAGTTCGGAGTACTTTGATGGTCGTGTGGAATTGCGTACGGGTTGCGAGGACAAATGCCCGAAAGACACGAGGAAGCTCGGAGCGATCACGAAGTAAGTATAGTCAGGTAGTGCGAGAGTGATCATCAATAAATGTGATAAAATACCGGAAACCGGAAATACTAGGAATTTTAAATGCTCCCCAAATATCCGAATGGACTATATCAAAAGGAGCAGCGCTCCGAGTAAAATGTGAAGAAAAAGATGAACGAGTCTGCTTGCCGAGGATGCATGAGTCACACTGAAAGGGGGTAAAAGAAACATCCGGGAGAGCCCGCTGGAGGACTGGTAGAGGAGCATGCCCAAGTCGACAATGCCAAGCAGTGGAAGAAATGGATGAGAGGATGGTGGGAGAGTCGTCGAGAAGGTAGAGCCCATTCCGCAGCCGTCTTTTACCAATGGTAGTCTGCGTCCGCCGATCCTGTATAACAAAAGAAGAGGAAGTGAATATAACAGAACAATCCAGATCAGTAGTAAGTCGTCCAACAGAAAGTAAATTGAACGGGGAACTCGGGACGTGAAGAGCCGAGCGAAGGGAGATGGAGGAGGTGAGAGGAAGGTCTGTCGAGCCGGAGACGGGCACAGTGGCTCCATTGGCCACAGTAATAGACTGTGGATAAGGGGAATTCAGGTACTGGGCAAGTTGATGTGGAGTAATGTGATGAGTAGCGCCAGAGTCCACAATCCAGCCCAAGCTGGTGGAGAGACAAGCGGTACCTGTGTTAGAGACGGAGGCAATGGAGGCAGATGGTGGTTGGAGCAATCCCTGGAGATGCTGGAGCTGAAGACGGACACTTTCAAGATCAGAAGGACCAGCATTGGTAGCAACAGAAGCCGTCGGGCGAGGAGGATAGCCAACTTTCTTGTAACAAGTTGCCTCGAGATGACCATCTCTCCCGCAGAATGAACACTTCGGCCGACCCCGGCCACCACGACCACGGCCGCGAGAGCCTGAACGACCCCCCCCCCCCCCCCCGAGTAGGAGGAGGAGGGAATGGTAGAAGCGGAGGTGCCTGCTGAAGAAGGGTCGGAGGAGCCGTAGTATCTAGAGGAGGTGATACTCGGAGAATCATGGAGCACACATAAGAAAAAGATGGTGTGGTAGAGGAAGCCAGGACCTGAGCACGAATGCTCTGAAGGTGAGGGGGAAGACGGGACATAATGATGGCAGTACAGGCGGCTTCCTTCTGAGCGCGCTGAGCAAGAGCATCATTGGTAAACGGCTGATGTTGGATCCATGCTTCAGCAAGAGTCTTCGCACGAGCAACAAAGGAGGTCATATCTGAAGCCCCTCCAGCGTCAAGAGCAAAGAGGTCAGTGAGGATGTCGTAGAGATGCTGGAGGCTGTCCCGTCCAGAATATAAGGAGTGTAGCTCAGTCCACATATCTTTGGCAGTCTCATGATACATAGTCATTTGATATGGTTCACCATCTAAAGAATTCAAGATCCAGATCTGAACTCGGCCATCATTACTGAGCCAGTATCGGTAGGAGGGGTGGGAGGAGCCTGAGTAAGGTGAGGGAGAAGGCCCTTGGCCTGAAGAACTCGTCTAACTGAATGTACCCAAGGAACGAAGTTCTTCTTTCCAGAAAGAGAGATGGTAGTGATGTGCAGCTCGTCACGATTTTTGTAGGGTAAGTCGGGCGGTCAGTCGGACAAGTCGGGAAGTCAGTAGGCGGGCTGGCCGTCGAGCCAGAGGAGTTACCGGAAGAGCCCATAAGGGCAGACCGCAGAGGCTGACAGCGGACGACGCTGCGAGAAGGACAGGAGGCCGCTGCAAGAAGAGAGCAAGACCGCGGCGAGTAGAGGATAAACCGCCGGCAAGAATGACTAAGGAAAACCACAACCAGAATGCGGATAGGAAGCCGTCCGCACGGTCAAGCCGGACACCAGCGAGTAGTCAGTTCGCGACCAAAGGGAAGAAACAAAAGAGAGACCGCCCCGGTCTAGGTGAAGCCAGCAGCGGTCAGAGAGCAGCCCGCAGAAGAGAACCCGCAGCGGGTTGACAGAGATCGTGGGAAGAGGAGAGAGGCCGCGAGTAGGAACTCGAGCGGCTAAGGGAGAGAGGTCGCGAGGAGGAACTCGAGCGGCTAGAGAAGAGAGGCCGCGAGGAGGAACTCGAGCGGCTAGGGGAGAGAGGCCGCGAGTAGGAACTCGAGCGGCAAGGGTAGCGAGGCCGCGAGTAGAAACTCGAGCGGCTAGGGGAGACTGCTACCTTGCAGCGGACAGGAGGCTAAGCCGCAGCGGACAGAAGGCGAAGCCGCAGCGGATAGAAGGTGGAGGCCGCGAGAGGAGCTGGCAGCGGACAGAAGAGGAGAGCCCGCAGCGGTCAGAAGAGGTGTGGGCCCCACGAAGCAGAGAGAGGGTGGCTATAAGAAGCCTGAAGAGGGTGGAACCACGGAGAGGGAGAGGAGAAGCGGATGCAGAGTTGCAAACCGCAGAGCCAGGGGCGGACAGGACACCGGAGCGGATAGGCTTCCAGTCCGCAGGAGACAAGGCCGCGGGTAGGAGAAGAAAGGGAAACCGGGCGGGCTGGGCGGTTAGAAAAAGGGGAAACCGCAGGTGACGTAACCTCCCTCTGATACCATGTTGAGAGAGCTCAAAAGCTTGTATGTATTGCTTGTGTCAAAATACAAGGAGAGAATACAAATATATAGGAAGAAGAAGAGAGAAGAAAATCCTATACAAGATGTGGAACTAAAGGAGGAGAGAAGATAAAACAATAAATGGGCTCAATAATGGGCCCTTTACATGGGCTATTTTAACAAAAACCTTCCAGAGAACTCCCTTAAAACGTGTCTCTATGATGCGTGAAAATTTTAGGGATCATAACTATCCACCTAACACGACTCGGCATGAAAAAATTGATAAATTGACAATGAAACATAATGCACTCTTCATTAATCATAGGATAGTTAAAATAGCTAAAAGTGTGGTCATTCAAAACCGAGAAAGATTCAAAATTGGCAAACAGCTATGGAGGCAAATAAGGATTTTAATTAACGAGGGAAAAGTGAACTTTTGATATTCTCACTGGTCTCATAAAAGAAACAAAATATTTTCTGAAATCAAATTTATTTTGTTAATTATAATTTCAGAAAATTAAATATACTTAAAAATAATATTTCAAAGCTTAATAAAATTATAATTTTGTAGCTTACCCTATTTATCACTTAACCTAATTTGACGGAGCTCTTTATTCAAGATCTTAATGGTCGGTCACGCCAATAAGCCAAAACAAATAAGCACAAGTACAATGAACACAAGTAACAAGCACGATCACAGATCACAAACACACATACACAAGAAAAATAATAATAAGCGCGAAAGCGTGCGCGACACTATAAAAATTGCAGGAAATAAAAGTAAATTTCAATGCGACTCAAGTTGCATCAGAAGGGCTATGTGGATATGCAGTTTGTTATGGGATGGGCAAATTCTTGCAACCATTATTTTCTCTTGTGCAAGATCTTGCATAAGAAAATGAATACAGTGGGCTATAGCTGACAGCGGCACTTGTGTGAGCTTTAAGGTCATGAGTTTTGGGTAAGGTATCATAATGACAGTGGTTTAAAGGTATAATATTGAAGATCCAACAGCAATAGTTTAATATAGTGATAAGATTGTATGGCTGAAATTTATTATGCAGTGAGATCTGGTCTTCCATTATTAATGATAATAAAGATATATACGGTTACCATTTATACATATATAAATAGGAATAATTACCAAAACTTCTCCTGGAAGATAGCATAATTACAGCTTGCACCCATCTTATTATGGAAATTACAAAAACCTCCTCTCAATGTTACAAAACATAACATTTACCCCCCCCCCCCTGAAGTTTACATCTGTGCGCAAAATACCCCCCTTGGAAATGTACTCCGAGGGGGGTATTTTTGTGCATGGATGTTATGAAATGAGTATTTCAGGGGAGGTAAATGTTATGTTTGGTAACATTGAGGAGAGGTTTTTGTAATTTCCATATTAAGAGGGGTGCAGTCTGTAATTTTCAAAGTTAGAGGGGAGGTCCCGGTAAATGCCCCTATATAAATATCTGGTCATCATTTATACATATATATATATGGTTACCATTTATATCACACACACATAATATAGATGGGTAATGAAACAATTATTTTAGGACACATTGAGCTGCAATACTTACCAGCACCACCCTTGCAAGGGTCGAAAGATAGTTGACTTCTTAATTTGTACAAAATAGAGTGTTTCAACTGCCTTGTAACAACCTGAATAAAACAGATCAAAAGAATAAAAAAGCTAACAACCAACAAATCCACACTTAAGGAACGATACAGGTATGCGTGAACGGAAATGTAAGCAGAAATGGAGAAGATGAATATCAAGTAAAGACAAATTTACATAGAAGATGTGAAGGACCTGTAAAATATGAGAATATAATAACAAAGGTAACAAATAGGTCTTAAGAAGATAAAATGATAGGGTGAATATTCTCACTATGAAGAAAAATTTCAGATAGATAACTTTGTCATGTAGCCCCAACAACCACCTAACAAAAGCAATGAAAATCATTCTTGGTGCTCATCTCATAGTTGTATACACCAGTAGGCTGGAAACAAATAGATCGTGATCAAATTGATGTAGTTTTCTTAACATTACAAACGTACCCATCGTTCATATAATGCACGAAGGTTCAAGAATTCAAGAATATATTAATAAAGCTAAAGCTAACTAAATTGCTGCGATAATATATGCAACTACTTTCCCAATTATGCTTAATCATAGGCATGTTTCCAGTGAGACACCAAGGTCATAATTTCCTTAGACAAGATGTGAAACTAAAATGTCAACATTCAACTTATTTAACTCCCCTAAACCTTCACTTCTTATAGCTTCAATATTTTTACCCTCTTGTTTTTAATTTCAAAGAATTGTAAAAGAGAAAGGGGATAGGAACTTAGGTAAATAATAATAAGATTATACAGGAAACTGATGCAAAAGCTATGACATGAAAGATGAAAGAATATAAAGGAAGATAGGAATACATCCGTGCATAAACACAGTTCCCATGCGGACAAAGTATAAGCAACAGCTAACAAAAAATAGACTATTGTCATCAATATCCTATAAATTCTCATGGAAAGTGCTAGATAGACAGATAACCATGACAAATATACATTTTATAATACTAACAGAATTATAGATTTTCTAATAGTTAAGTTCAGAAGTTCAAATCACACTGAAATTTTAATACTGGCTAGTATAGATATACTCATATCTGTATCATCACCCCAGTTGTTATTGTAACCATTAACTTTATCCCAACTATTTGGTTTAACTGATAAAATTCAAGCACTCTTTTTACACTAAATCAATGTTGTTCTTGCAGAACGGTGTTAAACATATTTGGCCCAATTTTTTTTGAAAAAAAAATGTCCATATTACCCTTTGTGTACATCTTTACTTATTAATTATTTTACATTAATTTACTTCACAACACTATTGGTACATCCATGCCATCCATTGTACATACCAAAACCACCTAAAATCTATTTTTCATTGACCTAATATGTTACTCTCGTTGTTATCCTAATAATGTCATTTATCTATCTTTCCAAAATTTACCATGCATCCAACTTAGGCTTTTTTTGGCATGACTTATTTGTTCCCGTGAGTTTGGTCAAAAACGTCATTATCATAGAATGTATGTTTGACAAGACAAAGGTAATGACCACTACCAAGAAATAAACTAGTTTTGAGCATAAAATACTTGAATATTTTTAGGTGAGGTCGGGCATTCACAAACGACGGTTCATGACCATTGCATTCACGACCGCCGCCGTCATACCAAACGAAGCCTTAATATCACTCAACATGTCCATAAATAACGTATTCATTGCTCAGAACTTCATCATTTGCACAAGTTTGATTCTTAAGTGATCATACATATTCTTATGCAATAACAGATCTAAGATATTTGAAACTAATCATCTAAGATAGTCGAACCTAATCAATGTTTTCTTTTTGTATGATAAAAAGGAGGGTGAGAGATGGCCTAAGCCCCTCACTACCACAGTACAAACTATTATTGTGAACAGAGCACTAAAAAGAAAACAGTAGAAATGCAGATTAATGGATTTGGAACTGAGTTCTGACGGTGGGAATTGCAAGAAGATCAGCATTGCATATCCTTACTATAGCTTTAGGCATGAATGTCATTAAAGCTTTGAGCGTGAATGTTTTGTACAAGTACTGTATTAGCACAAATATCAGCAAGTATATTGCCTTCACTGAAGGTGTGGTTGAATAAACAGTCCATTTAATTCAAGATAAGGATCTTCTTCCCTGCTTATACATAGACCGAGTATTGACACTTCTAACCTTAAATACATGATAAGAGAACTTCGAAGTCAAACATGATAGATTCAGATTCCTGCACATATGTAATCATCAAGGAGAGTCATGATTTCAGCTTCAATTTTGACACTGTTGCTAATAGGAAAAGAAATCAGTAATAAAAAATCCATTTTGTCCTGAGATAGCCTCATCTCCCAGCTTCTCTCTTGAAGAGACATCACAATGTAATACCTAGGAGTGAGTAAATGGTTGCTACCAAGTGATAGTGGAAAAGCATGTAAGACCCGAACGCGCGCGCGCGCGTGTGTGTGTGTGTGTTCGCAATATAAAAACTATGTAAATAATCCCCGATGATGAAAATATGATTTCAGTGACGATTCGATGTCGCACATTAGTTTTGATGTTCGGATTTTCTGATTGAATTTGTGACAATCGTTTCGTTTTCGTGTAATGTTGAATGGCTTGAGTTGGCCAGATTTTATATGAGCTTATTGGGAAATAGGGCTTGATTTGGTATGGGGTTTATGTGTGAACTTCGGTTGGACCGGATGGGTTCATGGATTGGCTGTTTTAAATGATGTGGTTGTGGTTGTGCACTGTTTTTTGTGATAAACCGGCTGTACCAGTTGTGTTGACCGGCTGCCTGGGTTAGGCGGTGGAGTTTCCTGTGATATAACAGTATGCTGCAATTCTTTCGTCTTCATTTTGACGGAACGAACCCGACGGAAGCTCCTCTGCCGCGCTGATCCCTCTAGCCGCCTCAACTCTCCTCTGTTTCGCACGATTTCTTCTTTAGAAAGGTAATCTCTTTCTCTTCAGTCCTCTCTCTTCTTGTATGAAGTTATGACATAGATTGGAGAGGGCTTGAAACCTAGGATTAGGATTTTTGAGCTTTGTCTTAATGAAAGGCATATGAAACGTTCCTATACAGCTTTCTTGTGTCCTACTCCTTGATTTGAGTTAATTAGAGAACCAAATGACTAGGGTCCAGATTTTGAGTTTTATTTTGATTTCCTCGTAAAGCTTCTGGCCGACTGCTGTTGTTGGGAGTTGTTTGTGCTGGCTAACTACTATTTAATGAGGGTTGTCTTATGTTGGCCAACTGCAGTTTGTTTGGATGTTACCTATACTGGTCGGCTGTCTTAGATGGAATTTACACTTTAATTTAAGCTGCTATTCGGAGCCCTTGACGTTGTCATTGTGGCAACCCTTGAGGCTGTCTGTAGGAGAAATTTGAATTGTTTATTGTGGCATATGAAATCTTTTGTTGGTTGAATGGTGCGTCTTCATTTTGAGACTCACGCTAGTCCTTCACTAGACAACTCCTAGAGGTTGTAGTTGTGACCGTCGTAGAAGTCTGCTCGTAACTATTTATAGCACAACCCTAAAATAAATGATTTATTGATACTGCATAGGATGGCGTCCGGCAATAGACGCGGCGAAAATCCTACGAGGGACAAGGGCAAAGGAAAAGTTGGGGTGAGTCCTTACCGCTTTTTGTTATTCTTTAAATATTTGATATCATTGAAAATATAAATCGCCGAACACGCTAACGTGGCTTAACGGGCGATAGAACTCTGAGGGGAACCAAATATAAATAATTTCTATTTTTGAATTAAATTGAACGAACTGAAATGAATTGAAGAAAATGATTCGGAAATGAAATAAGTTGAAATCGAGAACGCGTCAACGAACCGAAATGCTAAAGGCCGGTCTGGTAGGAGGGGATGCTTCAGACTCCTACACCTCGTAAGAGGGGTAGAACTCTCACACCTCGTAGGAGGGGTCAAACTCCTACAGAATATGATAAGAATCCAATTTAGGAGGCGTTGAATCCTGCTGCGCGTGTAAGCGCCCTAAAGAGGATATTGATATGAAGGGTCGACGGACCCAGATGTTTGAGAATTGAATGACCCTCGGCATTTTGAGAAATTAATCACGAATGAACGAACCTCGATATAGAATGAACGAAATATGATTTGATATCAAATATAGAATTGTTGATTATACCTGTTTTCTAGGTTATAAACATGATCATACTGATATAAATTTGATTATTGTTGACTCTCTTGTCTGCTTGCAGTGTGACGCTACAGGTAAGGGTAAGGAATTCACTTAGTTTTCATAACTAATTGATTTCCGATTTCTTTTATAAGAAACGAGCACCAGCGCACCAGACCCCGCTAGACGATCTCAGGTAAAGGCAGATCAAAGACCAGTCGAAGACGTAGCTCGTCCACGGGTTAGCACATGAGTTTACTACTTGTACATGTTTAGATAAATGTAGACGCTTTTGTACTCGTACTTTAGTTGGCCAACGTGTATATTCTGTATAATATTGAGATTTGGTTTTATGTTTTCACCTGATACACCTTTATATTATAACAATTGCGCATATACTTGTGAGAAACCTGCTCGAAACGAAAATTTAAATTGTGTCGGATTTTGGCCGTTACAATTAAGTGGTATCAGAGGGAGGTTTTTCGTGGTGTGTAATTCAGAAAATACCAGAATGAAACATAATTCACAGTGATGAGATTCAAATATCCGAATATACTGAACTATTTCATGTTTACCCTCAGGAAACGTTTCAAGTGTATTCGAGCCGCAGGATGCGCGAGGCTCTTGATGAACGAGGTCGTCAGGGACTCCAGGTCTGAGGAAAGTGTGAGTGGGCAACAGTCTTCCTCGGTGCATATCGCTGATATTGCCCAAGCCATCGCCGAAACAATTAGGCTGGTTCGGGACACCCCTCCAACTGCGCCTCCTCCTGGTGTACCCTCGGTTGTGCCAGCTGTGCCTCCTCCAGCAGTTGTGGAACCGCAGCAGCCTCGCCTGATTGATATTGATATGAGGCAATTCAGAGAATTGAAACCGCCGACTTTTCGCGATGATTTGTCCCCGATCGAGACGGAAGACTGGATTTTACGGATTGAGACGATATTTGATACTATGCGATGCCCAGCGAAGAGGAAAGTGGAGTTGGTTGTTTTCCTCCTGGAGGGAGAGGCTAAGCGATGGTGGGTGAACTTAATGAAAGGAAAGTTTCAGACTCGAGGTTTGGCGAACATGACTTGGACAAAGTTTGTTCGCGAGTTTACAAAATGGTTCGTGTCGCGGACAGAAAAGAGGCAACTGCATGAGAAGTTTTTGCGCTTGGTGCAAGGAAATCACTTTGTTCTGCAATATGAAGCGGAATTCTCCAGCTTAGCATATTATGCAGAGTCCGAAGTGGCAACGGAGAAAGCTCGATGTTTACGGTTCCAAGAGGGGTTACCGGATGATATTTGCGTTCAGTGGTTCCCTTTGATATTACAGAGTATGTGTTATTGGTGGAGAAGTCTCGATTAGTCGAGCTGGACAATGAAAAGAGACAAAGGAGAATGGAGATGAGAAAGAGGTTCAAAGAGGGTGCTAGCCAGGATAAATCGGGCAGAACAGGTGAAGCCCCGTGGAAAAAGAATAGACAACAACAAGCGACATCGACAGTGAGCACCCAAGTGTCCCAATCAATGTCGACAAAGTGCGTCAAGTGTGGCAAAATGCATAGAGGGGAATGCTTGACCGAAGTCTGCTTTTACTGTCGCCAACCGGGCCATCGTCGAAGGGATTGTTCAAAGCTACAAAAGGATGAAAGTATGAGGGGAGCCCCAGCCTTACCGATCCAGAAGATATATCACATTGGGACTTCCAAGGAAGGGGAGTCGATTGCATCGGCACCCGCTGAAAGGGCCAGAGATGAGAGGCTGGTTCAGGCCCAAGCTTTCAATCTCGGTCAGCAAGAGGCGAAAGCAGACGATACTGTTGTGACAGGTATGCTGCATGTTCATGATCAAGTATTGAGAGTTTTATTTGATACGGGTGCTAGTCACTCTTTTATTTCCTCGTATATTCTTGATTCAACGGGCCTCAAGCGCTGGCCAAGGTGAGCTCTCAAGTCATCAGAAACTTTGTTTGGAGGAAGATCATCTGCCGCCATGGGCTGCCCCAAGCCATTGTCACAGACAACGGGCCTCAGTTCGCCAACGCAGAATTCACTAGCTTCTGCGAGCAGCTCGGGATTGACCTCAGGTTTGCCTCGGTCCACCACCCCAGGAGCAACGGGCAGTTGGAGGCCGCGAATAAGATCATTGTGAATCTCCTGAAGAAGAAGGTAGAGAACCTGAAAGGGAGCTGGGTGGAGCAGCTTCCCTCGGTTCTCTGGGCCCTGAGGATCACCCCCAACACAGCAACAGGTGAGACTCCCTTCAAACTCTCCCACTGATGTGAAGCAGTGCTCACCATAGAATTTGAAGTCCAAACGACCCGGGTGGCTACGGCGGAAGAAGGCAGGGAAGAATGGCCGGCAGAGAATGAGGAGGAGCTACGGCTCTCCCTTGACATGGTGGAGGAGCTACGTGACCTCTCCGCCATCCGACAAGAAGAGGTGAAGAGGAGAATGGTCAAGTACTTTGACAAGCATGACAGAGTCAAACAGTTTGCAGAGGGGGACTTGGTCCTGAAAAAGGTGGATGCAGCAGGGAGGTCGGCAACCGTGGGGAAGCTCAACCCCAGCTGGGAGGGTCCGTTCATTGTAAAAGAAGCATTGAGATCAGCAGGGTATCGACTCCAAAATGTGGAGGGCGAGACCCTAAGTATCATCTGAAGCGGTGACGAAGTGAAGCGCTTTTATCCTTGAGACATGTAAGTGGTGTTTTGTTTTTAATAAAGTCTCTTGATGTGCCAATTCTGTCGCAGTAACTCGTACGAAAGGGTGAAGTTCTCCCGGACACCGAGCAGATCCCGCTGCCAGACTCTCACTTAGATGGCAGGGCTGGATGTCACTCGATGGCGTCCATTCAGACCCCGAGCAGATCCCGCTGTCAGGCTCTCACCTAGCTGGCAGGGCTGGATGTCACTCGATGGCGTCCATTCAGACCCCGAGCAGATCCCGTTGTCAGGCTCTCACTTAGCTGGCAGGGCTGGATGTCACTCGATGGCGTCCATTCAGACATCGAGCAGATCCCGCTGTCAGGCTCTCACCTAGCTGGCAGGGCTGGATGTCACTCGATAGTGTCAACTCGGACCCCGAGCAGATCCCGCTGTCAGGCTCTCACTTAGCTGTCAGGGCTGGATGTCACTCGATGGCGTCCATTCAGACCCCGAGCAGATCTCGCTGTCAGGCTCTCACCTAGCTGGCAGGGCTGAATGTCACTAGATGGTGTCAACCCGGACCCCCGAGCAGATCCCGCTGTCAGGCTCTCACTTCGCTGGCAGGGCTGGATGTCACTCGTTGGAGTCGACCCCGGCTCCCCACCGACAGGCAGGGCAGGTCTTGATGAACAAAGCGATGTCAGAAGCTGGGGAACCAGATATCCAAATAACCGAGGAAAAAGTCGTGAAATTAACAAATTGGGTCCAACGTAATCGCCCAGCACCCAGGATAACGGCCAAAGGGGCGAGAACCCAGGTCGCGTCGCAAGAGGGTCGACTCGCAAGAAATCTGGCGGCTCGGGTATGAGCCAAGCCGGCTCGCCCCTCCTAGCGAGCGGGCGAGCGGCACGGAGGACCCGGGCTATGGAGGCAGATCGCCGCTCGCGGGTCGGCTAACTAAGTCCCCTATGCTTCCCAACCTAAATCCTTAGTGGGTGCGCGACCTCACCGACATGATACGGAACGAAAGACTGCGAGCGGTAGTATCAAGGTCGGCCGCAAATACAAAAAGGAAGAGAACCTACAACGCACAAACAACTGCAAGCAACAGTAACGAATATATACATAAGGCGAGCAGAGAATCATTCATTGAAAAGTAAGGTTACAAAATCGGGCTGCAGCCCGCGCTTATATTTCGACAAACAAAAAATATATACACGAGGGGCGAGGCGCGGGAATAGGGCCGACGCGAGCTCCCGGGCGACAAATCCTAGAGGCGTTGGTAGGACTTGTCTCCCGGATCCGGCACCGGAAGGAATAACGCCGACACCACATCGCTCGCAGAGAGACCCGCGCCCTCGCTTTTGATGAGATCGGCCCGCCGAAGCATCTGGATTGTGTACTTCGCAGCGCTGGCGGCATTCTTCTGCATCAACACCTCCAGCTCGTAGTTGGTGTAGTGTTTGAGCTGACATCTGCTACTGGCTGGCGGCGGAGCGGCCGCGGAGGCCTCTAGCTCGCGCACCCGCGCCTCCAGCGCTTGGTTCTTTTGGCCCAGGGTGGCGATCTCGGTGCCCAAACGGCTGGCCATCGCCGCGTCCTGCAAAGAGGTAGATGGCTAAGGGATAAGCTTGAGAAAGGAACAACGGTTAGAAATAAATGAGGGCTGAGGGACATACCGCCCCTCCCCGGTACTGGGCGAGGGTAGCCTCGACCACGTCGGCCCGCTTCCTCTGAAGGTCCGCCTCCTCCTGAGCAAGCTTGCGGGCCTCCTCCTTCTCGTCCGTCAGCTTCTTGAGCGAGGTAGCGTTCCTCTCCAACTGAGTGCAGCGCCGTCCGACCATACGGGCCAGCTCCAGGCAGCGGAGCTGGGCCGGCGCGCTTTCATGCACCAGCACCCGCGTCGCCTCCTCGTCATAGATGGTCGCGTCCTCCCGCGAGTAGAGGCCAAACGAGAAGTTGTAAGCCTCCCCGCTGATGGTCTCCTGCTCCAGCCAGCTCGGCAGCGGGGTGGAGATCACCGCCCGATTCGACTCTTTGTCCCATAACATGAGCGGGACGCCGAGCTCGTCCAGATACTTCTCGCTGAAGCCGAAGTTGTGGTGCCCTCTCGGCACCGGCTTCACGGCGGTCTGTGCCTCTTCCTACGGCCCAGAAGTGCCAGCCGCCTCGTCGGGGGCGTCGATACTTCTCGCTGAAGCTGAAGTTGCGGTGCCCTCTCGGCACCGGCTTCACGGCGGTCCGTGCCTCTTCTTACGGCCCAGAAGTGTCAGCCGCCTCGCCGGGGGCGTCGCTGGTCGAAGCTGTCGAGGGGGCGGGATCCTTGGCCGGCTGGATCGCCAGGGCCTTGTCTTTCTTTTGGCCCGCGGCGGGCGCCTCACCCATAGTCTTCGCCTTCTTGGGCGGGGGCGGTGGAGGTTGTTCGCAGCTCAGTCGCTTCTTGGGGGCAGACGCCAGGATCTCGCGTTGTGCGACGTCTGGGGCTTGAGCGCGGGCGAGCCCGCCGGGAGCGACCCGGGCACTCTCATATGGGGGGTGCAGGGGAATGTCTCGCTTTCCTGCGAGAAGAGAAGGTTGAAGCAATCAAAGAAAACAGTGAAGTGAAAAGGAGAAGCACGAGTAGCTTACCTCCCCGGGCGGGACGGCGGCGAGGTTGTCCAAGTTCCGGCGCAGGTACGCGACCTCGAAGTTCTTCCCGGCGAAGAACTCGCACAGGTCCGCTTCATGGCGCCCCAGGCTAGGGGGCGGTAGCTCGCCTCGCTGAGCTGAACCGGCGAGAAGGGGACGTTGCCGAAGTCCCCCTTAACGAACATGAACTTCTTGAGCCAGTTGTGGCTCTTGTTAACGGTCTCCCGCACCTTGAGATGGGCGCTGGAAAAGTAGGCGGTCCCGTCCTTATTTGCGTGGAAAGAGACAGCTTGCGGAAGACCGTGAGGCTGAACTCGACCCGCTCCTCCCGCAAGAAGCAGGTGAACCCGACCATGACCGCCACGGAGTTCGGGGTCATCTGGCCTAGGACGACCCCGAAGTACTTTGGAATTTGGCGAACCTCCGACCATAGAGGGAGCCGGAGGCCCGCCTCGAAGTGCGCCAGGGGAATGGCGAGCTCCCCTCCGGAGAGGTCATTTATCTTCTCCCCCTCCCCAGGCCTCCTCGCCACGAAGCCAGGCGGGACGTGATCACTGAGGGCGTCGAGGAATTCGCTCTCAGAAATGACGGTGTGGGGAAAGTCGTGCTCAGAGAAGGTCCAAGCGCACTTGTCGCGCCCGTCCGCGTCGCCGCTGCAGCCACCCATCTCGCAGAAAGTTCGCTGAGCAGGTGAGGAAGTCTCCGCAGGAAGCAGGCGAATCGGGGTTTGCAAGGAGCGGGAGGGGAGAAGCTTAAATGTGATGGATGAGCAAGGGCCGGCAGGACCTATTTATAGAAAGAAAATGGCGGGAAAATCTTCCGCCGGCGGGAAAAGTGTGGATAGTAAAAATAAGGCCTAACGGTTCAACTTCCCAGCTCACAGCCGCGTCACAAGGACTGTCCGGTGGCCAATTTTGCCCGCCCGCGTCCGCACAAGAGGCGGGCGAGCTGCGGCTCGCACCCGCCCGAAACCATAGGCGAATCGGGAGACTCGCAACCAGCGAGTTCCCGCCCCGCTCCCGCTAAGATCAGGTTGGCGGGCTAGGCAAGCCTATTCGACGGCCTCGCACCCGCTTAAAAAAGCGGTGGGCGAGCAAGATGGCTTCATCCGTGCCCGCCCAGAGAAAACCAGATAGAAACACAATAGAAATAACGTGCGTCAGAAATTAAGCCTGCCGACAGGCGAGAGAAGTCTCAGATTATTACAGACGATAAAATGTTCCAAAATGAGAAACCCTCCTAGGCGAGTTGGCTTAAAATGAGGATGCGGCCTGACCCGGCGATAGACCGCGGGAAGGGGGTAGGCGGGTCAGTACCGGATCCATTTCCACCTGCCCCGCCTCTGCGTCCCGGTTCGGGGCGGCACGCGAGGATAGTGGTAATCGCGAACCGCCACCAGCTCCTGCTGGGCCAGGCCGACTTGCTCCGTGGCGTGCCTGAGCCACTCCTCGGCTCGCGTAATATGCACGCCAGGAGAAGTAACCTCCTCCCCTTCAGCTGGGCACCGCGCTCCCTCCAGGACAGCGAGCCGCGCCTCCATAGCAATTTTGTCCCGGTCAACCCTGTTGAAGATCTCCTGTAGCAGCAGAGTATGTTTCTGAAACAGCTGCGTCACTTGTCTCTTCATCCCCGCCGCATCCGCCGGGTCGCCCAGATACTCTGAAACCCCCTCCGCGTCAGGGGGAGGCGAATATCCCTCGTTCATCTCGGTCTTGGAGGAGACTGTGTTATAACCTGCGAGGTAGAAAAGTCAGAGGGGACAGGCGAGAACCAGACAAGCGCCGAGTACAAGCTTACCAGGGGTTGGCACGCCGCCCGCACCGGTGGACGGTCGAGAGGAACCCGGCCGTCCCTGGAAGGGTTCCCCTTCGAGAGCTGCAAGGGATTTCCCTAGCCCGGGAGGAATCGGCGACCGAGGGGTACCCGGGGGGGACGCCCCAGGCCCGAGGGGCTGGCGACCCGCTCGGTTGACAGCGGGAGGGAACGATCCTCCTCCCCACCGCCTCCCTCTTCACACGACAGCACCTGCAGGGGAAAAAGTAAGAAATGAAGCGACAAGCCAGGAGGGAGGTGCGCATACCTCAGGGATAATCTCGGTGCCTGCTGTCGAGCTGGAGCCCGGGAAGTCATTCACCGGGGACCGCCTGACGATCTTTCCTTTTACCGACCTGAAGAGAGGGCCTGGAGACCCGCGCGCCAACCACGGTGCGGCCTCAAGGGCCTCTTCCCTGGTCTTTTGGCTCGCAGCTGCCAGTCGGGCTCGCACTTCCTCACTGACAGGCATGGTGCAGCTACAGTTCACTGAAAAAGGCAAAAGAAGGTAGGGATTCCCCTGAGGGCTCGATGGTGTATTTATAGCCAGGGAGTGGGACCCACCAGAAGATTCCATGACAGCTCAGCACAACACTCACCGAACACGCGGGTTGGATGATTCTTTTCGAGCTTGGTCAAGCTCAAAAATAGCGGGGATTGTGTACAACCTCGTGTTCGTCGAGTGGGTCCGCCAGGTCAGGCGAGTGGACCAAGGCACCCTGCCCGCACCCAGAACGGTATGCGGGCGGGCTCCGGATGGCCAGCTCGCTCTCGCCCAAGCCAGGCAGGCGAGCCGCGCGAGCTGGCCCCTCCCCCCCCCCATTCGCCTTGACTTCGTCGAGCAGAGTTTGGGCTCGGCATTCGTCGAGCAGAGTTTGGGTTTGGCATTCGTCGAGCAGAGTTTGGGCTCGGTTTTCGTCGAACTAATATTCGGGGTTGGGTTCGACGGGTCCAGATCAGCGAGCCCCCTTCCGGGGCTCCCACAGCGGCAGTTTGAGACCGGGCCAGCCCGCTCTTATACAAGCGACCTGGCTGCCAGCCCGCCTCGGCAGTGGCATTGGCGGGTCGCGGTGTCCTGGCTCGCGCTCGCCTAAGCGGAAAAGGCGAGCTGCGGGAGCCAGGTCGCACCCTCCCCCTGGGCGTGAAGAGTAGTGGCGAGCTGACCTCCATATCCATGGGACCTGCCCAGTGGGGCCCAGAGGTAAAATTACCTGGATGCCCCTTGCATGGGTGCGAATAGCTTGTTAGAACAGCGGAGTTGCGCTGTTGGCAGACCAAGTTGGGTTGCACATAGCTGTCCAAAACAGCGGAGGTTGGCTATTTGCAGGCCGTTTCCAGAAATCTATAAATAAGACCCAAGGGGCACCTCAGAATGCACGCTTTCATACTCACTTGCTCCTTAGTCTTTTAGCGCTTTCTGAGGTAGCCTTAGCTCGGCCTTTGGCTAAGGAAGCGCTCTAAGATCTTTCGGGTGTGTGGTGGGTCCTCCTCTCCGAGCCCTTGGGTTTGGTCCTCTTTGCTTCCTTTGTCATTTTGCTTGTAGGAAAGAAGTAGATGTGCGATCACCCCTTCCCCAAGGGTGAACTCCACAGAAACCGAATTTCGGTTTCAACACTAAGGGTCGGCCTGGTAGGAGGGGATGCTTCAGACTCCTACACCTCGTGAGAGGGGTAGAACTCTCACACCACGTAGGAGGGGTCGAACTCCTACAGAATATGATAAGAATCCAATTTAGGAGGCGTTGAAACCTGTTGCGCGTGTGAGCGCCCTAAAGAGGATATTGATATGAAGGGTCGACGGACCCCAGATGTTTGAGAAATTGAATGACCCTCGGCATTTTGAGAAATGAATCACGAATGAACGAACTTCGATATAGAATGAACGAAATATGATTTGATATCAGATATAGAATTGTTGATTATACATGTTTCCTAGCTTAGAAACATGATCATACTGATATATATTTGATTGTTGATGACTCTCTTGTCTGTTTGCAGTGCGACGCTACAGGTAAGGGTAATGAATTCACTTGGTTTTCAAAACTACTTGGTTTTCGATTTCTTTTATTAGAACCGAGCACCAGCGTACCAGACCCCGCTAGACGATCTTAGGTAGAGGCAGATCAAAGACCAGTCAAAGACGTGGCTCGTCCACGGGTTAGCACATGAGTTTAATACTTGTACATGTTTAGATAAATAAATGTACACGCTTCTGTACTCGTACTTTAGTTGTCCAGTGTGTATATTCTGTATAATATTGAGATTTGGTTTTATGTTTTCACCTGGTACACCTTTATATTATAACTGTTGCGCATATACTTGTGAGAAACCTGCTCGAAACGAAAATTTAAATTGTGCCGGATTTTGACTGTTACAGAACAATGGTCTGATGAGCTTCCTGCACTTGAAGCTATTGCAAAATGAATCGATCATCTTCACTATTAGCAATAGTAGGCCTCAAGTTCACTGTGGCAGAAATGAAATTGAGATGGACTTCTCTAATAATTTGAATTGGAGTACTGCTTTTATTCTCAAATTTCCTTGGGCACCTTTTAGTCTGTATGTGCTGTCGGATGTAAGTGGGGGAGCCAAAATGATGTTATGCATCCTGGAAGTGCAGAACATCGAATATTCTTTACCTACTCTGCTCTAGATGAGAGTGAATGAAGTTTTAAAATTAACTTTAATATATATGCTAAAGTTACTTCCAATAATTAATCACACCCACAATATAAAAAGTAGAAGCAAAAACTGTAAAATAAATCTAGCTATATAGGGGAGGCAAAGAGATTTATAGATGAGATGAAATAGTTTTAGATTTAAATAAGATGGGTGCAGATATCCCAAATCTCAGACCTTTAGCTCCAAAGAAGGATTCAATGAAAATAGGAACAATAGAATTTTTGTCGAGATGTCTTGGAGTTTCTTGCCTTTAGCTGTAATGTCAGCCCTAAGCATTTACATTAACCTAAAATTTTCAGCTTCTCTCTCCTTGTTTTCTTCTTCCTTTCACTTTTCTACTCTCATCTCCCTTCAACTTGAGGCAACCTGACGCAGGAAGAATCTACAGATGACGGATGCACGATGCTCTAATCCTATATGCAATGCAAATAAGCATGAACAAATGCCAATATATCTAAGACCAGTCCTAAAATAAAATTGCATGATCAAGCACATAAACAACATGTAGTCCAATGAACAAGAGGTTTACCACAAACTAAATCACGATGCAAATGCAATGTCGTAATCCACTCGTGCAATCCCAGTACTTTAGCTCCAGAGAAGGATTATATGAAAATAGGAACAATAGAATTTTTGTCGAGATATGTCTTGGAGTTTCTTTCCTTTAGATGTAATATCGGCCTTAAGCATTTACTGATTTACATTGATCTAAAATTTTCAGCTTCTCACTCCTTGTTTTCTTCCTCTTTACACTTTTCTGCTCTCATGTCCTCTCCAATTTGAGGCAAACCAAACGCAGGAAGTATGTACAGGCTATGTTTCACCGAAACCGACACGGGACACGCGATACAACACGGCACGACACGCGACTCGTCAATTCTCAAAAAATACCATATTCTGACACGATGGGACACGTATATTAAATATTCATTTTTTATAATTATGAAAATACTAAAACTTTTAACAAAAAATAAAAAAATAATAATTAACAAATATTTAAATAAATTATGTCATGTTTAAATATTACTCATCAAATATTCAAATGCAAAACTTAACAAATGATCAAAAAATGATAGAACATTAACACATTACCATTATATATCATCAGCATAAATAATGGATTCTCATACAAACTTTTTTTCCCACTTTCAATTTTTCTTTTTCTAGAGAAAATGTCTACGCCACTAGTAGATCCACTTTCACTACTTGAAATGCTAGAAAAGGGTAAAGGCACTTCCAAGACAAATTGTCACCCGCCTCACCATGAGTAGCTAACTTAGGGATACGCGTGTCCGATTGAGCGGGGCACGCGTGTCCAATTGAGCGGGACACGCGAGTCCCGCGTGAGCCAGCGTGTCGGATTTCCGACTCGAGTGTCGGATAGTCGGACGAGTGTCGGACTCTCCGACACAGACACGCTGGTTTTTTTGAAGTGTCGGTGCTTCATAGTCTACAGTGACGGATGCGCGATGCTCTAACCTTATAGGCAATGCAAACAAGTATGAACAAATGTCAATAGATCTACGACCAACCCTAAAATAAAATTGTATGTCCACGCACATAAACAACACATAGTCCAATGAACAGGAGGTTTACGGAATAAACTTAATCATGATGCAAATGCAATGCCGCAATCCACTCATGCAATTAATTCCAACAAGACGTTAAATAAACAATATTTTAAAACTCATGTATTTAATGACAATCAACTACATAAGTTCAAATTAAGTAATCAAAGGCCATTGCAAATGAATTAAGAGAGCATCAGAATTCAAAACACATGATGAACAAGAAATACACGTCTTTGAAAAGTGAAATAAGCAAATTAATTTGGGTAAAATGTTACTAGCAATACAAGGTACCCATACAATGCAAAGAAATAAAAATTAGAAGTAAAAACTCACCAAGTAATCGATGTTAGTGGTGGGGAAGATCTGGAGGTGATGGGGGTTGTCCAGAAGGGAGAATGTTGATGTGCATGGGTTGTTGGAGAGAGAAGGCTGATGAAAGTTTTTCTCTAGGGCGGGTGGGGTATGTTTGGTGTTGGTTTCAGTAGGAGAAGGGTTGTGGGGATCAGCTAGATGTGTATGAAGGCCTGTAGAATTAGGTGAAGGGTTGTGGAGGTTGTTGGAAGCACAAAGTGGGGTGGCTAGAAGCTTGGTTGGGAGTGACAAGAGCGTTGGGTAGGTGATAAAGGGATCAGTGGAGCTCAGGGATGCTGGAGAAGGGGCTGGAAGGAAGGGACGGAGCTAGAGAAGATAGTTGTAAGTTGTGGAGAGGAGTCTCATGGCTGGAGAAGATAACTCCGATGTCAGGGGCTCAGGCGAGATCGGTGAAGGGGGGAAGGTGGATGGGCTGGGAACGAAGGAAGGGAAGAAAGTGGCGGACGGCGGCTGGGAGAAGTTTTGTTGTGGTGGGAAGCCTCAACGACACTGCTAAAGGGCCGGGAGAAGATCGTTGATAGTCATAGGGGCAGTAGAAGGCGGTGGATGAGGGTGTTGGCACCCCCAAAGGTGAGAATCTGCTACGTCACACCGCAGGTGGCTCTCGGTGTCGCACCGAGAGCGAAGATAGACCTGTCTTCTCTTGGAAAACCTAAACTCTCAATCCATGTAAAGGACCAGCTAGGCTCATGTAGATTTTACTCTTCTCCTTTAGTTTAGTCCCACGCGGCCACGCCTCTTGCAGTGTACTGGGACTTCCCCTCTTGTGGATATATAGAATGGTATTGTATCTATTTGGTTAGATTTGGAATATATAAAAGATATTTCTTAGTCTCAACCTATATTTTATCCTGGAGGGTGCTAAGTTTTAGGATTATAGCTTCCATCATAAAGTTCAATGTTGCCCTTATATGGTTATAGAAATGCAGTAGGAGATTCAAGGCTTCAGGAAGACCCAAGAGTGTAAACAGGAGGCGGTTGAGTTGTAGTGTGGGTAAAAGTGGTGGATGTTGTTGTTGATCAGGATGATGTTGTTGTTGAGGTGGTGGTGATGGATGTGGATTTAATTGAACTGGATGAGGAGATGATAAAGAATCTAGAGTAGGTGAAGCCTGGACAAGTTCAGATTGTATGGTGGGAAAGGACATCAGGTTGTGGTATTGGGCTGGAGGAGGAAGGGACAAAGGGTTGAATAGATTGCTTGGTGGGTATAGAATTGGTGATGGCTAGAGAGTGAGTTTTGAGTGATTTTGATGCATCTCTGTTTCAATAGGAAAAGAGCTTGACGAAAAGAACTTTCCAATGATTGCGGGGGATGCCTTTGGAGAATTGGATAGAGGGATAGGTATTGGTAAATCATATGCTCATTCTACCCTTGACAAGTTGAATATGAATTCAGCCTAGTGAGTATTAATTTTGCAATAAATGGAAGTCATGACAAAGAAGATCATTTTGTTTATTCATTCATGTGCAGAGGTTTTGCATATGTTGATTTTACCTACAATGTCACCTAAAAACCTAAACTACTCGAGAAAGTACACCTTCGGGTGTGATGCCCATGTATCCCATGGCATTCAAGGCATTTTCCAGTTGCTTATCAGAGTTGAATAATCAAAGGCAACTGTAGATAGATCAAAAGCATCCCTTAATGTGTTGGTACTCAGTTGTAATCCGGATTTTAGTATTCTTCACAAAGCTTCTGATTACACCTTTTATTTTTGTGTTGGCCTGAGCGCAGGGTACCACAAGTTCTATCTCCGGGATTTTTGACCTCTCAAACAGCAACTTCATCACGCCTTAAGAATTAGAGAATGCCCTAAATTTTTTCCACACAATCACTCAATGACTCCACATTCAAAACGGAGCCAGAGTTCACTTTGGATACCATAGAGAGAAAATGTTTGCACTAGAGAAGAGAGTGGAAAGATAAAAGGATTGGAAGTAGGGTCAGCGCCTTAGAAAATATAGAGTTACGAGTAGTTATTAAAGGTGCACCAAGGCGCAAAAGGGTCTTGGAGCCTATGAGTAAGGTGCAGGAGCGCGCCTGACGAGGGCAAGACGCAACCACATTCATTTTAAATAATCAGCAACAAACATTATTTCATCTTCTTGATCAGATTCTTCATTTATTTTACACATTAATCACTAATTACTATCATTTATATCTCATCAAAAATAGAATCAATACGATCACTTGCATCATATGTAAGTCTCATCGCTCAATTATTTTTCACAAACGCAAAATCATACAAAAATTATTGAATTCGTACATTATTTCTTTCTTTATTTTGAAAAAAAAAATTGTGCGCCAGAAATTGCACCCAGGCGTACCTTTTATGCTCCAGAGGCGTAAAAAAGATGCAAGAATGCGCAAACCTCTGAGTCTGGTGCGCGTTGAGCCTTAGGCGCACCATTAACAAACAACATAGATTACGGGAATGACGTGCCTCTATTTTATATGTCTTAAAAATGATGATCGTTGAGTGGAGGTCGATGATATTCGAGTGGAGGTCGACGATTAAAGAGACTTAAACCATCGAATTTAGTGGAGAACATTCATCGAGTTATAGTCGACGATCGTCGATTTTCACGCAAAAATTGATTGACTCGAAGACTTACTGATTTTGGTCGACAATGAAGGAATATCAGTCGACGGTCATCAATAGACGCCAATGTTTCTTATATTTTTTCTTATCCAACATTCAGCATCCTCAGTTCATTTATAAGGTAGTTGAAATTTACTTCATCAAAAGGCTTAATGAAGATGTCAGCTTTTTGCTCGCCAATAGGATTTACCGTAAAGAGATATTTCATATCTCCACATTATCTCTAATGAAGTGGTGTCGTATGTCTATGTCGTTGGTTTTGTTATGTAGCGCATGGTTTAAAGAGATCGAAATGGAACTAGTGTTATCATAGTGAATAGGGGATACTCCATAATCCAAAACTTGATTCTCCAACCACAGTTGTTAGGCACATTAATTGTTTGCTGAAATATACTAAGCCTTAGTTATTGAAGTGAATATTGTGTCCTGCTTCTAGCTATGCCAAGATATTAATTGGATCCAAGTAACTGGCATATTCCTGTAATGATTGGCATGTCTATTCTATAGCCTACATAATCGGAATTTGAGTATCCAATTATAGATCAAAGTCTGGTTCCTTGGAATGTCATAGGCTAAGATCGAGAGTTCTCTTTAGGTATTTGTTATGAGCTTCGTACCTAGTTATTATCTTTAGGATTTTATTAAGACATTCTATTTGGTGTTATTGTTAATTGTCGTTGTTGTAGTTTTTAAGTCCAAGTGTTATGACTTATTTACAATTATGTCTCTTTGTAGATCTATTTGAAGGATCACATAGGTTTTGTAATGGTAAACAAGAATTAATCTTTTCTTTCATTATCCTGCCTAGGCAGCTGCAGTTACAACTTCATTGTATCATTCGACCACGCCTCTGGAGAACACATAACTTGGTATCAAAGCTACACTGATCCTCCCCCCACAATGGAACAATTCCCTGTTGTCGCCTCCCCTTTTCCTCGTTGCAATCAACGGTGACGATCCACAATTTCACGATTTTTTGTGGATCGACTTCAGTAGCCGACGACGTTACCGCCTTCAACAGCATGCGCTAGCCTTTCTATGATTCAAAGCTTCCACGTCCTTTAAACCCCATCAATGACATAAACCAATAAAGTAGCACGTCTCTCGTCGTCGACATCGGGATCGGAATACTAATTGATCCTTTCCAACTGTTGCTTCAGCTTCCATCATAGGGATTCCGCCAACCATAACCCTACCCTGTGACCATCGACGTCGCTCTCAATCGTTGTCATCAACTCTGCTCACCATCGACGCTAATCGCGTCGTCTTCTTCCTACCATCCGCCTATCAAGTCGACGGTGTATAGCCCATGCCTCCTCGTTTGAAATGAACATTATTATGCCTTCTCCAAAATGATCCTCTGCGCAATCTGCTGCCAAAATTCTATTCCTTTTTGAGCCCACACAGTAACCATCTTTTATTCGAGCCACGAGTTGCCCCTTCTCGCAAGCCACTAACAGCGCAGAGATTGTGCCCCTTTTCTCCTAGTTTATCTATTTAAAACAAAACGACAGGTGTTCTTGTTTTTGAATCAACATAGGGTAGTGTTGCGACTCTCGAGGCAACTCACAATCAACCGTCTCAGAGGAATCCAACCGTCCAATCACCTGCTCTCTATCACTTGCTACTCCAAATTTATCACTGACCACTATGAGGGACTCGTTCGCTCTAATGGATACTATCCGGGACTTAATGCAAGCATTCATGACATCCATATAAGTATGCATTTGGGACACTAAATCACGTCATCGGGAGGGCATGGCCACACTCACCAACAAGCTTAGTCACAACTGTCATTTCAATTGTTACTACCCCACCAACTACTGATCATGCTTGCAACAGTCAGGCACCTCCACCGCTGCTTCTTCGACCTGATCCCCCGACCAAGGTACCACCTGAAGGTAATATCATGCCTCATTACACCAAGTTGAGATTTTTAAACTCATGATGAGAAGGATGATCCCTTAGGCTGTGTCACCAGATGAGAACATTTTTTAGTCATCAGCAGACACCAGTGGCAGAATAAATAAGTTTGGCCTCCTTCCACATGCTTGATGTTGCTCAGTCATGGTTTTGTAGGCAAACAATCCTGAACTGAGCTGACATGACTTCAGGAGGGAACACAACCTGCGCTTTGGTCCCCGAAGCAAGAACCCCATGGATGCTCTCATGACGTTACGTCAGAGAGGGCCGATTGATGGATATCTAGAACAATTCCAGGTTCTTCTAGTGCGCGTACATGATACCCCCTAAGATGCAAGTCGCCATCTTTACAGTCGGGCTTGGCGATCAAGTATATTTGGGCGTCGAATTCGAGGCCTCGGGGACTTGGGGAATACTATGAGCCTAGCAAGATTGTGTGGCTGACGACCGTCGGCTTTAGTTGATGCAGGAAACTTACATCACCACCAACACAGAAACTACACAGGGCCATGCCAGGGTCACCCAATCCGCGTGGATCTGTCGATTGTCTTGTCTTGAACAGAAATGACGGACCGGCGAGCACAAGGGCTATGTTACAACTACGATGAACAGTGTGATCACAGTCATCAGTGCAAAGACATTTTCATCTGCATGTGGAGGAATCTAATGAAGGAGTCGGGCGAAACGGGCACCGTCGTGAATCTCCCTTGAGCTTGAGATCAAGCTCGTTTTACACGATGGGGGAGATGTTATGGATTTTGTGCCCCGGAATTATCTATTTATCTCAAGGATTTTATTATGTAATCTTTCATTTTATGTTATTGTTCATTGTTGTTATGTCGTAGTTTTTATGTAAGTACAAGTGTTAGGACCTATTTACAATTATGCTGCTTCGTAAATCTATTTAAAGAACTCATTTGGTCTTGTAATGGTAAGCAAAAATTAATCTTTTCTTCCCTTATCAATTAAGTCTATGAGATTTTGGTAGCTCTCTCCTTCGGAGCACACCCCATCTACGCAACCGCAGTTCTGGCTCCACTATAACCTTCGGCCACGTCTTCGGCGAGCCCATAATTGTATCTAAGAATTCTCTTGACATAAGTCAAGTGGGATTCCCTTGGGAGAACCTGAAATCTAGAAAAACTATATGTTGAAAACATTATATCTAGTCTACAAGTTGTTAGGTAGAGGATTGATCCAATAATGCCTCTGTAGATCTTGATCGATAGATTTACTGCTTTCATCATTATTTATCGCAGCATTTATAGTCATGGGTGTTATTAAGGATGATGAGATTTCCATCTTGTACTTTTTAATAAAAATTTTAGCATATTTAGATTGGGAGAGAAAATTTCAACATCACTTGGAGACCAAATAGGGTAATTCACTCATGCTACTCATTCCAAACTTCTTTTGTATGAGATTTACAGATTTCTTGTATAGTTAATTATTAGTAGAGCCTAATTTAATATCCACATATATTTGAACTACCAAAAATTTGTCTTTATGCTTCCTAAGGAATAAAATTTTATCAATAATTTCGCTAGGGAAAGAATTCTCCAAACGAAAGAATGACAAGGTCTCGTACCAAACTCAAGGGGTTCATTTTAGAACATGCAGAGTTTTATCAAGTTTATAAACATGGGAAGGATAATTAAGATTAACAATACCTAAAGATTGTTCCACAAATTTCTTCTTGTATCTTCCTATTTAGTAATGCACTTTTGACATTCATATAGCAAACTTTGACGTTGTTATGAGTTGCATATACAATGAATAGTCTTATTTCCTCAAAAGACTTACCATGAGAACAAAATTCTGATCAAAATTTATCTTTGCTTCTAATATGCAGCCTTAAGCTACAAGCCTAACATTACTTCCAACAATCACTCCTTCTGAATCTATTTTGTTCATGTATACCCATTTTGTCTCAATGACAAAGTAATTAGTTGATCTCTCCACTAAGTTCATACTTTGCTCCTTGCAAATTGAAGTAGATCCACTTGCATGACCATGATCCAGTAGGGATCACAATTTACCTTCTCAAACTTGAGTTCAATTTGAGAGATAAAACTGGAAAACATAAGTTAATTAAGTGTCTTTGATCTAGTTTTGAAACATTCAGCTAAATCACCATGTAGAGAATCCTTACGAATTATGAAGCTCCTTACGAGATCAGTCCTTGTCCCTCTTTGTCTTAGCTCAGTGAGATATGGTTTTGCATTCTCCTCGCGATCATCTCTAACTTGTGAAGAATTGGCTTTAATACTACCGACATTTTGTGGGCCCTTCATGGCTTCTTCATTAGTTGATGGATGATCAATTCCTTGAGTTAATTTTCCTTCGTGTTCTTCATTTCTAATGTCCACATAAAGGTAGGTAAGGTTGATTTGCATTATCCTATGTGTAATTTTCAAGTTTGAGTTTCTTAACCAGTTGACTTAGTTCAAACATAACAGGTGACTCCTCACAGAAAGGGTTAGATTTATCAAATATTACATGTATAGATTCTTCCACACATAATATTTTCTTATTAAAATATCTATGACCGTTGGTTGATGTTGAATATCTAAGGTAGATGCCCTCATCAGCTATGATCTCAAAGGCTTTGTTTTGTGTGGGGAGGGTGGGGGTGGGGGGGCATTATTTAGAAACGCTGTCATTGTTTTGCATTTGTTTGGATGTGGCGCTGAGAAACGAAAAAATGCTCGAATCAGTGTTTGTATTATATATGTGATCGCAGGCCAAGTCCAACTTACTCGTTCCCATTTCCACAGTACCTCTTCCCCAACCTATCCCCACCCACCCCTGATCCCTCTTGTGATCCTCTCTCGCAAAATCATTCGCCGACCACCGCAGGCTTCGCCAAAATACTTTGATCGTCGACCTTCCCTGCTCACCGACGTTGCTTCGGCACACAGACGTCGATAAACCAGTTTTCTCTACTCGTCGATCTAGGGCTACTTTTGTTGGGTAATATTCTTCTCCTTCCTACTTAAATCAAGATATTTGTGTTTTAGGTATATTTCTTGTTCTTGGAAAGATTTATTTGGATCTTGAGGTTCTTGTATGGCTACTTCTTTTGGGTATTATTGCTTGTTCTTCCATGGATTATTTGTGGGTAAGGTTTTTGCGAGTATTTTTGTATTATGGCTTCAGCTATATAGATTGTGCTTGAGTGGATTTATTATGCTTTAGGTATCAACCCTAACATCTAGATTAACAATATGTTTGATCCACTCATAAGAAATCTAATTCCAAATGGAAGACATATAAATTGGATTTTGATTATTACAATATAGCCGTGTAAGATCATTTTACGGAAATTAACTTTTCTTACAAGTTGTGTGATCCAACTTATCTGACAGATAATATTAATCATCCATGATAAACAAGCTCTGCACTTTATCAAAATGATAGGTTAAGTTTCTTATGAGTCATTTATGATCTCAAGAAAAATTAATTTGTTGTTGTGCTAGTCGTGTGCTTACCCTAACATTCAGATTTTCTTGGGTAATCAGTGATCTATTGCTTATCCTAACATTCATAGACAGTGCATTCCAGTTTTCTTTTTTTCAATGAAAGGGTATAGAGTGAATATTTTGTTTGAATGTTTGGGTATGGAATGAATGTTTTGTCGGAATGTCCTAAAATGAATGTTCGCCTATGAGTGTTTGTAGTTCTTAATGTAGTAAATCTTGGAGCTATGTTTGTTCTTGTAATATTCTGCACGGATTTGAGAATGATAGTGTGGGTATTTAGGGTTTCCTTTAGTTATCTTGGTGCATATTTATTTGATCTAAAAGTTTAGAGCTTGCCTTTAGTTATCATTATATCAATTAATCGACAATTTAGAAATTATGTGATGTTGATTTTTTTGTTTGTATACGTGCGGAATGTTATTACCTCAAGTCTATTTATCGTTGAATGTTAGTTCGCTTGCGCGCCATACTAAGCCCTGAGTTAATTATCTCGATGATTTATTCGCCGAGCTAAACAGATGCTACCCAATTTAATTAAATCTCAATTAAGTATTTATTAAAGAATATTAGAAATCTTTGGATCATGGTATGCATCATGATGGAACAAAGAGAAAATCGCAAGATAAGTACCAAACAAAATTTTCATAAATATTAGGCTATGTTTGGGATGGTTGCAGTATAGGAAAAGCAGTGATGGGAGATTAGTGGTTGGATTAGAGTTGTCAAGAAAACAAATAGTGGTAGTAAAAGCAGGAGGAGAAGAAAATTGTTGATCTACATAAGATAAGATGAAAATGCGGAAAGTTCAATTTATCTTTTCTAGACGTGGGAGAGTTCGGTGCTTTCCAAAAAAACTAAAATAAATTTTTAACACAAGTTATTTCCCAACACCGAGAAACCAAACACCTCCAAAACAGTGAGAGGTAGGAATAAAGCTTCTTCCCACCGCCGCCACCATCCCAAACAGATCCCTAATCTCAAAATATGGCACTCACTTTTCAAATATCAAGCAGTATCCATCGAATAAAAAATGAACAAAATAAAAAAAAGAGTGCAATGACATTGCTACCCTATTATATTGACGACGGCGTCGTCAAAAGGTTAGTTTACGGAGTAATTGCTATTGTTGCTCATCTCGCTAGAACTTGCAAAACCTCCAACCTCACCACCAACAACATTGTTTATAATGTTGCCACTACTGCCATATTCGTTAACACTACCCTTCTAGCTTTCATTGTTATTTCCTATTGTCGAGCTTGAGTAACTCGCAAAGCTCTGGACAGGCACAAGGTCTGTTGGTTCGTATTGCGAGAAAATATAGTCGAATGAGAGGTTGCAACCATATGGTATCAGCCACATCAGCTCCTGCAGTTCCTCCACAATCGCTAGCTAGGTCTTTCGTCCCGTGTCATGAATGGCCTGGCACACACTCGGGATCAGCCAAATATTTGGCCCCAGAATAGCAGTAAAGGGCTCACGTTAAGCACTTGCAAGTTGACGCTCAAGTTAGGCGATTTGTTGTCTACACAAGAATCTTCTTCGTCGGCGAAAAGAAAGTTGATGGACCGCTGAAGGAAGTCCATTGCTCTCGCTGTTGTTCGCGGTATCTCAATATCATCTCCTACCAAAAGAGAAGGTGTGGCCCCATCTATACGAGGAAAAATTCTACAAGACCCCATCGATAGAGAAGGTCTCACGGTTCCCTAGGACCCCGATAGATCCTAATTCGCAACGACACCTACATAGGTGGAAGAATTAAAAATCAAAATGATAAATCCTTACAAGTAGTCATCTGGAAAACTTTATACCATATGAATTCGTCTGGTGAATCCTCAATGGAGTTTTCATGAGGTCAAATTCGGATCCTTTCCTCGGCCCGCGGCATTGGTAGAAGAAGACACAAAGATCTATGAATCAAATAAGACATGCTAGCAAAAGGTGTGAAGAACATAAATATTCGAACCAAAAACAACACATACTCGCAAGACGTGACGTCGTGCCAGAATTGCGAGTAGGGTCATAGATTATGTTAGTATCGAACTTATTGCGGCAACATAGGATTTCACAAGAGTAGCTTTCATTGGAGCACCAGCACGCAAGAAGCAAAGTTGGTTAGCATTCACTAAATTCCAGATATTACGGAAAGAAGTACAGTGTCTTCTTGGCTTCATTTGGAGGAGGCAGAGTCGCACCAGCATTCAGGGTGGGGGAGTGCTAACCCTACTCCAAAGAAAGTCGCCCTGAGGAGGATCGCTCGCAGCTGCCTGAGGTCGGGTAGCAACAACAACAAATTTTGAAACCTACCTTTTCTTGGAGGTCTCGTTTGGCGAGGATGGACTCGGGGTCTTAGCAGGTTATGAGACCACAACGTGCTTTGAAGGCTCGATATTAGTATTGGCTCGTCACATTTGGCTTTGTGCGCAAACTCCTTACAATGGTGCCTCTTTCGAAGCATTTTTCCTCTTTCGATTGAGATTGCAACGCCAATGGATTCATCACCCATCTCTGTGGGAATATTTGTGTAAACCATGACATTTGGTGGAAGGATTGAAATTCATGAAGATCTCACGATGTTATTGAAATAGTGACAAAAGATCATGAGTGGAGCACAGGGAACAAGGAGATGGAAACCTATTTATGGTCTAGGCCTGGAAGAGCCAAAGTGTCGGGGGTGAGTGATTTTTCCAAGGCACATGCAAGAGCTCAGAAAAAAAAAGGTTTCTGTACGCCCCAGATTCAATAAGTGCACTGGAACAAGCAAAAAACTTTGAGGCAGAACAAATGGGGGAGCTATCTTATAGGTCTGGCACAACATTGGGAAAATCTCGCCGAAACCCCAAAGGGTTTTGCACAGCATGTGGGGTCCAAAGGAAATTTTGGGTATTGACATTTTTTGTAGCATTAGTGGCAAAACCATCAGCGAGATCTCCTCATGAGGTTGGCAGATTTCACAGGTTGATGGCAAAACCGTGAATCTGCCATTGACAGTTGCCCAACTGGAAATCTCCTTACAATCATATAAATACTGTAAGAAGAGAGAAACAAGAGAGAGAAAATCGCCCGAAATTGTATATATTATAGAAGTATAGGAATACATACACTTATATAGAGGTAGATAGAGAGAGAGATATCTACATTTACAATGTGGGACTAAAATAGCTATACATGGGCCAATACACATGGGCCTCCCAAATGGGCTAATTCTATTTTATTTTTAACACTCCCCCGCAAGCTGGAGCGTACAGGTCATAAGCGCCAAGCTTGGATAAAAACTGATAGTACAAAGTTCGTGAGAGAGACTTGGTGAAAATATCAGCAATTTGACTGGAGGCCGAGACATGTTCCAATACTATCTTTTTTGACTGAACCTTTTCTCGAACGAAATGACAGTCAACTTCAATATGCTTTGTGCGTGTTGAAAGTAGCGAATAAGAAATAACAAACTGATAGACTTTTGAATAATTGAAATTTTATTATCCAAAAAAGATATCATTTACAAAGGTATGACCTCACTTATATAGAATGGAGGAGATATGAGAGAGTATAAACAAACAATGTGGTACTAAACATGTACAGGGCAGAGCGGCTAGAAATAAAGGAGACCGCACAGGCCGCGCGGTTAGACAGATGGGTTAACCGCACGGCAACTCCAGCAGGATAAGAACAAGCCGCACTGAGAGTCCGATAGACCGCCCGGTCTCCAAGCACCAGAGGAGACCGCTCGGTCAACAAACCGTCAGACAAGACCGCAAGGCCGCCCGGTCTAATACTTCAACACTCCCCCTCAAGCTGGAGCATAGATATCAATCATGCTCAGCTTGTCACAAATGTGGAAGAAGGAAGTAGAGACCGGCTTGGTGAAGATATCTGTCAATTCCTTGTCAGAGGTGACAAATGCAGTACAAATCTGTTTCTTCAAAATCTCTTCCCGAATGAAGTGACATTCAACCTCTATATGTTTTGTTCTCTCATGGAAGACCGGATTTCTGGATATGTACATAGCGGCCTTGTTGTCACAGAACATAGGGAGATGACAGTCATATACCTCGCCCAGGTCAAGCACGAGAGCCCGCAACCACTTTAACTCACACGTGGTTGACGTCATACTCCGGTATTCGGCTTTTGCACTGGATCTGGAGACAACAGACTGTTTCTTGCTCTTCCAACTCACGAGATTACCTCCAACAAAGGTACAAAAACCTGATGTGGATTTACGATCGCCTTTGTCATCCGCGTAACTTGAATCTGAGTAGGCCTCAACCCTCAGATGACCATTCTTCTGAAAGAGTAACTCTTTGCCTGGTGCTGCTTTGATATACTCTAAAATCTTCAGGGCAGGCTGAAGATGGCACTCCCTGGGAGCTTGCATAAACTGACTGACCTTGCCTACAACATAGGCGATGTCGGGTCTAGTCACCGTGAGATAGATGAGTTTGTCTACCAAACGTCTGTACCTTGTGACATCAGATAGAAGAGGCGAGTCATCCGTCCACGTTTTGTCTTCTCTAATAGCCATGGGAAACCGAGCCAGTTTGGCACCTGTTAATCCTGCTTCTTGTAGAAGATCAAGGGCATACTTCCGTTGGGAGAGAACCAACGAGTCAAGTTTCCGAGAGATTTTTATCCCCAAAAAGTATTTCGGGGAGCCCATATCCTTCGTGACCAAGTGCAAACTGAGGTGCTTCTTCGTCAAGTCCACCCCATCTCGGTCATCGCCAGTAAGAAGAATATCATCCACATATACTGCCAAAACCACCAGTCCCGAGGCCGTTTTGCGAATGAATAAGGAGTGATCGGCCGAACTCCTTCTAAAGTCGATGGTAGCCACAATACCACTGAATTTGTCGAACCATGCCCGAGGGCTTTGCTTTAGGCCATAAATGGCCTTCTTCAAATGACATACGCGTGTCTCCCCCTGAGCAACATACCCAGGAGGTTGCTCCATATAGACGTCCTCCTGAAGATCGCCATAGAGAAAGGCATTCTTCACATCAAGCTGGGAAATAGCCCAATCCCGGTTAACAGCCACAGAAAGGAGAACCCGGATGGTGCTGAGGCGAGCAACCGGAGAAAAGGTATCAAAGTAATCAATGCCGTAAGTCTGAGTGAAGCCCTTGGCCACCAGCCGGGCCTTGTAGCGATCCACAGTGCCGTCGGGGCGAAATTTCACAACGAAGACCCAGCGACAGCCAACCACATCAGTGCCCACGGGAGGAGGAACAAGGGTCCAGGTACCCCGTTCAGTAAGAGTAGTCATCTCCTCATCCATGGCAGACTTCCAATGAGGGAGAGCAAGAGCCTCCTGTTAGGTGCGGGGAGTAGAAGTAGCAGAGATAGCCAAGGCAAAACACATGCGAGAAGGAGAAAGCCGATCATAGGAAACAACTGCCGCAAGCGGGTGTTGAGTACACGCCCGCACCCCTTTGCGAAGAGCAATGGGAAGATCGAGGTCGACGGGAGCGTCAGCGACCGGAGCGTCCGTGGCGGAGAAGGCTGGCCCGGGACTAGAGAGAGACGGCGGCGGAGAGGAGGGTGGAGGGGTGGGTGGGGAGACGGACTGGGAAGGAGTCGGTGGAGGAGGAGACGGAGGTGGGAAAACGTCGAGAGGCGTGGAAGGAACGGAGATAGCAGAAGGAAGTGAAGAGGTAGGAGAGAAATAGGAAGCATTCTCGAAAAATGTCACATCCGCGGAGATAAACTGCTTGCGGAGAAGGGGGTCAAAGCAGCAATAGCCTTTTTGAGTGGTAGAGTACCCCAAAAAGACACACTTGGTGGAACGGGGGGAAAGCTTGTCGCGGGTAGCGGAGGGAGCGTGAACAAAGGCCGTACAGCCAAAGACACGGAGAGGGAGAGGAAAAGGTTCCTTGTGGGGGTAGAGAATGGAGAAGGGGGTATGGCCGTGGAGAACTGTGGAGGGAAGGCGATTGATGAGATAGCAGGCGAGGAGCACAGCGTAGCCCCAGTAGGAGCGAGGGACGTGCATCTGCGTCATGAGAGTACGAGCAACATCAAGCAGGTGACGGTTTTTACGCTCCGCCACCCCATTCTGCTGGGAGGTGTAAACACAAGTCGTTTGATGAAGCAGGCCATGTTGGTGAAAGAAGGAGGAGAACTCATGATTCAGATATTTCTTGGCATTATCATAACGTAAAACTTTAATAGAAATAGCAAATTGAGTCTGAATCATAAAATAAAATGATTGTCAAACAGAAAAGAGTTCAGAGCGATCTTTTAACAGATACACCCAGGTACAGCGTGAAAAATCATCTATAAAAGTGACAAAATAGGAACTACCCCGACCAACAGTGAGGGTAGGAGCAGGACCCCATACATCAGAATGAATAAGATCAAACGGGCGAGAGGAGCCACGGCCTTGCTTCGGTGGGAAGGAGGAGCGATGATGTTTGCCAAGCTGACACGCATCACAGTTGAGCGGAGAACTGGTAGGAGGTAAGTGGGGCAGAAGCTGGCGAAGAATCCGAGGAGGAGGATGTCCAAGGCGAAGATGCCATTGAAGAAGATCTGTGGAGGAGGAGGAGGCGGACAGAGCGGAAACATCGTCGAGGAAGTAGAGGTCGCAGCTCTCAATCCCAGTAGCAATCGTCCGCTGGGTTCTCGGGTCCTGAAAAGAACAAGTAGTGGGAGTGAATAAGACGGAGCACTGAAGTTGCCGGCATAAAGTAGTAACTGATAACAAATTGCACGGGAACTTCGGGACATAGAGGGTGTCCTCCAAGCAAAGCGAGGGGGTGAGTTGAACCATGCTCGTCCCATGAACCGGGGACGGGGAACCATCCGCCACACGAACCGGGGGTAAGCGGTCATGTGTCTCAAGACGGGAGAAGCAATGAGGGTTGCCAGTTATATGATTTGTAGCACCGGAGTCAATCAGTCATTTATCTTGGGTAACGACGTGGGCACTACCTGACGTCGTGGCCACAGAGGCAGACGGCCGAGAAGAGGCGGAGGCCGAAGAAGGAGCATCACCGGAAGGGCGAAGATGAGGATGTTTCTGCCAGCAGCGGTCAACAGAGTGGCCGGTAGGACCACAGTGAGAGCAGAGGAACCGGGATGAACTCCGTCCGCCGAAGTGGTCGCGGCCACTAGGTCCCCCCCTCTGAGCTTGGTGAGCAAAGGAGTCCTGGGAAGGGGGGGAGGCCAACAGAGGCCGCTGGAGCAGCGAAGTAACAGCGGCAATGCGAGCCGCAGTGGCATCCAAAGTAGGAGATTCCGCCTCACCCAAGATCTGCTGGCGGATCATATCATAAGAATCGGGAAGACGAAGAAGATAACAAACAACCAGGAGTTCCTGGAAGTGTTTGTGTTGGTCGGCCAAGTCCGCGGAGAAGGGGCGATTCTGGAGGATTTCAGCACCAAGAGCCTGAACCTGCTGATAAGCCGCAGCAGGAGACATGGAAGGGCGGGCGAAGAGGTCCGCATAGAGAGTATAAATGCGGGACGTCTGGCCCCCCTTCGAATAGAGAGCAGCGAGGTGAAGCCAGGCGGCCTTGACCGTCTCATCATGGCGAATGACGGGAAGGCACTCATCAGAAAGGCTGTTGGCCAGCCAGGTGCGGACAAGAGCATCACTCGCATCTCAGTCATCAAACTCAGGAGAGGTACGAGGAGGAGGGTCATCGGTGAGGTGATGACGCTTGCGTTGAGAGCGAAGGAGAAAAGTGAAAGAAACGCTCCAATCGGGATAGTTGGAGCCAACAAGCTTAGAAAGGGTGCCAAGGTTGCCCGAAGGAGGAGGTGGAGAAGGAGCGGCAGGAGTAGTGGTGAGACCGGAAGTAGTCATAGAACACAGCAAGAAACCGCAGCGGATAAAAAAGGAAGAAGCCGCGCGAACACAAGCGGCTAGAAAGCAGTCAAAGGCACAGCGGGGAAGAGGTCGCGCGGACTGAAAAGACCGAGCGAACAGAAGAGAAGAGGAGGCAAGAAGCAGCGGCTACAACAAGTCGCAGGCCGGGCGAACAGAAACAGGCCGCAACGACTAGAGGAGGCAAGAAGCAGCGACTACAACAAGTCGCAGGCCGGGCGAACAGAAACAGGCCGCAACGACTAGGAAGTCGGAGAGGCAAGAAGGAACCAGGAGCGCGGCGACAACGAAACAGGTCGCGGCGACAAATAGCAGCAGGAGAAGAGAACCAAGGAGAAGCAAGCCGCGCGAACAGGGCAGCGGACAGAAACAAGCCGCGCGAACAGGGCGGCGAACAGAAGAAAAGGCAAGCTGCGAGACAGGCCGCGGAAAGCGAAAAACAAGCCGCGAGAATCAGAGAGCGCACACAATCAGGAGGAAACGACCGTGTGCTCTGATACCATGTAGAAAGTAGCGAATAAGAAAAAACAAACGGATAGACTTTTGAATAATTGAAATTTTATTATCCAAAAAAGATATCGTTTACAAAGGTATGACCTCTCTTATATAGAATGGAGGAGATATGAGAGAGTATAAACAAACAATGTGGGACTAAACATGTACAGGGCAGAGCGGCTAGAAATAAAGGAGACCGCACAGGCCGCGCGGTTAGACAGATGGGTTAACCGCACAGCAACTCCAGCAGGATAAGAACAAGCCGCACTGAGAGTCCGATAGACCGCCCGGTCTCCAAGCACCAGAGGAGACCGCCAGACCGCTCGGTCAACAAACCGCCAGACAAGACCGCAAGGCCGCCCGGTCTAATACTTCAACAGTGCGCTCATGGAACACTGGATTCATGGCAATATGTATGGCAGCTTGACTATCACAGAGCAAGGTAGCAGGAGAGGAGAGTGTGATACTCATATCACTGAGGAGGCCCTCTAGCCAGGTGACCTCAGATACGACCGTTGCCATAACGTGATATTCAGCCTCAGCAGACGAGCGAGCAAACACAGTCTGTTTCTTGCTGCGCCAGGTAATAAGATGTCCACCGAGGTAGGTGCAAAAACCAGTGGTGGAATGTCTATCATCAAGAGACCTTGCGTAGTCCGCATCAGAGTAGGCAACAAGAAATAAAGAAGACGATGGCTTATAAACAAGTCCTTGTTCAGGAGCCTTCTTTAAATATCTGAGGATCCACTCGACGGCTCGAAAATGAGAAGTCTGAGGAGTATGCATGAATCGGCTTACCACTCCAACAAAGAATGAGATGTCAGGTCACGTAACTGTGAGGTAGATTAATTTCTCCACCAAGCGTCGATGGTACTCTGGATTGGTCAGAACAGGGTTATTCCCAGAGTCTTGATTCGACAGCTGATGATTCATGTCCATCGGAGTTTCTGTAGGTTTGCATCCCAAGTAGCCCGCACTTTGTAGAAGATCTATGAAGTACTTCCGCTGAGATAAGACTAGTCCATCAGGTCTCCTTGCAACCTCAAGTCCAAGAAAGTATCGCAGATTGACCAGATCTTTTGTCTGAAAGAAGGAGTTCAGATGTTGTTTGATTTTCTGTATCTCGATGGTGTCGTTTCCCGTAATCAGAATGTCATCAACATAGACAAGACGAAGAATTGTCTTTGTTGCTTGATGACGAGTAAAGAGAGAGAAATCTGCAGAACTCCGAGTGAATCCCATCTCGTGAACCACCTTACTGAACTTATCAAACCAAGCGCGAGGGGATTGTTTGAGACCATATATAGACTTCCGAAGAAGACATACACGAGACTCCTCCGTGGTCTCAAACTCAGGTGGTTGGTGCATATACACAGTCTCCTGAAGATCGTCATTGAGAAAGGCATTTTTGATATACAATTGATGAAGGGGTCATTGGCGGTGCACAGCAAGAGGGGTCATTGGCTGTGCACAGCAAGAGAGGTCATAACCCGTACAGTACTCAGTTTTGCCACCGGAGAGAACGTTTCGTAGTAATCGAGGTCATGTTGCTGAGTGAAGCCCCGAGCTACCAGACGGGATTTGAGACAATCAACTGTTCCATCAGGAGCATGTTTGATTGTAAAGACCCATTTGCAGCTAACACAAGCTTGACCAGGAGGGAGAGGAACAAGGTCCCAAGTATGGTTAGCCCAGAGAGTTGTCATCTCGTCGTCCATGGCCGCACGCCAGCCCGGATGTTGTAGAGCATCCTGCAAGGAGTTAGGAAGGGAAATAGTGGAAAGAGAGAGGGCAAAAGTGCGAAGAGGTGGAGAGAGACGATGTAGGGATACATAGTTTCTCATGGGATGAGCCGTAGAGGGTGGTGTTTGATCGTCAAGGCGCAGAAGAGCATTCGTAGTAGGGGGCTGCTGGCGGGATGCTGGCGGGCTGCAATCCTGGACGAGCGGCGAGTGTAGACACGGGTAGGTGGAGGAGGAGGGAGAGGTGGTGAAGTTGGTACTGGAGGAGCCGAAGAAGTGGGAGGTAGAGATGTGACGGGAAAAGTCGGACGAGGAATTGTGGGCTGAGGTGGTAGAGTGGAGGTGTGAGAGAAGAAGCTTTCATCTTCAGCAAAGGTAACATCCGCGGAGACGAACACCTTGTTGATTGTGGGAGAGTAGCAAACATACCCCTTTTGGGTACGAGAATAGCCTACAAATACACATTTGGTGGCGCGGGTGGCAAGTTTGTCACTTGGTGGTCCGAGAGAGTGACCATAACAGGCATATCCAAATGTGCGAGGCGTGAGAGAAAACGGGGACTTGGAAGGAAACAGAGACTGAAGGGAAAAGCAAAGTTAAGAACGGAGGAGGGCATACGGTTAATGAGAAAGCAAGCAGTAGAGACAGCAACGTTCCAATATTCAACGGGAACCTGCATTTGAAGCATGAGGGATTGAGTGACATCAAGGAGATGGCGATTCTTCCGCTCGGCCACACCATTCTGCTGGGGTGTGTATGCACACGAAGTTTGATGAATTATCTCAAAGTCGGTGCATAAGTTGGAGAAGCTGTGACTAGTGTATTCACGAGCGTTGTCAGTGCGAAGCGTTTGTACGGTAGTAGAAAATTGCGTATGTATTTCAATAACAAACGCACGGAAAACAGAAGTTAGCTCAGTATGATCACGAAGTAAATAAAGTCATGTGAGGCGTGAATAGTCATCAATGAAGGTTAAAAAGTAGCGATAACCAAAAATACTGGGTAGTTTATAAGGACCCCAGATATCGGAATGAACTAAAGAAAACGGAGTACTACTCCGGTCACATACAGGAGGGAAAGAAGTACGATGCTGCTTGACAAAGATACATGACTCACAAGAAAATTCTTTTAAAGAGACATCAGGAAGAACCTTCTTGAGAATCTGAACAGGAGCATGGCCAAGAAGACGATGCCAGTTGACGGAGGGTACAGCAGAGAGTGAAGTGGGAAAGGCGTCTAGGAGATAAAGCCCGTTTGACAGTCGTCCTCTACCAATGATAGTCTGTGTTCGACAATCTTGCATGACAAAAGAAGAGGGAGAAAAGATCAGACAGCAATCAAGATCTTGAGCAAGCCTACTAACAGACAGTAGGTTGAAGGGAGATCCCGGAACATGAAGGACTGAGGTTAAGGAGAGATTAGGAGTAAGTTGCAGATCAGCAGCTCCGGACACAGGAGTAGTATCGTCATTGGCCACAGTGATAAACTTGGGGTACTCAGTGTGCATGTACTGAGGAGGTTTTTGAGAGGTAATATGATGGGTGGTCCCAGAGTCCAGGATCCGCTGAGAGTTGTAGGAGAGACAGGAGATACCTTCAGTAGAGAATGAAGCAATCGAGCCAGAGAAACGGTTGACCATGCCTTGAAGTTGCAGTATCTGTAGGCGGAGGTCATTAATATCCTTCTGAGCAGTAGAAGAGGGGTCGATGGGAGAGGAGCAGCAGCAACAGCAGGAGCGGATAGATGAGGGGGCAAACCATGTTTGCGATAGCAGGTAGCTTCAAGGTGGCTATCACGACTGCAGTAAGTACACTTGAGAGTAGAACGACCACCACGTCCCCGACCATGAGACGTGAAGCGGCCTCCCCGAGTAGAAGAGCCTCGGCCAGACGGAGCAGGAGTAGGGAGTAGGGGCTGCTGGAGCAAAGCCGGAGAAAAAGTGGTTGGAGCCTCGGGAGGAGGTGTAACCTTAAGCACCATTGAGCAAACATCAGACGGAGAGGGTGTTGTAGGAGAAGAGAGAATATGGGTCTGGATGCTGTGAAGATGACTAGGAACACGAGCCATCATCATAGCAATCCCAACAGCCTCCTTCTGTGCCCGTTGAGTAGCAAGGTCTGCAGAGGGAGGTTGGTGTTGTATCCAGGCCTCTACCAGGGTTCTAGTCTTGACAACATAGGAAGTTAAGTCGCCAGTGGTGCCAAGGTCCAGTGACTGAAGAGCAGAGATGATGTCGAAGAGGTGTTGTAAGCTATCCCGGCCAGAGTAGAGGGAATGCAGCTCATCCCACATTTCCTGAAATGTTTCGTAATACATTGTCATCCGGTAAGACTCTGTGTCCATAGAGTTGAGCAACCAAGATTGGACTTGGTCGTCATCGCGGAGCCAGTCATCAGAGGGATCAACAGGTTTGACATGAGTAAGATGATGGAGTAAACCCTTAGTTTGCAGAACACGTCGAACGGAATGAGCCCATTCGACATAGTTAGCCTTCCCGCTGAGAGAGATAATGGTGATGTGAAGTTCATCACGGACCTCAGAAGGCAAGGTAGCAGCACGAGCGGGCAGAGAGGAGGTAGCTGTAGTTGAGTCACTGAATGCCATGGCGGATGGCGGCAGCGGACCGAAGCAGCCGGCAGCGTACTGAAGCAACCGGCAGCGGACTGAAGCAGCCGGCAGCGGATTGAAGCGGAGCCCGCAAGAAAGAGAGGCTGCAGCGAACTGAAGCAAACCGCAGGAAGGAAAGGGCGAGCAAGAACCCGGATTCTTGGAGCAGGTCGTCGCGACTAGGGCAGGTCGTCGCGAGCAGATCGCGGTGACAAAGCAGATCGCAAGCGACAAAGAAGAAGGTCGCAGTGACTAAGAGGAAGGTCACGGCGACAAGGAGAAGAGCTAGTCAAGGCACGAGTTGATATAGGTCGTGGCAGACTGGAGCAGTCCGTAAGAAGAGAAGGTCTGCAACGGACTGGAGGAGGAACCCACAACGAACAGAAGCAAGAGATCGCAGCGAACTGGAGCTCGCGAAGAAGAGAAGGGTCGCGGCGGACTAAGAAGAAGGTCCACGAGTAGAGAGCTCGCAGCGGTTGGGGTAGTCTGCGACAGGCTATAACAGGAGGGCGCGAGTGAGGAGAGAGCTCGGACCGGACCGGAGTAGAAGCATGCAGCGGACTACAGAAAGAGCTGGCAGCGGACTGGGGAGAGGGAGCGAGAAGGAGCTCACAGCAGCGGACTAAGAGGAGAGTCCGCGAGAAGGGAGCTCGCAGTGGACTGAAGAAGAAGAGTTAGTAGGCAGGGAATAAGTGGACCATACGGGACAGAGAAAGGAGGCTATAAGAAGCCCGAGGAGGAGGGTGGAGTCACGGAGAGAAGAGGAAGCGGACCCTGAAAGGACAGGCCGCATGAGCCAGACGGCTAAGGGAGCGGATAGAAAACGCAGGTCGCGGACAGAATCGCAGGCCGCGGGCGAGTAGGGATAGGCAGATAGAAGTCGGAGTCCGCAGACCGTTGGCGATTAGGGTATGCGGATAGAAGGTTGGAGTCTGCGGGAGGGGACGAATTCCTCTGATATATTATAAACAGGAGAGAAAAACAGGAGAGAGAAAATCGCACGAAATTGTATATATTATAAAAGCATAGGAATACATACACTTATATAGAGGTAGATAGAGAGAGAGATATCTACATTTACAATGTGGGACTAAAGTAGCTATACATGGGCCAATACACATGTGGCTCCCAAATGGGCTAATTCTATTTTATCTTTAACAAATACCAATCATTTGTATGAGATGGTGACATTAGTTGAAGTCCTGCTAGAACTCGCATACCTGCCAGTACCCTCTTGCCACACTTTTTTCTTGGTTTTTGGAAGGGGTTCGTGTACATTGTTGGGTTAACGGCAGGACCATCGACTTTATAATTTCATTTACCCCAACTAATACAAATTCTCTAATTTCTCTCTTAAGTTGTCTTCTACTCTTCTCGCAAGTTGTTCAGGTGGAGTAGCTTCCGGCCATCCATCTAAACAACTTGGTGGGGCCGGATTGCGGATCTTGACTTCAACAATCTTCATTACAATTACATATAGATAATGGCTCAATGCCGATCACGAATGCAAACCTACTTTAATTTTAAAAAAAAAGATCACTCCACTACTACTAATATGCATATTTACTAACTTTTCATACACACATTTCTTCTTTAAAGTTCACCGAATCATGAGCTTGAGTCTAAACATTTTGAAAACCATGAAATGACTCCCAAAAGCAAAACATTTGACATCATTAGTATTCAATGAGCATAATATATAGCTAACCTACCCTGTGATGGCAAATGTCAAGAGTTTCAAAATTGTGAGGAATAGCTAACCCTACCAGGTTACCTTCACAAGCATGTTCAAAATTATTCCTTATTTTTAAAGATCAGCAGAATCCTGCCCCATTTTGTCCATTTTTTCTTTCAACAATAAAAAAACCAGGCATCCAATATAAACCTATGTGCAAAAATTCACAACATCTCTACACCAAAATCATTTTTTCTAAAGCGCTTCGTCATCAAGAAGTCAAGAACAGTGTAGACTTCCTCGCCCAAGCCTCTGTGAGACTGGGAGGAGAATGATTACAAGAAAAGGAATACAAACTGAAACAGCTAGGGTTTCGCACACAGCCGGCATAACCCTTGCTCGTGCTCAACAAAAGAAGGTTTCGCGATCAATCCGATGAGGCAAAGGAATCGTACCTGCGTGAGGAGTTGCCTCCAAGCCATTGCCCAGCTCAAAAGAATGTTTTTGTCCTTCTCTGAAGCGCCCTGTCCCTCTGTTGGTCTCTCGCAATCGGCGTCTCACCTATTGAGAACGACTGTAAATAAACCGCTGACTCCTTTCAAAGGAGCTCTTCCATTCTAGATTTTTCTTATTTTTGGATAATTGGGAAAGTGCACGATAGAAATATCCGCTTTTAGCAAAATATATTTCGAAAGTTTAAAATTGGCAAAGTACACCCCCCTCAAGTAAGTTTTCTTGGTAATGAGCAACCTAGAGTGTACAATTTGGTCATTTCATTTCTTGTCTAGTGAGGGTGCGCATTGCCAAGAAAACTCACTTTGGGGGTGCATTTTGCCAATTTTAAACTTTCTGGATACATTTTGTCAAAAGCCGATATTTCCATTGTCCACTTTGTCAATTAACCTATTTTTGGCTGGTCATATTACTCATATACTTTGGCTCGATTTGGTTCGACGTTTCGCTGCTCCGTTTGGGGCAAACGCCGCTGGAAGGCGGGTAAATAAATGAACTTCCGGCAGCGTTTGCTCCGTTTCCACCCGCCGGCCTTGAGAAACGCCCCAAAAAGTTCCGTTTGGAGCAGCCACCTCCCCCCTCCGTTTCGAACACTTTGTTTCCAACCGCCGGATCGACCCGCCACCGCCGAACCAAATGAAGCCTTTGTTAAAGGCACCTCATTTCTTGATGCTTTGTTAAATATATTTAAAAATATTAATTACATCTTAGTTTCAGCAAAAGAATAATTTTTTGGGTAAACAAAAAAACATTAATTTGATCTCCTTAATCATTATGATTTTCATATTTTTTTACTATAATAAGGAAGAAGTTGTCTTTGGTGCAAAATTAAAAATTGTCAACAAACGCATATTTCACAGTACTCGTATATTTCATAACAATTCAAAACTTCAAAAAAAATAAATTCAATCAAAAAAATAATAACTAGCAAATTCTGAAATCTAAAACTTATACAGAACAACAAAAAGGGCCCTAACAAATTATCTTAGGATTCCAATGTGAATAGAAGAGAATCAAAAAATGATCTTCAACAATAACTTCCAATCTGTTGGCAATGGAGAGAACCCTAGATCAAACAAAGTGGGAATCGAATTAGAGGATAGCTAGAACCGTGGGTGACATTGAGGAAGAAGACTGTCGGGGGCGTTGGCGGCCGAAATAGAGAGGACCAGATCGAGAATCTGGAATGGGCAAAACGCGAACCTGGGAGTGAAACCCAAAGGCATGTGGTGCATGGAATAGGGTGCGGTTAGGTCATTTGGGAGGAGTTTTTATGGCTCAATAAAAGAAAACAGCGGTGTGAATAGCCATATTAGATGTGTCTTTAACAATTTCATATAATTATACACCTGCTTCAATTGCTACTTGTGCAACCCTGTATTTGTCGAGTGGGCTTGTCCAACCATCGAGTAATAAGGGGAAAATTGGGCTTGGGCGAGTGGAAGGAGCGAGTGGGGAAAACTATCATGCACTCGCCACCGACACAGGAGGAGAGGGTGAGCGAGGAAATCGTGATGAGGAGTGGTATTAAAACTCCTTATCAAGGGGATTTGGGCTCGAGACCCCGCATCAACAATGCGCGTGACCGATAAACAGACGTGAGAGGCTTTGGGGTTTGGGTTGCAGCCCGGTAATGTGTCAGTAAGGCCAATGTAAGGCAGGTTGTTACATAAAAAGTGCACTCGCCCTCGGCCCTAGTGTAGGGGGCGAGTGTCAGTCTCACTAGGGGTTCGCCAAGCCAGGCGAGCGGGACCGAAATGCCCTCGACTCGCATATAGTAGGTAAAGTTCTTTTCATCCAGTATTGTTAGGTTGGTCTGTCATTAATTGTTCCAAATGGCGAGATTCTATTGTTGTCAGACCAAACTGGTCAACAATTATTAAAACCAGAAGACAGAATTGCACTATCCCCAGACCACTTTTGAAAAACTATAAATAGACCCCCAAGGGCACCTTTGGGGAGGACTTTTTTCCACTTTTCTCTCATTTGGTTAGCTTTGGTTGGTAAGGGCTCCCGCTCACTGTCCACCGTAGTTTTTGAGTATGTAGTCGGGGGTTCTCAAGGTCCTCTAAGGTGCTTAGACTCAACATTGGCTTGGGGGGAAGCGCTCTTAGATCTTCTGGGTGTGTGGCGGGACCTCTTCGCTGCAAATCGGTGTTTGTTTCTAGTTTCCCACCATTTGTGGGTGAGGTTCCTTGCCTTAAGAGTTTGACCTAGCATTGTAGCTCATAAGAAATAAGTACAAGTTAACACCCTCGGTCCAAACTCCTCTTGAACTGTGGATTCCAGGTTCATCATTTTGGTGCGATGAGCGTGAACCTTATAGTTTACGCAAAAAATTCAAAGTAAAGTTCCACGACCAAAAATGAAGGGCGGGGAGGTGAACCTAGTGAGTCTCCCCCTCTGGACAGTTTTGTCAGGAAGAGTGACTTCATTGAATTCCAGAAGTCCGCCTTAGAGGCCCTATGTCTCACTCGAACGCCATCAGGCAAGTGCTTGATCCCCTGGTCTCGACACTCGATTCACCGTCTATTGGCAAGGAGGCACCGGGCAGGAGAGCATGAAAGGAGATAATAGCGGAAGGGGGTGAGTGGGCCACGGTTGGGCCAGTCCCATTCCCCAGCCCATTGGATGCCAGTCAGCCGAGCGAGTTGGTCATATAAGTCTCCCTGACTCGCTAGGGAGTTTCAGGTAGCCCTTTTTCGAGTTGGTTCTTTTGGCCCCGGTGCCGGAAGGATTCAGAGATCCAATCATGTCCTACTATATAGGAAAGGACGATCTAGTCCAGTATGTCTAGTGGTTTGAGGATATCTTCTCCATCAGGCAGATGACAAACACTTTTAAGTACAGGTTGTTTGTCATTACCTTTGTAGGGAAGATAAGAAACTGGTTTCACCAACTTCCAACATGGACTATCTACAGTTTCGAGGATCCACGTCAAAGTTTTTTGTTGAGCTTCCTTACATCTAAGAAGAGAAGGAAGGGGCTAAGGAGTCATTGGCAAGTTACACAGTCCACTTCCAGGAAGAGATCCTCTTGGTATAGGAGGTTCCAGGGCACACCTTGCAGCTAGCCTACACTCTAGGGCTGCGGTAAGGATTTTTAAAGATGGAACTTTCCCGGGACCCCCTCTGTCTTTTGAGGAGTTGATCAACCGAGCTACAAAGGAGATTGAGTATGAGGTTGTAAGCCCTGATTTTGTTTCAAGGTTCACCAGGGTCAATGGAAGTGAATCGAGGTTGTAGGGAGGTTACCAACAACACAAAGGAGAAGGGAAAAGCTAAGAAGACAGGACTTCTAGGGACCCCCCCCCCCCCCTGAGAAGGGAGGGCAAGAGCAAGGGCGAAAGTTCCAACTACTAGTCAACCATTCGACATAGGCCGTCGGGAGGACCCGTTCAAAGGAGATTGAGTATGAGGCTGTAAACCCTGGTTTTGTTTCAAGGTTCACCAGGGTCAATGGAAGTGAATCGAGGTTGTGGGGAGGTTACCAACAACACAAAGGAGAAGGGAAAAGCTAAGAAGACAGGACTTCTAGGGACCCCCCCCCCCCCCCCCCTCCGAGAGGGGAGGGCAAGAGCAAGGGAGGAAGTTCCAACTACTAGTCAACCATTCGACATAGGCCGTTGGGAGGACCCGTTCAGGGCCAGGAAAGGAGGTTCACTTGGGGTAGAGGACCCTTTCGGGGTGGGGAACCTCCGAGGTGGATAGGAATGACTCTGTAACAATCCATATTAAATGAGGAGATAATAATAATAATAATAATAATAATAATAATAGCAGTGACATAATTGTAAATTTGAGTTTCGTTTTCCCCCTCTTTTATCTAACTGATCAACCTCTCTCCCAATTAATTAGTTTCGGCGCTAAGTCTCTCGGTTTCATGCTCTTGTTCCGTCTCCTTACCGCTCTTGTCTCTTGTGCCCCTCCTGCTCCTAATTCCACCTCCAGCCGGCTGCCCCACCTCTTTCTCATCCCCAGGCCAACATCAGTCTTCATATTTTTTGTTGGGTTGGTTGGTGCTTCTTCTTTTTTCCTCCCCCAAGACCGACAACAGCGACAAACTTCTTTCGTGAGGCCTACAATCCCTCCTCCTAGAGCCGGTAGCAAAGTCTCATTCTCCTTCTCTTCCAAGTGTAGGCATCCCTCCATCCATCACCCTCTTTGATTTGGCCAGTGGATTGCAAGAGAATCGCCTAGGGTTTGCTTGATCCCTCCTCTACTTGGATTCATGAGCCAGGGTTTGGTCTCCTTGGGTAAGGAACTCTTTCAATCTTCTTTGTGTAGATTTTTCTAAAATTATTTTGCATATTTGCTCTCTCAATTATGTATAATTTGTAATTTAGATTTTCCCCTCTTATAATCATCTAACGATGTTGTATTTGCGACTTCTGACATCATTCGTCGAATCTATCCGCAAAATCATTTCAAGCCCTCTCCAATTTAGGGTTTTTATCACCCAAGTGTCGCCAAATCCCTGATCCTTCATGGTATCTCCTCTCCCCTCACCTCTGAGGCAGGCAAAATTCTAAACCCCTATCTTGTTGAGTTATGTGATAAGCAAATGTCTGTATAAGCATAAACATTCCTATAAGTAAATTATCATATATATTGATTTTTATCAGGTGCAAATAGAGCCTCTGACTTTTCTTGTCCATATATCATGGTATGAGTCTCTGCAAGGACGAATGTCCTAAATCTTTGGAAGATAAGGACCACATGAAGTTGATTCCATATGTTTCAGCAATTGAATCAATCATGTATGTGATGTTGTGTACTCTCCCTGATGTCTCATATATCTGAGCATGACTAGCAGATATCAGTCTGATCCTGGTGATAGTCACTGGATAACAATCAAGAATATCCTAAAGTAATTGAGAATAATTAAGGATGTATTCTTTGTGTTTTATGGAGAGGAAGAGCTCGTTGCAAAGGGTTGCATGCATGCTAGATTCCAAACTGATAGGGACGACTCAAAGTCTCATCCATGGTTTGTGTTTTACCTGATTGGAGGAGTTGTGAGCTAAAAGAGTTCCAAGTAGTAGACAGTTGTTGATTCTACAACTGAGACCGAGTATATCGTTGCTGCAAAAGCGGATAAGGAGGTTGTATGGATTAGAAAAATTCATCAGTGAGCTTGATGTAGTCTCGTAGTTCTCTACTGTGACAACAACGGTACTAATGCACAAGCTAAGAAACCTAAATCTCATCGGCGCTCCAAGCATATACTTTGGCGGTTCCATCTTATTTGAGAGATTGTCGATCAAGGAGATGTGAATATTTACAGAGTGTCGACTAAAGAAAATATTGTGGATCCACTGACAAAGTCTCTTGCATAGAGAAAACAAGATTGACATACTAGATCAACGAGTATTAGATACCTGAATGATCAACTCTAGTGAGAGTCTTTTAGATTGTATATTTGTCGGTTGTATTTCATATGATGAATAATGTATTATGTATTTCTTTTTATATTTATGACAAGTTCTTTTGTTATGCCAATTTAATTTTATAAGATAGATTAATTAACATGATAAATGCACTTAAAATGTTTGTTTTCATAGGAATTCAAGTGCGTGACTTGAATATGAGGTTCTATGTCCATTAGAAGCTTCATTGTCAAATGATCCATAGTCGTCATACCATCTTATAAACTAAGGGCGATGTTGATATATTAAAACTGGTATGTGCAATGACTGATGACCGGTTCTCATTGGTCATGATATTATGATATCAAGTCATCACATAGGTACTTGTTAGTAAATAAGTTGTACTGGACAGACCCACCATGAGGCTACTTTGTGGATTGTTATATGATCGCGTCACAAGTAGGTCTCAAGTGACAATAGTGTTTATGGTTCTTTGCCCTGATGTCACAACATTCACCAAGTGAGGAAGAGCGTACTTTGATGTCATCAAAAGTTTTCCTTGAAGAAGGTTGATGATAACAATGGTTATTGGATATGTTACGAGTCATTTGAGTGTTTGTGTGTGAATATAAATGAGATTTGTCTTCCTATATAACAGGAGTTACATCCATGGGTCCCTTGATAGAATGGACTGAGAAATACATGATCATGCTTGGTTGAGTCAATATATGATATTGGACTCACCAATTTTTGGAAGACTATTCTAGATCATAAAATTTGGATTTAGATAATTATGATAGTGACACAGTCCATGTCTCTCGTCCAATCGGGATGTAAGGGACAAAGAGACATGACAACACTGATACATTAGTCGCAAAAGGCTTGTTGAGTTATGAACTTTTATTAATTGGGTAGCAATGATGTGTTGATAAATGCCTCTCATTGTTTGTGAGACTTTTATTGAAACATTCAAATTCAAGCTCGAGACTGTTAATGTTCTTATGGTGATCTGAAAGTAGTCAAATAGTTAGTCTCACTGCCAACGCGATTTGAGCTTATAGGGTCGCACATAAGAGTGCTTGGAGAAGTTGGAGGAAAGATTGTGTTGCCCTCCATTCATATGAGATATGATTAAAGGACCAAACCTGTGATATAAAGTATATTGACGAGTAGTGTCGAGTGTGTATCGGCGCACGTCGAGTGTGTATCGACGCACATCAAGTGCGTATAGACACACGTTGACTTGTTGTTGACGTAGTCAAGCTCAATATCAAAGCCAGTTCTTTATCGATGATATATCGAATAAAATTTGACATAACGTCAAGTTCTACTGGACGCAGGTGCGTCGACTGCGGGTCGACACAGTTGCATCAAATGTCGTCGAGTGCATCTCAACATTATGTCTAGTTCCTATTGACGCACACCGAGTGCAAGTCGACGCATGTTGAGTTTTAGCGGGCTTCTAAGAGGGCTTCTATCTGTTTGTTATCCTTGGATGTAAATAATCTTGGAAAAGGGTTTTCATGTGCTCGTGTGTGTAGCTGACGTGCATGCTTCTAAAGCCGTCACTTGCCCTAGATCCCGTCGTGACTACTTCTATCATCGCCTCTCTTGGAAACGAATTTAGCAATTTGTGGAGACGCAGATAGCAGACCTTCACTAATCCAGTTCTTGTGCGATAAGATTTTGGGGTTTTTCACCGCTCGTGTGGATACATATAGAGTCACAAAGCTATTTTTGTATGGACTCAGCAGCCTATTTCTGGACTGGATCATAGAAGCATCTTGGTTGAGTAAAGACCCAATCCCTCTCATGTACATTGTAATATGTTGCAATGGTTTATTTCTTGATTCATAGAGATCGCAAGATCCTTTCTCTTTTGTGTTGTTCTTGTTTGTTTATTTCACCGCACGCATATGATGTGATGTTCCCTTTTAGTATAGAAAACAAAACAATGGTTTATTTCTTGATTCATAGAGATCGCAAGATTCTTTCTCTTTTGTGTTGTTCTTGTTTGTTTATTCCACCGCACGCATATGATGTGATGTTCCCTTTTAGTATAGAAAACCCAACAACTTAGCCCGATAAGAATCTTCCTAGTAGTCCTTGTTTGATGAGACGCTCCAGTTCCTCCTTAAGCTTGGAATAACTTTCTGTGTCGTGCCCGCTTCCACGGTGGAACTCGCAGTACTTTGACTGGTTACATGCACCTTTAGCAAGTGGTCTGGGCCTATAGAGTGCTTCAGTATCTTTGATTGCGAAGAGTATGTTTGCTCTAGAGGTGTTGAGGAGGGTGAAGGTTGGATGACAGTGATGTCCCCCTTCTTGCGGAATTTACCGCGAGGTTTGACACCCCTCATCAACATCTTTAATGGGTCACATCCTCCACTTCTCTTTTGGCAATTTTTGAATTGTGGTTGATGAGTTTTTGCCGTCAACGACGAGTGGTGGTGTACAAGATGTTAGGTCAAAGCAATCTGGTTCTCGTCTTGTTTGTGCTCTTTGGCTATCAAGCTACAAATTTTATCACAAGCAATCCTTCAAAACGAAGGGTGGGGGCTTAACGCTTATGTGCGACAACGGAGTTGATGAGTTTAAGATTCTTCATCCTGAGGGATAGGGAGGGTTGAGCTCGCAACACCAACGAACCCTCCTATAAGCATGCGATTGCAAGCGGACAGTTCGGTCATGGCGCGGTCCAAAGTTGGCGTAGGTGGGCTGCCGAACCCAAAAGCTGGGTGAGGAGCAAGGGAGGCCACCTACTCTCTCAAAAGTGAAAGTGTTTGACTTTAGCTCTCCTCCAACAGGTGTATGCGTTCCTCCAATTCTGCGCAGGGTGCAAGCATATCCCCTTCCACGAGAGACATGGTGTCGTGCGAATGGGAGAGGTCTGGAATGACTGCCCCCAGGGAATAATCGAGCACTTTCTTTTGTCATTGCCTTCAGTTACGAGTATCGTTGTGCAAATGATATTTTCTTCTAAATCTTCTAAGAGTACTAAGAACTTCTTCTCACATACGACATCAAACTGTTGTGGATCACTCAAAGGCCCCTGGTAGACCGATCTAAATTGAACCGTCTTATTCGGGGAGCGGTTAAATGTGCAAACTATCACAAAAAATAAAAAACTGACAATACAATTTTTTAACGTGAAAAACCCACAAACTTGGTGAAAAACTACGTGGTCAGATTGGCCACCCGTCCATGGCAAACAGGACGTCGCCCCTCATCGGGGCGGCAGCAAGAGGACGAGCGGCCGAATTGGCCGTGTTGGGCGAAGAGGAGTCCTCCCCCGTTGGGGCGGCAGGCGAGATCGGGCGGTGGCAACCGCTTGACCAGTAAAAATAAGTCCCCGCAAGCAAACGGAACCTAAGTGTTTAGAATATCCGCATCAGCCGACTGCTTCTGCAAGCTTCATTTAAGTTCTAAATAATACTAAATATTTATAATGTATAAATAGGATTGTGGAGAAATTAGGAGTCCATTGGGTTCCATGGTGTAGTGGTTAGCACTTCAGACTTTGAATCTGGCGACCTGGGTTCGAATCCCGGTGGGACCTTTTTGCTAAATGAAATTCATTAAATCTAAATTAGATTATATTAATATTATTAATAATAATAAATCATAATTCATTACAAAGTGAACCCGCACTAATTTATAATTTCACCCTTGTAATTTCAGGTGATTGTTAACCGCAACCCGTAATTGGCTAGTCGCACCCCAAAATCTCTCAAATTTTCGTGTTTTTTCGAAATACGTCTTGTACATGCAATTTCAGGAAAAGTGTTCAACACGAAAGTTGTAGATATCGACGAGGTTTACAACTTTCGTGTTGAACACTTTTCTTGAAATTGCATGTACAAAGCGTATTTCGAAAAGGCGCAAAATCTGGGCATATTTTCAAAGTACGTCTTGTACATGCATTTGTAGGAAAAGTGATCAACACAAAAGTTGTATATCTCGTCGATATCTACAACTTTCGTGTTGAACACTTTTCCTGATATTGCATGTACAACGCGTATTTTCAAAAGACGCGAAAAATTCGGAGATTTTGGGGTGCGGCTAGTAAAATAACGGGTTGCGGTTAACAATCACCTAATTTTAATAACGAGTGACTGTCTACAGGCCACACTAAAAATACTGTTCGGCATGGGGATCTTTCTTTAGTTTCCCATCAACTGAAATCTGTAAATTTGCGGGGTCCACAGTACACAGAATTAAATCTATGCACTGGGGACCCACATGATCGCGCATTTTAATTGCCCGAGCTGGCCTTTCTCGAAAAAAAAGCCCACTGCCACAGGGTCCCCATGCAACTGCATGGCGGTCACGATGTTGCTCCCGCCGCTCAAGTCTCCGGGGCCCATTAAAAAATCTGGCGACTGACGGAGTTGTGCACTCTGGGGCTGCGAGAGGCGCGGGAGCGCCGTCATGTCAAGGTATTGTCATGTCCACGATATTGTCGTGACCTTGACCACACGAGAGTCCCTCATGCACTGTCACTCATAAAATATAAGAGATTAGATGAGTAAGAGACTTGGGACCATCTATTTTAAATTAAAGCTCTATTTGTTTGGGAGTTTCGGTGCTTCGTTTTGGGCAAACGCCGCCGGAAGGCGGGTAAACAAATGAACCTCCGGCGGCGTTTGCTCCGTTTCCACCCGCCCGCCTAGAGAAACGCCCCAAAAAGCTCCGTTTGGAGCAGCCACCTCCTTCCTCCGTTTTGAACACTCTGTTTCCACCCGCCGGATCGATCCGCCACCGCCGAAACAAATGAAGCCTGAGACTTCATTTGGCACGGCGGTGGCGTTTACTCCCGGCGGGTGGAAAGGGAGGTCTTGGACTGGTGGGAGGGAGGCGAGGCTATTTCTCCTTGCTGCGGGAGCAAACGCCGCCCGACCGTTTGTTTTTCCGCTCTGCAGGCGGCGTTTGCTCTTGCCACCGGCGTGAATACGCCAAATCAAATGAACCCTCAGGTGATTGTTATGTGCAAACAGATTTTGGATAGGGGCAGATCAATTTTGCGGTCAAACAAAAAACTTATATGTGCAACCCAATTATGCTACCAAACCAAATTGTTGTTGTCACCTCCCTAGCCGCAAATCTCCACCTCCGGCGCAACACTGGCTATTTCTGCGGCCATCAACGTCACTGGTCCCGGCGGCGCCTGCATCCCGAGCAGGAGGTATTTCCGCGACCATCAACTTCACTGGTCCCGGCGGCGCCTACATCCCGAGCAGGAGGTATTTCCGCGGCCATCAGCGTCACTGGTCCCGGCGGCGCCTGCATCCCGAGCAGGAGGTATTTCCAAGGCCATCAACGTCACTGGTCCCGGCGGCGCCTGCTTCCCGAGCAGGAGGTATTTCCGTGGCGTTTGCTATCGTTGCAAAAGGTCTTTTTCCAACCATTGCTATTATTGCCCCTTTTTTAGAAAAGGAAAGAGTTCAACTCATAATTATCTCGGTAAGAAGTAGGATCGCATGATAAAATTGGATCTAAAAATCTAGAGACAACGCTCACATGCCTGAGAAAAATGAAATCACGGCAAGAAGTCATCTTCTTCCTCAGCTTCTGATCGATCTTTGAGTAAATCAATGGCCTTCTTCGTTGCAGGATTACTACTTATAACACGTCGGTCGGGAGGGAGGAGGGAGATGGTCTTCTTCGTTGACGGGAGGAAGGAGCTCGAAGTTCTGCTACGCGCCGTGGAGGTTTGCACGTATCAGTTTTTTGGTTTTGTTTTTAAGTAATTATTTAAATTTTTTTATTAATAAAATGGTTTGCCTCTATCTAAAATCGGTTTGCCCGTAACAAACACATAAATTTATAGGGGGCTTAATACTTTTCTTACGATAAATGTATAATAAATAAAATTTAAATACAAATATGCACTTTTTCGCCTTCATATGAATTCAATAAAAATTAAAAATAAAAATTGGCAATTGTTATTTGTCGATCATATTTGTCTATCCACAAACCAAAAAAATCATATTTATTTGAGCTACGTTTGTCTATTCGCAGACCATGATAAGGTGCACACATATATTATTTGGCCTCTCCTCTGCCCAACTCTCAAGATTCTCTGTGCTCGCATATATCGTGTTTCTCTATTCGTAGATCATGGAAATGCAAAGGAGGAGAAAGTCATTGTTAGAGTTTCACAATATCTCAGAAGCCTTAATTGGGAGCATTTCAAAAAAGCTATTATTTAAGATGGAGCAGTTGGAGTCTCACTATCATCATTATCAAAAATGAAAATATTATCTCAAATATTTTGACTATCTATATTGTTTCTGTAAGTGTATATTCGGACGAATAACGGGCTCGGGGATTTTGCGCGTATTAAACCCTAGGTTTAGCCATATATATACCTAGCTGGGGGCAACGGGGAGTAAGTTCCACTTAGACTTTCCTCCGGATATTTCGAGCGCCTTATACATTCTCGAAACAGTTCCCTCTGGCGCTCGTTCGCGATTCTAGGGTTCGCCTTCGTTCCCGATAGTCGCCGCCGTTCTCCTTGGTTTTTTTTCGCGACTGTTCTTCTCCGCCGCCTGCTTCTTTCGTCGATGGAGAACGAAGGAGTGAAGAACGACGTCGTCGCTCTATAAGCCACCTACAAAGGGCTCGTCGTCGCGTTCGCTTTTGCGGAACAAAGGGTTCGTCGTTCTCTGCATCCTGATCGTCGATCGCTCCTGGGCCTTTCGCGTCCCCTTGAAGCCGCCTGCTTGGGCTCGCCGTCGCATTCGCCGCCGCTGAACAAAGAGCTCGCCGTCACGTCTTCCCCGTCGCGGAACCAGGGCTCGCGTTTGACGATCGCCCGTTCGACGATCGCCTAGCAGTTCGACGTTCGACGATCGTCCCCCGGCCGACGTTCGACAATCCCCGGTCGACGATATCCGGTCGACGATCCCCGGTCGACGATCTCCGGTCGACGATCTCCGGTCGACGATCCCCGGTCGACGATCTCCGGTCGACGATCTCCGGTCGACGATTCCCGGTCGACGATTCTCGGTCGACGTTCGACGATCGTCAAGCGCTCAACGATTGCGCTTTCCCGTTCGACGATCGCCTCTTCCCGATCGTCGATCGCCTCTTCAAGTCGACAATCGCCAAGTTGTTGCTGCCGCTCCACTTAGGGCTTCTCCTGACGTTGGAGCCGTCGCCTCTTCCCTGCTGCCTTGACTCTTCCGGCAAGGTTGCCGATCCAATGGAGATCCTCTCCCCTCTCTGCCTATTTCCTGTGAAGCAATGAGGAACTCCAGCTTCTCCTCTCCAGTGCCCATGAATAAATTGGAGAAGTTCACGGCCACTGATTTCAATGATTGGAAGTTGAACACCCGGTTCGGGATGAAATACCTGAACGTATTCTACACCATCAAGTCTACTCGTGCTGACGTTGCTGGGACTGAAGATGAGGCGCATTGGGTCGAAGATGAGGACTTCTGCAGGGATTACCTGCTGAACTGCCTCTCCTCCAGCCTAGCCAAGAACTACATCAAGATGCAGTCTGCTAAGGAGATCTGGGAAGCGCTGGAGGAGCACTTCAAGCAGGAGGAGGACCTCTCCAAGGCTCATCTGGTGGACAAGTTCCACTCCTTCAGCTTCGACGAGGAGAAAGTCATTCTCCCTCAGGTATCCGAATTTGAAAATTTGGTTGATTCCCTGCATAGTGAGCCTATTAGTCTGCCAGATAGTTTTGTTGCGGGCACAATTGTGTATAAGTTGTCATCCTCATGGTACAATTTCAAAACAGAGATGTACAGCAAGAAAATGCAGGTTGTTCTGAACGACCTCAAGCGTTTCATACGCATTGATGATGAGAATAGGACGAAACACGCCTTGGAAGCTGTTGGCAAGCAGAAGGCTACTGCCAACATGATTTCAAGCTCTAAGCATGCTCCTCCCCCTCACAAGACCAAAACGTCTCGTAGTAGCCCTCAGGTTGCAGGACCGAGTAGACCCTCTAAGAAATTTAAGGGTAAATGTTTTAACTGCAACAAGTGGGGACACTGCGCATTTGACTGCAAGTTACCGAGGAAGGAAAGAACTAAGGCGTCACAAGAGGGCAACCAGGCCCATCTGGTTAGTCAAGCTGAGCCATCCGACTTTATTGCCATGGTCAGACATGAGCAGGCCAGCACAGAGTGGTTCCTGGATTCTGGGGCAACGTGTCATGTTTGCAACAATGTTAATCTCTTGACAGGGCTGAAGAATGCAACGGAATCAGTGACTGTAGCAGATGGAGGAACAGCTGACGTATTGAAGGTGGGGAACGCAACTCTGATGCTCTCCTCAGGTAAGTCTTTACTGTTAAAGAACGTAAAATTTATTCCTTATTTATCTGTTAACTTAGTGTCTATTAGTTTATTGTGTGATGCTGGTATGCCAATTACCTTCTATAGCGGTAGAGTGACTATGTCAGTTAACTCTCACTACTTTGGATGTGCATACGTCCAAAATAGGATGTACCGTCTGAGTCTAGCAAATGAGGTAGTGCAACAAGTTTAATTGAATTTAGTTAGCCTTAGGACTCTGCATGAGAGACTAGGACACGTAAACTACAGGAAAATGTTCCAAGTCGCTAGAACTCATAAGATCACATTAGACACTAAGTCTCCTCTTGGAAAATGTGAAGTGTGTGCTCAGACTAAGATCACTAGGAAACCTTTTGGCACGGTTACTAGGAGCACAACACCTCTTGAACTTATACATTCCAATATTTGTGACTTTAAGAGTTTTGTCACTAGAGGTGGAAGGAAGTATATGATCACGTTCATAGATGACTGTACATGGTTTTGTCATATTTCGTTGCTTAAAACTAAAGACAAAGCGTTTGAAAAATTTTGCATTTTCAAAACCAGGGTAGAAAACCAATTAAGCATGAAAATAAAGAGATTTAGGAGTGATAGAGGAGGATAATATATGTCCAGTGAGTTCAGATGCTTCCTTGCTTCACAGGGCATCATAGCAGAAACCACTGCTCCTTACTCCCCCCCAATCTAACGGCATAGCTGAGCGCAAGAATAGAACGTTAACAGAGATGTTGAACTCTATACTGCTCACTGCAGGCATGCCTTCCGCTTATTGGGGAGAAGCAGTATTGACTGCGAATCACATTCTGAATAAAGTTTCTCATGCTAAGTTAGAGGTTACACCCTACGAGCTTTGGTTTAAGCGACCCCCGTCTTTAACTAAACTTAAGACCTGAGCCTGCATAGCCTATGTCAGGGTATCTGACCCTAGACGGTCTAAACTTGGACCTAGGACCAATACGTGTATCTACTTAGATTGTGATGAAGATAGTGCTGCAGATAGGTTCCTTGATATTTCTAATAATATCATAATAGAATCTAGGGATGCAGTGTTCTTCGAGGATAAATTCCTCAAAGATAAGAACCTAACGATCCCAGGTATACAAACAACTATTACTGCGGAAGATCCTGAATCAGTACCGAGCACCTCCTATTCCGTTCCGGTAGATAACTCTGGCCTAGAGTCTAGGAGGACTTCAGTGAGAGAGAGAACCCCCAGAACCTTCGGTAGTGATTTTGTCACTTACCATGTTGAGGATGATCCATCTACCTTTAAGGAAGCAATGAGATCAAGGGATTCCCTACTCTGGAAAGAAATTGTTGTTACCCGCAGACTAGGCCAAAATCAGACTTGAGGATTTAAACCGAAGTAACAACATTCGTCGAGATGACACATGTATATTCGACGAATCAAGGATCCATTCGTCGAGATAACACGTGAATACTTGACGAATTCAGACTGACCAATTCGTCGAAACATCAAGAGAATACTCGACGAATCCAGGTCCAATTCGTCGAGATGTCAAGAGTATACTCGATGAATCCAAGTTCAATTCGTTGAGATGTCAAGAGTATACTTGACAAATTCAGACGGATTCTTCGAAACACCAAGATACCTTTTGATGAATTACACTCGAGTCTTCCGACAACTCACCTGGTCATCTATATTCACAATATAGGTCCAAATCTAGAATGTCACATGCTCAGGCTTTCGCTCATATCACATATGAGCAATGCCAATACAAACCTTTCCAACTTCTTCAATACTCTTATGTGCGACCTCATATGCTCATATTGTGTTGGCAATGTGATTACCTTTTGACAACTTCTAGATCACAATGGTAACACTAACTGTCTCTCACTTGATCTTGAAAGCATCAAATAAAAGTTTCATAAATAATGAGCGACATCTAGCAATACATCATTGCTCCTCAAACAATAAGGGTTACAAACTCATTAAGCCATAATGACTAATGTATCAGTATTGTCATGTCCCATTTTCTCTTATATCAGGATAGAACTAGAGGTATAAACCGTGTCACCCTCATAATTATTCAACCCAAGTTTCTTGATCTAGAATGGATTTCTAAAAATTGGTGAGCCTAATATTATATATTGACTCAACCAAGCATAAACATACATTTCTCAGTCACATTCCATCAAGGGGCTCATGGATGCAACTCATATCATATAGGAGGACAAATCTCATTTCTATCTACACACAAACACCCAAATGATTTGTAACGTACTCAATAACCACCTTTATCATCAACCTTTCTCAAGGAAGACTTTGAATGACATCAAAGTATGTTCTTCTTCACTTGATGAATGTTGTGACTTCAGGTCAAAGAACCACAAACACCATTGTCATTTGAGACATACTCGTGACACGTTCATATAATAATCACAAAGTACTCTCATGGTGGGTCTGTCCAGTACAACGTGTTTCCCAATAAGTACCTATGTGATGACTTGATATCATAATATCATGACCTATGAGAACCGATCATCAATCAACACACATGCTAGTCTTGATGTATCATCATCGCCCTTAGCTTCTGAGATGATATGCCAACCAGAGACCATTTAAGAATGAAGCTTCTAAGAACATATGCTCTCACATTCAAGTCATCAACTTGAATTCTATGGAAGCGAACATTCTAAAGGCATTTATCACGTTAATAAATTTATCACATAAAAATAAATTGATATAATAAAAGAACTTGCTATAAATATAAAATGAAATGTATAGTACTTAATTCATCAAATTAATTATTACAACCGATAAACATACAATCCACGAGACTCCTACTAGAGTTGATCATTCAGACATTTAATGCCCATTGATCTAACATGATCATCATGCTTTCTTTATGCGAAAGGCTTTGTTAGTAGATCCATAATATTTTCTTCAGTCGACACTCTACAAATGTTCACATCTCCTCGATCGGCAATCTCACAAATAAGATGAAACCGCCAAAGTATGTGCATGGAGTGCTGATGAGATCTAGGTTCCGAAGCAAGTGCAATTACACTGTTATTGTCACAATAGAGAACTACTGGATCAACAATACTAGGAACTACATCTAGCTCGTCGATGAATTTCCTAATCCATATAACCTCCTTTGTCGTATTTGTAGCAGCGATATACTCAGTCTCAATTATAGAATCAATAACTATCTCCTGCTTGGAACTCTTCCAACTAACAGCTCCTCCATTTAGGCAAAATACAAATCCTTACCGAGACTTTGAGTCGTCCCTATCAGTTTGGAAGCTAGCATCAGTGTAACCCTTTACAATGTGCTCTTCCTCTCCTCCAAATACCAAGAACATATCCTCACTCCTCAAGTACTTTAGGATATTCTTGGTGGCTATTCAGTGACTATCACCGAGATCAGACTGATACATGTTAGTCATGCTCAAAGCATAAAAGATATCAGGTTGAGTACATATCATTGTATACATGATTGATCAAATTACCGAAATATATAGAATCAACTTTATGCGATCTTTATCTTCTAAAGATTTTGGATACTGGTCCTTACAGAGACTCACACCATGATATATGGGTGAGAATCCTTTCTTGAACACAAGCATGTTGAACCATTTCAACACCTTCTCAATATATATACTTTGGGTCAAATCCATCAATTTCTTCGATCTATCTCTATAGATCTTAATACCAAGTATATAAAGCGCTTCGCCCATGTCTTTCATAGAAAAAGCAGTTTCCTAGGTTATTCTTAATAACTTGTAGGGTCGGTTTATCATTTTCAATCAATAGTGTGTCATCTATATACAATATCAAGAAGACAACAATGCTCCCAATGATCCTCTTATAAACACACGGTTCATTCTTGTTCTTGGTAATACCAAACTCTTTGATCTTTTCATCAAAATAAAGATTCTAACTTCGAGAAACCCATTTTAACCCATAAATGGATCGCTGCATCTTGCAAATTTTAGTGGCTTCACCTGGAGATATAAAATCCTCTGGTTGTGTCATATACACTTCCTCAAGAAGGTTTTCATTTAGGAAAGCTGTTTTGATATCTATTTGCTAGATCTCGTAGTCATATAACGCAGCAATAGCAAACAGAATTTTGAAGGACTTAACCATAACAAAAGGGGAAAAGGTCTCATCATATTCAACACCATGAATTTGCCTGAAATCTTTAGCCACCAGTCGCCCTTTGAATGTTTGTAAATTCCCATCCATGTCGGTCATCTTCTTGAAGACCCACTTGCACCCTATGGGTCATACCCCTTTAGGTGGTTCCACCAAGGTCCAAACCTAGTTTGCATACATGGAGTCCATTTCAGATTTCATGGCCTCAAGCCACTTCTCGAAGTCCGATCTACTCAAAGTCTCTTGGTAGGTTGCAGGCTCATCATCATGATCCATAAGCAACACATTACTAATTTTAGACATCATCATGATCCTTAAGCAACACATTACCTATTTTAGATACGAGAAATTCATATCTCCCAGGCTCAAACTTTGGTCTACCAGATCTACGTAGGACTTGTATTTCTTGAGTAGGTTCACTAGATATAACTTTTTGTAGTGCCTGCTCAGGTTCCAATTACGTGTTCATTCACTATTTGTGGGTCCTGAACTTCTTCAAGTTCTACCTTTATATTCTTTTTGGATAAGAAATCTTTCTCCAAAAAGACACCAGTCCTTACGACAAACACTTTGCCCTCAGATGGTAGATAAAAGTAGTATCCTTTAGTTTCCTTAGGATACCCCACAAGATAATATTTATCTGTCTTGAGTTTCAATTATCAGGTATTTGACGTCTCATGTATGCTCCACAGCCCCAGATCTCAACGAAAGACATACTAGGATGCTTCTCAGACCATATCTCATATAGTGTCTTTAGAATCGTTTTCGTTGGAGCACAATTTAGTGTAAAAGCAGCAGTCTCTAAAGCAAATCCTCAAAAGAAAATAGGTAAATCTGCATGACTCATCATCGATCACACCATGTCTAATAGAGTATGATTCCTCCACTCAGACACATCATTATACCGTGGTGTTCTGGGTGGAGTGAGCTGTGATACAATACCACTCTCTTTCAAATGATCACGAAACTCATGACTTAGGTATTCACCACCTCGATCAGATCGAAGTGTTTTAACCCACTTACCCAGGTGGTTATCTACTTCATTCTTAAACTCTTTGAACTTTTTAAAGGTTTTGGATTGCACTTCATAAGATATATATATATATATATATTCATATCTACTGAAATCATCAGTAAATATAACAAAGTAGAAGTACCCACCTCTAGTCATAGAACTCATAGGTTCGCATACATCACTATGCATTATACCCAAGAGTTTATCTGCCCTTTCATTAAAGCTAGTGAAAGGGACTTTAGTCATCTTGCCTAATAAACATGATTCACACTTCTCAAATGATTCATAATCAAATGAGTCCAGTAGTTCATCTTCATAGAGCTTGGATATATGTTTTTCATTTATATGGCCCAAACGACAATGCCAAAGGTACGTATGATTTGAGTCATTCATTTTTAGTATTTTAGCATTTTCTATATTATAGATCATGTGGTCCAAGTTCAAAACATACAAACTATTAAACATTTGAGTTACAATATAACAAACATCATTCTTAAATATAGAACAACAGTTATTCTTAATAATAAAAGAAAATCCAATCATGTATAAACATGAAATAGAAATGATGTTTCTAGTTATCGTAGGAACATAATAATAATTATCTAGTTCTGATACAAGCCCACTGGGCAAACAAAGACGATAAACTCCTACGACGACATCATAAACTCTTGCTCCTTTGCCACACGTAGGTCCACCTTCCCTTTACTTAGCATTCTTTTCCTTTCCAGTTCCTGTATATTTACACAAATGTGAGAACCACATCCAGTATCCAATATGAAGGATGGAGGAGCGAAAAAGTTTATCTCTATAACATAAATACTTGAAGCAGAAGTCATACCTCCCTTCATTTTCTACAGACCCTAAATATAAGAAGGACAGTTTCTCCTCCAATGACCAGTCTTGCCACAGTGGTGACATTTCCCTTCCTTCATCAAGCATTTCTTCTTCAGTGCTGAAGACTTGAGCTCAAGAGATGACTTTGGTTCAAGCTTAGTCTTCTTGAAACCCTTGGTATTGCCCTTACCTTTATGCACCATCAGTATGATGCTAGTAGGATTGACATTCTTCATGTTGATCTCGACAGTTCTTAATATGCCTAGGAGCTCAGATAGTGTCTTGTCAATTTCATTCATATTGTAATTCAAGACAAACTACTCGTAACTGTCCGACAACGATTGCATGATCAGGTCTGTAGCCAGCTCTTGGCCTAGAGAAAAACCTAGTCTTTCAAGGTTCTCTATATACCCAATCATCTTGAGTACGTGAGTCTCTACTAGGTCTTGAGCTCCCATCTTACACTGAAACAACGCCTTGGTGACATCAAACCTATCTCGGCGAACTTGCCCTTGAAATAATTTCTTAAGGTGCTCGTCAATCTCCTTATAACTCATGTTCTCATATTGCTTCTGAAGCCCAAAGTTCATGGTGGCGAGCATGAGACATTTGACATCCAAGGAGTCATCTTGATACTTCTTATAAGCATCTTTATCATCTCGGGACACATTCTCGATTAGCTCTTCAGGGAAGTCCTCTTCCAAAATGTAGAGCTTATGCTCTTGCTTAAGAACAATTCTCAAATTTCTGTATCAGTCCAGATAATTTGCCTCACTTAGTTTCTCCTTTTCAAGGATAACTCTGAGGAATAGAGTGGAATGAGATCCACTTGCCATGCAAATTCTATAAGAATTTATGCAAAGAAAACTAAATACTACGATTCAAAATAATATTTTATTTCAATTAGAACTTCGATCAAAATTATCACTACTATTTTAATCAAACTGATAACCCTCGATATCAATTCAGAGAGTTTATGCGAGTTACTATTTTAGTGGATAAGATCCGTATTTTAACAACACCATGAGTCAACTTTGGCTTTTCTCTCACAATGTAGTTATTTAGGTAGGCAACGCTTGTCAATTGCATCATCATACAACTCTTGTATGGTTGGTGAATAACTCTTGATTCACACCCATCATATGGTGCATGCCAACCTTATGCCTCTAGACACTCAACTTTTGAGGTCACCCAGTTAAGTTTGACCCATTGTCGATAGTATGATATCATAATTATCCGCTTGCACCATTACCAAGATAGATTAATGCACCTTATTTTGGCAAGACCACACTTCATTAATTGAGGCATGAAGAGTGTCATCCACCGAAAGACATCCAAATACTAAATATTGCGTAAGGGATTTTAAAATAATTGATTAATACTAAATCATGGTTAATAATTAACCAATATGCACATTCACAAAATACTTACAGCACTCACAATCCAAATACATGTTGAATTTTCTCAAATTGGTCACCAAGATAGCCTAATGCCAAATTAATATTCTCAGGACTATCGAGATCACACCTTGATAATGCGGAAACCAGGAAGCAAACTTAATCAACCAAAGCAATCACAAGGGGCAAGCAGATCATATATTCTTTTATTCTTCTTTACAATGCGAGGTATACATGGCGAGACATGATTTCACCAGTACACAGGAAAACAGGAAACAATACAACTCAAACAGATCGCGCGGACAGCACTGCAAACCGCCGAGACCGCCTAGTCCGCCAAGTCGCCGAAGCTGCCCGAACTACTGCTGCTAGAATCCGAATAGAACACAGAGTCCGCTGAAACCGTGAGGTCGCGCGGACACACCGTTATTCGCCGACTGCTACAAGCCGCTGCCGAACTGAGGAACAGACCGTCTAGTCCGCCAAGTATAGCGGACTGGTTATTGAACTTGGAAATGCTGAAGCAGAGAAACTGACAAGCCGCACGCGACCTGCTGAAACCGCTGATGTTGACCGCAGTCAAAGCCAAACCTCTGGCTCCTCAGTGTTAGCCGCACAACCTACAATAGCAAACAGTTAACCCTGTTCAACCCGCGCGGACAGAAACAACCAGACCGCAACAATTAACCAAGCCCTACTTACTGTTCACTCAGTTACTATAGATGTGGCGGGGGGCCTATTTATATGTGAGGTGAGGAGTATGGTCACCACCCTAATGAATAGAGTCACCGCCTCAGCCCCCGCGCTAATACAATCAGTCTGCCAAGTCCGCAAGAACATGGCCAAACTCCAAACCTCCAGGAGCCAGGTCAAAGACAGTCCGTCCACTATACGGACACATAGCCAGCTCGCACAATGCAAGCATTGCGCTAGTCCGCCCAATGCAAGCATAGAGTCAGTCCGCCACTCAACACAGCATGCGGATACACTCGCAACTCATACTGCATCAGTCCGCAATTTACCACAATATGCAGACACAACCACAACTCTTGTTGCATCAGTCCGCATATTGTACGCAGACAAAGAGGCAGCCCGCACAGCTCGCCAACAACACACCATAGCCCTCCACGAGTCCACGACCAACAGGCAGTCCGCCCGGTCAACAATGGACTCAGCAGACTCTGCGGACACCATGGACTTGTCACAGAGTATGACCAAGTCCAGCAGCCCACCAAGCAACTGGCGCGAGCACAGTGGACACACAAGAACCAGACCGCCAATCATCAAGTCAGTCCGCCACATGGATGTGAAACATTCACCCCAACATGTAGAGCTCGGCAAGGACCAAAGCCCATCTTTAAAGCCAGTCCACAAATGCGGACTCCGCGGACACAAAAACACAAGTCCACCAATAACTCGTGGATACAACTTCCAATCTGCTTGGTTACTCAAGAACTGGTTGACTGCTAGGCCGCAGAACAAGCTGAGCACCGCCAACAGTCTGCCAAACACAGTTCGCTCAGGCCGCTCCACTAGATTCCCCAAGTCGCTAAGACTTCCTTGGCCATGGATCATCTAGGCCGCACACCTAGTCCGCCCAGGCCGCATACCAGGCCGCACAGGCCGCACACCAGGCCGCTCCTCAAGAACATCCAAGCCACCAAGTCATGTCACGCAGGACGCAACTAGCAGTCCGCCCAGGCCGCAGACACCACACAGGCCGCGCATACCGCCCGGCCTGCCCATCACCCACTTTCACTTCACAAATTTCAACACTCCCCCTTGAAGTGAGAAGTGCTGATCAAGCCCAGCAAGCTTCGTAATCGCTGAAATGACCCCTTCGATAGTGGCTTCGTGAAGATGTCAGCAAGATTATCTTCACTCCGAACATGCCCGACCAGAAGAGATCCCTCCAACACCTTCTCCCTTATGAAGTGGTGCTCGATCTCAATATGTTTGGTCCTTGCGTGACACTCTGGATTGTTCACCAGTTTGAGAGCACTCTCATTGTCACCTCGGAGCAAAGTAGGTCCTTGCACTTCTTCATGAACATCCTCTATCAACCTCCTCAACCAAATGGCTTCCCGAGCAGCCAAGGTCGAAGCCTTGTACTCTGCTTCTGTAGTAGACACTGACACTAAGTCCTGCTTCTTGCTACACCACGAGATACAAGCTGATCCACAAGTGAACACATAACCCGAAGTTGATCTTCAATCATCCGAGTCACCACCATAATCAGCATTTGTGTATCCAATCAAAGAAAATACCGTGTCCCTACTATAGAGGAGTCTCATATCAGAAGTCGCCTTGACAAACTTCAAGATGTTCTTTGTCGTTACAAGATGAGACTTCCTTGGTTCAGCCATAAACCGATTTACTCGGCCAACAGCGTAAGCAATGTCTGGCCTTGTAATAGTTAAGTAGATCAAGCTCCCAACTAGAGCTCTGAACACCAAGGGATCAGGAAGAATCCTTCCTTCATCTCGTCCAAGCCTCAGACCAAGATCTAGAGGAATAGAGCTACTCTTCCCTTCGCCCATGCCAAATCGACTCACTATGAGATCCGTATAACCTTTCTGGCAAATGAGAATCCCACTCTCCTTCCTCGCCACTTCGAGACTAAGGAAGTGATGAAGCTCTCCCAAGTCCTTCATCTCAAAGCATATAACAAGCTCAGCCCCGAGCCTAGCTACCTCCTCTTCCGAATTCCCTGTGATGATCATGCCATCAACATACAACAGGACCATGACTTACAACTCCCCCTTCTTCTTGATGAACAAGCTGGAATCTGAGTTGGAAGCAAGATAACCGCAGAATTGAAGATACTCTGCTATCTTTCCATACCAAGCTCTAAGAGCTTACTTCAACCCGTAGAGAGCCTTCCTGAGCTTGTATACATAGCCTGAATGAACTTCAGAAACAAATCCAAGTGGCTGATCCATGAAGATGTTCTTATCAATTTCTCCGTAAAGAAAAGCATTCTTCACATCAAGTTACCGCATCCTCCATCCCTTGCAAGTAGCCAAGGCGATCACTACCCGAACCGAAGTCATCTTTGCAATCAGACTAAATGTCTCCTCATAGTCTTCTCCATATTGCTGTGAAAATCCTCGAGCAACCAGACGAGCTTTGTATCTATCAATGCTCCCATCAGTCTTCTTCTTCAACTTAAACACCCACTTGCAAGTCACTGGAGTAATGCCATCAACCTTGGGCACAAGATCCCAGGTTTCCTTATTTTGAGAGCAACAATTTCTTCCTTCATGACATCATCCCACTCCTTGACTCCAGTGGCCTCATTGAAGTTTGCAGGCTCTCGCTCATCCAGAGGACCTGCAAAGAAGCAGGAGACAAAACTCACTGTATTCCCATCATAGTACCGAGCTGGTGGCTTAATAACCCTCTTTGATCTCCGAAGGGTTTGCTCCTTGCTCACCACCTCAGTTGCTTCTTCAGGCTCAACTCTAACTTCGGGCAAGCTTTGAGCAATGCTCCCCCTGCTTCCTGAGCTAGAAGCCTCAGCCTCAGAGTTTGAAACAACAGGAGCTGCTGGTGAAACAACAAGCTCCTCTTCCAGAATTTCAGCAGCCACCTTCTGCTCTTCATCAATGTTGCTCTCAGATAGTTAAACCGAGCCTCCTCCATACGACGTCAGTTCATCAAAGACCACGTCTCTTGATACAACAAACTTCTTTGTTGCAGGGTCCATGCATTTCCATCTCTTCTTCCGCTCATCGTAGCCAACAAAGACAAGCTTCCATTCCTTCGTATCAAGATTTGTCCTTGAAGCATCAGGGACATGCACATAGCTAGTTGATCCAAACACCCGAAGGTGTTCCACACTTGGCTTCTCCTTCAGCAACATCTCAAAAGGAGACTTCATGTTGATCGGGCTGAGTGGCATTCGATTGATGATGTAAGCAACACAAGACATCCCCTCTGCCCAGAAGGACCTAGGATTGTCTTTCGCATGAATCCAACACTTGCAGGTTTTCGTCAGATGACAGATCTTCCGCTCCGCTACTCCATTTTGTTATGGAGTATGAGCATAAGTAAGATCTTTTTGGATCCTGTGCTTCCTGCAGAAGTTAGATAACTCGGAGGAGACAAACTCACCATCATTGTCTGTTCTAAGCTTCTTGATCCGCAAGCTAAGCTGGCCCTCCACTAGCTCCTTGAACTCCACAAACACCTGGAAAGCTTCTAACTTCTCCTTCAAGAAATAAACCAAAGTATATCTTGAGTAGTCATCAATCAACACAAGCATGTATCTGCTCCCTCCAAGGCTAGCAATGACGGTTGATCCCATCAAGTCACTATGGATACACTCTAATGGTCTCTTGCTCCTTGTTTGTGACTTATCAAATGGAAGGCGATGAGCCTTGCCGTACTGACATCCCGCGCAAACGTGACCATCACCAAAGGAAGTTAGCTTAGGCAAGCCTCTTACAAGGCTCCTGTTTTCCATAGCTTTCAACTTATCCATTCCTACATGCCCCAGCCTCTCGTGCCATATAGTAGCGCTATCGTTTGCTTTCATCCGATCAACATAAGGGTTTGTTGCAAGAACAAACAAGTTCTTTATTCTCCTCCCAACATGAGCAACATCATCCTTTACTGCTGATACGTTGCGAAGGAACTTCACTTCTGTTGGCCCAAACAGAACATGATAACCCGCGTCTACCGTATTGGTCACAGAGAAGAGGTTCTTCTTCATGCCCGATACGTGATACACACTCCTTAACGTGAGTGACCCCTTATCACTACCCAAAGACACAACCCCCTCCTTCTCTACTGCATAAATATTATTATCAGCAGTTATGATAGCTTCGTTACCTGAGTAAGCTTGCAGAGAAGAGAACTTTGGCTTATCTCCGGTGAGGTGATGACCACACCCGGAGTCCACGATCCATTCATTGTTGAAGTCGACATCGGACAAAGCACGGACACAAGTGTCAGTCATGGAAACTCCGCCCCATCCAGCTTCCTCAGACTTTGAGCATGCTTCCTCCTTGACTGCAGCATGTCCAGGCTGCAATTTGACCTTATAGTCACGCTTGAAGTGTCCCCGCTGATGACACCTGTAGCACTTCAAGTTCTTCTTCCAATCATTCTTAGGAGCAGCGCTCCTCTCTGCCTAATAAGAAGTTGAAGGCTCATTTTCAGCAGCAGTATTATTCTTCTTCCCTTCCCATCTCTTCTTCTTCTTGCCTGTGAATATTGCTTCACTACCTCCTTCAGAGTTAGTCACTCCTGCCATCTGTCTTGCCAAACTTTCTTGCGAAGCAAGCAGGTTCTCAAGCTCCAGCAGAGATGGTTGAGTAGCCCAGCCTTAAACAGAGGTAACAAAGGCAACATACTCCTTCCGCAAGCCGCGGATAATGTGCCTCTTTAACTTGGCCTCAGAAATAGGCTCATCAGGATCAAGCGCTGATATCTCTGCACACAGACTCTTCATCTTCAAGAAGTACTTTGAGATAGTCAGGTCTCCTTGAGTTGTCCTGGCCAACTCATTCTCCAAGAACTGTAGCCTTGCTACATTCTTCCTGTTGAACAACTCATCAATGGTTGTCCAGATATCAACAACTGACTCACACCCAATGATGTGGTTAAACAACTCTGATAAAACAGCCCTCTTGAGAACAAACTCTGCCTTTGCATTAGTTTTTCTCCAGAGCCTCACCTGCTCAGCAGTCCCAAAAGCAGCAGTAACCTCCTGCCTATCGTCACCACCGATGACCTCCCATAGCTCCTCGCCAAGAAGAAAACTCTTCATGCACGACTTCCACTTCTTGAAGTTAGTCGTGGTCAAGAGTTCAATACCCAGATCTCTTACATAACTCCCTTCCATTACAACAAACTTTGGTTAAGCTTATCAGAAGCACAAAGCAACACCACCAGTTGATCACTGCTCACGCAACTGAACCTTGATCTGATACCATATTGAATTTTCTCAAAGTGGTCACCAAGATAGTCTAATGCCAAATTAATATCCTCAGGACTATCAAGAACACACCTTGATCATGCGAAAACCAGGAAGCAAGCTTAATTAACCAAAGCAATCACAAGGGACAAGCAAATCATATATTCTTTTATTCTTCTTTACAATGCGAGGTATACATGACGAGACATGATTTCGCCAGCACACAAGAAAATAGGAAACAATACAACTCAAACAGATCGCACGGACAACACTGCAGACCACCGAGACCGCCTAGTCTGCCAAGTCGCCGAAGCTGCCCGAACTACTGCTGCTAGAATCCGAATAGAACACAGAGTCCGCCGAAACCGCGAGGTCGCGTGGACTCACCGTTATTCGCCGACTGCTACAAGCCGCTGCCGAACTGAGGAACAGACCTCCTAGTCCGCCAAGTATAGCGAATAGGTTATTGAACTTGGAAATGCTGAAGCAGAGAAACTGTCAAGCCGCATGCGACCTGCTGAAACCGCTGATTAAAACCGCAACTTCACTGATGCTGACCGCAGTCAAAGCCAAACCCTTGGCTCCTCAGTGTTAGTCGCACAACCTGCAATAACAAATAGTTAACTCTGCTCAACCGGCGCGGACAGAAAAAACCAGACCGCAACAATTAACCAAGCCCTCACTTACTGTTCACTCAGTTACTGTAGATGTAACTGGGGGTCTATTTATAGGTGAGGTGAGGAGTGTGGTCACTACCCTAATGAATAGAGTCACCGTCTCAGCCCGCGCACTAACACAATCAGTCCGCCAAGTCCACAAGAACTTGGCCAAACTCCAAACCTCCAGGAGCCAGGTCAAAGATAGTCCGCCCACTATGCGGACACATTGCCAGCTCGCACAATGCAAGCATTGCGCCAGTCCGCCCAATGCAAGCATAGCGCCAGTCCGCCACTCAACATAGCATGCAGACACACTCGCAACTCATACTGCATCAGTCCAGAATTTATCACAATATGCGGTCACAACCACAACTCTTGTTGCATCAGTACGTATACTGTACGCGGACAAAGAGGCAGCCCGCACAGCTCGCCAACAACACGTCATAGCTCGCCACGAGTCCACGACCAACAGACTGTAACACCCCAAAATTTTGAAGAGGTAATTTTGTTTTCTGGCACGGGGCACACGGCCTGGGACACGGGCGTGTCCCAGGGCGTGTCAGGCTGGAGTCGATGACTTGGCCGTGTAGTCGACATTTTGCGCTCGACGAAGTGTGGAGACACTGGCACACGGCTTGAGGCACGGGCGTGTCTCAGGGCATGTCGAGCCCGTGTCGACAACCGGCCCAGGGTGTCGACATTTTCGCTCGACAATGTGTCGAGACAAAGCACACGGCCTAGGACACGGGCGTGTCCAAGGCCGTGTCAGTTAGTCGACGAACTTCGCTCGACGAAGTGTTGAGACAGTGAACACGGCCTGGAGCCCAGGCGTGTTGAGTTAGACACGGGCAAGGACACGGGCGTGTCCAGTACCCGTGTAGTGCTCGGGTTGTTTTCGGGGCTGTGTCGATGGAGGCACACGACCGATCACACGGCCGTGTCAGTTGTGACACGGGCGTGTCGGGTAGAACACGGGCGTGTCGGATGCCCGTGTGTTGTTCCAGGCGCGTCGATTTTGACGGCGAATGAGGGACACAGCCCTGGACATGGGCGTGTGCCAGGCCGTGTTCGGCCTAGTTTTAGCATTTCAGGCCCGAATCAAGGCCGTTCGTTTTTTTAATTTGGGATCCAACGGCTGGGGGTTGTTCCTGATGGGATATACATGGGATTGAACCCTTAGAAACCCTCATTTTCTTTGGAGTGGTTCTCTTTCTAAGTTCTAGAGAGAAGGGAGAGCAAGGAAGAAGGTGAAGTGGAGATCCGGCTGTTGGAGAGGCTTCGGTGCTCCAAATCGCGAGCCGATTCCGGATCCTTGGAGGCTAGATCGTTGCGAAGGTTTTCATCAGGCTATTTTACCATGGCTAGGAAGAGGAGTCGGAAGGTAACGACACTTCTCCTCTCGGTTTTAGGATGCATGTTTTAACATCTTTTCTTTTTTAGTTTTGAGCACCAAACACTCAAATGAGAGGGGTTTTGGGTCGCCAAGGATCAATAGTAACCTCCGGGTCGATTGAGTCCATCCCCGGCATGTTTTTACATTAGAGATCCGCTCCGTTAGTGGATTAGGCATGGTGTGTGAAGCCGTAGTCGCGACCGTTAGTACGACTCAGTGATGTTGCATACGATCTTTAAGGATTCGTAGAGATCCGTTGCGACAAGATGTCGTTTATGATGTGGTAATGTTTTCCCATTTTTCTCGAGTGAGTACGTGTAGTCAGAACCGGACAAGGTTAGCTCCTCAATGGCAGTAGATGGTTTCCTTGGTGGACAAGGTTAGCTCCGCATGAGTGCAAGATGGTTTCCTTGGTGCGCGGGAACACTGCAGTACAAATGAGGGACTAGGGTGGAATTGTCTTAGTTTGTGATGTGCTAAGGCGTGGCTGTGTCTCCGTGGTCGGCTGGCTATCCCGTGACATGCAAGTCATGTGTGGAAAGTGTCCCGGCGAGACTAGTCCCCTTCTATGAGACTGACGAGAATGCCAAGCATGGGGCAAGCCCGGGCAATGAGGCCATGAGCGGGTGGGGTTCAGCAAGGCTTCTTAGAATCAGTCAGTTTGTGTTTGTTGGAATCCTGACATGAGACATCAGAGCTTGCAGGCAAGCCCGGGTCTAAGACCTTGAGCGGGTGGGGCCTTAACAAGAGTTCCATGTGGCGGCCTGTGTGCCATTGGGGGGAATTATGTTTCCCTTTTTGTTTGCAGCTTTATGCCAATGGGGAAACGATGAGTACCCAAATGATGTGATGATGTGCTAGATGCATACGCGATAGGGTGCCTTGGGTGCAGCCCGGGTTGTTGCGTACATGTTGCATAAGTATGCCCCTTTTTATTATATGCTCAACCAGTAGAGAACATGTTCGTTGTTTGAGACATCAAAGCCTGTTCTTAATGCATTTCTTGTTTATATTTATATAGTGCATACGAAGTGCTGACTTGCAGGTTGGAGGGTTTCCCGGGGTCCGTTAGGGGCGGCCGGAAGGAGATGTGTTGGTTACACAGTTTGAGGTCAGCCTTTGCTGACCCATGTTACTAATAATTTTTACAGGGCAAGGATCGCAAGCAGGAGCTAGCTCGCTGGCCAGGAAGGCCTAAGCCTCATGAAGTGTTCCCCTCTTTTGTAACTCTACTTATATGATATTGTATGTTTGAGACTCTTGTTGTCCGGCTTGCACGTCGAGGTAGACTAGGAGTGCTTATGCACTTTCATGACTGTTGTATTATTTGAGTTTGGACTTTCTTCTGTGGTAAGGCCATAAGGGCCATTTTTATTACTCTTGTAGTGGTGGATAACTTCTAGTCTTGCTTGTGTTTCCACCGTGTTGTGCAAAGAGTTTTGAGTGTGAGTAGTTATATCATCTTATAATACTGAAGCTGTGGCGTCCGTATGTTGTGGGGCCCCGGCCGGACCCATATTATACGGTCATTACAGGGGAGGTGTTACAATTTGGTATCAGAGCCAGGTTAGATTCAAGGTCAGTGCGTAGAGAAGTTATCCACATAAGAGTAACGCGGGACCATGATTGTCCTTATGTATAAGTCTTGAGATTAGAGTCTGATTTCTTGTTTCTTGTTTTCTTGAAGAGTGCAAGCAACGAGGCGGGTACGTCGAGAGCAAGAGAAGAACTCTCGGCAAGCAGTGCCACTGCTCCAGGTCTTTTGGGCACGAGTGTAAACCCGACCGACTTCTGCTGCATCCTTGCAGAAGCGATGGTGGCAGCCCAAGATGCAGCGACAGCTCAGGTAGCAACCCCTGCTACACCAGACACGGCGACGGCCGTGCCAGGCGGAGAAGCCAGGCGAGTGGAGCCTTTGGTGGAAAGGGTGGTTGTCGAACATGGAGACCGACACGTGAAGTATTTCCTGAGCTTCCATCCCCCGTCGTTCAAGGGAGTTGGTACGCCAACGGATGCGGAGGATTGGTGGGTTCGAATTCAAGAGCTTTTGAGGGCGGCAGAGACGCCAGAAGAAAAGAAATCTGAGTATGCGGCGTTCATGTTGGAAGGAGACACCAAGTTGTGGTGGGTGAGCCATAGCGGTCGCCAGTTCCCTGGACGCACCCTGTCAATGGAGGAATTCAGGGATGCTTTTCTAAAGAGGTACATTCCCGTTTCTACACAGTTGGCCCTTCAGAGGCAGTTTCTGCACTTAGTGCAGCGAGACAAGACAGTGGACGAGTATGTGCAGGAGTTCACCCGTTTGGGTCGTTACGCGGGAACGACGATGACATATGATGTAGAGAGGGATAACCTCTTCTACCAGGGGCTGAGGGAGAATCTGAGGCAACCCCTCATTTCCATGAAGAGAGCTGGTTTTAATGAACTAGTTGAGGCTGTCAGGATATTGGAGAGTGATCTGGAGCGAACACAACATCGTAAGGGTTTCACTCCCAAGCAAGGGGAAGGGAAGCCTCCCCAATCCCATAGAAAGTCTGAAGGGAGTAGGTGGAGGAATAAGCCTCACACATCCAGGTCTGGTGAGAAGAGCAAGTGGACGCCTGAAGGTTCTCACTCTAGGGGACCGCCGACGTGCTACAACTGCGGTAAGGTGGGGCACATAGCTCGTGTTTGTCCTCAAGGGAGAGCGGAGCAAGAGGCAAGGCAGGAGCAGACTGTGCGCTCCGGCCCCAGTGCCGCAGAGAAAGGAAAGATGGCGGAGTCAAGTGCTTCTCGGTTCCAACCGGTGCAACCAAGGGCCTACAACCTTGGACAGCAGGAAGCGATCCGCCAAACCGATGTGGTTACCGGTATGAGGAAATTTAAGTTTAAATCTTGTGCTTCATACCTTTAGACTTTTATGCGTGATGTCTATGTTGTAGGCTTCGTATTAGTTTTCGGGTACCCCGCTAGGGTATTGTTCGATACGGGAGCATTGCACTCCTTTCTTGCGGAGAGCTTCATCCGAAGAATAAGATTTGAGTATTTCTCGGCGGACGCGGAGCTGAAAGTGCGCATGCCCAATGGGTCATCCATGACCACCGGGGCCAAAGGGCGCATCTGTTGGGAGTTGGGCGGAGTTGACTTCGTTTTGGTAGCAGTGGTTTTACCATTGGTTGAGTTCGATGTCATTTTGGGCATGGACTGGCTTGCAGAGCAGCGCGCCAGTATTGATTGCCTATCTAAGGTAGTGACCCTAAGGAGCAAAGGGCAGGCGGAAGTCAAATTTGAGGGCCTTTGTGGTGTGGCCTATTCCCTGATTTCGGCCATGTAGTTGATGCGGGCGGTTAACCAGGGTGGTGTAGCGCTTGTAGCATTATTGGAGGTTCGTCTCTCCCAGTTGTCTATTGAGGAAGTGACCATAGTGGCAAAGTTCAAGGATGTGTTTCCGGATGAACTTCCTGGAGTGCCTCCTCGGCGGGAGACCGACTTATCGATTGAGTTAGTGCCGGAGGCTAGGCCGGTGTCACGTCCTCCATTTAGGATGGCACCAAAGGAGTTGGCTGAACTCAAAGTACAGTTACAGGAACTATTGGAGCAAGGGTATATCAGACCCAGTTCTTCGTCGTGGAGCGCGCCGGTGTTGTTTGTAAAGAAGAAAGACGGTAGTATGCGGCTGTGCATAGACTACCGAGAGCTGAATAAATTGACCGCCAAGAATAAGTATCTGATTCCTCGGATAGACGACTTGTTCGACTAATTGGTGGGGTCGGTGGTATATTCAAAATTGGACTTGAAGTCAGGCTATTATCAGTTGCGAATTCGGGACGAGGACATCCCCAAGACTGCCTTTGGTACGAGGTACGGACACTTTGAGTTTATGGTGATGCCGTTCGGGCTGACGAACGCGCCATCTGTGTTCATGGACCTTATGAATCGAGTATTTCGGGAATACTTGGACTCTTTTATAGTTTTCTTTATTGACGACATCTTGGTGTATTTCAAATCGGAAGTGGAGCATGAGACCCACTTGAGAGTGGTCTTGCAAGTGTTGAGGGAGAATCAGTTGTATGCAAAATTCTCAAAGTGCGAGTTCTGGTTAGCGAAGGTGGCATTTTTGGGCCACGTGATTAGTGGGGATCGGGTGGCAGTGGATCCAACAAAAGTGGAAGCCATCAGAGATTGGTCGGTTTTGAGGACCGTGGCGGAAGTCCGAAGTTTTCTTGGACTAGCCGGGTATTATAGGAGATTCGTGGAGAATTTTTCGCGGATAGCTCTACCCCTCACCTCACTCACTCATAAAGATCATAAGTTTGTGTGGACTCAAGAGTGCAGTCAAGCATTTGAGGCACTGAAGGAGAGATTGATGATGGCTCCAATCCTAAGTCTACCGCAAGGGACCAAGGGATTTCAGATCTTTAATGACGCATCAGGATGCGGTTTGGGTTGCGTTTTGGTGCAACATGACAAGGTGATAGCTTTTGGGTCTAGACAGCTGAAGCCTCACGAGAGGAATTACCCCGTCCATGACTTGGAGTTGGCGGCGGTAATTTTTGCGTTGAAAATATGACGACATTATGTGTATGGTGCAAAGGTGGAGATCTTCACGGATCATAAAAGCCTGAATTATCTCCTGGATCAAAAGGACTTGAACATACGGCAGCGCAGGTGGGTTGAGTTTCTTGGAGACTACGAGGTGGCGATTCAGTATACGCCAGGTAAAGCCAATGTGCTGGCGGATGCCTTGAGTAGAAAGTACTCGGGGCAAGGGAATTGGATCGAAGCTCATGATGAGCGGTTGATACGGGAATGGGAGTCCCTTGGTTTGGAATATGTGGCGAGAGGCGAGTCCAGCGTGGCTCGGTTGAACTGGATTGAAGTGCAGAACGACATGTCCGATCGCATTTGGGAAGCGACTCGGTTGGATGTGGAGTTTCAACCATATGTGTTGGAGGCTCAAAAGGGCGAGAGCAGCGCCTGGGAGATGATTGATTGGATTCTGATGAAGGACAGAAGGGTTTGTATACCGCAGTTCGGCAAACTCCGTGAGGAGTTGATGTTTGACGCTCACTTCACAAAGTACTCCATTCATCCGGGCAGTACAAAGATGTATTTGGATATGAAGAAATTCTTTTGGTGGCCAGGGTTGAAGCGGGACGTAGCTTTGTATGTGAATCGTTGCCAAACTTGTGCCTTGGTGAAGGCCGAATGTCAGAAGTCGGGCGGGTTCCTGAAGCCCCTTCCAATCCCTGAGTGGAAATTTGATGACATCTCCATGGATTTTGTACATGGTCTGCCTAGATCGCAGCAGGGTAATGATGCTATTTGGGTGATCATGGATCGCTTAACCAAGGTGGCCCACTTCATGCCAAACCGGAAGGAGGACAGCGTGGAGAAGCTGGTGGAGTTGTATGTTCGCAACATTGTGCGACTGCATGGGATTCCTAAGAGCATAGTCAGTGATCGAGATGGACGGTTACGTCCAAGGACTGGAGATTGGTTCAGAAGAGTTTGGGCACGAAGCTAAAGTTTAGTACGACGTTCAATCCTCAAACTGACGGGCAAACCGAAAGAACGAACCGTACTATGGAGGATATGCTGAGAATGTGCATTCTTGACTTCGGCAAGAAGTGGGAGGATCACCTCTTCATGGTAGAATTTGCGTACAACAACAGTTATCAAGCAAGTATAAAAATGGCGTCATACGAAGCTTTGTATGGGAGACGGTGTCGAACACCGATGTCTTGGGCAGAGGCGGGAGACACCAAAATTTTGGGAAAGGAGGTGGTAGTGGATGCTTATGAGTTGGTACGGACCATTCAAGAGCGTATGAAGGTGGCGCAATACCGACAAGCAAAATACTTTAATGCACGTCGCAGGAAGTTGGAGTTTGCAGTAGGCGATTGGGTCTATTTGAAGATCAAGCCGTTCAAAGACATCTCACGGATTCGCCGACTGAAGAAGTTGATTCCAAGGTTTTTGGGGCCTTTTGAAGTTGTTGAACGGGTAGGAGAAGCAGCCTATCGGTTGGCATTGTCCGCGGAGCTGAGTGGATTGCATGACGTCTTCCATGTCTCCGTCTTGAGGAAAGCCTTGGTGGAGGCTAGTGTGGTGATCGAGCCGGAATCGGTGCCGATAGAGGAAGACTTGAGGACGCGAGTACGTCCAATTGCTATAGAGGATTCGGAGACTCGGCAGTTGCGGAATAAAGAGGTTAAACTCGTGAAAGTCCGATGGGACAACTGCGGTCGTGAGGAGCACTCTTGGGAGCGAGAACAAGCCATGTTAGAAGAGTATCCAGAGCTCTTCAAATCAGGTGCCATTTAAGTTGTGTTCCCTTTTGTTATGTAATTTCGGGACGAAATTCTTTTAAGGGGGAGAGAGTTGTAACACCCAAAAATTTTGAAGAGGTAATTTTGGTTTCTGGCAGGGGGCACACGGCCTGGGACACGGGCGTGTCCCAGGGCGTGTCAGGCTGGAGTCGACGACTTGGCCGCGTAGTCGACATTTTGCGCTCGACGAAGTGTCGAGACACGGGCACACGGCCTGAGACACAGGCGTGTCTCAGGGCGTGTCGAGCCCATGTTGACAACCGGCACAGGGTGTCGACAGTGACCACGACCTAGGAAGAGGAGTCGGAAGGTAACGACACTTCTCCTCTCGGTTTTAGTATGCATGTTTTAGCATCTTTTATTTTCTAGTTTTGGGCACCAAACACTCAAATGAGAGGGGTTTTGGGTCACCAAGGTTCAAGAGGAACCTCCGGGTCGATTGAGTCCGCCCCGACATGTTTTTGCATTAGAGATCCGCTCCATTAGTGGATTGGGCATGGTGTGTGAATCCATAGTCGCGACCGTTAGTCCGACTCGGTGATGTTGCATACGATCTTTAAGGATTCGTAGAGATCCGTTGCGCCAAGATGCCGTTTGTGATGTGGTAATGTTTTCCCCTTTTTCTCGAGTGAGTACGTATAGTCGGAACCAGACAAGGTTAGCTCCTCAATGACGGTAGATGGTTTCCTTGGTGGACAAGGTTAGCTCCGCATGAGTGGAAGATGGTTTCCTTGGTGCGCGGGAACACTGCAGTACAAATGAGGGACTAGGGTGGAATTGTCTTTGTTTGTGATGTGCCAAGGCGTGGTTGTGTCTCCGTGGTCGGCTGGCTATCCTGTGACATGCAAGTCATGTGTGGAAAGTGTCCCGGCGAGACTAGTCCCCTTCTGTGAGACTGACGAGAATGCCAAGCATGGGGCAAGCCCGGGCAATGAGGCCATGAGCGGGTGGGGTCTGGCAAAGCTTCTTAGAATCAGTCAGTTTGTATTTGTTGGAATCCTGACATGAGACGTCATAGCTTGCAGGCAAGCCCGGGTCTAAGACCTTGAGCGGGTGGGGCCTTAGCAAGAGTTCCATGTGGCGGGCTGTGTGCCATTGGGGGGAATTGTGTTTCCCTTTTTGTTTGCGGCTTTATGCCAATGGGGAAACAATGAGTACCCAAATGATGTGATGATGTGCTATATGCATACGCGATATGGTGCCTTGGGTGAAGCCCGGGTTGTTGCATACATGTTGCATAAGTAGGCCCTTTTTATTATATGCTTAACCAGTAGAGAACGTGTTCGTTGTTTGAGACATCCAAGCCTGTTCTTAATGCATTTCTTGTTTATATTTATATAGTGCATACGAAGTGCTGACTTGCAGGTTGGAGGGTTCCCTGGGGTCCGTTAGGGGCGGCCAGGAGGAGATGTGTTGGTTACACAGTTTGAGGTCAGCATTTGCTGACCCACGTTACTAATAATCTTTACAGGGCAAGGATCGCAAGCAGGAGCTAGCTCGCTGGCCAGGAAGGCATAAGCCTCATGAAGTGTTCCCCTCTTTTGTAACTCTACTTATATGATATTGTATGTTTGAGACTCTTGTTGTCCGGCTTGCACGCCGAGGTAGACTAGGAGTGCTTATGCACTTTCATGACTGTTGTATTATTTGAGTTTGGACTTTCTTCTGTGGTAAGGCCATAAGGGCCATTTTTATTACTCTTGTAGTGGTGTATAACTTCTAGTCTTGCTTAGGTTTCCGCTATGTTGTGCAAAGAGTTTTGAGTGTGGGTAGTTATATCATCTTATAATACTAAAGCTGTGGCGTCCGTATATTGCAGGGCCCCGGTCGGACCCATATTATACGGTCATTACAGGGGAGGTGTTACACAGACAGTCCGCCCGGTCAACAACGGACTCGGCGGACGCTGCTGACACCATGAACTTGTCACAGAGTATGACCAAGTCCAGCAGCCCACCAAGCAACTGGCGCGAGCACGGCAGACATAGAAGAACTAGACCGCCAATCATTAGGTCAGTCCGCCTCATGGATGTGAAACATTCACCCCAACATGGAGAGCTCGGCAAGGACCAAAGCCCATCTTCAAAGCCAGTCCACAAATGCGGACTCCGCGGACGCAAAAACACAAGTCCGCCAATAACCCGCGGATACAAATTCCAATCTGCTTGGTTACTCAAGAACTGGTTGACTGCTAGGCCGCAGAACAAGCTGAGCACCGACAACAGTATGCCAAACACAGTCCGCTCAGGCAGCTCCACTAAATGCCCCAAGTCGCTAAGACTTTCTTGGACATGGATCATCCAGGCCGCACACCTAGTTCGCCCAAGCCGCATACCAGGCCGCACAGGCCGCACACCAGGCCGCACACCAGGCCGCACAGGCCGCTCCTCAAGAACAGCCAAGCCACCAAGTCAGGTCATACAGGCGCAACCAGCAGTCCGCCCAGGCCGCGGACTCAGACCACACAGGCCGCGCAGACCGCCCGGCCTTCCCATCACCCACTTTTACTTCACAAATTTCAACAATACATCCCAGATGTGCACAAGGAAAAATCATAAACAATTGACAAACTGGGCTATATCTGTACATCTAGAACCCTTCTAAATCTTCAGATTTACATGTATTGGACATGAGCAACACCAACTCAACTTACACAGTAGACAAGTTCGTCCCTCTATGTGAGATTCAAATTCTAACACACTTGGTTTAACAAACTAATAAGAATAACAGTTACTGTTAAGGAGAAATAAAGATATCACAACGAAATCACATGTGTTCCTTAGTAGGGTTCCAAGGAATAGATTTGAGCATTTAGAATACTTCTAAATTTCTAGATCTACCAGCAATAGATTTAGCAACTTCTGAAATAATGATCATCGCGCAACCTCCCTCTGATACCACTGTTGCATTTCTAAGTGGGATGCACATCATATGTGCGCAACAAAATAGATCAAGAAAACCTAAAGAGAAATGGATCTTGCGATGATCATCGATCAAGAAGTAAAAATTAACTTTGAATAAAAGTATACTTTAACGTGATTGAGTCACTACTCAACTAAGATGCTCCAAGGAAGTATGATGAACACAAGCGGCTGGAGTTTCGAGCGTAGAAGTATGTTCGTACCTCTAAGGGTATCCACATGAGCACGAAGAACCCTTAGACTCTTGTCACACAAGATTTAGGTTGGAAGAAGGAATTCCCTCAACGTCTCCACGGATTGCTAGATCCGTTAAAGGAGAGGCGGTGGTGACGAAGACGAAACTTAGGAAATAATTTTCGATGACGGCAGCGAATGGTCGCGACAATGGATCAGTGGCTGCGACTTCAATGTTTCAGAACAGTTCTGTCAGGGGAAGAAGAAGTTGCAGTCACGATCTCAAATCAATTAGGACAAGCCTATGTATCGAGATAATAATTATCTCACTTATATATATACCAAAACTGTCGTAACCTACATATTAGGCCGAAATCAGACTTAAATCATAGGCAGTGACCGCTATGACGCTATCCAGAACTACCGCCCCGCAAAAACCCCTATCGTCGCGCGGTAAGATATTTCTTGAGAACTCAACGATTCGTCGAGAGCGTTGAGTACTGCCGCTTCGCGATAACAATTACCGCCCGACGATAGATCAGTTACTCGAGAAATTCTTCTCGACGTTCGTCAAAAAGCTAGCGCGGCACACTACCATCTATCGTCTTGACGATAACAACTAGAGCCCTGGGTCCAATAATTCACTGAGCTATCGCCTGCGATAAGACTATCGCCGCGCGGTACCTCCAATGCTCACTTCTCCTTTTTGGGGTGTTACAAACCTCCCATCCTTACAGAAATTTCGTCCCGAAGTTTTACGCATCTATAAGGAACAATCAGCAACTAATATGTTAAAACATGTTTGCTTTCACAGAACAAGGTTACACATTATTTTATAAATATTTCGGGATATTTCTCACGCAAGGTCTGCTCACACTCTCATGTCAGTTCTTCACGACAACAATTATCCCAACGGACTTTGACCATCCCGATTGTCTTGTTTCGCAGTTGTTTGATCGCCGTGTAACACCTCCCTTGTAATAACCGTATAATATGGGTCCGGCCGGAGCCCCACAACATATAGACGCCACAGCTTTAGTATTATAAGATGATATAACTACCAAAACTCAAAACTCATAAGCAAAACACAGCGGAAACATCAACCAAGACTAGAAGTTATCCACATCCACAAGAGTCTCGAAACGGCCTTATGACCTTACAACAAAAGAGAGTCAAAATCTCCAACAATACATAAACATCAAAGTGCATATGCACTCCTAAGCTACCTCGGCATGCAAGACGGAAGACAACAACATCAAACATACAAAATCACCAAAGTAAAGCCATAGCAAGGATGGTAACACTTCATGAGGCTTAGGCCTTTCTGGCCGGCGAGCTAGCTTCTGCTTGCGATCCTTGCCCAGTAAAATTTGGTTGTAACGTGGGTCAGCAAAAGCTGACCTCAAACTGTATAACAAACACATCTCCTCCCGGCCGCCCCTAACGGACCCCGGGGTACCCCTCCAACCTGCAAGTCAGCACTTCGTATACAATATACAAAAACAAGTATAGCACTAATGAACAGGCTTGGATGTCTCAAACAACATGCACGTTATCTACTGTTGAGCATATAAAGAAAAGGGGCCTACTATGCAGCATGTAACGCCCCGAAACTCAAAAGAGCGACAATGGACGTTTTGGGCCAGTTTTGGGTTCTGGCAGGAGGCACACGGCCTGGGACACGGGCGTGTCCCAGGGCGTGTCAGGCTAGTGTCGACACTCAGCCGGCGAAGTCGACATTTTGCGCTCGACGAAGTGTCGAGACATGGCACACAGCCTGAGACACGGGCGTGTCTCAGGGCGTGTCGAGCCCGTGTCGACACTCGTCCCGGGGAGTCGATGAATTTTGCTCGACGAAGTGTCGAGACAAGGCACACGGCCTAGGACACGGGCGTGTCCAAGGCCGTGTCATGTGGTCGAAAAACTTCGCTCGACGAAGTGTCGAGTGTCGAGACCATGAACACGGCCTGGAGCCCAGACGTGTTCGAGTGGACACGGGTTAGGACACGGGCGTGTCCTAGAACCTGTGTAGTTCTAGGGTTGTTTTCGCGTTAAATCGATGGGGGTACACGGCCGGCCACACGACCGTGTCAGGTGGAACACGGGCGTGTCAGGTCGAACACGGGCGTGTTCGATACCCGTGTGTGGTTCCAGGAGTGCCGATTTTAACGGTGAATGAGGCACACGGCCCTGGACACGGGCATGTGCCAGGCCGTGTTCGGTCCAGATTGTACTTTTCAGTCCCGAATCAAAGCCATTCGTTTCTTTAATTGGTGATCCAATATCTGGGGGTTGTTCCTGATGGGATATACCCGGGATTGGACTTTGAAACCCTCACTTTTACTTGAGTGGTTATCTTTCTAAAGCTTAGAGAGAGAGGAGAGCCAAGGAAGGAAGAAGAAGCTAGATCCGGCCATTGGAGGAGCTTCGAAGCTCCAAATCGCGAGCCGACTCCGGATCCACGGAGGCAAAGAGAGTGCGGTGTTTTTCATCCGCTTACTTTTCCATGGCGCCAAAGAGGAACACTAGGGTAACGATTCTCTTCTTGAGCATGTAAGCTCTCCTTCTTTGCATAGGAAGCCCGCTCTCGCGAGTTTGCGGTGAGTTGGAGGATTCCTACGGGTAGACATGAGTAGTCCCCATTGTGTAGAGTCCGTAAGCGAGAACAGATATAGGCATGATGTGTGAAGCCTACCCAGACATGTTGGTCTGGATCGGTGATGTTGCATTGCATAAATGTCGGAGAAGACTCCGTGCGATTGGTTATTTTTCGGGTTTTCTACACGGTAGATTGCAACAGGGAGCCTTGGGGATTAACCCAAAGGTGCACCCGGAAAACTGGGCGGATGCGTGATCTTGCCAACTTGTGGGCCTAGGAGCCAACTTGTACATAACCAGGTTATGTAATATTGTACGTTCGATTCACGGGCTTCGGGGAAACTTAACTCGTGTCGATGATATTAAAGTGTCGTGGCAAGTGAGCAACGGGTTGAGTGGGAACCGTTCCTGCTTTATGCCGAGGGCATAGAGGTTGGGTCTTGTTGTCGATGATATTAAAGTGTCGTGACATAGGCTGTTGATGACCTTAAAGTGTCGTAACATCAGCCTAAAAGACCAGTTTGCTCACGAGATATTGCCGTCCTGGAGATGGTGGTGAGTTAGCGGCTTAGACTGCGATCACTGAAAATGTGCCCTGAGAGCACGGGGCGTGTGGCCATGCGAGCCAACGCCTGTGATGAAATGAATATTGATAAATTGCTCGCTTATGCTAATGAAATGCAGGGAAGGAGCATCGCCGCCCCGAGTTGGGGGCAGGATCGTTATAATTTGGTCAGCATTGCTGGCCGTTGCCTTGTTTTGCCATCGTGTGGTGGTTTGTTGCTTGCAGGTGCTGCTGGACCAAGCGGTCAATAGCGGGCTAAAGCCCAAATTGCGAAGCCGGCCCTCGAAGGCCTAATTGGCGTGTTTACTGCTTTTACTCATGTATGACCGGCCTGCGTGCCATGGTTTGTAAATCATGTAATATGGAAGTAAACCATTTTGTAAGGCCTTAAGGCTTGTAATCGTGTATGTATGACATTCCTTTTTGGTATTAGCGGTCATTCATGCTTTTGAGCTGGGTTCTTTATTGCAACTTATTAAACCGCTTCCGCTAGAATGCTCTGTGTAGGACGTTATGATTGGTTGGATGGTTTCCATTGAGTAACCACCTGGTCTGTCTGTGGTATATGGCGTCGGGCCCCGGCCGGACCTACTGCTATATGTTATGCAACGGATAGAGGGTGTTACAATTTGGTATCAGACTACTGGTTTTGGTCGGGCTTAGGATGAATTTGTGGGCGAATTCTTTTTAAGGGGTGGTGAGCACATGTGTGTGCGTCGTCGTTATAACAGTAAAAGAACCCATGAATGTCCACTTAGGAATGAAAATACACGTGTTTGAGGAACCCGCGTGTTCCTATAATTGCGGTTTGCAATTTTATTTGGTCGCTTAACGGTGTTTTGTACCACTATAGGTGACCAGAAGTGGTGCTGGGCCGTCAGAACATCGAGTTTCTGAGGGTAGCAGTGCACCAGATGTTGCTCCTGCAACACCTCTATCGGCTGAGAACATACGATTGGTGGCCGAAGCAGTGGTGGCCATGATCAATACGCAGCCTGCAAGGCAAACGCAGCAGCCCGCTCCTGGGATGGAGCAGGTACCACTGCAAGCGGCTGAGCAGCGAAGAGTGGAGCAGGTGGTAGAGGAACCGGTGGTGCCAAGGAGGGCAACTGAGCGACAGCTTAAGCATGTCATGAGCTTTAATCCTCCGGTATTCTCGGGGTTGGGAACCCCATCTCAAGCTGGGCACTGGCTCTCCAGGGTGAAGAGAGTCATGACAGCAACAGAGACGGAGGAGTGGCAGATGACCACCATTGCTGCGTTCCTTCTAGATGGTGAAGCAAGAATGTGGTGGGAAGGTTTGGAGCTGCACCTATTGAGAGGTAGGCAACTTGTTGATGTCTCGATGGAGGAGTTCTCGAGATTGTTCTTGGCTAGATACCTCCCTTCGGCGCAGAGGATAGCGTTGGAGAACGAGTTCCTGAAGTTGGTACAAGGAGACAGTACCATGGATGAATATCTCCACGAGTTTACTCGTTTGAGTCGTTATGCTAGCTCCACCATTGCGGATGAGGAGCGCAAGACGAATCAATTCTACGAAGGGTTGAGAAATGAGTTGAGATTACTACTCTCGGGGCCGATGACGCAGAGTTTCTTGACCTTGGTCAACACGGCCCGGTCCTTGGAGAAGGACATGAAGAATGTGCAGGCAAAGAAAAGCTTGGGCGAGAAGAGGTCGGAGTTCAGAGGGCCGAACACCTCAAAGTCTGTATTCCGAAAGTGGAACAAGAAAGCTAGGAATTTGGGTCTAGCCCTCTCTGCTGGTGCTTCTGGGGAGACTACGGGTCGGACCCCAGGCGCATGTTACAACTGTGGGAAGTTGGGGAATTTTGCCCGTGAGTGCCGGAGCGGACGTCCCAAGTCCGAAAGGAAGCCAGGAGCGACTTACGAAGAGAAGGGCAAGGCGGTGGAGTCAACCGCGTCCCACTATGCTCCGGCCCAACCAAGGGTGTATAATCTTGGCCAACAGGAGGCCATCAAACAGGCGGATGTGGTGACATGTATGGTTTAATTTATAGCAAGTTAATTTCTTTAAATACTTGTTATGAACATGTTACCTTACCACTGCTTGTTTAAGATTTGTTTTGATTTGTGAAAATCCGGCAAGAGCACTCTTCGATATGGGAGCTTCACACTCCTTCTTGTTCGAGGGATTTATATCACGCATTGGAGTCCCTTCTTCGATGACGAAGGATAAGTTGGATGTGTTGTTGCCCAATGGGTGTTCGATGCGCGCGGATAGGATCTGCGATGTTAAGATTCGTATTGGGGATCAATAGTTCGATCTGCAGGCGTCGTTACTTCCGTTGGTGAAGTTCGACGTTATATTTGGCATGGACTGGCTCTCGGAGCAGCAGACCTATATTGACTGCGGTCGCAAGGAAGTCAAGCTGGGAGCAAGTCGTGAAACAACTTTTACGAGCTTAAAGGGGTCGAGCAAGACGTTGATGTCTGCTCTTCAGGTGGTGAAGGCGGTTCGTGCCGGTGCAGAACTGTTCTTTACACTAGTGGAGGTTGCAAAGCCGAAGCCCGCGTTGGATTGTATTTCAATGGTATCGAAATACCCTGATGTGTTCCCCGCAGATCTTCCTAGAGCCCCTCCTCAGCGGGAGATAGATTTTACGATTGAGCTAGTGCCAGGTGCAAAGCCTGTGTCACGCTCTCCTTATCGGCTAGCGCCTAAGGAAATGGCGGAGCTGAAGGTTCAATTGCAAGAGTTGTTGGAGCAAGGGTATGTGCGCCCAAGTTCTTCGCCTTGGAGCGCGCCGGTCCTCTTTGTTAAGAAGAAGGACGGAAGCTTGAGGCTATGTATTGATTATCGGGAGCTCAACAAGTTGACGGAGAAGAACAAGTACCCGATCCCCCGGATCGATGATCTTTTTGATCAGTTGGTCGGGTCGACGGTGTACTCGAAGTTGGATCTCAAGTCTGGGTACTATCAGCTGCGAATAAGGGAGAGTGATATCCCGAAGACAGCGTTCACTACGAGATACATGCATTACGAGTTTACGGTCATGCCGTTTGGGCTGACCAATGCGCCGTCGGTGTTCATGGATTTGATGAACAGGACTTTCAGGGAGTACTTGGACCATTTTGTGATCGTCTTCATCGACGATATTTTGGTGTACTCGCAAAGTGAAGAAGATCACTTCAAGCATCTTCATTTGGTTTTGGAGACGCTAAGGAGGAATCAACTGTATGCCAAGTTCTCGAAGTGCGAGTTTTGGTTATCCTCAGTGGCGTTCCTCAGTCATATAGTGAGTGGAGAGGGTATTGCTGTGGATCCGGCGAAGATTGTTGTGATACGGGAGTGGCCTGAGCTTGTTACGGTAGTGGAAGTCCGGAGCTTTCTGGGGTTTGCCGGCTATTATAGGCGCTTCGTACAGAACTTCTCGCGGATAGCGTTACCTCTCACTACTTTGACGAGGAAGGAGCAGAAGTTCGTTTGGACGCCGAAGTGTGCGCGAGCTTTCGAGGAGTTGAAGTGTCGGTTGACCACGACGCCTGTGCTGAGTTCGCCATGTGGGACCGAAGGTTATGAGATTTACAGCGATGCTTCGGGCAGTGGTTTGGGTTGCGTGCTACTGCAACACGGAAGTGTAATAACTTATGGCTCGAGACAGATAAAAGTGCACGAAAGGAATTATCTGGTCCATGACTTGGAGCTAGCGGCCGTGATTTTTGCCTTGAAGCTGTGGAGACATTATTTGTACGGTGTGAATATTGATATCTACACCGATCACAAGAGCCTGAAGTATCTGATTGATCAGAAGGATCTGAATATGCGGCAGCGTAGATGGATGAAGTTCTTGGGAGACTATACATTCAAGATCCAATACATGCCTGGTAAAGGGAATGCGGTTGCGGACGCGTTGAGTCATCGAGCCCCAGCTCAAGCCAATTGGCTATCGGTGCATGATGAGCGGTTGGTGCGGGAGTTGGAGGCGTTGGAGATTGTTTGTGTGGATATGCAATCAAGTGCTGAAGCAGTACTGAATTGGACTGAAGTCTAATATTACCTGGCTGATCGGATTCGGTAGGCTTTGGATTTGGATGACCACTTGAAGCAGTTCAAGGAAGAGGCTCTGGATGGGTCAAATTCCCAATTCGTCGTGGAGGACGGATTACTTTGGAAAGACGGTCGTCTGCGCATCCCAAGTGTGGGCAATTTGCGGGTGGAATTGTTGTACGAGGCACACCATACCAAGTACTCTATTCACCCGGGGAGCATGAAGATGTACCGCGATGTAAAGAAACTGTCTTGGTGGCCGGGTTTGAAGAAAGATGTGGCGCTCTACGTAGCGAAGTGCCAAACTTGCGCTTTGGTGAAGGCGGAATGCCAAAAGCCGGTAGGATTTCTTAAGTCCTTGCCTATTCCGGAGTGGAAATTCGACGACATCTCTATGGACTTTGTGCACGGTTTGCCAAGGTCGCAAAAGGGGAACGACGCCATTTTGGTGGTCGTAGATCGGTTAACAAAGGTGTCGCATTTCATTCCGCATAGGAAGGATGATCCGGTGCAGAAGTTGGCAAAACTGTATGTGGATAACATTGTACGGCTTCATGGTATACCCCGCAACATCGTGAGTGACCGAGATGGGCAGTTCATGTCCAATGATTGGAGGCTAGTGCAACAAATGTTGGGAACAAAGTTGAAATTCAACACAACCTTCCATCCGCAAACAGATGGACAGACCGAGAGGGTCAATAGAACTATGGAAGACATGCTCCACATGTGTGTCTTGGATTTTGGAAAGCAATGAGAAGACCATCTTTATTTGGTGGAGTTCACGTACAACAATAGCTACCAAGCGAGTATTCAAATGGCGCCCTTCGAGGCCCTATATGGTAGAAAATGTCGCACGCCGTTGTCTTGGCTAGAAACGGGTGAGTCAAAGTTGTATAAGCATTTAGAAGTGGAGGATGCTACTTCTTTGGTGAGAACCATTCGAGAGAGGTTGCTTATCGCTCAGGACCGACAAGCGAAGTACTATAATGCCAAGCACAGGAACGTGGAGTTCGCTATGGGCGACTATGTGTACTTAAAGATAAAGTCGTTCAAGGGTGTCTCGCGGGTGCGGCGATTGAAAAAGCTAAGCCCGAGGTACCTTGGGCCGTTTGAGGTTTTGGAGCGGGTTGGTGAAGCAGCCTATCGGTTGAAGCTCGCTGTGGAGCTAAGTGGTTTGCATGATGTATTCCATATTTCGGTGCTTCGGAAGGCGGTGCAAGAGCCTATGCAAGTGATCGCGGTTGATCAAGTGCCGGTGGATAGTGGGCTGACGACAAAAGTCAAGCCCGTGCGGATTGAGGACTCGGAGGTCAAGCGGCTACGCAATAAAGAGATCAGGATGGTCAAGGTCCGGTGGGACAATTGCGGTCGTGAGGAGCTCTCTTGGGAACGAGAGCAGACTATGCTTGACGAGTATCCGGAGTTGTTCCGCTCAGGTACAAATTTTGTTTTTGTACATGTCTTTCCTTTATGTAATTTCGTGGACGAAATTCTTTTAAGAGGGGGAGAGTTGTAACACCCCGAAACTCAAAAGAGCGACGTGGGACGTTTTGGGCCAGTTTTGGGTTCTGGCAGGAGGCACACGGCCTGGGACACGGGCGTGTCCCAGGGCGTGTTAGGCTAGTGTCGACACTCAGCCGGCGAAGTCAACATTTTGCGCTCGACGAAGTGTCGAGACATGGCACACGGCCTGAGACACGAGTGTGTCTCAGGGCGTGTCGAGCCCGTGTCGACACTCGTCCCGGGGAGTCGACGAATTTTGCTCGATGAAGTGTCGAGACAAGGCACACGGCCTAGGACACGTGCGTGTCCAAGGCCGTGTCGTGTGGTCGACGAACTTCGCTCGACGAAGTGTCGAGTGTCGAGACCGTGAACACGGCCTGGAGCCCAGGCGTGTTCGAGTGGACACGGGTTAGGACACGGGCGTGTCCTAGAACCCTTGTAGTTCTCGGGTTATTTTCGGGTTAAATTGATGGGGGTACATGGCCGGCCACATGGTCGTGTCAGGTGGAACACGGGCGTGTCAGGTCGAACATGGGCGTGTTCGATACCCGTGTGTGGTTCCAGGCGCGCCGATTTTGACGGCGAATGAGGCACACGGCCCTGGACACGGGCGTGTGCCAGGCCATGTTCGGTCCAGATTGTACTTTTCAGTCCCGGATCAAAGCCGTTCGTTTCTTTAATTGGTGATCCAACGGCTGGGGGTTGTTCCTGATGGGATATACCCGGGATTGGACTTTGAAACCCTCACTTTTACTTGAGTGGTTATCTTTCTAAAGCTTAGAGAGAGAGAAGAGCCAAGGAAGGAATAAGAAGCTAGATCCGGCCATTGGAGGAGCTTCGAAGCTCCAAATCGCGAGCCGACTCCGGATCCACGGAGGCAAAGAGAGTGCGGTGCTTTTCATCCGCTTACTTTTCCATGGCACCAAAGAGGAACGCTAGGGTAACGATTCTCTTCTTGAGCATGTGAAGCTCTCCTTCTTTGCATAGGAAGCCCGCTCTCGCGAGTTTGCGGTGAGTTGGAGGCATTCCTACGGGTAGACATGAGTAGTCCCCGTTGTGTAGAGTCCGTAAGCGAGACGGATATAGGCATGATGTGTGAAGCCTACTAGGACATATTGGTCTTGATCGGTGATGTTGCATTGCATAAATGCCGGAGAAGACTCCGTGTGATTGGTTGTTTTTAGGGTTTTCTACACGGTAGATTGCAACAGGGAGCCTTGGGGATTAACCCAAAGGTGCACCCGGAAAACTGGGTGGATGCGTGATCTTGCCAACTTGTGGGCCTAGGAGCCAACTTATACATAACCAGGTTATGTAATATTGTACGTTCGATTCACGGGCTTCGAGGAAACTTAACTCGTGCCGATGATATTAAAGTGTCGTGGCAAGTGAGCAACGGGTTGAGGGGGAACCGTTCTTGCTTTATGCCGAAGGCATAGAGGTTGGGTCTTGTTGTCGATGATATTAAAGTGTCGTGACATAGGCTGTTGATGACCTTAAAGTATCGTAACATCTGCCTAAAAGACCAGTTTGCTCACGAGATATTGCCGTCCTGGAGATGGTGGTGAGTTAGCGGCTTAGACTGCGATCACCGAAAATGTGCCCTGAGAGCACGAGGCATGTGGCCATGCGAGCCAACGCCTGTGATGAAATGAATATTGATAAATTGCTCGCTTATGCTAATGAAATGCAGGGAAGGAGCATCGCCGCCTCGAGTTGGGGGCAAGATCGTTATAATTTGCTCAGCATTGCTGACCGTTGCCTTGTTTTGCCACCGTGCGGTGGTTTGTTGCTTGCAGGTGCTGCTGGACCAAGCGGTCAATAGCGGGCTAAAGCACAAATTGCGAAGCCGGCCCTCGAAGGCCTAATTGGCGTGTTTACTGCTTTTACTCATGTATGACCGGCCTGCGTGCCGTGGTTTGTAAATCATGTAATATGAAAGTAAACCATTTTGTAAGGCTTTAAGGCTTGTAATCGTGTATGTACGACATTCCTATTTGGTATTAGCGGACATTCATGCTTTTGAGCTGGGTTCTTTATTGCAACTTATTAAACTGCTTCTGCTAGAATGCTCTGTGTAAGACGTTATGATTGGTTGGATGGTTTCTATTGAGTAACCACCTGGTCTGTCTGTGGTATATGGCGTCGGGCCCCGGCCGGACCTACTATTATATGCTATGCGACGGATAGGGGGTGTTACACAGCATTAATGCAAAACCCGGGCTTCACCCAAGGCACCCTAACGCGTATGCATCTATCACATCATCACATCATCTGGGTACTCATCATTTCCCCATTGGCATTAAGCCGCAAACAAAGGGGGCACTGCAATTCCCCCAACGGCATGCAAGCCACCACACGGAACTCTTGCCAAGGCCCCACCCGCTCATGGTCTTAGACCTGGGCTTGCCTGCAAGCTCTGACTTCTCATGTCAGGATTTCGTCAAACACACTGACCGATTCTAAGAAGCCTTGCTGGACCCCACCCGCTCATGGCCTCATTGCCCGGGCTTGCCCCATGCTTGGCATTCTCGTCAGTCTCACATAAGGGGACTAGTCTCGCCGTGACACTCTCCACACATGACCTGCACGTCACGGGATAGCCAGCCAACCACGCAGATAAAGCCACGCCTTAGCACATTACAATCCAAAAACCATTCTCACCCTAATCCCTCATTCGTACTGCAATGTCCCCGCGCACCAAGAAAACCATCTACCGCCAATACGGAGCTAACCTTGTCCACCAAGGAAACCATCTATCGCCATTGAGGAGCTAACCTTGTCCGGTTCCGACTACACGTACTCACTCGAGAAAAGGGGGAAAACATCACAAACATCACAAACGGCATCTTGCCGCAACAGATCTCTACGAATCCTTAAAGCTCGTATGCAACATCACCGAGTCGGACTAATGGTCGCGACTACGGCTTCACCCACCATGCCTAATCCTCTAACGGAGCGGATTTCTAATGCAAAACATGTCGGGGATGGACTCAATCGACCCGGAGGTCCCTCCTGAATCTTGGCGACCCAAACCCCTCTCATTTGAGAGTTTGGTGCCCAAAAACTAGAAAGTAAAAGATGTTAAACATGCATCCTAAAACCAAAAGGAGAAGTATCATTACCTTCTGACCTCTCTTCCTAGCCATGACAACTTAGCCGGATGAAAACCTTCACAACCGTCTTGCCTCCACAGATCTGGACTCGGCTCGCGATTTGGAGCACCGAAGCTTCTCCGGCAGCCGGATCTCTCCTTCACCTTCTTCCTTGCTCTCCCTTCTCTCTAGATCTTAGAAAGAGAGTGTTTGAAGAAGAATGAGGGTTTCTATACCCTATTCCCGGACTTAACTCAGCAAGGGCAACCCTGGACCATCAGATCCCAAAAGAAGGAAATGAACGGCCACGATCCGAACTGAAAATTAAAATACCTGGGCCGAACACGGCTTGTGACACGCCCGTGTCCAAGGCCGTGTTCCCCAATCGACGCTGAAACCGTCACACCCAAAGCAGGACACGGGTACTTGACACGCCCGTATCACATTTAACACGGCCGTGTCCAACACGAACACGCCTGGGCTCCAGGCCGTGTTCAATCCCCTTACACGGCCCGACTCACAACTCGAGAAGGACACGACCTGGGACACGCCCATGTCTCAGGCCGTGTTCGAAGTCTCGACGATCGTCGACTGCCTCTTCATCGACTTCGCAGAAAAATTCATCGAACACGCTCGACACGGCCTTAGACACGCTCGTGTCCCAAGCCGTGTTCACTATCTCGACATATCGTCGAGCGCAGTTTGTCGACCAACCGGGCTCGCGACGAACCCGACACAATACGGCCATGGACACGCCCGTATCCTAGGCCGTGTTCCCTGTCTCGACACATCGTCGAGCGAAAAATGTCGACTTCCCGGGCTCTCGACGAACCCGGCACGACACGACCATGGACACGCCCGTGTCCTAAGCCGTGTTCCCTGTCTCGACACATCGTTGAGCGAAAACCGTCGACTTCCCGGGCTCTCGACGAACCCGACACGAGACGGCCACGAACACGCCCGTGTCCTAGGCCGTGTGACCCTTACCAAGACCCAAACTTGGTTCTCGACGTTGCTCGTCCTTCTTTCGATTTTTGGGGCGTTACACGCCGTATCCTCGATCCAAATGGGTTTAAATTTCGTTGTTAGCCTGATATCTACCAATACTTGATTTGCAACAACCACGTGAGCTTGATCTTTCACAGCTTTTCGCAACACCGATATGTGAAACACATAGTGCAAACCACTTAGCTCCGTAGACAGAGCTAACCGATAAGCAGCTTCTCCAATTCGCTCCACCACTTCAAACGGGCCAAGATACCTTGGACTCAGCTTTTTCAAGCGTCGAATCCTGGATATGCCTTTGAATGGCTTGATCTTCAAGTATACCCAATTACCCACAATAAACTCCACGTTTCGGTGTTTGGAGTTGTAGTATTTCTCCTGTCTATCTTGGGCCATCACTAGCCGCACTCGAATAGTACGTATGGTCGAATTTGCATCTTTGACCTCCTTACGATTATAGAGCTTTTATTCGCTTGTTTCCGCACAAGCTAACGGTGTATGACAATTTCTACCATATAAAACTTCAAAGGATGTCATATGTATACTAGCTTGATAACTATTATTGTAGGCGAACTCAACCATATAGAGGTGATCTTCCCACCTCTTCCGAAAATCCAGGGCGCACATACAGAGCATGTCCTCCATTATTCTGTTAGTCCTCACAGTCTGGCCATCCGTTTGCAGATGAAAGGTTGTACTGAACTTTAGTTTAGTCCCCAACAAGTGATGGATTAACCTCCAATCATTTGCAGTAAAATGCTCATCTCGATCACTTACGATGCTATGGGGCACACCCTGCAATCGTATAATATTATCTACGTACAACTTAGCCAGTTTCTCAACTGAATCATCCTTCCAATTAGGTATGAACTGCGTCACTTTGGTTAACCGGTCAACGATTACTCATACGACATCATTTTCGTTCTGAGACCTCGGCAGTCCATGCACGAAATCCATAGAAATATCGTCGAACTTCCACACCGGGATTGGTAGCGACTTCAGGAAACCGCCAGGTTTCTGACATTCAGCTTTCACTAAGCCACAAGTCTGACATTTTGACACATAATGGGCTATATCTTTCTTCAAACCTGGCCACCAGAAAACTTTCTTCATGTCCTTGTACATTTTTGTGCTCCCTGGGTGAATTGAATACTTTATAAAGTGTGCCTTATACAACAATTCTTCACATAATTTACCCACATTTGGGACGCACAAACGACCATCTTTTCGCAAAAGGCCGTCATCCCAGGAGAATTGAGAATTTGACTCATCCATTACATAACATTGTAGACTTTCATCAAGTTTTGTTGCTCGTCGAACCCTGTCCGCAAGGTCATACTGTACCTCCGTCCAGTTCAGGCATGCACTTGCAGTAGCATTCTTGTCCGCACAAGAGATGTCCAAGGCCTCTAATTCCCGAATTAGATGCTCATCATGCATCTGCAACCAACTTGCCCTTGTTGGAGTCCTACGACTCAAGGCAGCTGCGACTACATTTCCCTTCCCGGGAGTATACTGAATCTAGAAGGTGTAGTCCCCGAGGAACTTCATCCACCTCCGATGTTGCATTTTTAGATCCTTCTGATCCAGCGAGTACTTAAGACTCTTATGGTCCGTGAAGATGTCAACTTTCACACCATATAAGTAGTGACGCTACGGTTTGAGTGTAAATATCACCGCTGTCAACTCTAAGTCATGGACGGAATAGTTCCGCTCTTGCACTTTCAACTGGCGTGAGTCATAAGCTATCACTTTCCCAAACTGAAGAAGAACGCATCCTAAGCCGCTCCATGATGCATCACTATAAATTTCATAGCCATCCGGGCCATATGGTGTCGTTAGGATTGGCGCCGTAGTCAGACGAACTTTCAGTTCTTCAAAAGCTCGCGCGTACTCCGGCGTCCAAACGAACTTCTGATCTTTTCTCGTCAGTGTGGTGAGAGACAAGGCTATCCACAAGAAGTTCTGTACGAAGCGCCTATAGTAGCCCACAAGTTCAAGAAAACTCTGAACTTCAGGCACAGAAGAAAAAATCGGACACTCCCGTATTGCAACTACCTTCACCAGATCCACCGCAATGCCATCTCCACTTATCACGTGACCAAGAAAGGTCACTAACGTCAGCCAAAACTAACACTGAGAATTTGGCATAGAGTTTGTTTCTTCTCAGGGTGTACAACACCATCCACAAATGGTTCGCATGATCTTATTCAGACTGAGAGCACACCAAAATGTCGTCAATAAAGACGATAACAAATAAGTCCAAGTACTCACAGAATGTTCAGTGCATTAGGTCCAGGAATACCGATGACGCATTTGTTAGTCCAAACGACATTATAGTGAACTCGTAATGACCATAACGTGTACTAAATGCTGTCTTGGGAATATCACATTCCCGAATCCTCAACTGATAATAGCCAGAATTTAAATCCAGCTTTGAGTAGACAGTTGATCCCACTAGCTGATCGAACAAGTCATCAATCCGTGGAATCAGATACTTGTTCTTTTCCGCCAGCTTGTTCAACTCGCGATAGTCAATGCATAGTCGCAAGCTTCTGTCCTTCTTTTTCACAAATAGAAGCATAGCGCTCCAAGGTGACATACTTGGGCATATAAAACATTACTCCAGTAACTCTTGCAATTAAACATTTAGTTCCGCCATCTCCTTTGGCGCAACACGATAAGGCGAGTGAGCCACAGGTTTCATACCTGACACTAACTCAATAGCGAATTCAATCTCCCGCTGGGGCGGTAACCCCAAAGATCTTTAGGAAACACATCAGCGTGCTCCGATACAAAAGGAACATCACTCACACTGGGCCTCGACTCAACAACCTCCAACAGCATGAAGAACAACCCCACGCCCTTCCGAACTACCTTGACTACCTGGATAACAGATATCATTTTCTTGCTCGATCCTCACATACCAGCGAATTTAGTCTCTCGTTCGGTGTTCTGTCTCAGTATGACTTCCTTAGAGTTGCAATCTATATAGGCATGCTGCTCCGAGAGCCATTCCATACCAAAGATTACATCAAACTCCGATAGCGGTAGCACTGATGCTTCCAATCCAAAGTCCCGACTTCCTATCTGCACCTCAACATAACAGGCTCGATCCGCGCGCATCAAACACCCGTTAGGTAGCAGCACATTCACTCGATCTGTCGGCGTAAACGAAGGTACTTCGATACGCCCCACGAAGTCTTTCGATGGAAAGGAATGAGAAGCTCCTGTATCGAACAGTGCTCTCGTCGGACACTTCGAAATCAGGACAAAACCTAATTCAAACCAATCATGCACAAACAACACACAAGGTATTAAGTATGGAAAGCAATAAAAACTGTATCTTAACTCATACCTGTTATAACGTCACTTTGTTTTATGCCCTCCTGTTGCCTAAGATTATAGACTCGGGGTTGCGCATGGGATGCATTTGATTCCACCACTGCCTTTCCCTTTTCAACATAAGACGCACCCGTCTTTTTCTCCCCTTTTGGAAGGCCACTCCAGCAATCTCAAGCTATACGCCCCACCTTGCCCCATGTATAACATGTGAGCAGACCTCTCCCAGGTGTTGCTACGGACGTAGGAGAAGAAGGAGCAGGCGCAGAAGTTTTAGGCTTCTTTTTCCACTGTTAAAACTCAGTCTTTGAAGCACTAGGTATCTTAAACTCTATCTTCTTCCCTGCCAAATCATTCTTTCGCTGCACATGCTTCATGTACAGCTCTAGGGAACGAGCCGTATTGACCAAGGTAAGAAAACTCTGCATCATCGGTCCTGAGAGAAGCAACCGCAGGTCATCTCTCAGCCCTTCATAGAACTGATTTGTTTTCCATTCCTCATCTACAAACGTAAAGCCTACATATCTTCCCAATCTCGTAAACTCATGCAAGTAGTCATCCACCAACCTCTCGCCTTGATTTAACTTTTAAAATTGGTTCTCCATCGCAATCCGCTGTGCCGATGGAATGTATCTTGCCAGAAAACACCTTGAAAAGCTGGTGCAGCTCTAGCTCATCCCACCAAAGTCTTGCCTCACCATCCAACAAGAAGGCCCTCACAGTGACTTTTTATCACTCTTTCATTTTCGTTGCCGTCAGGACCCTCTTTATTCTTTAGAGCCAATCTTCGTCTTGTGTTGGGATTCCCGTACCCATAAATACAGGGGGATTAAAACTCATAACGTGTTTTAATTACTTCTCCGTTGCTCACCTTACGGCCACTGGCTCAATAGCCACTTGTCTCACCGCTACGCGCTCCACTACGCCAACCGGTTCCTGGACCACCGCAGGAATAAGAGGTTGTCTCTGACCTCCAGGTTGAGCAATGATTATGGCGAACACGACTTCATTAACCAACCGTATAATTTCCGCATAAGGAGGAGGTGTTGGCACCTCATTTAGTGCACTACTCTCCACCAAGCGCTGGGGTTCTTACTGTCTCGCACCACTTCAAGTCACCTACAGTGTGAAACACACAATTAAGCCATTACTACTATTGCCAACATCAATTACAAGAACATACAAGTTCCTCAAACATGTGTATTTTCATTCCTACGTGCACATTCATGGGTTCAATTATGTTATCAATGTAGCGCACATGCACGTGCTCACCACCCCTAAAAAGAATTCGACCATGAATTCAAAGAAGAAAGACCGAGAACGGAATCTGATACCAATTTTGTAATGCCCCCATCCGTCGTATAGCATATGACAGAAGTTCCGGCCGGGGCCCGATGCCATATACCACAGACAGTTAAGGAGATTACATATTGTTTCCAAATCCAAATTTCTATTATGAACGTGTCCTAACTCAAAGCATTCTAGCGGAAACATTTTAAGTTAAGAACTCATAGCAGTAGGAATGTCCACTACAACAGATTGAACAGGAATGATATATATATATATATATATATATATATATATATATATATATATATATATATATAAACACAACACATGTTTTGGCCTTTCAGCCTTACAATTGTTTCATTTACATCAAGTGACTTCATACATCGGCACGCAGACCTGTCACTCATGAAAACAGTAAAACGTTCGCCTTTTGGGCCTTCAAGGGCCAAACAACCACATCATAAGGGATTCAGCCCACTACTTCTCACTTGCCTCTCCAGCACCTACACAAACGACCCACACAAATGCAGCAAACAAAGTAACAGTTAGCAATTTGCTGACCAATTTATAACAAACCCACCCCTTACTCGGGGCGACGATTCTCCCTCCCTGCAAACAACAACATATATATATAGTGACAATAACAACGTGCACTCAAGCACCATTCACCACAGACGTAGGTTCAACAGCCACACGTCCCGTGCACTCAGGGCACATTTTTGGTGTACTGGACCTCCCATGTATCACCACCGTTCAGAGGTACTTAACTTGACGACAATGTCATTCAGAGGTACTTAACTTAACAGCAACCTTTGTCGTTCAAAGGTACTTAACTTGACGACCATATCATTTAGAGGTACTTAACTTGACGACTGACTGCCTATTTAGAGGTACTTAACTTGACGACTCAGTCGTTCAGAGGTACTTAACTTGATGACACAGTCATTGGCCTCCACAGCTCAACTCAAACATAAGCCACACAGCTTCGTACTATTTCAGGCTGGCACCCACCATAACTGGGAAATTTAAGCTACAGCTTCGCATATAATGGCCCCTAGGTATCTTAGAGACATGCCTCACAGCATTTCAGCGCACTGGGAGCTATCACCTGCGACATTCACTGTCGTCCGACAACATCAACAGTTATTATGGGTATTTTCCTGGAAATGCTTCCAGTACTTTGATGCAGCATCCTGCACATCCCTAGACCCCAGGTTTCACACGTACATCACATGCATATTCACAGATTCTTCTCCAGCACATAAAATAAGCATCACCAATCCAGACCAACTCGTCCGGATGGGCTTCACACAACATGCCTATTCCGTACTCTATATTTTCGGATCTATATGTAATATTAAAAGGGGATCATACCGATCTACCCGTTGGAAACCACAGTTTCTTCACCTTTTGGTGAGGGGTTCCATGCAAGTATGCATATTGAGGACTTCACTTGTCCAAGGAGAAAATCGTTACCCTTGTAGTTTTCTTCGGAGCCATGTCAATGCTTTTCTACACGGATGGAATTGATTATCACAGCTTCCCCTCCTCAGAACTAACGTCGACTTGTGATTCCAATCACAAGCTCACCCCAGATCGACCTCCTTTCTTGAGCTCCTGGACGTTTCCTCCTCTTCCCTCTATAGAACTCAGCAAGAGAGTATGTGAGAAAAATGAGAATGAAATCTCAAGTCTAGCCTTTATATAAAAGCTACCGCCGCGCAATAACTACTACCGCCGCGGTATCATAGGCGGTGACCGCTTTGACGTTATACAGAACTATCGCCCCGCGGTAACCCCTATCGTCGCGCGGTAATATCTTTCTCGAGAACTCAATGATTCGTCGAGAGTGTTGAGTACTACCGCGTCGCGATAACAATTATCGTATGACGATAGATCAGTTACTCGAGAAATTCTTCTCAACATTCGTCGAAAGGCTAGCGCGGCGCGCTAGCGTCTATCGCCCTAGCGATAACAACCCGAGCCCTGGGTCAAATAATTCACTGAGCTATCGCCGTGCGGTAACCTCCAATGCTCACTTCTCCTTTTTGGGGTGTCACATACTGTTCCATGATTAGACAAGTTATCAAAGTTACAATGCTAGTTGGACTCAAGACGGGATGCAAGAGAAGCAAAATTTTGCCCAAGTATAGAAGTATTGAGTGAGTACACTTCACTCAACGCCAGAAGGCTAAGAGTGTTGACAGAAGTTCAAGCATTCAAAGCCTCAATGGTGCTGGACTCAAATCTGGTTAGTCCAAACGCGTTAAGTGAAGGTTGTTCACTCAACGGCTACTCAAAAGGAAATCTGTCTATGTATAGAAGTGTTGAGTGAAGAAGCTTCACTCAACGCCTTGTATATAATTCAACAAAGTCCAAAAGCACTGAGTAAAATAACTTAACTTAATGCCTTCAACCAAGAGAATTCTGCCAAGTACAAATGCATTGAGTGATGAAGGTTCACTCAACGCCTTTTCAGTCTAGCTGTCTGAGACAAAAACTTTAAGAGTTGAAGACTCACTCAATGTCTCAAGAAACAGATTTTCAGCTAAGTGTTTTTGCGTTGAGTCACAAAGCTTCACTTAACGCATGTGTAGATTGATTGTGAAAACTGTTAAGTCCACAAGTGCAAAGTCATGCTGACATCATCCAAGTTCAAAGTAAGCGGGATTTGAGCACTAGAAGCCAAATGGCGTCGAATTCTTTCTGAACAACATTTAAAGCTAAAGTTACTTTACATCTGCCTATTTCAGCTTGCCCATAATGATCAAAGTGCCGTTGTGTAACACCCCAAAAAGGAGTAGCGGTCATTGGGGGATAACGCGCCGCGATAGTCTTATCGCAGGTGGTAGCTCAGTGATTTAAAAGACATAGCGCTCGGGTTGGGTACTGCGAAGCTAGCGCGCCGTGGTTAGAGCTGTCACGGTTCCGGTTCGGTTCCGGTTCTACTAAAACCATGAACCGAACCACTAAGGTAACAGTTCTTCATATTAGAACTAAAACCTTATTTTGTTTGACCGGTTACGGTTTTGGTTCCGATTCCAGCTTAATTTTTGGAACCGTCGTGCCAACAGTTCCGATTACGGTTCAACAAGAACCAAAACCAAACCGGCCACTATCGGTTCGGTCCGGTTCTATGCGGTTCGGTTTGGTTCCAATCGGTTCTAACTAAAACCAAAATCAAACTTGGCGGAATGAAATAAAAGCGGGCTGCAAATAGTAAAACTCAAAACAACATCGAAATAGAAATAATTTTGTTGTGCACTTCTCGACGGTCTTTTCCACGATCGGTGAGATAGTATCAATTGCCTTCCTACGCGTATAGATTTGCCACAAATTCTAGTTGGCTTGTGCATGTCTCGTCGGCATGCTCAACCGTAACAAGCGCCTACAATTAGTTGTCTTTCATGATTACTAATAAATAATATTGAATATCTTCTATATTTTTTAAATAAAATATTTCAAAAAAATATGCAAGTAAAATTGAAGATATATTATATAACTGTATAAAAATAAAAAATACACTACAAAAATTGACTCCAAACCGCACCAATGTCAAACCATATCATACGGTTTTTATGCGGTGAAGTTTTGTTCGGTCCAAAATCGACCCCCTTTAGTGCGATTACGGTTTGGGTTCAAACTGCACCAGCTTCACTCATGATAGTAAATATAAATATTATAGATAAATTATAAAATAATAATAATAATATAATAATAATAATAATAATAAATGGGTTGCGATTCAGTTCTACTTCGGTCCAGTTCGGATCAGGTCTAAAAATCTTGAAATCGTTTGAGACTTGTATATTGCGGTTCCGGTTCCGGTTCCGGTTCTGGTCCGGATAATAAAATATAAGAACCACACCCGGACCAATGTTGTTCACGGTTCCAAAATTCAAAACGGAACCCGAATAATTTGAGAACGGTTCGGTTCGGTTCTTTGCGGTTCCGATTCAGTTCCGGTTCGGTTTGCGGTTTTCGGTTTTAAGTGACAGTTCTAGCCACGGTAGCCAGTCAATGCTTCGACCACTCAATGCTTTTGACCACTCAACGCTTTCGAGCACTCAACGTCATCGCACAATCGTCGAGAATACTAACGCCAGGCAGTAGAAGTTACCGCGCCACGCTAACTGATCGATGAAAGTCGAATGGGTTATCGTCAAGCGCTAAAATGTTATCGCGGGGAGCTAGCTCTGATAGCGGCGTCGACTGGTTAAAGCGGGTACCGCCTATGTTACCGCGCAGTGGCAGTAGTTACCGCGCGACAGTATCTTTTGTATAAGAATGAACTTGCGATTTTATTCTCATCTTCTCATATCCTTTCTCTGATGTACTTCTAGAGAGGGAAGAGGAGGCATCCAAGAGCTTGTGTGAGGGTTGCTCCAAGGTTTGCTTGTGATTGGAATCATGAGTTGACGCTAGATCCGCGGAGAGGAAGTTGTGACAATCATTTCCATCTGGATCATAGATCACGGTCATGTCACCGAAGAGAACTTCAAGGGTAACAATCTTCTTCCTTGGACATGTGAAGTCCTTATTTGGCATATGCATGGATTTCCCCCACCAAAAGGTGGAATATTGAGGGATTTTCGTTGGGTTGATTCTTGATATCCCCAAGAGGTCTTGCATATAGATCCGAAAATGTGTAGTACGGAATAGATATATTGTGTGAAGCCCATCTGGATAGGTTAGTCTTGATTGGTGATGTTTTCTTTTGCGCACCAGAGAAGACTCCACGTATAAACGAGTAATTTGTGGAGTTGGTGGGTTGTGCCTGTGAAATGTAGTAGCAGGAATTATTGGAGTGGAATTCCAGGAAAATACCCTCAAAGTGCATGTGATGTATGCTATGAAAGTCCAGTGTTTCTGGCACTGCAGGTGGCTGCATGGATTTTTGGATGGTTAGTCTAGTTATGGTTAGGGTTGGGGACGGAAAGAAAGTTCTGTCGCTAAACGCCGGGCAATAGTGATTGTCGTTGGCGATAGCTTCTAGCTAACCTGTGATTGTGAAGCCAGTCCTTGATGGATAATGTGGCTATTGTGAGCTATGAACTCTTAAAAAGGCTTCAGGCCGAACAGATAAGGGAGAAGCCGACCCGCGTCACTTATGGCGATTCGAGCAACGGGTAAGGCTGACCTGTCTCTGCGTTATGGTTGTTAGCTTGAGTTGCCCGGGTTATTGGGCATTCGTTGTAGCACATAATGAGAGTCTTAGGTCTGCGTGCCATTAAGAGTAAAGTCTCCTGCTATAGGCCGTATAGCACAATGCTCAAAGTTGCCGTTGGGAAAGGTGGTGGGGCCTGATACTTCGGTACACCAAATATGTGCCCTGAGTGCACAAAATATTTAGCCACTGAGATATTCGTTTGTGATATGTTGAACTGTGCGTAAGTGCACGTTCTTGTGATATATCTGCATGTGAAATGCTATGCCTGCATGGAAGGAATACCGCTGCCCCGGGTAAGGGGTAAGGTCATTATAAATTGGTCAGCCGAATGCTGACCGTTGCTTTGTTTGCCACCGTTGCGGTGGATTGTTCCCGTGCTGGTGCAGGTGAGCCGAGCGGAAAATAGTGGGCTGAAGCCCTTGCTGTTGTTGATGCTACTGCTATGTTGGCCCTCGAAGGCCAAAGAATGAAATGTTTTGTGATTTTCATATGTGGCCGGTCTGCGTGCCGATGCATGTAATACACACATATGAAGGAAACTTGTAAGGCCTTAAGACCAAACATTTTGTGTATTTTGTAAACATTCCTTGTAGATATATAAATGTGGTTATTTATATATAGTGGACATTCATGATAACTGAGTTCAAACTTAACCCCTAATGCTTCCGCTAGAATGCTCTGAGTTAGGTTGCGTGGTTTGATCTTTGATATTAACCTGTAATCTCACTGTTTGTTTGTGGCATATAGTGTGGGGCCCCGATCAGACCTTCTATTATATATCATGTAACTGATGGAGGTGTTATAATTTGATATCAGCTTGTCTTGGTCTTCCTCCTTCGTATTCGTGGTCGAATTCTTTTGAGGGGTGGCGAGCACGTGTATGTCTGACCCATTATAACATAAATGAACTCAAGAATGTCCACTTAGGAATAAAAATACACATATTTGGGGAACTTGTGCTTTCCTGGTATTGCTTTTTGTAATATTTTAGTTGCTTAATTGTGTGTTTCACGATTATAGGCGACTAGAGCGAATGCAATGCAGCAATAACCCCAGCATTTGATGGGGATTAATACGCCACCTGAGGTGCCAACACCTCCTCCTTCGGTAGATATGATACGGTTGATCGCTGATGTGGTCTTTGTAATGATCAAGGCCCAACTTGAGAGGCATGAACAGCCCTCTGTTCCGGTGGTGAATTCAATGTCGATTGGTATACTTGAGCAGATGACAAGGGGAAGAGCATTGGCTCCACCGTTGAATATGTATCTGAGTCAAGGAGTGTACACGGTTGAGGAATACTTTCATGCATTTGTTGCCCTGAGACAACATGTAGAGTTTGTGTTTGAAACCGATGAGACTAAGACTAAACGATTTTATGGTGGTCTGCGTGAGGAACTATGATGTCTATTGGTTGGTCCAAAGTTAATTGGATTTGATGCCTTGGTAATGACTGGTAGGTCGTTAGAAATGGACTTGAATAAGTACAGGGCGAGGCACGAGTTCAATGTGCCGATCTGTGCAAATATGTCAAAATCAAACTTTTGCAAGTGGAAGAAGAAATTACATCTATTGGAATCGACCTCTTCCACAATCATGGGAACAAAGAAAAGGCGTGGTCCATATGTTTGCTTTTCTTATGGTAAGGTAGGACATCGTGTCCAAGAATGTCGTGGTGATGCGCCAAGGATAACCAAAGCTAAGGTTGGAGCAGTTGCAGAGCGAACTCAACACATTTGCTACTCGTGTGGCAAAGAAGGACATAAAGCCCGAGAATGCCGAAGTGGCCCTTAAACGACACTAAACAAGAAGGGAATGTCGATGTATGTACATAAATAACTGTAATTATGTATCGTACGGTTCCTAGTAAGGAACGATGTATACAATAATACTTGTATTCAAGATATAAACATGGTTTGATGAATAATCAAGAAGTCGTTTGCTTATAGCTTAATATATGTCTTGTGTGCTTATTTTGGTACCACAGATACGAGTGAAATGACATGGCCGCAATGAAAAGAGTCAAAATTATATGGTAAGATATCGTTATGGGGTCAGATTAGAACGTAGGAGCGTCTGTGCTGACAATAGTTGTGTTTGAGGTGATCATAAGTATGGACTAGCTCTTGGAGCAGCATACCGGTATAGATTACAACTTCACGTAAGTGACACTGCGAAAGATCACCGAACGAGGGACTAAGTTCGCTTGTCTGCGAGGATCGAGCAAGATATGGATGTCTGCTCTCCAAGTTGTCACTTGTTCGGCTATGCACGAAGTAATTCTTCATGCCTATAGCAGCCTTTAGGCCTTAGCCCGTTTGAGTGAAACTCCTATTGTGTCGGTTTATATAGATCTGTTTCCTATTGACCTCCATGGGTGATTCCGCTCAGGAGACAGTGTGGTGCCAGGTATGAAACCTGTAGCCCGCTCGCCCTATTGAGTAGCGCCGAAGTAAATGGCGGAACTAAAAGTGCAACTACAAGAGTTGCTGGAACAGGGGTATCTACGCCCCAGTATGTCACCTTGGAGCGTACCTGTTCTCTTTATGAAAAAGAAGGATGGTAGCTTACGGTTATGCATCAACTATCGCGAGTTGAATGAGCTGACGGAGAAGAACAAGTATCCAATACCTCGCATTAATGACTTGTTTGATCAGCTAGAGGGATCAACCGTCTATTCACAACTGGACTTGACGTCAGGTTACTACCAGTTGAGGAATCGGGAAGGTGACATTCCCAAGACAGCGTTTGGACACGCTACGGTCACTACGAGTTCACGGTAATGCCGTTTGGGATAAAAAATGCGTCATCAGTGTTCATGGACTTAATGCACTGAACATTTCGAGAGTACTTGGATTTGTTTGTGATTTTCTTCATTGATGACATCTTGTTGTACTCTCAGTCTGAAGAAGATCATGTGAACCATTTACGGATGGTGTTGCACACCCTGAGGAGAAATAAGCTCTAAGCTAAGTTCTCAAAGTGTGAGTTTGGCTATCGTCAGTGGCTTTTCTTGGCCATGTGGTGAGTGGAGAGGGCATTGTGGTGAATCCATCAAAGATAAAAGACATATGGGAGTGGCCAGTGTTGTCTTCTGTGGCCGAAGTCAGGAGTTTCCTTGGACTGGCGGGCTACTATCGATGTTTTGTAGAAAACTTCTCACGGATCCCTTTGCCTCTTACCACACTAACGAGGAAGGTTCAGAAGTTCATTTGTATGCCGGAGTGCGCGCGAGCTTTTGAAGAGCTAAAGAGTCGCTTAACCACGACGCCAATCTTGACGTCGCCATATGGTTCATACGGCTTTGAAATCTATAGTGATCGTCAGGGAGCGGCTTAGGCTGTGTTCTTCTTCAATTCGGAAAGGTGATCGCTTATGGCTCATGCCAGTTGAAAGTGCATGAGCAGAACTATCCCGTTCATGACTTGGAGTTGGCGGGGGTGATTTTTGCACTTAAACTGTGACGTCATTATTTATATGGCGTGAAGGTGGATATATTCACGGACCATAAAAGCCTAAAGTACTTGTTGGATCAGAAGGATCTCAACATGCGACAGCGAAGGTGGATGGAGTTCCTCGGGGACTATACCTTCAAGATTCACTATACTCCCGGGAAGGGAAATGTCGTGGCAGATGCCTTGAGTCGTAGGACTCCGACAAGGGCAACTTGGTTATAGAAGCATGATGAGCGTCTGATCTAGGAGTTGGAAGTGTTAGAGATTTCTTGTGTCGACAAGAATTCCACAACAAATGCGTGCTTGACCTTGGCGGAGGTACAATATGACCTTGCAGACAGAGTTCGGCAAGCAACAGAACTTGATGAAAGTTTGCAACGTTATGCAGTGGATGGGTCAAATGGCCAATTCTCCTGGGATGACGGCCTTTTGCGAAAAGATGGTCGTTTGTGCGTCCAGAAGATGGGTAAGTTAAGAGAGGAATTGATGTATGAAGCTCACTTCACTAAATACTCAATTCACCTAAAGAGCACAAAAATGTATAAAGACATGAAGAAGCTGTTATGGTGGCCGGGTTTAAAGAAAGACATAACACTGTACGTGGCTAAATGTCAGACTTGTGCCTTGATGAAAGCAGAATGCCAGAAGCCAGAGGTTTCCTGAAGTCGCTAACTATTCCGGAATGGAAGTTTGATGATATTTCAATGAATTTCGTGCATGATTTGTCGAAATCTCAACACAGAAATGATTCGGTTTGTGTGATCGTGGACCGATTGACTAAAGTGGCTCACTTCATTATGAATAAGAGGGACGATTCAGTGGAAGTTTTGGCTAAGCTTTATGTTGAATAAATAGTACAGTTTCACGGTGTTCCTCGTAGCATCGTAAGTGATCGAGATGAGCGCTTCACTTCGACTGATTGGAGGCTAATACATCAATTATTGGGGACAAAGTTAACATTCAGTACAACCGCCTTTCATCCCCAAACAGATGACCAAACTAAAAGGACCAACAAAATGATTGAGGACATGCTCTGAATATGCGCCTTGGATTTTGGAAAGAGGTGGGAAGATCATCTCTATATGGTAGAGTTCACCTACAATAATAACTATCAAGTGAGTTTAAATATGACGCCTTTTGAAGCTTTGTATGGTAGGAAGTGTCGTACACCGTTAACTTGGGCGGAAACGGGCGACTCTAAGTTATATAAGCGTAAGAAAGTCGAAGAGGCTAATTCGACAATACGCTCTATTTGTGAGAGACTATTAATAACCCAAGTCCGGCAGGCAAAGTATTATAACGCCAAGCACCAAAACGTAGAGTTTGCGGTTGGCGAATGAGTATATTTGAAAATTAAACCTTTCAAGGGCATGTCCAGGATTCAACGCTTGAAAAAGCTGAGTCCAAGGTATCTTGGTCTATTTGAGGTGGTGGAACGAGTTGGAGATGCTGCCTATCGGCTAGCTCTTTCAGAGGAATTGAGTGGGTTGCATAATGTGTTTCATATATCAGTGCTTCGGAAAGCCGTGAAGGATCCAGCTCAAGTGATTGCGAGTGATTGCGTACCGGTCAAATCGGGGCTAACGACGAAGGTTCGACCCATTCGAATCGAGGATACAGTGGTTAAGCAGTTGTGGAACAAGCCAATCAGGATGGTCAAGGTCCGGTGGGACAACTGTGACCGTGAAGAGCTGACATGGGAGCGGGAGCAGACCATGCATGCGGAATATCCCGATTTGTTTAACTAAAAGGTTGTAACATTTGGTTTTGTTGAGTAGAAACTATTTGTTGTAACAAAGTTATTACTGGTTGCTGCTTGGTGCCATATGCAAATTTTGGGACGAATTTTTTGTAAGGTGGGGAGGATTGTAACACCCCAAAAGGAGTATCGGTCATTGGGGGATAATGCGCCGTAATAGTCTTATCGCAGGCGGTAGCTCAAAGATTTAAAAGACATAGCGCTCAGGTTGGGTACCGCAAAGCTAGCGCGCCGCAGTAGCTACTCAACGCTTCGACCACTCAATGCTTTTGACCACTCAACGCTTTCGAGCACTCAACGCTGTCGAACAATCGTCGAGAACGCTAATGCCAGGCGGTAGAAGTTACCGTGCCATGCTAACCGATCGACGAAAGTCGAATGGGTTACCGCCAAACGCTAAAATGTTATCGCGGGGACCTAGCTCTGATAGCGGCGCCGACTGGTTAAAGCAATTACTGCCTATGTTACCGCGCGACGGTAGTAGTTACCGCGCGGTAGTATCTTTTGTATAAGAATGAACTTAAGTTTTTTTTTTCTCATCTTCTCATATCCTTTCTTTGATGTACTTCTAGAGAGTGAAGAGGAGGCGTCCAAGAGCTTGTGTGAGGGTTGCTCCAAGGTTTGCTTGTGATTGGAATCGTGAGTTGATGCTAGATCCACGGAGAGGAAGTTATGACAATCATTTCCATCCGGATCATAGATCACAGTCATATCTCCGAAGAGATCTTCAAGGGTAACTATCTTCTTCCTTAGACATGTGAATTCCTTATTTGGCATATGCATGGATTTCCCCCACCAAAAGGTGGAATATTGAGGGATTTTCGTTGGGTTGATTCTTAATATCTCCAAGAGATCTTGCATATAGATTCAAAAATGTGTAGTATGGAATAAACATACTGTGTGAAGCTCATCTGGATAGGTTGGTCTGGATTGGTGATGTTTTCTTTTGCGCACCGGAGAAGACTCCGCGTATAAACGAGTAATTTGTGGAGTCGGTGGGTTGTGCCTGTGAAATGGAGTAGCAGGAATTACTGGAGTGGAATTCCAGGAAAATACCCTCAAAGTGCATGTGATGTATGCTATGAAATTCCAGTGTTTCTGGCACTGCAGGTGTCTACAGGGATTTCTGGATAGTTAGTCCAGTTATGATTAGAGCTGGGGATGGAAAGAGGGTTCTGTCGCTAAACGTCGGACGATAGTGATTATCGTTGGCGATAGCTCTTAGCTAACCTGTGATTGTGAAGCCAGTCCTTGGTGGACAGTTTGGCTATTGTGAGCTATGAACTTGTTAGAAAGTAGCGAAAAAGAGAGAACAAGCGGATAAACTTTTGAATAATTGAAATTTTATTATCCAAAAAAGATAATTATTACAAAGGTATGTCCTCCCTTATATAAAATGGAGGAGAGATGAGAGAATACAAATAAGAGATGTGCGACTAAAAATATACAAGCTAAGCGGACTATACAAAGTAAACCGCACAAGCCGCGCGGTTAGACAGAAGGGCTAACCGCACGGCTACAACAAGAGAAGCAGAGAGGTCGCCTGTGAAGATCGCTAGACCGCCCGGTTTACAAGCCGGCGAGTCAAACCGCCAGACCGCGCGGTCTTCAACCCGCCAAGACAGACCGCCCGGTCACCAACTTCAACACTCCCCCTCAAGCTGGAGCATATATATCAATCATGCCCAGCTTGTCGCAAACATGCAGAAACGAGGCGGAAACTGGCTTGGTGAAGATGTCAGCCAGCTCTTTATCAGACGTGACAAACGGAGTGCAAATTTGTTCTTTTAAAATCTCTTCACGAATGAAATGGCAGTCAACCTCAATGTGCTTTGTTCTTTCATGGAATACCGGATTTTTGGAGATGTATATGGCGGCCTTGTTATCACAAAACATAGGTAGAGGATGGTTGTACACCTCTCCTAAATCTAGCATGAGAGCCCGCAACCATTTCAACTAACAAGTGGTTGACGCCATACTGCGATACTCAGCTTCTGCACTGGACCTGGAGACAACAGACTGCTTCTTGCTCTTCTAGCTCACCAGATTTCCCCCAACAAAGGTGCAAAAACCTGAGGTTGACTTGCGATCCCCTTTGTCATCAGCATAACTTGCATCTGAGTAGGCTTCAATCCTCAGATGACCATTCTTCTGAAAAAGTAATCCTTTCCCAGGCGCTGCTTTGACATACTCCAAGATCCGCAAGGCGGACTGTAGATGACACTCCCTAGGCGCTTGCATGAATTGACTCACCTTTCCCACAGCATAGGAAATGTCGGGTCTGGTCACTGTGAGATATATGAGCTTACCAACCAGACGTCTGTACCGCGAACTATCTGAAAGAGGAGGCGAATCATCTGTCCAGGTTTTGTCCTCCCCAGTAGCCATGGGGCATCGGGCAGGTTTTGCTCCAGTTAATCCTGCCTCTTTTAAAAGATCAAGGGCATACTTACGCTGAGAGAGAACTAAGGAGTCGGGCTTCCGAGAGAGTTCGATCCCCAGAAAGTACTTTGGAGAGCCCATATCTTTAGTGATCAGATGTTGGCGAAGATGTCGCTTTGTCAGGGCTACCCCTTCCTGGTCATCGCCAGTGAGAAGAATATCATCGACGTACACAACAAGAACAACCAGCCCAGAAGGAGTTTTGCGAATAAAGAGAGAGTGATCAGCAGAGCTTCGCACAAAACCAACAGCCGCCACAATGCCGCTGAACTTGTCAAACTAAGCTCGAGGACTCTGCTTGAGGCCATAAATTGCCTTCTGCAGCCGGCATACTCGTGTCTCCCCCTGAGCAACATACCCATGAGGTTGCTCCATGTAAACGGCCTCGTGAAGATCACCATAAAGGAAGGCATTCTTGACGTCCAGCTGAGAAATCGGCCAATCCCGATTGACGGCCACAGAGAGAAGGACCTGGATAGTGCTGAGACGAGCCACAGGGGAGAAGATGTCAAAGTAATCAACCCCATAGGTCTGAGTAAAGCCCTTACCAACAAGGCGAGCCTTATACCGATCCACAGTGCCGTCTGGGCTAAATTTGACCACAAAGACCCAGCGGCAGCCAACAACATCAGTACCGAAGGGAGGAGGAACAAGAGTCCATGTACCCCGCTCCGTGAGGGTCGCCATTTCCTCATCCATGGCTAGCTTCCAGTGGGGAATAGCAAGGGCCTCCTGATAGGAACGAGGGGTGGCAGTGGCCGAGATAGCCAGTGCAAAAGCTCTGCGAGCAGGGGTAAGACGATCGTAGGAAACAACTGTAGCAAGCGGGTGTTAGGTACAGGCCCGAACCCCTTTGCGAAGAGCAATCGGGAGATCCAGGTCAGCAGGTGCCTCAGTATCCGGAGTATCCGTGGTGGAGAGAGCTGGCCCGAGAGTAGAGAGAGATGGCAGCGGAGTGGAGGGAGAAAGTGGAGTAGAGGGTGGAGATGATGAGGATGGGGAAGACGGTGGAGTGGGTGGAGAGGGCGGAACATCAGTGGGAGCAGAGGGAATGGATGAGTTGGTATGAGAAGTAGGATCAGGAGGAGTAGAAGAGGAAGCGAGAGAGAAGTAAGAGGCATTGGTAAAGAAGGTGACATCTGCAGAAACAAATTGCTTGCGGGTAACAGGGTCAAAGCAGCAATATCCTTTCTGAGTGGGAGAGTAGCCCAGAAAGACACATTTGGTGGCACGTGGTGAGAGTTTATCACGGGTGGCAGCGGGAGAGTGCACAAAAGCGGTGCACCCAAAGATGTGCAGAGGAAGAGGAAAGGGATCCTTGTCCGGATAAAGAATGGAGAAGGGGGTAGCACCGTGGAGAATTGTGGAGGGAAGGCGATTGATGAGATAGTAGGAGAGGAGGACAACATATCCCCAATAGGAGCGAGGAACATGCATTTGAGTCATCATAGTGCGAGCGACATCAAGGAGGTGATGTTTGCCAAGTTGACATGCATCATAGTTTAGAGGAGGATGATGAGGAGGGAGGTGCGACAGGAGCTGGCGGAGAATTCGGGGAGGAGCATGTCCAAGGCGAAGATGCCATTGGAGAAGATCTGTAGAGGAGGAGGAGAAGGCGGATAGAGCAGAAACGTTGTCGAGGAAGTAGAGGCCACCACTCTTAGTCCCGGTAGCAATCGTCCTTTGGGAGTCCGGATCCTGAAAAGCACAAGAGCTAGGGGTGAATATGACAGAACACCGTAGTTGCTTGCATAAAGAAGTAACCGATAATAAATTGCACGGAAACTTGGGCACATAGAGGGTATCAGCCAGGCAGAGAGATGGAGTGACTTGAACCATGCCCGTCCCATGTACCGGGGAGGGAGATCCATCAGCAACAATGACCGGGGGCAACTGAGCATGTGTGTCAAAAAGAGAGAAACATTGAGGATTGCATGTCATATGATTGGTTGCACCAGAGTCGATTAGCCATCTTCCGCGAGTAATAACATGAGCACTACTAGAAGAGGTGACCACGGAGGCGGACAGGCTGGAGGAGGGGAAAGCCATGGAAGCAAGAGAGGAGTAAGCCGCGACGATAAGAACAAGCCGCGAGAAGAGAAAAGAGCACCAAGCCGGGCGAACAGAAAACAGGTCGGGCGGCTAGGAAGGCCGCTACCAAGAAGCAGAGCAAAGCAGAGGGAAAGAAGTCGCACGGCTTGAAAAAGTCGGGCGAACAGAGGAGAATAGGTCGCACGGCAAAAGATGAGGCCGGCACGACTAGCAAGAGGTCAAAGACACAGCGGGGAAGAGGTCGCGCGGACTGAAAAGGCCGAGCGAACAGAAGAGAGGAGAAGAGCAGGTGACCGCGACCAAGATGCGGGTGAGAAAGGAACAACCCGCATGGTCAGGCAGATCACAGCAGCAAACCGCGAGTAGAGGGACAAGTGGATATGGGGAAAGCAGAAGCGGACAGGGAGAAGGAGTCCGCAGCGGGTAGAGACAAGCCGCAAAGACTAGGAAGTCGGAGAGACAAGAAAGAGCAAGGAGCGCGGCGACAAGGAAGCAGGTCGCTGCGACGAATAGCAGTAGGAGAAGAGAACCAAGAAGAAGCAAGCCGCGCGAACAGGGCAGCGGACAGAAACAAGCCGCTCGAACAGGGTAGCAGACAGAAGAGAAGGCAAGCCGCGAGACAGGTCGCAGAAAGCAGAAAACAAGCCGCGAACAACAGAGAGCGCACAGAATCAGGAGGAAATGACCATGTCCTCTGATACCATGTTAGAAAGTAGCGAAAAAGAGAGAACAAGCGGATAAACTTTTGAATAATTGAAATTTTATTATCCAAAAAAGATAACTATTACAAAGGTATGCCCTCCCTTATATAGAATGGAGGAGAGATGAGAGAATACAAATAAGAGATGTGGGACTAAAAATATACAAGCTAAGCGGACTATACAAAGTAAACCGCACAAGCCGCGCGGTTAGACAAAAGGGCTAACCGCACGGCTACAACAAGAGAAGCAGAGAGGTCGCCTGTGAAGATCGCTAGACCGCCCGGTTTACAAGCCGGCGAGTCAAACCGCCAGACCGCGCGGTCTTCAACCCGCCAAGACAGACCGCCCGGTCACCAACTTCAACAGAACTCTTAAAAAGGCTTCATACCGAACAAATAAGAGAGAAGCCGACCTGCATCACTTGTGGCGATTTGAGCAACGGGTAGGGCTGACCTGTCTCCGCATTATGGTTGTCAACTTGAGTTGCCCGGGTTATTGGGCATTCGTTGTAGCACATGATGAGGGCCTTAGGCCTGCGTGCCATTAAGACTAAAGTCTCCGACTGTATGCCGTAGAGCGCAATGCTCAAAGTTGCCGTTGGGAATGGTGGTGGGGCCTGATACTTCGGTACACCAAATATATACCCTGAGTGTACGAAACGTTTGGCCGCTGAGACATTCTTTTGTGATATGTTGAACTGTGCGCAAGTGCACGTTCTTGTGATATATCTGCTTGTGAAATGTTATGCCTACAGGGAAGGAATACCGCTACCCAGGGTAAGGGGTAGGGTCGTTATAAATTGATCAGCCGAATGCTGACCGTTGCTTTGTTTGTCACCGCTGCGGTGGATTGTTCCCGTGCAGGTGCAGGAGAGCCGAACGAAAAATAGTGGGTTGAAGCCCTTGCTGTTGTTGCTGCTATGCTGGCCCTCGAAGGCCAAAGAATGTAATATTTTGTGATTTTCATGTGTGGTCGGCCTGCGTGCCGATGTATGTAATCCACACGTATGAAGGAAACTTGTAAGGCCTTAAGAACAAACATTTTGTGTATTTTGTAAACATTCCTTGTAGATATATAAATGTGGTTATTTATATATAGTGGGCATTCATGATAGCTGAGTTCAAACTTAACCCATAATGCTTCTGTTAGAATGCTCTGAGTTAGACTGTGTGGTTTGGTCTTTGATATTAACCTATAACCTCGCCGTTTGTTTGTGGTATATAGTGTGGGGTCCCGACCAGGCTTTCTATTATATGTCATGTAACGGATGAAGAAGTTACACGTTGGACGGCGAGATATAAAATATTCCTTGTAGGAAAAAGACAATAGATCTTTTTACAAGAAAAGATCAAGAATGCAGAAAGTTGTTTGCTGATTAAAGTGATCAAAGTCAGAAAGCTTTAAGAAGTCTTGAGCAAGAACATAAAACCTATTTTTCTGTAAAAGGTGGAGTAGCAGAGCACTCAAGAAAGTTGTTATTCTTTTTCAAGGCTACTGTATTCAACTCAGATATATTTAAAAGCTTGAAGAAACAGAGCTCTACATCAGTTCTTCTCAACACAAGTAGAATTACTCTGAAGATATACAGTCTTACTACTGTGAAAAGTTAGGTTTGTGTTTATACAGTCCAGGTAGGTGACTCATAGGACTATTTTTCCAGAGTTAATCATTGCAAAATCATTATTCAATATGTAGGATCATTATTTGATCTGATCTGTAAGCATGTATTATAAAGACTATGTGTAGGAGCTGAGTCTCTGAGTTGTAGGATTCTGTTTAGGATCTGAGATAAGGCTTATGCTTGAGGTAGGATCTCTGTATAGATCTGAGGTAGGAGATCTAGTTAATCTCTGAGTGTAGGGTTGCTGTGCCTGAGGCATAAGTTGCTTAACTCTGAGTTGTAGGGGTGAGATTCACTCTAAGGTGTAGGATCTGAGGTGTAGGATCTTGAGGGATCTGAGGTGTAGGATCCTGATGGATCTGAGGTGTAAGCTCAAGGAGCTGAGGAAAAGAAGGAGTTAGCCGAATCTAACGCACTGATATATAGGTAAAGGGGGAAGTGGATGTACCCTAGCTAGAGGAACCACTATAAATTCTTATGTTGTTATGACTCTTGAAAGCTAACAACTAATTCTAATACACATCTTGACCAAAGCTTAAAAGATTAAAAAAAAGAATTAAAACAAACCTATTCACCCCCTCTAGGTGTGTAGATACTTTGTAGAAACCGAACAGAGAACAAACCGAAATGGTTTTAACTGAAATTTTATTATCCGAAAAAGGTATCTATTACAAAGGTATGCCCTCCCTTATATAGAATGGAGGAGAGATGAGAGAATACAAATAAGAGATGTGAGACTAAAAATTTACAGGACTAAGCGGACTATACAAAACAAACCGCACAAGCCGCGCGGTTTAGACAGCAGGGCTAACCGCACGGCTACCACCAGAGAGGAAGAGAGACTGCCAGGGTAGACCGCCAGACCGCCCGGTCTCCAAGCCGGCTGAGACAGACTGCCAGACCGCGCGGTCTTCAACCCGCCAAGACAAACCTCCAGACCGCCCGGTCACCAACTTCAACACCCCCCCTCAAGCTGGAGCATATATATCGATCATGCCCAGCTTGTCGCAGATGTGGAAAAAGGAAGCGGACACCGACTTGGTGAAGACATCTGCCAACTCGTTGTCAGAAGTGACAAATGGAGTGCAAATCTGTTTCTTCAATATTTCTTCTCGAATAAAATGACAGTCGACTTCTATGTGTTTTGTTCTCTCATGAAAGACCAGATTTTTGGAAATGTGTATCGCGGCCTTATTGTCACAGAACATAGGAAGAGGATAGTTGTAAACCTCTCCTAAGTCAAGCATGAGAGCCCGCAACCACTTCAACTCACATGTAGTCGATGCCATGCTGCGATATTCTGCCTCTGCACTAGACCTGGAAACGACAGACTGTTTCTTTCTCTTCCAACTCACAAGATTGCCTCCAACAAATGTGCAGAAACCTGAAGTCGATTTGCGGTCCCCTTTGTCATCCGCATAGCTTGAATCAGAGTAAGTTTCAACCCTTAGGTGACCATTCTTCTGAAATAGGAGTCCTTTCCCTGGAGCAGCTTTAATATACTCTAATATCCTCAGAGCAGATCGTAGATGACACTCCCTCGGAGCTTGCATGAACTGGCTCACCTTGCCAACAGCATAAGAGATGTCGGGTCTAGTTACCGTGAGATATATGAGCTTGCCCACCAGACGCCGGTATCTCGAAAGATCAGAGAGAAGAGGTGAGTCATCTGTCCAAGTTTTGTCTTCTCCAGCAGCCATAGGACAACGTGCAGGTTTAGCACCAGTGAGTCCTGCCTCCTTTAAAAGATCAAGAGCATACTTCCGTTGTGAAAGGACCATAAAGTTGGGCTTTCTAGAGATTTCAATCCCCAGAAAGTATTTCGGGGAGCCCATATCCTTTGTGACCAGATGTTGACGAAGGTGTTTCTTGGTCATCAATACCCCATCCTGGTCATCGTCAGTAAGAAGAATGTCATCAACATAAACCGCAAGAACAACAAGACCAGAGGCGGTTTTCCGAACAAACAAGGAGTGATCTGCTGAGCTTCTTGTAAAACCAATGGCCGCAACAATGCCACTGAACTTGTCAAACCAGGCACGAGGACTCTGCTTGAGGCCATAGATAGCCTTCTTTAGCCGGCATACCCGTGTCTCCCCCTGAGCAACATACCCAGGAGGTTGCTCCATGTAAACATCTTCCTGCAGATCACCATAGGGGAAGACATTCTTAACATCTAGCTGCGAGATGGGCCAATCCCTGTTGACAGCCACAGAGAGAAGAACCCGAATAGTGCTGAGTCGAGCCACGGGAGAGAAAGTGTCAAAGTAATCAATCCCATAAGTTTGGGTAAAACCCTTGGCAACCAGGCGAGCCTTATAACGATCCACACGGCCATCCGGGAGAAACTTCACCACGAAGACCCAGCGACAACCAACAACATTTGTGCCGAAAGGAGGCGGAACAAGGGTCCAGGTACCCCGTTCAGTGAGAGTAGCAATCTCCTCATCCATGACAACTTTCCAGTGAGGAATAGTAAGGGCCTCCTGGTAGGAACGGGGGGTGGCAGTGGCCGAGATAGCCAGTGCAAAAGCTCTGCGAGCAGGGGTAAGACGATCGTAGGAAACAACTGCAGCAAGCGGGTGTTGGGTACAGGCCCGAACCCCTTTGCGAAGAGCAATCGAGAGATCCAGGTCAGTAGGTGCCTCAGTATCCGGAGTATCCGTGGTGGAGAGAGCTGGCCCGGGAGTAGAGAGAGATGGCAGCGGAGTGGAGGGAGAAAGCGGAGTAGATGGTGGAGATGATGAGGATGGGGAAGACGGTGGAGTGGGTGGAGAGGGCGGAACATCAGTGGGGGCAGAGGGAATGGATGGGTTGGTATGATAAGTAGGATCAGGAGGAGTAGAAGAGGAAGCGGGATAGAAGTAAGATGCATTGGCAAAGAAGGTGACATCCACAGAGACAAATTGCTTGCGGGTAACAGGGTCAAAGCAACAATATCCTTTCTGAGTGGGAGAGTAGCCCAGAAAGACACATTTGGTGGCACGTGGTGAGAGTTTATCACGGGTGGCAGCGGGAGAGTGCACAAAAGCGGTGCACCCAAAGATGTGCAGAGGAAGAGGAAAGGGATCCTTGTCCGGATAAAGAATGGAGAAGGGGGTAGCACCGTGAAGAACTGTGGAGGGAAGGCGATTGATGAGATAGCAGGAGAGGAGGACAGCATAGCCCCAATAGGAGCGAGGAACATGCATTTGAGTCATCATAATGCGAGCGACATCAAGGAGGTGACGGTTTTTGCGTTCCGCCACCCCATTTTGTTGTGAGGTGTAGACACAGCTGGTTTGACGAATAACACCATGGTGAATACAAAAGGAGGAGAAGTCGTGGCTAAGATACTCCTTAGCATTGTCAGAACGAAGGAGTTTAATAGACGTATCAAACTGAGTCTTAACCATAGAATAAAAGGAGGTCCAAACAGAGAACAGCTCGGAGCGATCTTTGAGAAGATATACCCACGTACATCGAGAGAAATCATCAATGAAGGTGACAAAATAGGAACTACCCCAACCGATGGTGAGGTTAGGAGCGAGACCCCATATGTCAGAGTGAACGAGGTCGAACGGACGGGAAGAGCCCCGACTTTGCGTTGGTGGGAAGGATGAGCGGTGATGTTTGCCAAGTTGACATGCATCACAGTTTAGAGGAGGATGATGAGTAGGGAGGTGCGGCAGGAGCTGTCGTAGAATTCGGGAGGAGCATGTCCAAGGCGAAGATGCCATTGGAGAAGATCTGTAGAGGAGGAGGAGAAGGCGGATAGAGCAGAAACGTTGTCGAGGAAGTAGAGGCCACCACTCTCAGTCCCGGTAGCAATCGTCCGTTGGGAGTCCGGATCCTGAAAAGCATAAGAGGTAGGGGTGAATATGACAGAACACCGTAGTTGCTTGCATAAAGAAGTAACCGATAATAAATTGCACGGAAACTAGGGCACATAGAGGGTATCAGCCAAGTAGAGAGATGGAGTGACTTGAACCATGCCCGTCCCATGGACCGGGGAGGGAGATCCATCAGCAACAATGACCGAGGGCAACTGAGCATGTGTGTCAAGAAGAGAGAAACATTGAGGATTGCATGTCATATGATTTGTTGCACCAGAGTCGATTAGCCATCTTCCGCGAGTAACAACATGAGCACTACCAGAAGAGGTGACCACAGAGGCGGACAGGCTGGAGGAGGGGAAAGCCATGGAAGCAAGAGAGGAGCAAACCGCAACGATAAGAACAAGCCGCGAGAAGAGAAAAGAGCACCAAGCCGGGCGAACAGAAAACAGGTCGAGCGGCTAGGAAGGCCGCTAGCAAGAAGCAGAGCAAAGCAGAGGGGAAGAAGTCGCACGACCTGAAAAAGTCGGGCGAACAGATGAGAACAAGTCGCACGGCAAAAGATGAGGCCGGGGCGACTAGCAAACAGGAGCGGGTAGAAGGCAACAAGAAGTAGAGCGCGGCGAATAGAGGAGATCGCGAAAACGGTTCGCGAAAAAGAAGGGGCAAGCCGCGCGGACAGGTCGCGCAGACAGACGGAGAATCAAGCGGCTAGAAAGCAGTCAAAAGCCCAACGGAGAAGAGGTCGCGCGGACTGAGAAGGCCGAGCGAACAGAAGAGAAGAGGAGGCAAGAAGCAGCGACGACAACAAGTCGCAGACCGGGCGAACAGAAACAGGCCACAACGACTAGGAAGTCGGAGAGGCAAGAAGGAACCAGGAGCGCGACGACAACGAGACAGGTCGCGGCGACGAATAGCAGCAGGAGAAGAGAACCAAGGAGAAGCAAGCCGCGCGAATTGGGCGGCGGACAGAAGAGAGGGCAAGCCGCAAGACAGGTCGCGGAGAGCGGAAAACAAGCCGCGAGAATCAGAGAGCGCACACAATCACGATTAAACGACCGTATCCTCTGATACCATGTAGAAACCGAACAGAGAGCAAACCGAAATGGTTTTAACTGAAATTTTATTATCCGAAAAAGGTATCTATTACAAAGGTATGCCCTCCCTTATATAGAATGGAGGAGAGATGAGAGAATACAAATAAGAGATGTGGGACTAAAAATTTACAGGACTAAGCAGACTATACAAAATAAACCGCACAAGCCGCGCGGTTTAGACAACAGGGCTAACCGCACGGCTACCACCAGAGAGGAAGAGAGACTGCCAGGGTAGACCGCCAGACCGCCCGGTCTCCAAGCCGGCTGAGACAGACCGCCAAACCGCGCGGTCTTCAACCCGCCATGACAAACCTCCAGACCACCCGGTCACCAACTTCAACATACTCTTAAACAAAGACTTTCAGAGCTCGATAATTCAGTGCATTTGATAACCGACAAACTCCTTTGGGCTTGTCTGTGAGCATGACCAGTGATCATGAGCTCGCTGGCGAAATATCTCCCCCGACGTGTGGAGCTCATCTACAGCTCGACTTTTCAGCACATCAGCATTTTGGCAAGCTCATCCTAATCTTGCCAACGAGCTCACCCAAAGACCTTGAGCTCGGGTGACAATCACTTCTTCCATGCAACCTCCGGTTTAGCAAGATTGCCCTTAGCGAGCCCAGCTCTAACAACCCCGCCTAAGACGACCTACTTCAGTTTGATTGCTTCAAATGTTCCCAAGAGTATGGTCGTCCAGGAAATAGGTATCTCGTATCCAACAATGACCGGGGTGGCTATTTGCAGACCGACCCCTAGATTGCATATAAATATAACCCCACAACGTAAGTACAAGACACATTGAACCCCCGTCCCCCAAGGTTCACTGTACCTCAGTGTCCGCCTCTCTTATGCCTAGCTCAGCTATGTATTTTGGAGGGGAAGTTGTTATAAACTTTTGAGTATGTGATGGGACCTCCTCGTTATAGCAAAAGAGCCTTATTTGTAGGTAACCTAGAGCTCTTTTCTTGATCTTCAACTTCCTGTAGTTGTGTTTTACCTGAGTCGACCATTGGACCAATAACCTTTGGCCACCTCTCTTAGTCCGAACTTTGTGAGTCAATTTTATCGGTTTCAACACTTTGGTGGGATGAGGGTTGACCATGATTGAAGGAGTAAACATCTAGTGTGAGATCTAATGGTGAATCATATCGGCCCAGAGTCGAATACAATCAACTCAAGCTTTGAGCAAGTTCAACATGCGTGCTGACCTCGCGAAGTTCAAGTAGGACATGATAAAGCTAATGCGAGCTCTTTTCAGCCCCAGTGCTGAGATCACATCCAGTTGACAGACGTACATGTGGCCATCGCTCCCACATGGAGAGGACGTCGACAATGAACGAGTCAAAGCAATATATATAAACGAAGTATGTTCCTCGTGTATAGAATCTCTCAATGAACATGGCCCGGTTGGGCAATCGTTTTGTGTGAAGAGGTGTCGACTACCCTCACGCTAAGTGCAAATTTACTTTTCTTTCATAAGTAATTTAGGAAAACCCAATCAAAATTAACGCTTCCACGATCAGGATCGCCAGGGAACATGAAGCTCTTTTCTTTGTTCATGACGATGGATTGATTGAGAGTCGTAAGCACCTTTTTGCATTCAATAATATAATCAGAAGATGAGTTCTCCAATGTGACCAGCTTCACATGCTCAAGTCGGATGGCCAGAGAACTTAAAGCTCATCATCATCGCCGCTGTCTGAAAGCGTCTGGCTTCAGACATGCAATCAGAAGGCTCACTCGCGAAGAAATCTGCGACATGATTTGCCGAAGAATATGGATAAGCTGGATGATATGCCATTTTCCCATCACCATATCCATGATTGCTAGTCGTTAGTGTCTGTGGTTCTAACACATCTGATCCCACAAGACTTCAAGCTCCCTAACATCGAGATGTTCAACATAATGGATGATCTGCCAGAGAAGGTCAACCATTTCACCACCATCATCAGGATCTATAATGCCCCAGATCAACTACTATATCAAGTGTTCATTGTAACACTGAAAGGGCAAGCGCGAATCTGGTTCCACCCTCTGAGAGTAGCCATCGTCAGCTTTGCAAAATTAGCTCAACAATTCACAGATTTATTCATTGTCAACCGTAGAATTGTTTGGGACCCCTATAACCTTTAAAGAATACGTCAGAACGAGCGAGATACCCGCAAAGATTTCTTAAGCCGCTTCACTATAGAGGCGTAATAAATTTCAGGGGTGGACCTCGAGTTTCTACGAGGAGTTTTTCTTGGATGACTCCACCCCTGTGGTTTTAACTCTGCACTATTGCGAAAATAGTCCCCACCTATTTGAGTCTCGTTCACCAGATTGAAGATGAAAGATAAGGGTTACTACTCACCTAGAGGGGGGGTGTGAATACGTGAGAGCACAATGAAAGAGCAGATCACAGAATAACCACACAACACAGCACAACACACCATGATTTATAGTGGTTCTCCAAGAATGGGTACATCCACTTTCCCTTTATATCTATCTAGTAGAGTGCTAGCTTAGGTTAAAACTCTTCCAAATTCTTTTCTCAGATCCTCAGTTCTTACAAACTCAGGAACACATGTTCCCTACCTCAGACCTGCACAAAGGTCCTGCACCTCAAGCTTCAACACAAGCCCTACAGCTCAGACTACCCTCTAGCCTTACACCTCAGACACTACATGTCCTACAAACTCAGGCTATCCTCAAGCCCTATATTTAGTCTACCAAGCCCTACACCTCAGATCTGCAAACAGATCCTACACTCAGATTCTTAAATGAACCTTACAAAATTAGATCCTAGGAGTATCCTATACTGTAATAGATTACAAATATTTTGACTCAACACTCAAGAGTTTGAGTCTTTAAATAGAAGCACACACTGTAGGCTTCTTTTTTCCTTATCTTGAACAACACTTGAAATTTGTACTTGAAATAGCTGGCTCGATCAAGATGACTTGCAGTGGTTGTAGATGGACTCTATGAAGGTTGACCACTGAACAATTCTTTCACAAGACTTAGAAAAAGAATAGTAGTGAAAAATTCTTTGTGAATTCTGAGCGCTTGTGAACAAAATCAAAAAAACCTGTTCTGAAATCTCGAAGTCGTTTTTTATACTTGTCTTGGCCGATAGAGTGAATGAAGGTTCAATTTAAATTTTCTAATGACTAGGAAAATCTTCCTTTGACAAATACTTGATTAGAAAACCCCAAACGACTATATTAAATTTGCATAAGGATTCTTTCATATGACCATTAGACACTTTAGGAATTAATCTTGACTTGGAATGAACAACTGTCAAAACTTGATTCAAGAAAGGATTCAAAATCTTGGAGATATTCTTCTAATGAATTATGATTATTCTCCTTGCTGTCAATCCATGAGAATAAATAGCAAAATCCGCAAATCAATTTAATTTGAATTCCTTACACAATCTGCGCTTTAAATCAAGGACTTGACCGTTGTGCCACATGTCAAGCTGTAGTTGATTGGTTTATGTGACCTTACATGATGCCAGAGACAAAGTCAAATGACCCACGTAAAGTGTCCATGGTCAACATAAAACACAAAGATGTCATATAAGGAAACTCCTGACCCTTAGCCAAAATCTGCTTGCAGCAACACTTGTCTTCATGCAGTTGATGCAGTCAAATCTTTCTCTTCGATATAGTCGATGCAGTCAATCTTTCTCTTTGATGCAGTCGAACTTTTTCTCTTCGATACAGCCGATGCAGTCGAACTTTTCCTCAACTATGAACTTGATGTAGTCGAATTTTTCCTTAGCCGTAAACTCGATGCATTCGAATTTTTCCTTGGCCGTGAACTCGATGCAGTTGAATTTTTCCTTAGCCGTGAACTCAATGCAGTCAAATTTTTCTTTAGCCATGAGCTCGATGCAGTCGAATTTTTACTTAGTTTTTTGTTAATGCACCCGATTTTTTTACTCAGGTAAATTTTTGATCATGCCTTTAATTTCTTTTGTCTTTAATAACTTTTCCCAAATATAATGACACGTCTAATATATAATTAATTCATAGGTCAACATGAATTTTGCTCTTTGAAGGATTACAAGTGCAGAATCCTGTTTGGGTGACCAAATGTCTAACCATACATTAGTCATGCATTTAAGTTAAACCTGTCACATCAAAACTAAAACAACCATCAAATACAAAATATTTATTGTCATCTTAAGGCCTTCTTCAAATCAAGAATCTTGCGGACAATATTCCCAACAGAAGCCCAGAGTGCAACTAATAAGGCAATTAAAGTGCACCACCAGCAGTTCAAGGGGATCTCTTTCAAGCCCCTTTAAGATATCCTTTGTGCTTGAAGATCTCCACCAAGCCCTTCGAAGTTTTGGTTTCTTTCTCTACAAAACACTCATTATAACGAGCGTTGACATATGACCCTCAAAATTTCTACTACCTTGTAATACCTAGAAAAATAGTGAAATTTGTTTGGCACTGATCCGACTCCATGGGTTTTCACCATTTTTGGGATTTTCTCATAAAAAGTCTCATTGTCAACTTTTGGTCTTTATTTTGATTGTTTGCGCGCTTGGTCCACTCTTGAGCTAAGACAATTCGTTTCGACTGATTCGCAGGAATGTCAAGCGACACCAAACAAGTAAATAAAATGTTTCACATCACTAACGGAAATACGAGAGTAAAGCGTGGTTGAACTCTGGCTGGGGGCTATATTGTGGCTGATTAAGGAATTTGTAGGAGCACAAACAAATATCTAACTATAATTATACATAAAATATTTCATTACTTGCTATTTTGCGAATCAAAGACTCTTCCCTAATCCCGAAATTGTGATCATTTTCGTACTTACTATTTTGCGAATTTCTAACGAAAATGGGAGTGCCAGTGTCACTTTAATCCTCTCTCTTGATCCACCCTCGGGCTATAACGTCCAACGAGGGGGCGGGGGCTAGACAAAGGGGTACAAAGCACAAAAAGTTGAGGTATGTAACAATTGTTCATACAAACAATTGTAAACAATTGTAAAGACAAAAAGGCATCTCCTGTGTCCAGGCTAGGTCCAAAGCCCGGACACAAAAATCTCCATCCACAACACCAGTACATGCATACACGCACACACACACGAACGCCCGCACGCCCGCACGCACACACGGACGCACACACGGACGCAAATATTAACAGGTGTTCTAGAGTTCACTTTAGTTGCTCTCATTATATTTTAAATTTACTTGTTTTTACTTTTTTTTTTGTAGAGATTAGTAGGTATTCTCGAGTTCAATTCAGATACTCACGTTATAATTTAAATTTACACTGACTGTAAAGTAGAGCACACCCTCAAATCCGTCCAATTAGGCTTGAAGATAAGAAATCATATCCGATTTAAATCACCGCTGGCGCGATTGCAGAACCCCGAAACCAATAAAATCGCAGCTGCCCCCACTCAAAATTGTGGTCATTCACAATGACACGTCCACAAAACACATGGAAAAGCGTCTACATGGCTGCAGCACAAGCAGCTCCCGCCCACTGTGAGTGTTTGGGCAAGAAGAATACCGCCGCCTGAATCAACATGACTGCGGCGGCGACGCTTTCCCTGCTTCCGGTCTCTCTTCTCCGGCCTTCTTGCAGATATTACTCCAAGAAGGTAAGGAATGAAAAGCCTTTTCCTTGGCCAGAAATATGAAATCTTTTCTGTTTTATTCGAAGAAACCTTTTACTTCAATCAGTTGTTATGGAAAAGTTGATTTTTTTATATGGTTCGAAGTGATTATTTGTTATTGTGAGCGCAGAGAGCTGCTTTTGAAACATATTGAGGAGTTACACTGTTTGAAGCATTTGTTTCAGAGGGATCAGGGGCATTTTGGCACTTTGCACCCCCCTAATTACCCTATTTTGGCACTTTGCATCCCCTAATTATAATTTTTTGGTACTTTGCATCTCAAGGATGAAATTTATGGGATATTTAGGTCCGGGCACTACGCAAAATGCTCATTTTGGCATTTTGTACCCTGAATTATCTTATTTTGACTACTCAGGTATAGGGGGAAAGGATGAATTTTGAGGAGGTGGATTCTTGTGAGGATCGTATGAGTCATTTTGGCACTTTATCTGATAAGTGAAATCTGTATGCAGGGTTGTTTGATTAAGGGAGAATTCAGAATAATTGCTATTTATGGACAAGGGGAAGGTGGTTTGCAGAGGAGTAGTTGGGATGCAATTTTTGATGTTGAAGATCCAAAGCCTAGAGTGCTACTGTCTAAAGGGAAGCTCTTGGATGTCAATGAAGCATTGGAGGTTGCTAGGTTTGATATTCAATATTGTGATTGGAGAGCCCGTCAGGATTTGCGAAGCATCATGCTTCTCCATGACAAGGTACTGATGCATTTTATATATTTCTCCATCGTGATTATTGGTGATTCTTATTAGTATATTTTAAGGATATTGGAACTTTGGTGTCTTGATGCATAAAATGTCAGTTGGACAAAATGAATCGTGTTTTTCATTAGGGCACAAGCATGGCTATTTATAGCCTACATAATATTTTCAATATTACAACACTCTTGCTCAAGATTGACGAAAGATATTCACTAAGCCCATCTTGTTACAACCCCGGATCATATCCGCTAAACTGAGTCCCCTGGTTAAGCAGTCTGCAACCTAACCCTTGGTCGAAACGTGACTCAACTCTAATAGCCCACCATCAAACTTCTCTTTTATAAAAAACCTATCAATCTCTGTATGCTCGGTTTGATCATTTTGGACTGGATTATTTGCAATACTGATAGTTGACTGACTGGCACACCATAGCTTCATCCTATCTCCTTGATCCAACTTCAACTCCACAAGCATCCCTCTCAGCCATATAAGCTCCGTAACCCCTAGTGCAAAGGACTATCCCCTCTGGATCATAAGCGATTTCGATCCCAAGGAAGTACCTAAGAAGGCCAAGATCCTTCATCTCAAACTACTTGCGCAGAGCTCCCTTGAGGTGGTCAATCTCTTGCTCATCATCCCCCGTAATGATCATGTCGTCCACATACACCAAAGGTATGGTGATGTGACCCTCATTCTGCCTGGAAAAAACTGTGTGATCTGCATTGATCTGGTGATATCCCATCCCAATCGTCGCTTTCCTGAACCTATCGAACCACGCGCAGTGTGACTGCTTCAGTACATAGAGAGATTTCTTCAACCTGCAGACTCTGCCTTCTGTCTTGGCCGTGCCAAATCCTGGTGGTATCTCCATGTATACCTCCTCTGCTAGACCTCCATGAAGAAATGCATTCTTCACATCTAGTTGGTGCAATATTCATCCACCATTCACTGCCAAGCTGATTAGAGTCCTAACAATGCTCATCTTTGCAACAGGTGCAAATGTCTCGTCGTAGTCAATGTTATAGGTCTGGCTGTATCCCTTGACAACCAATCAGGACTTGTAGCGCTCGACCTGCCCATCTGGGTTCTGCTTTACAATGAACACCCACTTGCACCCAACGACCTTCTTGTCTTTTGACAGCTGTGCCAACTCCCATGTCTTGTTCTTCTCAAGAGCCCTCATCTCTTCCTTCATTGTTGGCTTCCATTTCGAATCGTCTTTAACAACCTGCCAATTGTTAGGAACAATAATATGATCCAAATGTGCAATGAATGCTTTGTGAGTAGAGGAGATCTGATTGCAAGAGACATGACGCAAGATCCCAACCGTATTTATTAGGAGGATTTCCCGCATTGCTGCGAGTATACCTGTTGTAGTTGTTCCAGTAGTAGAGAACAACATATCCAAAGGACTAGGAGCTAGACTTGGCACAAACACTGGATTTAATACTGCTGGCACTGGATCTGGTACTGCTGGCAACTTCCTCCTACTGTATGTCAGCAGCTCCCCCTGAGCTGTAGGTCTCATATCTCGCCTCTCCTCCTCCTGCTCCTCATCACTCTCCTGCTCCTCTACAGATCCTCCCTGCCATACTCTCAGATCTGTCACCATCTTTCTCTCTCTAGCCTCATACTTTCGGTATCTGACAAGTTTAATGCGGGTAGGGTTCCCTCTTGTCGTTAGTACTGTTCTAGCTCTCTGAAGTAAACATCCATGCTCACAAAATATTTTTTCTCCACTGGACTCCAACACATATATCTCTTCTGAGTGCGAGAGTAGCCCATGAACATACACTTGACTGTCGTCGCATCAAGCTTACCAACACTCGACCTGTTGTCCTTCACGAAGCACAAATACCCAAATACCTTCAAAGAAAGTATCCCCCCATTATGTCCCTACAACTGCTAACATGAAGACTTCCACCCTAAAACCTTCGATGACATCCTGTTGATCAGTTGTGCCGCTGTTAGCACCACATATCTCCAAGAATCTGAGGAACCTTCATGTTAAGCATCATACTCCTTGCCACCTCCAGGAGATGTCTATTCTTCCTTTCCACCACTCTGTTCTGTGCCAGTGTGTAGGCACAAATGGTCTGGTGCAGTATCCCGTGGGCTGATAAGTATTCCTTCATTGCCTTGTTAGTGTATTCTGTTATATTATCATATCTTAGTACCTTAATCACTGCAGTGTATTGTGTCTATTCAAGTTTATGAAAAATCTCGGAAGCAGGTAAGTACCTCACTCTTAGTTTTCATCAAATATTGCCAAGTAACACGAAATGTACAATCAATAAAAGTTACAAAGTACTTATAATCACTCAAAAAGCTTACAGTACAAGGTCCTCATACATCGGAATGAACAACATCAAAAACAGAAGAACTTCTTCGGCAAGTACTAGCATACGAACTCCTAGTAAGCTTGTCTAAATCACAAGCATCACACACTAATTTTGTTTTATTTGTTGTTTCAAAAATAGCAGAAAACAATCTGGCTAAAGGAGGGATGCCCTAACTGCCTGTGATGGAGTATCAGCATATCCTCTGCACTTATCGTCTGTCATTTAACTTTCGTCCTCTCCACCACAAATACAAGAGCCGCACCCAATCCTTCCCAATCCAGATACCATAGCCCGTCATGCCAAGTCTCAGTCCCAAGTATCCGCCTCGTCCCTTTCTCCTGGATAGTCATATTGAGAATATCAAAAGAAACAACACATCTCAGTTGAATGATCATGTAGCTAATGGATAAAAGACTAACTAGAAAAGAAGGAGCATGCAAAACATTGGATAATTTTACTGAACCTGAACAATTAACAGTACTCTTACCGACCACTAGCTGAAATGTACCGTCCGCCGTCTGGATGTTATTAGTAGTAGCTAGACAAGTGTATGAGAACTCGTCTGCATTTCCTGTCACGTGACGTGATGTGCCTGAGTCGATGATCCAATATTATTCCCTGAAGGAAGATATGGACGCAAGAGCGTGAGATCCATCAGTTGAGTGGGCATACATAGCGACCCCCCAACTCCATCTTTGCTCCTCTCGCCCGTCTGTTTCCTTTTGATGCCATCCATCATGCTAAGTAGGGTCTGCTCCTCCTCTGTATAGATAATGCCAACTTCCTCAGCACTCTTAGTCATGCCAAAATTGGCCCGGTAGCCTCCTCGAGCACGACCCCGACCCTGACCACGTCCTCGTCCCCCACCTAAATTTCTCTCCTTAGGCGGCTTGGGGAATGCTTGCTCAGATGATCCACCTCGCCACAATTGTAGCACCGTCAGGTTTCTTCCCTCTTTCCTATAACGTCAGGGGCAGAAACCGCTAGTGCTGACTTCACAGTCGTGAAACCTCATGTCCATGCCTGAAGTTTGAGACATGTCTCCTCCTGAATCATAGCAGAGATAGCCTCGGTGAGTGTGGGAATCTTCATACCAGAGAGAAGTAGGGCTCTCCGATGATCAAACTTGTCATCTAATCCTTTTAGGAACTTCACCGTTCTCTCCTCCACGATGATCTTGAAAGCCCGACATTGTGAGTCCCTGCAACACATCCCGCTAGAGGCGTGATCGTAATCCACCCATAGTCGTTCCAACTCGAAGGCGCACTCCTGCACTGTTTTCTCTCCCGGAGCAGTGCCATCAATTTCTCCCTTCACCTGGAAGACCCGCATAGTGTTCCCCACGCCGTCATATGTGTTCTTCAGCTTGTCGCAAACCTCCATGACCGTATGAAGACCATCTACCGCGACAAAAATCGATGGGACGACCGAGCTGAGAAGCCACATAAACACTGTCATGTGGGCCAACTCCCACTCATCTCCAGCCGAGTTCATTGGTTTCTTCAACGCCCCTATCAGGAATCCCCCAACCTGTTTTGCTGCAAGGATTTTCTTCACACGGCGTGACCAACTCGGGTGGGTCGTCGGTCCGTCAAGCTTCAAATCAATCAGTGGAAGTTCCAATTTCGCCGACCGCTGCGATGAACCCAACGCCCTCAACAATGTGGCCAACTCATTCGGGCCCAACATCTTGAAGACATCTTCCATCGTTCCTTCCTTCGACGCCATGGATCAACTCCTCACCGATCACCGCATCTCGTTCCGTACCACTCGATTCCTCCTCCTGCCCTAGATCCAATCACCGTATCCTCAGATCCGCTAGAATGCAGAGATGTTGTTGCTCAAGACCCGCTGAAGACCCACTAGATGCAGACGTTTTGGTTGCCCACTGCGACTAGTCTCGCAGCAGTCGGGGACGGCGGCCACCGCTGGATCCGGTGGCGGGAGGGGCGATCCCGCAGCCCTAGAGGCGGAGGCCCTCCGTCGAGCGCAGATCTGGAAGCCTAGAGGCAACCAGTACAAATCTGGCAGAAGGAGAAAGGGTTCCCGCAACCCTAGAGGCGGAAGTCCTCCGTCGAAGACACCGCACAGAGCCGGCGGCGGGGTTCCTCCGTCGAAGAACCGCTGAAATCGCGGCGCAAGCGGCCGCCAGAGCAGTCACGCTGAAGGTGCCGAGCGTGGAGCCGAAGTCGCGATTTTTTTCCTCCCCCACCCCCTCGCTCCGATACCAAGTTGAACAAAATGAACCGTGTTTTTTTTCATTAGGGCACAAGCATGGCTATTTATAGCCTACATAATACTCTCAATATTACAACAATGTCCATGAGTTCTCAGCAAATGTGGGATTGCCTATAAGTATTTATAATTAGCTAGTTCTATTTTCTTCTAGTGGAAGTAACTCTTCAGTGTACTATTCTAGAGCCTTTCATAGCTAATAGGTGGTCAGTGTTATGGAAGAAAAATAGTATTTTGTGTTACTTTTACGAAAAAAAGTGGAAAAATCTCATTACCGAAACAGCATATTCCCAAGAATATCCAATTTCACTAAAAAAAGATAAGATTTTGAATATTGACTGCTCACATATGGGCTTATAGTTTTAATGACAATTACCATAGATCATAGACCCCTTATCTACATCATCATCATCATAAACACTCTCCTTAATACTTATAGCTTTCTATAATCATTGTGTCGATGTCATTCAAATTTTGACACTCCTGATATTTGCTGATAGTTAATTTCTGGAGTTGTTGCTACACCTAACAAAGCAAATTAAGCAGATTGTTGAAGTTCTGAACCCTATAGCACGAGAATACAAGTCGATTGGAACCATGAAAAAAGAGCTTGCAGAGTTAAAAGAAGAGCTAGCAAAGGCTCACAATGAGGTATAATTACAATTTATTTTTTTTTCAAATATTCGCACGATCTTTTCTGATATTTCATTAATATTGATGAAAACAAAGGCTCCGTTTGGGAGGACTTATTTTCACTGGTCAAGCGGTCACGACCGCATGAACCTGACCTTAATTAAGGTCAGGTTCATGCGGTCGTGACCGCTTCACCGGTGAAAATAAGTCCTCCCAAACAGAGCCAAAGTCTCTTTGCTACCTTTTGTAATATAATATGGATCAGGTTCATATATCAGAAGCCAAAGTATCTTCTGCGTTGGATAAAATGGCATATTTAAAAACCTTGGTGAATGGTGAACTTTTGCAAGAAAGGATTCCAACAGAATCCAGTTTTGATTCTATGTCCTTAACTGCCAGCACTTCATCTTCTCCGGTTGCCGTTAACATGAAGTCCCCTAGAAGAGGCCTAGATATCTCTGGACCTGTCAAACCCTATCACCCCAACCTTAAAAACTTCTGGTGCCCAGTTGCTTTTTCCGCGGATTTGAAAGATGATACCATGGTTAGTAAGAACATCCTTGCTATTCTATGCTTCAACGTTTTTCAAATTGGCACTTCTTATTTATTATGTCATTTAATTCTTCTACTTTTTTTTTCAGATTCCTATAGATTGTTTTGAAGAACCGTGGGTCATATTTCGAGGGAAAGATGGGAAACCTGGATGTGTTCAAAATACTTGTGCCCATAGAGCTTGTCCTCTTCACCTTGGGTCGGTGAATGAGGGACGGATTCAATGCCCTTATCACGGTAAGTTATTGGCATAGAGTCCTACAATCATCGATGAATTTTCGCAACATATATGAGATAGATGGGTCAGCAATTAAGTTAATTGTGCATAGAAAACGTATTTTTAGAACATAAGTTCTTGCAGTAAACATTGTGCATCTTGGAAGCATTCAATTTATCAAATAAAATACATTTTCATTTGGTCTGTAGTATTAATATTCCTTTGTCTTTTTCAGGTTGGGAGTACTCAACTGATGGTAAATGTGAGAAGATGCCATCAACCCACTTATTGAATGTGAAAATAAGATCATTGCCATGTTTTGAGCAGGAAGGAATGGTCTGGATTTGGCCAGGTGGTGAACCTCCCACTACTATTCCTTCTTTGGAACCTCCTCCAGGATTTGAAATTCACGCTGAGGTAAAAAAAAGTTATGCTATTCTACACTGAAAATTAGAAGTTTTTCTAGCTGACAAAAAATAAATAACAAAATAAATAATTTGTTATTTTATCATGTGGAAAAAATAAGAGATTTTATATTTGTTACTTGTGGCATTTTAATGAAGGCATACTTAAGCGACTATGTGATCTGATCCATTTGTACAGATTGTGATGGAGCTCCCAGTGGAGCATGGACTTCTCTTGGACAATCTCTTAGACCTGGCCCATGCACCTTTTACTCATACTTCAACTTTTGCAAAGGAATGGGGTGTTCCAAGGTGTGCTTACTTCCTCAAATCATCCCAAGCATTCACATTCACCACATTACCTAGAGTACTATCCCTGGAAAATCCCTTCGATGCTCAAGAGACTACATGATTTTGAATGTAAATAAGTGATGAAATAAAAGCATTAGAGCCGCCCCTTGTGTAAATGAGTGAGCTAGAGAGAGCCTTTTACGTTGCCCTACTGGGGCACATTTATATGCATTTGGAAGAGGGGAACTTAGGTACCTTGGTGATGCTTAAAATGGATAAACTAGCGAGTCACTTCCAAAATTCATTTGAGATTGTGGTGCCCCATTATTAAGAGCACTTTGGTACTTAGATCGAGCAAGACATGCCACCTTTGATATCGAGGTCCCAAGATTAGTGTTGATGGTGTTTATAATTGAATGACGGGCGCAATTTGTTGGCACCGAGTGACTTCCAGCCCTGCCAGCTAGGTGAGAGCCTGACAACGGGATCTGCTCGGGGTCCAAGGATGACACCATCGAGTGACTTCCAGCTAGGTGAGAGCCTGACAGAGGGATCTGCTCGAGGTCTAAGGATGACACCGAGTGACTTCCAGCCCTGCCAGCTGGGCGAGAGCCTGACAGCGGGATCTGCTCGAGATCTAAGGATGACACCGAGTGACTTCCAGCCCTGCCAGCTAGGTGAGAGCCTAACAGCGATGGATGACTCCAGCTCTAGGTGAGGGATCTGTCCAAGGATGACGAGTGACTTCCAGCCCTGCCAGCTAGGTGAGAGTGACTTCCCGAGTGCACTGCCAGCTAGGTGAGCCTGACTGCGGGATCTGCTCGGGGTCCAAGGATGACACCGAGTGACTTCCAGTCCTGACAGGTAGGTGAGAGCCTGACAGCGGGATCTGCTCGGGGTTTAAGGATGACACAATTGAGTGACTTCCAGCCCTGCCAGCTAGGTGAGCCTGACAACGGGATCTGCTCGAGGTCTAAGGATGACACCGAGTGACTTCTAGCCATGCCAGCTAGGTGAGAGCCTGGCAACGGGATCTGCTCGGGGTCCAAGGATGACACCATCGAGTGACTTCCAGCCCTGCCAAATAGGTGAGACTGACAACGGGATCTGCTCGAGGTCTAATGATGACACCGAGTGACTTCCAGGCCTGCCAGCTAGGTGAGAGCCTGACAGCGGGATCTGCTCGGGGTCCAAGGATGACACCATCGAGTGACTTCCAGCCATGCCAGATAGGTGAGAGTCTGACAGCGGGATCTGCTCGGGGTCTAAATACACTTTACTTCTTCATGCAAACTTATTGTGACAACATAGATGTGTTAAAGAACTATTAAAAATCAAAGCATCACTTACTTGTTTCAAGGGAAAAAACGTTTCAAGTCGTCACCACTCCAGGTGAGACTCAGGGTCTCGCCCTCCACATTTTGGAGTCGATACCCCCCTGATATTAAAGCTTCTTTTACAATAAATGGACCTTCCCAGCTGGGGTTGAGCTTCCCCACAGTCGCCAACCTCCCTGCTGTATCCACCTTCTTCAGCACCAAGTACCCCTCCATAAATTGCTTGACTCTGACGTGCTTGTCAAAGTACTTAGCCATCCTCCTCTTCACCTCTTCTTGTCGGACGGCGGAAAGGTCCCGCAGTTCTTCCACCATGTCAAGGGAGAGTCGTAGCTCTTCCTCGTTCTCAGCCTGCCATTCTTCCCTGCCTTCCCCGGCCGCAACAACTCGAGGTGTTTGAACTTCAAATTCCACGGGGAGCACTGCCTCGCACCCATGAGAGAGCTTGGAGGGGGTCTCTCCTGTAGCTGTGTTGGGGGTGGTCCTCAGGGCCCAGAGAATCGCGGGAAGCTGCTCCACCCAGCTCCCCTTCAGGTTTTCCACCTTCTTCTTTAGGAGGTTGACAATAATCTTGTTCGCGGCCTCCAACTGTCCGTTGCTTTTGGGGTGATGGACTGAGGCGAACCTGAGGTCGATCACAAGCTGCTCGCAAAAACTGGTGAACTCCGCGCTGGCAAACTGGGGCCCATTGTCCGTGACAATGGCCTGGGGCAGCCCATGGTGGCAGATGATCTCCCCCCAAACGAAGTTCCTGATGACCTGGGGAGTCACCTTGGCCAGCGCCTTCACTTCCAACCACTTGGAGAAATAATCAATCATCATCAGTAGGAACCTCCTCTGCCCACTGGCCTGGGGGAACAGTTCGACCAAATCCATTCCCTAAATGGCAAAGGGCCAGGGGGCTGTGATACTCTTGAGTTGCTGAGCTGACTGTAGCTGGAGGGGGGCAAACAGCTGGCACTTGTGGCACCACCTTGCGAACTCCCTCGCATCACGGCCCAGGGTGGGCCAGAAGTACCCCTGCTTGACTATCCTCCCTTCCAGGGTCCGACTCCCGGAGTGGCTCCCACACTCCCCGAAGTGGACTTCTTCCAAGATTCTTTGCACTTCCCTCTCAGCTACGCAACGAGCCAACATCCCCCAGACAGTCTTCCTGTACAACCGCCCGTCTCAGAGGAGATAGTACGTCGATTTGTACCTGAGCTTCTTCTTATCCGCCCCCTCCGGATGCCCTCCCGTGGAAAGAAAGGCTGTGATTGGGTCCATCCACGAGGGCCGCTGATCTATCTCCATGAGCTCTACTTCTTCGATGGAGGGGCGGAATAGATCGGTGATAGTCCCCCCCATCCGGGGACCATGCTTCGCTAGTTGGTCAACCCGCTCATTCTCTTCCCGGGACACGTGCTGGATGGAAAAAGTTTGGAATGTGCCGATGACCCTCTTTACTTTGGCTAAGTATAGCCGCATGGTAGGCTCTCTCGCCTCAAACTCCCCGTTGATCTGGGAAACTACCACCATGGAGTCAGTAAGGACCTCCACGTCCAAAACCCTAGCTCCCTGGCCAGTCGCAGCCCTGCTATCACGACCTCATACTCGGCCTGATTGTTGGTGATGGGGAAGTGCACCACCACTGTCTGCTCAATTCTAGTCCCCTGGGGACTCTCCAAGATCACCCCCACTCCTAGGGAATGCCTCCCCGAGGCGCCATCTACCTTCACCTTCCAAGGAGTCGGACGAGTGAGCTCTTCCTCTGCCACCTCAATAACATAATCGACCAAGAAGTCGGCCATCGCTTGAGCTTTGATCGAGAGGCGGGGGACGAAGGAGACGTCAAATTCACTCAACTCCACCGACCACTTGGCCAGCCTGCCAAAATGCTTCCACCCCCTCAAAGATGTTGCGGAGGGGATGGTCAGTCACTACTCGAATTGAGTGTGCCTGGAAGTAGGGCCGCAGCTTTCGGGCTGAGACGATCAGGGCGAAGGCCAGCTTCTCCAAAATCGAATACCGGAGCTCGGTCTTCCTCAGGACCCGGCTCACGTAATATATAGGGAGCTGCTTCTTCCCCTCCTCATGAACTAGGACAGAGCTCAAGGCCTCCGCCCCGACCCCGAGATACAAAAACAGGTCTTCCCCCTCCTTTGGCCCTTGGAGCAACGGGGCCCGAGTCAACTGCATCTTGAGGGCCTAGAATGCCTCCTCGCACTCCTTGGTCCACTCGAATTTTTGTCTCCCTCCCCTCAGTGTTTTGAAGAAGGGGGAGCACTTCTCCCCAGCCCGTGAGAGGAACCTACTTAGCCCTGCCAGCTTCCCTGTCAGCCGCTGCAGCTCCTTAGTATTTCGCGGTGACCCCAGCTCCATGATAGCCTTGACCTTATCAGGATTCGGCTCGACCCCCGCAGGGGTGAGGAGGTGCCCTAAGAACTTTCCCTTGCTAGCCCCGAAGACACACTTCATAGAGTTCAACCGCATCTTGTATCTGCGCAGGGTAGCAAAGGTCTCCTCTAGATCCTGGAGATGAGAGTCCACATCCTGACTCTTGATCATGAGATCATCCACGTACACCTCCAGGTTCCTCCCCTTCTGTTCTTTGAAGACCCTATCCTTCATCTCTGATGGGCTCTGCCAGCTTGTCCGCGGTGGACCTCTTCTTTTGTTGAACGGGGCGTGTTCCCGGCTCCAAGTTGAGGCGGTGGCAAGCCACATCCGCGTCAACCACCGACATCTCCGCGACGCTCCATGCGAAGATGTCCACGTTCTTCTGGATGCACTCCAGCATCCTGCCCTGAGCCTCCGGGGTCAGCCCTTCGCTGACGCGGACCTTCTCCACCCTGACTTCTCGGGTGAGGACCTCCAGCTCCACCACCTCTTTC